>OX393580.1:26742701-27407055 GCA_947652605.1 Elmis aenea
CAAAACACAACGTCGCAGCGCTGCCCCAACTAGGGATTGTAAATTTACCGACTTTTTGAATTACCGGTAATTCGGTAAAATTTTCAATGAAAACCGGTTTACCGGTAATTTACCGGTAAACCATAATATTATATACATTTATATCATATTTGTTCCTTTTTAGATTTTCGTGGTTACAAAGATTTTTAATATAGTTTTCGGAGTTTATCCGCATATCCCTATAGGGATAGCTTGCCGAAACGTCGAACCAATTTAAATACTACGCGGATTAACTCCAAAAACCATATTAAAAATATATATATTTATATATATTTACTTTGAATTTTGTCTTCGGAGTATATCCGCGTAGTATTTATAAATTCTCGACGTTTCGGCCAGCTCTCCCTGGCCATTTTCAAGAGATATTAAACAAGATTTTTACTGTCTGATAAAAATAATGTCAGACAGAAACTAATGTCACTTTATGTTTAATATCTCTTGAAAGTGGCCAGGGAGAGCTGGTCGAAACGTCGAGAATTTATAAATACTACGCGGATATACTCCGAAGACAAAATTCAAAATAATAGTAACCGCGAAAATCTGAAACGAAACAACATATATATTTACATATTTATTATGGCACTGATTGGGATAGTTGAAGCCTAAACTATCAGTTTCATACAATATATCAGTTAACAGCCATCAACGTAATATTTTTTTATGTAATAATGATATAATACATACATACATAAAATAAGAATATATAATATGTATATAAAATAAAAATATTACCAAAAATATAATCTAGCATTACAAAAAACACATGAAAATAAAACTATTCTGAACCTAAAATATAAAATGATATAACATAAATAATATTATCAAACTATTAACAATATTTTTTACTTTAAACTTTTCTTAAAAAATAAGCACGTAGAAAACATAATTTTTTAAACTGTTGTCTCCTAATTGCGACCTAATTTTTGTAGAAAACAATCCAGCCGCGGAAAAAGCTTTTTCGGATTCTACACTTGTTGGTCAAGTAGTGATTAAACAATCATATGCCATTTGTATATATTTTCCCCTTATTTTTTCTCCTTGAAAATACGTTTTTTTTTTTTAATTATTTGATTTTTATCTTGATTCAAAAGATATTGTAAAATTACCGGAATTACCGGTAAAAAATTTGCAAATTACCGGTAAAATTTGAAGAGCGTTTTCTGCGATTTACCGGTAAACCGGTTTACCGGTTTACCGGTATTAGAATCCCTAGCCCCAACCACCGTAGAGCCCCAATCTGTACCGTCGGACTTTTTTCTATTCCCTCGGTTAAAATTCAGCTGAAAAGGTCATTGTTTTGACAATCTGGAGAACTTGCATAAAAACGCAACGCGCGTTCTGAACAGTATTCAAGTTGATGACTTCCAGGCGGGCATCAATAGGTGGCAGAGTCGTTGGCAACGGTGTATTAATGCAGGAGAAGCCTATTTTGAAGAATATTAGGTGTCTGTAAAATTATCTTCAAATAAACGAATTTTATGGAATCAGTCTCATTACTTTCTGGACAGACCCTGTATGTCATCTTTCGTTTTTTGTATGTGTCCATACCATCTTAGTCTTTTGAGTTTTATTAACTTTATAATCTCTATACATCTACACCCATTTCTTCTCGTATATCTTTATTTCTGTTCTTGTTTCTAATTTTCTGGTTGCTTTGCGTATTGTTCGTTATATCAATTGCCCATGTATTTGTACTTGTTAATATTTGAAATTGTGTTAATGTCGAAGTGCAAAAGTTGACTGAATTTAACTGCAACGATGTATTCTGTTTTAAGTGTATTTATTGCCAGTCCCCATTGGCATTTGTTGTATTCATTTTTTAGTTTTCTAAGCAAATGATCGATTTCGTCTTTGTCTTGGACTAACATCATTTTATAATGGGCGAAATCAAGTGTAAATAGCCTATTATTGCCTATGGTAAAGCCATACTACAATATTTATTTCTCAAACTTTCAAGGGCTCGATTTAAATATAACTTAAATAGAGTGGGTGCTATGCAGCATTTTTGTAATTTAGAGTTTTATTATTAACACATACAATCATACATCAAATAAATAATTAATGCTTAATGTTTAATAAATTGAGTAGCATAATAATTTAAATTTAAATTTATTAATTTGTTTTGAATTATAAAATGCACCGTTAGTATTTTGCAACAATTTTGTTCAAAACTTAAAAATTTAGTCAACATTTCAAATGTAACTTTTTTTATATTGAGAAGGAGACAAAATCCAAATAAGTTTAAATAAAATTTACTTTAAACTAAAAATTTGTCGCCAATGAAAAATTTTCAGTGACTTGTTTATCAAAGGTTTTATAATGTTATATATGTACAGAAAGTACAGAATTTATTGTAGGAATATCTTTGTTTTGAGCACATGGTCTATTTTTCGCTATATTCTACACGGGATACAATAAGCATTTGAGGGGTCCCGGGGAAAAAACGCCAAAGTCCATTTTTGGACAAATTTTAGATAGTCTTCTAGAAATTTGTACCTAAAAGATTAATTTTCATTTAGTTTTGTTTAATAAATATCTGAACAGATAAGAATGTGTTTTTAAATGAATTTTATTACCTAAATGCTACCAGTTAATAAATGGAGAAGTTTGTTTAACAGGTTTTACAAAATATCCAAAATGGACATTGACGTTTTTCCCCTGAACCCTTCATTTATTATGAATATTATAATCATGTCACCAAAGGAATGATGAGTTATAATTAAAAATTAACCGATTTATCGGAAATTGGGAATCGGAAAATTCTTCGAACGATTACTTAAAAAAAATTACATTCAAAAATATAAAATTAGGTTAAATACATTGGATATAGAACTTTTAACTTAAGCAAAAAATAACTAAATACACGTTTTAACATCTGTAGCCAGAAGGAAACTCCTAGGCTCTTTTTAAAACTCACTTTGCGCATATTAAATGCTCGTTTTGCTTCCAAAGTGACACATTTGCTGCTAACTGTGCACGGGGATCGAGCGATTTTTCTCAAATGATTTATGAAACGTAGGATAGCTCCGACTAAAAAGGATATTATGTTCATAAAAACTTTGCGGTATATAAATCCTTTGTTTACTTTTCATTTACTCTTTTAATAAAGTCGGGAATATGATGGGCAACAAATGCAATTTAATATTCTGCCATTATAAATTCATTTAAATTCGCACCAGATAAAACGAATGTCGAGTTTCATTGTTAGGATGTTATGAAATGTAGCGTTTGTAAATAACGGTCTATGAAGTTTTATTTTAACGTTGCAATTTGTAATTTAAAAAGACAAGCTCGAAAACAATTTTATTTATGAAAGGCAATTTAGCTTTTTACATTTTGTCCATTAAAGTTCAACCTGGTAGGCAAATATCGTATACAGGGTGTCCTAGATAACATCCCAGTATGGGGATCTCGCTTATTATAAAAGATACAGGTTTGCTTTAATCAGATGAATTATTCCTTAGTATGAGAGAAGCTACAATCAATTTTCAAAAGGACAAAAGTCCTAGTACTTCAGATGTTATAGCAAAAAATATGAAAATGCCGAATTTTTTAAATTTCCCATAACTTTTCTCTTTAAATCATCTCAACATGTCAAATTTTTTGTTATTTTTGAATGTAGCCGCAATTAAAACAATTAATTACTACAGACACTATCGAATTACACAAAATACTATAAAATTCTAATAAATAATACTATCATTTAATTTTCTTTTTTTTTTGTAGACAGCTTGATTGGTAAAATGCGTTTTTTTTAAATTTTGTGACTTATTTATAAAAATAGATACGGGAAGTAATATCTCATTAAAAAGAGGGGAAAAAAACACATTAACTATTTTATAGTCAATTGCACGGCCCATAAGAAAAATTGAAATTAGGGGTTATATATCTAAATGGTAAGTGATAAAAAAATCTAAAATAATAGTTACATATTACTTGCGAAAATACTTCAAGAAGGTATGAATTTAATTGATCTTGTGATTAAAACAAAAAGGTTATGAGAGAAAAAAATTTCATATTTTTTGCTATAACATTTAAAATACTAGTACATTTTTCCTTTCGAAAATAGGTGGTAGTTCTTCTCATACTTAAGAATAGTTCATCTGATTAAAGCAAACCTGTATCTCTTATAATAAGCAAGATTCCCTTGCTGGAAATATTATCTGGGACACACTGTATAACATTTGTTTTTCTTAAAAATATTCCAAAATTTAACCTTTTTTGCAAGAGTTAAGAAAGGAAATTAGTTAAGGCAATGAAGAAAATATCGAAGCAATCTCTTAGAAAGTTCTTAAACACTTATGTACAAATTACTAGTAAATATATAAAGTATTCATACTAGGGTTTCTCTCCCAGGATCCCGGTCCATTTTAAGCTATTATATATTTCCCGGGAAATCCGGGGATATTTAAAAAATGTTATTTTTGTTTATTTTGTGTCAAGATTTTTGTAATATTATCATAACTATTAGAATTTATTATAAATGCCAAACATTTAATAACGGTAAAACTTTATTTTTATTTAAAAATAGTTTTTTTTTGCTTTAGAATAACAAATTATGTACACCTTTAGGTATGCGTAAAGAAGCCCGACCTCCATGATAAAGTTTATTTCATCAAATACGTTTACAGTTCTAATTTTGTGTACACTGGAAACGCGAGACACAATAGCTTATAAATGAAATTTTATAGATAAAAACGATGTTTCTTTGGTGCTAGATGCTCTTAACTCTTACAGGCACATAAAAAGCAGACATATTTTTGCCCGTGCTGCACACAAAATTAAAAATTATTTATTAACAACGAAACTAAATGCAATTGAAAGAGGATGCAGAATAAAAAAGAAAAATATATGTTTTAGCATCCTCGTCGGGTTCAGCAACTCCTGGTGAGGTGGTACACCCTATGTACCACTATGCCTGTAATGCGAAATTTTGAGTAGCCTGATTTATCACAAATTGTAATATTTTCTTTTATTTTACTTCTTTGTGCGTACAGATTTGTTTGAAAAACTATATTTTCAATAATTTTTTTCGGTTTACAGTAAACTAAATATTTTATAAGGTGTAGGATCAGTAACTTGATAAACAATATCTGTAATTCCAGTATAATATTCAAACTGGCCAGAACAGCAGCTAGTCAAAGATTCGTCCAGCTGGGTGCCTCCTGAATGTTATTACTTGTATTTTTGTAAAATGACAGTGGCATATTGTTATCAGAATCTGACTAATCAGAATAATTTTGATAAGTTTCTAAAGTATCCATTTCTAAATTAACTTCCCTTTCCTTATTTACCTGCTCTGTATCATCTAGTTCACCAATTATAGATTCTTGGTCAGTCGGAATATCTTCAATTTTCGCAAGAAATTAATCCTTTCAATTTAAATGGCAAGTCTTCTAAATTGTATAATGATTTTAATAGTGATTATTTGTTTGAATGTTCACAGTGGTACAAATAACGTACCACCAAATTATTGTCAAATAAACACAAGAAAAACTTATTTTAAATATGAAAACAATGTCAAGTGTAAACCATACCACAAGCAGACAGATTTAACATAAACACAATTATTTTATGTTAAAATTACACTAATTACAACAAATTATTTTTGTACACTTTACTGGGGTCCAAAATACAACTAAAATGAGTTGACAGACAATCAATGCAAGCAATTTCTATCGGGTTCTGACCTGCAGCGTAAAGTTACGTTATGTCAGTACATATTGGCATAGGTGGTACAGTTTTTAAGCGATCGTGCAGAACAGCAGAAATATTAAATTAGGTGGTACAATTTCAGTACCACCATGCAGCATTGGTAACAAAAATGGTGGTACATAACGTGTACCACCATGCCTGTAAGAGTTAAGACAATTTCACCCACACCAATAGAAATTGAGAAAACATTTTATGCGGCAGGACTTCCTGTTAATAAATTAAGAATAATGAAATTAAGTGCCGAAGCATAGATCACCTTTGTGTTCATAAATCATATTACAACAATTCATTGCAAATGTTATGTTATTTTGTTTATTAAATTAAAATTACACTACAAAGGGAATATTTTCGAAATATATGTTTCTCTCTCCAATATTGATCTATTATTTATAATAATCACGGAACAAAATGTATTACATATATGACTTGGAGCTATTTTTTGTAAGTAATAAACCGATCACTTCCTTTTTCGAGCTATTTATTGTAAATAATTGACATAATTTGTTACATCCCGGGATCCCGGGATATCCCGGGAAGAAGGCCGATTTCTTTCCGGAATCCCGGGACGAGCAAAAACCCTAATTCATACATTACTTACAACTACAAATGTTAATAAAAACAGAAAATGGGCTAATTTTATTAAAATATTTAACAGAAAATTAGTGTACCTAAGGTAATTAAACATTAAACAAAATAAGAATGCACATTTTTTATATAAGTTTGGAATGTGTTTTGTATTAAATAAATCTAGCTTTCTTAAGCACATAACAAACTCATGTGTTTCTTTTTTTATAATATCGATGGACAGTTAACACAAACCTCTTTGTATTCAGCAAACGCCTGCGCCCTGTATTTTATTTTGTACCCGTTTATCTGTATTCTTTTCGCCATGCTATACTTTATTTTGATTTATGGCATGATGTTCTTAACACATTGAGTGCCAAAGGTAAAAAACAAAAATTACAAAATTGTTAAGAAAGAATAAATATAATTTTTGCATTTCATGTCATCAAATTTTTATTTTTACGATTTTGCCCGAACCAAGTATATCTAAATGTTCTCCAGGGGCCACGCTTTCAGATCAGTGTACAAATTATATGGTAGTGTCATTCATTTCTGAACGACGTAGACTTAAACAGTTCCAGGTCTGTCATACATATATGAACGACGTAGACTCTTTGGATAAAGCACTGTCATACATAAATGAATGACGTGGCACGCAATGTGTTAAATAAAATTCCGACAACGTTACTACATGCGGTAACAGCACCGTATGATTCGAGATTTCGTTGCTTTTTTTTCTGTTCCCGTCGCTTGCAAAAGGAATGTCGTATGATCTGCATCTCGAGTTACATTTTCAAATAACCGCTCAAACGGATATTGAAAATTTCATTTCGTTTAAGAATTGTGCTGATCAAATGACTTAAATAATTCTGGTTGACAAATATACGGTGCCTTATTACGGGCTGTACCTATACGTCAGCAGAGTTATTATATTATTTTAAATATCATTAGTTTGTCTTCGAAAAGAAAATGAATGCAAATAAAACTTGATTTGGATGTCTTAGGGCACGTACATAGTGAGGCTGCGCTTCTCGCTGCGCTACTCGCTGCGCTTCTCGCTGCGCTTCTCGCCGCGCTACTCGCCGCGCTTCTCGCCAGGATGCTAGCCGCTATGCTGGCTGGGATGTTCGCACCTCGCTATTCGTATCTGGCCAAGCAAATATTCAAACAAATCACGGTTTATGTCAGTTTGCGTTTTCAAGTTCATATTTTATTAAAATGTTTACTACGAGTTCTGATAGTGATAGTGAATTATTGACAAGTAATGCCGTCAAGTGGTGGTTACTTTCCAATAGAAAAGTTAGAGAATGCAGTGTGCATCTTATAAATAAAAAACGCACCAAACTTGGTGAATTTTATCATATGTATGAAGAACTAAAACATTATTCGGATAGATTTTATGAATACCTAAGATTGTACTAGTATTTACTTAAAGTTTTAAGTAAATAATTCATGTTATGCATACGGTTTTTAAGTATTTACTGAAAATTAAGTAAATACTACTCCTAGTAAATGCTTAAAATTTTAATGCATACGGAACCAAGTATTTATTAGTAAAATCAGTAGTAAAAGCTTTTACTTGCTTTTATGCATACGACCCAATTTTACTAAAAAGAGTTTTCTCAAAATAAAAGGTTACACTACATATGAGACCCAACACTCAGATAGCAAGGCCCACGGATGCACTACGGTGATAATCAAAACCGCAATAAAACACTAGGAAAATGCAAGTTTCAGACAAGATCACATTCAAGCAACTGCAATTACAATTGAAAATTTTGTAGGGTTTATCACACTAGCAGCCGTATACTCTCCACCAAAACATGCTATAAAAAAAGAGCAATACACACAATTCTTCAAAACGATCTATTCCAGAACACCTTCCGACTTCAAGCAATACAACAACTGCGACTTTTTTCGAAATAAATTGTATTTGTCATATACATATTAGTTAATTTACTTCCAGTGGGACATATATGTCCCACTCCTATTACCCAATAGGACATATATGTCCCACCACCCCTAAATGTCCACCCTCATGAATTTTTTTTTCATATATTGTTTTTGACTTCTTTACAACTGTATCTAAAGATATACATAAAAATTATATCAAAAAACGAAAAAAAAAACAAATTGGGACTCAAAGGGTTAGAACCATTTAAAAGAATATGTAAAAATAAATATAAGCATTATCATATTAATGTAAAATTATCTAAAATATAAATAAAAATTTATTATTATTATTATTATTATTAGTATTATTAAACAGATTTCAACATTATTCGTTTATATAGATCATTAACAAATTAATTGTGAAGAACATCTACAACCAACCCCAAAAAAACCGCTCGACAAATCGTCACAACTTGACGGCATTACTTGTCAATAATTCACTATCACTATCAGAACTCGTAGTAAACATTTTAATAAAATATGAACTTGAAAACGCAAACTGACATAAACCGTGATTTGTTTGAATATTTGCTTGGCCAGATACGAATAGCGAGGTGCGAACATCCCAGCCAGCATCGCGGCTCGCATCCTGGCGAGAAGCGCGGCGAGTAGCGCGGCGAGAAGCGCAGCGAGAAGCGCAGCGAGTAGCGCAGCGAGAAGCGCAGCGCGTAGCGCAGCGAGAAGCGCAGCCTCACTATGTACGTGCCCTTAGTTTGAATAATGTAGTAATAATGACAGTGTGATGAATTTCTCATTTCTTTGTGAATCGTGATCTTCCCAGACTTAAGTACTTTGATTATTTTTAATAAATACCGGGTTTCCCAATTTGGTATTCGCAACCCTATAAGTAGTAAACCATTCAACTTAAAATAGTGAAAAATAGTAAGCTTATATTATACACAATTTAACTTCTTTTTGCACTACTGTGACATGTATTGATTCATTTGTTTTTCTGTTGGGCCTACTCTTTAATTTTTTTAAAGAATACCATGGGCATCATTTTAAAGAAAATTTCATTCTTAACTCCTCAATTCCTAGTAGGAGACATCATTTTACGATTTTTATTTAAATGTTTAAAAATTAATTTTGTTTGTTTTTTCTCTATCAATGTCTACATTGATGTTTTGCGAGTTAGTCTAATTTTAATGATAACGTTATTTTGACGCTTTTACACAAAACCGTTTGTTTCACAATCACCGCGCATTATTTGAAGTCAAAGTTGCCGCGCCGCCTCTGCTGTTTTGAAATGTTGTAAAATGCATAAACTGTAAGTTATTTACATTTTATCATATTGTAACTGTATCTAACGTTCACGGGTTTCCTAATTTATTTGCACAAACAATAAAATACGACCAAGCTTACATTTACTATTTATTTAAACAAAAGACACCATTAACACATATAACAATTAACATAAACCGACATAACGTTACGAGTTACTATTTATATTCACTACTTAACACCAATATTTATATACACTACTACTAACTATTTACACTATATACAACATTTATTTCCACGAGTCCTCAGACTTCCGACTAACGCGACTGATTGCCGACTCTTTTTCACTGACCGCCTGTCCATAGCGTGCCCGCTTATGAACGCTTGAACGTTCGCGAATCATCCATTCTTGGAACACTCCAGGCGCGTATCGAACAGCCCGCCAGAAGTATGACGCAACATCTTCTAAAACCTTGCTACTGGCCACCATATAAACCGTCACGTCCGCAGGGTGGCCTACCCTGTAGGCTCGTTACAATGTTATTAGATGTTTTTCTCTATTTTAACGAATTTTTACAACTATGGAATTTTTGTTATAAGAGAAATATGCAAGTGAAGTGCATGTGTCACCCGCATGTGTCACCGAAGGGTGACACTGGGCACTATGGCAACTAAAGTCCGTAGTGTTAACATTTGGAATGTCAGTTTTTATTTATTTTAAATTGGCATATGAAATAATTAAAGAATTGGAGAGAGACAACGTAAGTGGAATCTTTATTGTGTGGGAACATCTTTAAGGTCCAAGAATTAGAGGCCACATTGGATGACGAAGCGTCGTCGAAAGAAAAGAAGATAAGTACGATAAGTAAATGGCTCTATGATACCATTTCTTATTTGCCACGTGGAAGAAGAGATAAAGATGAACAGTTTACCATAATACAATAATGTAATGTGTTCCATGTTAAGTGTTTTGTACTTTTGTTTACGGATGAAATTATTAAATTTGTTGTAGAAATTAACAATTTATTATTATGCAACGCAAAGAACACGTGTTAAATGTCACCACAGATGAATTTTGAGTATACATTCCAATTTTGCTTCTCACAGGATACATGACACCAAAGTACTTGCGTGTGTTTTGGGGAAAAAATGCAGGTACTCATAACTATTATAATTATGGTTGCAGAGAGCATGAATTGTAATCGATTTTTTGAAATTCTGCAATACGTTTATTCTTCGTAACAATATTACTTTTCGATGAAAAATTTGTGGTTTCCATTTTTTGCATTTGTTTTAAACACCGCATGTCAAAAGTTTGGTTACTTCTAAAAATGGGCGATTCTAATCTTACATATCGCAAATTTCGAGGGGGATATTTTTTCAAGTTATTGCCAGCAATATGGAAAATCGCTATTAATAAGCACATCCTGTGCTGTTCCCGTAAAAAAAATGTAAATTGCTTTTAAAATTCCAATTATAAATATGCATAATGTATCGTGTTCTGTAAAAAAAATTGAATAAAACTTGTCAATTGCGTTTGTTTTATAGCCTACGATAATTTATACTCCTAGTATTTATGCGACTTGCGTTGCCATAGTACTACCCAGTGACACCAAATTTTCAGGAACAATAACAACAACAACAAAAAACTTGATGTCACGTCATTATTAACCGGGGACTAAAAACGAAAAAAATTCCGTTCGTTTCTGTTCGGAACGAAAACGAAATATATCGTTTTCGTTCTTTTCGTTCTAACCGAAAAAATTCTTTTTTCGTTTTCGTGAACCGAAATAATAACGGTTACAACCGGTTTTACAATATTTTTTTTGTCGTCAAAAAATCAATTTTTTTTCTAGTCACCTCAACCCTCTATAAATACGATAACAATATTTGCGTCTCAACTAAAATATAAACGATGACGATGGGGTTTGATGCTCACGGACAGCATATTTTAGACTGGCGAACCATCGCCATATTAAATTTACTAAACCGTTAAACACATTAACATTTAACCATTTTAGTAAGTTTAACACCCGTAAGGTGCAAAAACACAACGTGGTTAGGTTAAAACACGTTCACTGCCACTGACTCGAGGTTTGAGTCATGGCGGTCGTTCATTAGGAGCCAATGACTAGACATTTGAGTCACGGACATATCTGTACTAAATGTTCCAGTATTTTGTTGGCCGTTGTGAGCCTACTTTACGATTTTACTGGCTTGTAGGGAAAGGTGAACCTCAACTTTTCCTGGTGTCGGTTTTTAAAATTTGTTTTGGTAAGCAGTTACAGTTTTAATAAAATATACTAAACATTAAATATTTCAATAAAACGCGTTGGCCTCTGAGGGTCGGCACAAAATTTTGGTTGGCAGTGAACGTGTTAAATTAGACACACGATCTTTATCTAAAAATATGAAAATATAGCAAGTGCTGTTTTAAATTTGTTTTAGTACTAATAATCTATGCATTTAAATTAAATAAGATCCTGCTGTAATTATTTAAAAAGACAAAAGAATGAATTCAAGTGGATAATTTACTAAATGTTATAAATAAAAAAGATATTAAAAAAAACCTATATTAACTTGACATATACTTTAACTTTATAGTTTGTACATACCAAACAATATACATTTTCACATTCCGTTAAATCTTACAAGCAACACATCTTCCAATAAATTTTCTTTTACATTAGTCCTTTTCGAAGTAAGAATAAATTTTACTATTATTATGTCTAAACGCAAATAAAACATACACATTGATAATATATATCCAATCAAGTGTATATTCTATATTGATGATCTAAAAAACAAATTAGAAATAGAGAATATCTGTACCGTTAATTGTGTTACACGAAATTGCAAGTATAAACAATAAAGTTGTTAATACATATTCACGTAAATATATGGAGAAAAGTGAAGCTCACTTATTTCAAGTGAGATTTTTTACTGCTTCGTGGAGTCTCCCCAGCACAGAGGGTAAATTCGCGTTTGAGTTTAACAAATAAAATTGAAATAGCGACAAAACCGGTTAAAACCGGTTTTGGAAAATATTTATTTCGTTTTCGTTCTTGAACGAAAAATAATAATTTCGTTTTCGTTCTTAAAAAAATTTCGGTTAATTTCGTTTAACGTTTTCGTTTTCGTTCCGTTCTCAGTCCCTGTTGTTAACAGCAATAGACGGAAGAAAAACAATATTTAATAACGGCATCTCGCTTGCACTTTCCATGGGAATTGGACACAGCAGTGTGCAAATGTTTAAATGCTTAATAAGAAAACTTTTGAAAAATACTGTAAAATGCCATTAGATGTAGGTCATCGTTTATATTGGAAGATAATTTATCCCCAAGAATTTATTATTTAAGGATTAAATTTCCAGTTTTCGAAAATGGGATTTGAATGTTACTACCGCACTTGCGAAAACTCATATTTTAAAACTTTTTAACTTAAACAAGAACGAAATGCTGTTTGCTTTGAATACTCAATTTAAATATGAAAAACTTATTGCGACAAGCAATTTACATTGGTGAATATATAAAAGAACTAAATAAATGAAAGAATTCCGTTGCCTCTACAGTGTCATTTGAAATATTCCGTTAGATAAGTGAAACTAAATAGTTTATAGTAGTTGTTGTTTAATGTACATCATTGAAGTATTGAAAAGCTAGTGTAAAATTACCTTAGAAGTGCGCAAATAAATCAAAATAACTAAAATATGGGCATTGGCGTAGTTAGCCCCGAGGTCCAGGGGGGGCTGCAGCCCCAGGTGACTGAGGCTGTGAGCTAAAAAAAAAAAGAAAAAGGTCTTCGCTTTTGAACTTTTGTTGAATCCGGGCCCAATTCTGCTTAATATTAAGACAATTTAAAAAATAATGCTAGATTGGTGCTAATCTATAGGTCGAAATTCATCTTTCTGTTTATTTAACAGAATACGGTTTCAATTACGTTTGGTGTTTTGTTTAAATGTTTTGTTTAAATGTTTTGTGTTTTTTGACCAGGGGGGGCTAATGAGAGCTCAGGGGGGGCTTAGCACCCCCTGGTCCCCCCCTAACTACGCCAATGAATATGGGTAGTTTATTATGAAAGTGGTCTAAGGCTGTTGTTATTTGTTTTAAGATATTAAAGAGTTTGCAATTCAGTCAAGTTAAAAATACTGGTCAAGTCTATAGTATATCTCAAATAAAATTGCTCATATCGGCTTAAGCAGTTAGGACATCCCAGGTACATGCACAATCTTGGATTATAAACCTTAAATGATTTGTATGGCACAACACCTTAAATCATAATCGTATACCACATCTTCTTAATTGCTTATGGTCATTATGCTCAAAGAAAAGCAATTAAGAAGATGTGGTATACGATTATGATTTAAGGTGTTGTGCCATACAAATCATTTAAGGTTTATAATCCAAGATTGTGCATGTACCTGGGATGTCCTAACTGCTTAAGCCGATATGAGCAATTTTATTTGAGATATACTATATTAAGATTGCTCACGTTTCTATGAACTTAAATATATGCAAGTTTATTAAGCAAATGTTTTTGAGAAACCACTAAACGAATAATTTGTTTTTGGGCCATAAATGAACTTAACTACTTTGATCTTTATTGAATTGTAAGTTTCATTTATTTTTAGTTTCTTTCATATTCAATTTTACTTAAATAACACTGTTTTAGTACGGTTTTGCTCTTTGATATTAGTTCGTAGCTTATCTAGTATTTAATTAGACAACAAGATATGGACCTAAACTATTTCAGTCATATTTATTGTACAGGGTGGGCAAATTTCGATATTTTAATAGGGAATCTCGGTAACTATAAGAGGTATCAAAATACGGACCGCGCATCCTCGATCTCTTTTTTTGAGAAAAAGTTAATGGTGAAAACTAAAATTGGTTATCGTCTTTTGTTTTCGAGTTACCGCCGATAACTCGATTTTTCGACTTTTCGTTTTATAAGTATATCTCGCTTGTATATGAAAATAAAGAAAAATAATTTTGACGTTCTACAGGCACTTTTTTGATAAGAATACAGTAGGGTAGAGAATTTTCCAAAAAAAAATACCTTAATTCGAATTGTGACATAAAGTTGTATTTTTTGTAAATATATCTATAGGGATCGTTTCACATTTTGGTTTTAACGTAGGTGGCTATTAAAATATTTACGCTAAAAAAATATTGTTTTTTTTTCAAAATATTTAAAAAAGCTAAAGGTCTAGGTCAAATGTCAAACTGTTCTACTTGAAATTCTGCCTAACTTTGCTAATTTAACCGACTACGTAACTCTTAAGTCTGTTTTATACTACACTATTTTTTCGTTTAAAAAAATCGTATACGATTTTCTAGTACGGTGTCAATCAGAAATTAAAAATCTTGAACGAAAAATTCGTACGAAATTACTACGTGCCCTAAATGCGTCCAATTTTAGTATGGGCGCAGGCGTATTCTACTGTAACTCTATGACTGTATCTGACCGCATGTTATTTGAGGGTTAGGTTAACTGAAACAATCAAACGATGTTAAATACTACTTATTACCGTTATCCCTCACAATTTATTTTGTAGGAATAAATATGTAGAATGGAACAAGCGTTAAATATACGTTAAATTTGAAAATGATTCGCTTTCTGTTCTGTGATCAAATTGAACATTTGACATGGTTACTTAAGGTGCCAACAAAATATGATAAAAGTTACTAAAAAGTAACCAAAATATATTGGAGTTTTCGTACGAAAAAATAGTACAATGTAAATGGTTCATATTGTCCGTGCTAAATTCTTGAACGAAATTTTTGTATCAAAAATCGTATACGATTTTCTTAAACGAAAAAATAGTATAGTATAAAACAGACTTTATAATAACAAAGTTACCTATACAATACATGTAGATTATTGTCACGCTGCTGGATGTTCCGATGAAAAACAATAAGCATTGGACATTTTTTATTAAGTAAATATGCTGATCAGCTGATCCTTCTGGTATATGGCGCAACACGCCACATTTCGATTGTGACACTCAATAACGATGCAGATTTTTGTTCGTATGTCGTCATCGTTTTCATTCCGCGCACTTTGGTTTTTACCGCTGTCGCTACAGTAGAAAGAAAGCAAATTCGTGTTAATGCAAACGTATCAGTCATCAATCGTTCGGATGTCTGTAATTCCTTTTAGCGAATGTAAACAGAGTCGGTTCGATATCCGACCTATTTATTTCACCCGTTTTATATTCCCGTTTGAACTATCGTCTTTATTTTACAAGAACTACTTTTTTTAAAACAATTTGCAGGATTTTAAGAAAACTTGACGTATAATGAAGTCTTAGCTGAATTTTTATTATAAGTTTGTGGTAGGTACAAAATAAACAAGCTTTGAATTAAATGAGCCTTTTCGACGATTGCTTGCGAATGAGCAACTCTTTCTTAATCTTAAGTCACACTTGACTGTCGATTTATCATCTTACTAAAAATCGTATTTTCAAATACATACTTGAAAATTTTTCCTTGAAGCTGTTAAAATTAAGAAGTAATTGTACCATCACATACGGTATACAGGGTCGGTTTTACCATTAGGCGATTCTAGGCAATCGCCTAGGGGCGCCAAGTTACGTGGGTGCCAAGATCCGGAGGCGCCAGCCTTCCCCGTGAAAAAAAAAAACGAAATGTTGAATTTAAAACAAGCTTAGGTAATAGATGCGGGAAATATTGCTGAGATCTAAGGTGTAATGCCAAATTTTGAACAATAAAGAATTCGACATTAAAAAAATTAAATAAACAGTTTGTATATAAAATAGAGAATATAATTATTTCATATTTAAAAAAAATATATAAGGTAGACTTTTATTTTTTAATTATTGAGAACGCAGTTGCCGATGAAAAATTTAAAGGATATCTCTACAATTTATTATTCTTTGAAATACCTACAAAATAAATGAATTACAAAAAATTACTGCAGCACTGCTTAAAAAATGTTTGGCATTGTAAAATTACTTAAAACATGATATTTCGAAAGATATTGACGAAACATATTCATTTAGTGAATTTAAATTCTTGCAGGTGTTGGTGGTGACCATTGGCACTCCACATAGCGATTTTATAGTTGTGTTGCATCAGGCAAATTTTCTGATGACTGGTTAGCAAATTCAGCATTACACTCATCTGCTCCATTAATTTGCCAAGCATTTCCTCTAGTTTGCTCATATTGTTTGTTTGCTGGTTGTTTTTTTATATTACCTTGATTTTCGACTACCTGTGCAAAGGTCATGCCAGCAAAGCACGAAAAAATTTTTGTGTTTCAGAAGTAACAATTCTTTTTTCTACACAAATAGTATTGGGAATCATATACCTGTGTATTAGTGTAGATTAATGAAAAAATATTTAAATGTTGTAATAATATTATTTTTATAAATATAAATATATTTTTGGGGATTTGCCCGCATTAAAATTTGTTTGTTTGCTGCTCGACGTTTGGGTAAATTCCCAAAACTATATTACACGATAATGTACAGGGGCGCCTAAATTTTCTTTGCCTAGGGACGTCAGATACTTTGTTAGATTTTTATTATTCAAAGTTTTATGGAATGTTTTTGAATACAAATTGTAGTTTTGTCATATAATTGTTTGTTTAGCAAATTACAATCTACAGTTGGTTCCTTAGTTGACTTCACAAGAGTATTGTTCTTAGCATTGTGATGTAATATATGTAACCGTTGTGCCTTATAATATACATACAGATAAATTACAAGTTATTTAATTTTTTTAAATATTTATGCAGATGGCAATTAAAATGTACAAACCTGTCGGAATTTACACTGCCTAAACAAATTCAGTATGGCAATCATCGAATAAACGATGAGTAAATATAATTCAGCTAATTATGCAACTTTTAATTGAGACAACGTTTTATTTTGTCGTTTGCCGAGAGATAGGAAAAGATAAACATTGGTTGGCCATTGCAGATATTGCCCTGTATTATAATTTTGCGTTTCAAATAAAACAGCTTGGCACATTGACTGAAAAAAAAAACAATTTTTATAATAACAAAAGTCTATAAATAGAGTAGTTTACATATTATCAAGTCCTGCATACCAAAATTAACTTTCTAAGTGTATGTATATTTCCGTATAGGTATGTGAAATAATAAAATTATGATAAAAATGCAAGTATATTTATTTGAACGTTGGTTTCTCCTGTTGCTTGATTAGGTTAAATTAAACAAAGGATTGCTGGTTTTCAAAAACAGGTTTATTCCTTATAAAATTCTTTTTTGTGCGATCGTACTAGAAACAGCTGTTTGACGGACGCGTTAGCAACCATAAAGTACCTACTGCATTACCGGCCCTCTCCTTAGCAACGGCCGTAAAAGTTACTTTTCAGGCCGTTACCCTTAGCAACGGCCTGAAAAGTAACTTTTACGGCCGTTGCTAAGGAGAGGGCCGGTAATACAGTACATACGCCGTCATCTGTCAGTGACAGAATGTCACGTAGTTTCTAACCTATAATTTTGAAAATTACTAAAAATTTAAATTGTTTTTAATTCGATCGCACAAAAAATGTAATATGCACCTCGGATTGTTATTACACAAATCCTTTTTTATATATTTAGTTTAACAAATAATTTACTAAATTAATTCTTAATAATACTTACATGTTTTTTAAAAATAAATGAAAAATGTTTTATAATGTTCAATTAAAAGATGTTGAAATTTGTTAAAAAATTGAAAATTTTTTGAGTTTAAAATGAATGAAAACTTAAATTAATTTTGACATTGTATTGTAGGAGATTAGCACATTAACGAATTTAACATATTAAAAAGGTTGTGGCTGTGGCTATTTGCACCTACAGTAGGTACGACTAATTGGCTATTTGCACCTACAGTAGGTACGAATAACTGGCTATTTGCACCTACAGTAGGTACGAATAATTGGCTATTTGCACCTACTGTAGGTAGATATGAACAATTGGCTATTTGCACCTACTGTAAAGGCATATACCGCTTGTAACTGAGTTCTGGTACACCCCCTTTTTTACTTTAGTTATAATTTTTCATAAATAAACTTTCATATAGATGATATGTGTAAATACTGGGTTATATGAACACATGTACACTATTATTTCAATTCCGGTTTCGTCGGAAATTACCCTGTATACTTTATATTTTTGGAAAGAGAAGGCAATTTTGAATAAAACTGCAACCTTTTGATTTATTTTAATAACCTCAAATAATTTTTGAACAAATATTTATTTGCCGTTACCTGCATAAATTGAATTTTATTATGTCAAGAAGTGTCCGAAAAAGGTTTTTCGTAGGTACATTTTAATTAACATTTAGGTTACTTTAATCGGTTTTGAAGGTTGCAGACTATTTTTTGACTAATAACATATATTTGTGTTGAAAGGCTGCCTGCCTCAAAGACTTAAAATATTATAAAAAAACTTATTTAGATATTCTATTAATCATAGTATACTGTGCATAATTGCAACAAATTATCACTAAATTTTTTTATTAAATAACTACATTAGTTACAACTATAATTTGTTTTGTTGGCACTTAGGCACAGTGTACTGCGATTAATAGGATATCTTAACAAGTTTTTATAATATTTTAAGTCTGTGAAGCAGCAATCCAACACAAATTTGGTATTGTTAAATTCGTCAGGAAATACTCTATTTAAATAAGTTCATGTACCTACTACTGCATTTGCATTTGTCAAAAAACCGATTTGCAATCTTCAAAACCGATTAAAGTAACCTAAATGGCAATTAAAATTTACAAAAACATTTGTCGGACACTTGTTGACAAAATAAAATTCAATGTATGCAGGTCACGGCTCACTTAATAAAAAAATAAATTATTGTTCAAAAATTATATAAGGTTATTTAAATTAACCAAAGTCCTACACGGTGAAGGGACTTATGACTAAATAAAAATAAAAAAGTAACCAAACCAGTGCAGTTGAATTCATAATTGCCTCTTCTTTCTAAAAATGTAAATATAGATAGGGTGTTCCATTCGAAATAACAAAGTTAGGGCAATTTCCAGCGAAACCGAAAGTGAGATAATAGTGTACATATGTTAAAACATTCCGGTTATTTACACATATCATATGTCTAAAAGTTTATTTATGTACAATTAAAACTAAAGAAAAAAGGAGGTGTACCAGGCCTTAGTTACATCTGGTAGGTATATAAATAGCATTTAAAAAAGAAGTAAAAAAACTGCTGATTTCGAAGGCTTACTACAACATTAAAGAATTCTTGTGTGATAATCTAATTCAGAAAAGGAAATGTTACATTTAAATGTCCTATGTTGTCTTTCTTGTTCGTTGGGTACTTTTGTACTTAATGTTGTGTTTATTGACATGTTTTATACCATTTATGTATGGTCAAAAAGACAAATAAATTATTATTATTATTATTATACAGTAGGTGCAAATAGCCAATTATTCGTACCTACTGTAGGTGCAAATAGCCAATTAATCGTACCTACTGTAGGTGCAAATAGCCAATTATTCGTACCTACTGTAGATGCAAATAGCCAATTATTCGTACCTACTGTAGGTGCAAATAGCCACAACTTATTAAAAATTGTTATATTACAATAGTTTTTTAAAAAACAAACACAATTTGTACGGCACATACACGTTAAATTTTTTACTAGTAAATGAATAGAATCTCGTTCAAGAAAACCGGTTTAAGAGTTTAACTTTGATAAATCACATTTTTTAACAGATAAGTTATTGTTTATTTGCGTCGTTGGGCCGATATAGCCCAGTACATAACAGGTTGGTTCTAGCAGACCAAAATTTACTAGTTCATGGACTAATACATGAATAGGTTTATGCACATGCGTCAACTATAGACGAATAAATGTATTAAGCTGGAACGCTTTAACGACATCTCTGACTGTAATGACATTTGTGTCTATTGCGTTCATAGAAATTTGCGCACCGCAAGCGTCAACGTCTTAACACGTTAAGCGCCATTTGTATCCATATGGATACAAATCATTTTTGCCCAATGGGCCACCTGTATTCATTTGGATACAACTAGGGTACCTTAATAAACAGGGTATGGTCAACCAAGAACAAGTTTCTATTGGCTGAGTTGTATACACGGTCGAGTTTCGCTTGCCGCTAGGCTGAGACCTCCAGATTTCAAATAAATAGTATGGAGCGCATAGAGAAATATTCATATTTTATTTTTTTCTTGCGTGTTCAGAGTGTTTAAGTGTGTTCTAAGACTTTAAAAGACATTAGTGATAGTTGTGTAAGTTATTACCATACGTAAATTTCATAAGTTAAGTTAAATACAATTATTTTTTTAATTTTTAAGAAAATGTGCGATGTATTATTGGTCTACATCGAACTTAATAGCAATGATTGGGATTAATAATGTAATTTTGTGATAAAATATGAAATTAAATTGATGAATCTATACTTTTCAGTTGCTCATTGGACATTAAAAAATACGTTTATCATGACGTCTTGTGTTTTATTCCTTACCAGCCTACAACCCATGACACGCGGCGTGTGTCATGGGTTGCATGCCTACCATGGAAATACGCGCTCCGTAAATATTTTTTAAACATTAATAGCTAATAACAATTGTTAATCCTTCGTTTTACTCATTTTTTAATTGCTATACTTATTATTGCATCTATTTCTGCAGGCCAATTGAGTTTTTACCTACAAATTTCATTTAAAAATTGAGTTATTAAAAGAAATCCTATATAATCCCATAGCGGCTATTAGAAATTTGGAGGGTTTGTGAAGCGTGGCCATACCCTGTTATATAGAGGTACCCTAGATACAACAGCCTACATTTAGATTCGGCTGCCTGTATTCTTAAACGCATGTATTATATATAACTATGCCAGGAAAGGTTTAAGGATGGCCCGCTGGACCAGAAAACCTTTATGGTCAGCGATTTTTGTTACCCACATTGATATTTAAAAAAAAAAAAAAGTTTTATAATACAAATTTATTCACACAAAAAAAAAATTTAAAACTGGTTAAAATGTTATTATTTTGTTGTGAAATTTTTTTATATTACTTAAGGGCCATTTAGAAACGTTAATTTAAAAAAAAATATTGGTGGCCAGAAAAACCTACTTTTTTTTTAACATGGTGGCGCTTAACGTGTTAAGAAACCAGTACTACATAGGGTTGGAAGGGCGACACATTGCCAGCAGAGGCCACGTTAGTTGTAAACAGCGCATGCGTGTAATAATCCCAGCGCTAGTTCATGCTTTCATCCATGTACTGTTTTGACCGTCCGCAAGCTAATCCAAAAGTAGTCAGAGTGCTGCAGGAACAACCGACTAACCGTTCGGTGAACTATCAGAACCGCTGCTGGAACGCGATATCGATACTGCGCAGAATCCTGATAGTTCATGGGATAGTAATTGGCGCTGCTGGAACAAACCTATTAGTTCCATGGCTATATTTACGCTAAATATTTATTTCTCTCAAGGTATTTTTTGCAAAAAGTTATACGAGAAAACAGGATTTTTATTACAAACATGTAATTCTTAATAATATATACATGTTATCGCTCATGATTAATTTTATTATTAATATCTTGAATAATGTTCTAATTACGGGTCAATATTATCACAAGTTTTGTAAAAATTTTAAATTGGTTTCGTCATTAAATACACAAGCATTGTAACAATTTGGTAAAACAATTAAAATTATAAGCATCAAATTTGTCAAACTTTACTTATGTGCACTCTTCTTATATTTAGCTTTTTTATTTAATTTAGTGAACCATGGACTATTCCCGAAACATAAATAGATAATTACGCTAACGTTCACTTCTATTGTTTTTAAATACAGTTTTTACTATAGTCTTTCGAATTCTTTTTTGCTAAAACTCTAATTTGAACATGACGTAAACCTATATTTTATTTACTCGTATACTTTCGATGTCTGCTGTTCTCCTATTAAGGTTTTATAAGTAGAATGACGACACGCGTTATTTTTCATGCAAGGCCACACGGTAAATAATTTCTTCGTTGTATTTGTATTCCCGTTCAAACCAAACTATGACCGACGTACGTATATATATGCTGGAAATTCAGTAATACCGTATTTGCTTGCTCTCGGCTAGTACACATATTGAAAATTTAATATAACGACGAAGCCAAAGTAAACTCTAAGTAAGTTTTACAAACATTTTAGACGTATTGACTTAAAGTTTCAACCGAAATAGCAGTGCTACCAAATGGATATTGCTGTGTAACTAATTAATTAGAGCAAGTCGTGTCTAAATCTGGTGGGATTACATTTTTTGATGTAATAAACATTTAAATACTCCTATTTTAAAATTTAAGTCATTAGTTTAAAGTTTAAAGCATCAACTATTCCTTAAGAGTTTAATCTATTAATTTTTTTTCTGTAACCTCTTTTTGAGTATTGATGCCCTTAAAATTATTTTTGGCTGCAAACGTATTCACAGTAAAAAGCATATTTATTTTTAAAAATTATCACTTGCATATCACAAAATATAACTGAAAACTTACCAGTGTGTTTGACTTAATCAGTATTCTTATTGTTCTTTATTTTTCCGCATTGATTCATAACTTACGATGTTGGTTAGATGCTTACCTGTAACAAATAAGAAATAATTAAAAATCAATTTAAGATATTCATCTTTCTATGAATGAAACATGGGACCAAATTTATGATTATTGCATCAGAGGACAAAATACATAACATCACAATAGGACAAAATGTGGAACAAGCTAACAACTTTAATTAAAAAGGTATAATCATTACAAGCAATTAAAATATGAACTAGAAAATTCATGAAAGAACGGGAGAAATTTGGAAGAAAATGTAACACTTTTATAACATCATTTTTTTGATAACAGAGAAATTCTAAAATGGACAAAAGTGAAAGTTGCTAAAACATACTTTTACAGGGTGTCCTAAACTCGAGTAAATACATGGGAATCTCGCTTATCTTAAGAGCTACGAGGTCGGTTAAATTAAGGCAAAGTTGCAAAATTAGACGCTCATCAAATATCTGCAAACAAAATTTTCATAGCTGTCTTAGTTCAAAAGTTATTCAAGAAAAACTGAAAAAATTGATTTTCGTTTTTTTGCCATAAATCCTACATTTTTTAAGATACGACAATCTGGAAGCTTTTCTTCATGGTAACTTTTTACGCTTTATATTTTGAGTTAACATAAAATTTTCAACAACGTTTCGTCTTTTCAGAAACATCAACTTAATTTTTTTAAACACGGCGAAAAAATTTTAAACTTATAGTCGGATAGCATTTTGTCTTCTGATTTCAATGATATATGACACTTAATATCTAAGATGATATTTTACCACAAACATTTAAAAGATTTATTTTGTCCAATTTTTTAATCAAATGATCCTAAACAAAAAAATAAAATATAAAGCGTAAGAAGTTGCCGTGGAGAAGTGCTTCCAGATTGTCGATATCTTAAAAATCGTAGAAAATAGGGCAAAAAAAACGAAAATCGATTTTTTCAGTTTTTCTTGGGTTACTTTTGAACTAAGACAGCTATGAAATTTTTCTTTGCAGATATTTGATGAGCATCTAATTTCTCAACTTTGCCTTAATTTAACCGACCCCGTAGCTCAAGATAAGCGTCATCCCCATGCATTTACTCGAATTTGGAACACCTTGTATATGGAAGTGATCATCGACACTCACAAATAGGAACAGAAGAAACGGTAATGAGTTTTTCGTTTTTTTTTTTAATTGAGAAAATAACAAAAACAGATCAAATTAGAAATGAAATTGAAGAAACCACTTAAAGAAGCCGATAGGATAAAAATCAAGAAAGGCCTTTGGGTTGCAAAAAAGAGGAAATTATAGCTAAAAAGGCGTATGAAACAGGGAAAAAAGAGAAGATGTAGACCCAAACATTCCTGGCAACTGAGAGTAACATTAAACGGAATTAGATGAAAAAGTGTGAAAATCCAAAGTGAATTAAACTCATTAGTCCTACACGTAACAATAGATGAACTTAGAACCAAGAAGGGAATTAATAACTTTTAATAACTAAAAAATAACACACGCAGAATTCATAGAAAACGGAAGACATATATTACAACCTTTAGAACTCCATTGCTGTAGTAATGTTGAAGGCTTTCTCATTTTTTTAAATAAAAATCTGCTTCTTATCATATATTACTTCCTACATAATTTGCTTTTAAAGCAAACGATACTTTAAAGTTTAAATTAAACCAAAATTTTTAATTTCTCTGACATTGCAAGACCTGTGTGTAAATACACTTCATTCCTTCCAAGACATTAATTTTGCTTTAAAGAATAACAAAAATGTATATATCGTCTGTGCTATAAAATATATTTTCATCATATTCAGTAAACAGGTATCTTGTTTCACTGGCAATATCTATAGTGCTCAAACTCATTTCTTAGAACATCTAAATCCACTTAAAGTATTGCAATATTTGTGTACGTTCCAGTTCAAACGTTGATTTCCCATAGGGTTTATTTATTTGAAAAACACAGTCAGCGTGCACATTAAACAAAAATAGATCATTCTGAACCACAAAATACTTCAATTTGCAATCTCATTATCTAAAAATCTGTTAGCTACATCATTAATTGACGACAATTCGCTAAAACGTTTAATTTCAAGAATGTAATGAAATTTGAAATATCCGTGATGCGGCAATTTGTAAATATTTATTTGGCTCCCGTCCTGCTCTCTCTGCTTTTCATGCATGCTGTGATTTTCCAGGACAAACAACTCGGAATCGCTCTGGGGAAACAAATCCTATCGATAGCGGCATCAAAACTCAATTTGGCGCATAAGCCCGCTTGATATGCCTTCTGATATCCTACGAGTATAAAAATTATGTCTGTATTTTGTATTGTTTGAGTTGCATAATGCTATGTTCATATCCAAATAAAGGTATTGATTCGGGAAAGCAATATGGGTTCTGTTGAGATACAAAATGACTGAATAATCGTATAATATTAAATTTCTTTCTTAAAACAAAGAATACTTAAATTATTAAGGTGATTAACGTACTAAAATCATTAATCAAAAATCACTTGCCCCATTTCAAACAAATAGTCATATCAAACAGAGATGCACCGATTGGCCGATTATTTTCAAATAAAAACAAACGTTACCTAATAGTAGTATGCTCTTATTTTCGAAATTACCGCGTATTTCGTTATACTGAGCTTGAGTTTGCTTAGTTGGGTTTTGATTTTGCATTAATTAAAAGATTATTCGTGGTTAATGGACGAGTATTTTTTTATTTTACCCTACATGTTGTTAAAGTCAAGTCTAAAAATTAACTTTTCACAAATAATATGACGTCACATGTTTTGATTCAGAATATGTAATTATGTTTCGCTTAAGCACATCAAATGTACGGTACATAGTAGTAAAAGGAGATAAATTAATTATCAGACGTCGAAACTTGTTTGCCGAGTTGAGTTGTCAGAGTTTTGTCATTTTGACGTCTATTTTTGTCCTTGTTTAACGCATCGCTTAGAAAAGTCGCATCTTTTATACGTATATCCATTACAGTTCTAGATTCATGTTGTATATTTTCAATAGACACAAGACAATGCAGGGCTGCGGAGTCGGTAAAAAAAAAATCGACTCCGATTCCCGACTCCTAGTAATTTTAGTAGTTCGACTCCGACTCCGACTGCGACAAAATTAAATAATAAGACATTTTATGGTGTGCGTAATATAAAAAAATAAAATACATATAAAGAAATGATTTAAAATTTCAGTTTAAATTTTGCGGTAAAGGACCACCTCGCAATTTGTTGTACTGGGAGTCGGAGTCGGTACATTTTTTCCGACTCCTACTCCACTGCCCTTCGACAATGTATTATGTCATTTATATGTATAAAATACCGACCAAACGGCCAAACTTAAGGAACATGTTCCTTGAGCCAATCTAAGCAAAAAATGTTATACCTATAGGTAAACCATAGTCCAAAACTCGATGGTTATCGGGTTATTAAAAAGGGCAATTTTAACATAAAAAATTATGAAATAGCGCTTTTATCTTCTAAAATATTGATTTAACTACGAAATGTTTTTAATAAAATTTGCATCGCCATCTTTTCTACGCCTTATGGTGTACTCGGTTTTGTTTTGTTTTTTTGCGGTTAATTTGCAACCTAGTTATTTTAAATAGAACACCTTTTATATTATTACATTTTCCGATTTCTCTTTAAATGTACTCTATTAAATGTGAAAGGTCTCATGGGCCTACAATTATTCGTTTTTGAGTAATACAATTTTTCTCGAAAATTTTAAGCAATGTATAGCAGTAGCAGTAATAAAGTGGACCGTAAGATGCGCGGTTGAAATTTAGACTTTTCTAAGTACGTTGAGTAACGGTAAATAAATTTACAGGTTATAATCACGTTGCTGAAACAGACGGATGTTTTTAGGTTGCGCAGTAATAAACGCGTTGGACTAGTTTTGGTTTCTGCGTCACAGTCCACTTTAAGTTAAAACAGCTCTATCACTTTCAAAAATTTTCAATATTTAAGAAATGTGTGGAGACAACCGAAATTCGTTTGAAAGTTAATGCTTCCGATAGGTTCGTACACGATTTGTATTATTTAAAATTTTGAAATTTTATACTGAGCGTTTGTTACCTACTTTTGATCGAATTCGTTGAATTTTGGGTATTATTAAGTCATTTTTTTTAAATCCAATAATTAACACACAACGAAGTTTTAGTCGCTCCTTCCATCCGTGTGTATACTTAAAAAAAGATTTATAAACCACAATACAAGTAGAAAATATATTTAGTAGCTCGTCAGATGCATAAATTTTGGAAATTTATATATATAAGCATTAGTAATTCTGAACATAGGAGACAAAAGTATTTTAAATTAAATTAAAACTATAGTCTACAGAAAAAGTTTCTAAACGTAACACTGGTAGATATTAATTGACTACATATAGTATTTTCAACTTTTTTGTGAACTATGGAGATCATTGCACAATTTCCGATTATTAAAAATTACGTTAAAACTTGGAGCATACTAAAAAGTAAAGTTATTTCCATAGTCCAGTCTTTTAGGATAATCAAACCGATCAATCGATAATAGCTCCGATTACTGGTTATCTACCGATTATTCGATACATCCCTTACTGCCACATTCCTTTTCAATCATACCAAATTTGGATCATCATACACGCGGTATATACAGAGCTTATAAGGCGACAAATCACTGCTAGAAGCAGACTCCGTAAAAACATTCCATCTCAAGTCAGCTTGCGTATTTGTAGTCCCATTAACCACAAAAAAGGGCGTATTTGTGGAGAAAAAACAATACCAGCGAACGAAAAACCCACATATCCTTGCTTCTAAGAACTAAATACGAGGAATTTTTGATTGCGCTGCAGTGAAACAAACCGTTTATTTTAGGACAACTAACACATTCAAAAATTTAGAATTTTTGATGGCTTAATATAAATTTTAAGCCTATGAAACACTAATCTAATAATACAAAATTTAATATCGTTTGGCAGTCATTGCGAGTTTCATATTTTCATTAGTTCATTGTGCGAAAGAATAGCAAGAGAACACAAATGGTCTGCAAGCGATGAAAACGTATAAAGGATTTTCTATTAACAATGAAAGTTGCGCAAGTGTAGTTTTGTACCATAGAATACATACCTTTTGCAAGGGCAGACTAAGAGCATCTGCAGTTAATTACAGTTTTCGGAGGGAAAGGCGAGATTGCTAAATTACGTAGAAGACTAGCGTATCAAAATAAGCTTCCAATTTGCTGGGACAACAATGATAAAATCAACCAATTTACTAAGATACAGCTATTAAACGTTAAACCGTAATATTCTTAAGAGTGTTTACAGTTAATGCAATAATTAATATGATCTTTAATCTATTAAAAATTTGCTATAAAATACAGTGAGTCCGAAATATTATGCTCACCATGGCCAACTTTTAAATCATTAAAGATAACACTTTGGTTAAATAGGACTAAAGTCGACAATTTATGGAGCAATTCGTATGGAATTATTGTTTAAGAAATACTTGATCTTACGATAAACGAAAATAAGCCAATATTTGTGTCCTTCACAGTTCAAGATAGATAAATCTTTTGAGGAAGGATATTGTATCATTCCCCAAAAGATATAAAAACTATATATTTGCTAAGGATTTTTGTAGTCTGGGATTTTAAATATTAACATAACATATTTATTAAAAATGTATTTATTATATTTGTCGAAAATGTTTTTTTTTTAGAATCAATTTATTTATATCAGGATTCAAGCTTTGTTTAAACAACAAATTACCTTTTAAACACTCTTGAAATATATATGTGTAGGCTACATGGTATTCTTCATAAAAATGTTACCACATTTTTAAACCAGTTTAACTTTTATCAATAAGTAGACAGGAAATATTAAAAATTCAAAAACTGGCTAACTTTAGTATCTTTACTTCATCCAGTCTGGAATAATTTTTCATGTATCGCTTATTTCATCTACAATGCAAAAATTGTAGTACTGTAAAGAGTTATAATCTTGTATATATTTTAACACATAAATATTTTTTTTTACTGAATAAAATATACATTTTAGCAAAATTTCGTACCTATTTTAAAACGAATTTAGCGAGCTAGAAATTAAAAATGTGTTTGAGAAGCTATCCAAAGCATATCTCTTTATATAACTTACTTTTTTAAATATTAAAATAAAATATTGTAGAGTTTAGTTTAATTTATTAAGAAAATAATATGATCATTGATTAGATATTTGATCAAATAACGCGGAAGATCTGCCGTCTCTTCACCATATCCAGAAATCAAGGACTTAGGTTAGAGCAGTAAATATTTAAACTCATGTCAGTCTTTTTCGGTTGTACAAGTAAAATGTCAGAAAAGATTCAATTTCATAAAGTCGGTAAAATTACATTTAAATGGTCTCTTTTGAAAGTTTAATATTCAATCTTAAATAAATATTTCATAAATTGTGATACAGCGTTTGATAAAATTTAAGTATTTAATAATGTTACAAATATCCTATTGGAATTGCTTAGCAAAGCTAATGTTTGACCAATTTGATTGCTGGTAAATAGGAGAAAACTCAAGGACTGCTTAATACTTGAAGAAATTTTGCATAAATATTGCTTTTACTAGAAACTAGAATTATATTACCTTATTAAGAACAATTTCCAATATTTAAATAGAAAGTATTTTTTTATTTAGAAACAAATTTTTTGTCAAAGTATTTCTTATTTATTAGCGCCCTGGATTTCAGTGTCTCCAAATAGATCTGCTTGCAACTTGCAACTTTTAGAATACCGGGAATCGACTTTGCTCATACAGATTTCAAAACTTTTAAAAAAGTTTTATAGAAGTTTCCAAGAAAAATATCCAATTAGTGATAAAAAGTAATGGACTGTTGCAGTTTATATCTTCTTATACT
The DNA here is from genome assembly GCA_947652605.1 of Elmis aenea. NCBI lineage: Eukaryota > Metazoa > Arthropoda > Insecta > Coleoptera > Elmidae > Elmis > Elmis aenea. The sequence continues at coordinate 26,772,638 of OX393580.1, forward strand.
CACGTGCGCTTTAGTATGTTTCGTAAAGTGCTGCTTCACAAGTCGAAAGCTTCTTGCTACGTGAGTTCACGCTATCATTGTTATCAAGATTTAAAACTAACTTGTCAAGATAATACATTTAGCTAATGTTTTATTTTACTATATTACATAACGATAATTACTAATGATTTATTATTTGTAAATTTTGGTCGAATTAAATGACATGTTAAAATTTCAGCACCTAATTTATTTGTATTCTTCATTTCAATAACGGCACCAAAAATGGATAACAATTTGATGTAAATGGATTTAATTGTGCATAATCTATAAACAGTTTCTTATGAAAGTGGTGTTGAGTCCATTGTTCTTTGTTTGCATTTCAGTTGATTTAAAAATACTGTTTAAGTCTAATAACTTTGTCCACATTTCTATAAATTTAAATACCTACATACAATTTTTGGGTTAAATTAATATTTTTCTTAGTGTACATAATTTCGTTAACGAATCGTCATTATCATTACTGTAAAGTGCTTAAGCCACTTTCAAAAATTAATAGTTTATAAAAACTACGGACTTATGTTGATTTTGTCCGCTGTGTTTTACTAAAGTGATGTTTGATAGTAATTTAAAAAAAAAGGATGAGTAAATTATATAATATAAGTAATTTGTATGATGTATTTCATTAAAAATTTATTAAACTATTTTATCATTATCATCAATATCCATAAAATACACAAGTACTAATCAAATTCATCAGTACATTTTAAAATATAAGCATATGTAATGTGACGTACCGTACTGGGCTCAGTATTATTCAAAGGCTCTTATGGTTTTTTACTTATTTATTTTTATACTGAGTACGGTAGTTCTGGTGAATTAGTGAAGTTACTTAAACGATGTTATGGCTCATGATCGTCATATTTAGTGTAGGACCCTGCTACGTTGTGTTTCCATGGCGAACTCCAGTATTTAGAACAGCTATAGGTTTATTAGACAGTAAATAAAACAAACAAGATGTTGTAGATTTTGTTTATTATTTAACGTTTCATTTCGTAGATAATTGTCACATATAAGGAATTATTATTCGTAGTTATTTCGTTGATAATTCTCACATATTAGGGATGATTATTAGGCAAGGTTATTTCGTGGATGGTTGTCACATATTAGGAATTATTATGTGGTTAGTTCGTGGATGGTTGTCACGTATTAGGAATTGTTAGGGTTAGATTATTTCGTGTATTATTGTCACATATTAGGAATTATTATTGGAGATTCAGGGTGGTTGTCACATTGAAGGTTTTCTTATTGGTTTCGGAGTGGGTGGTTTTTGGTATTCGTAATTAGAGGTTTTATGAGGCATTGTATGGCGGATTGATTGGGAAATGGTGGATTATTATGGGACGTGTAATATGGTAGTTGTGAGATTTCACGATTCTAGGTTGTATCAGTGATTGTAAGGAGGATTAATTAAGGAGTGGTGAATTGTTATTTAAGGTGGTGCAGGTGGGAGTATTATTGGGTACTTAGGAGTTTATTGCGGGGTTGTCCGGTGGATTAATTGCGAAGGCATTGGGTTTTAAATTTACGGAGGGCCGAAAAATATCACGCAATTTGTTACTAATAAAAATACACGTTTGTTAAGGTGACTAACGGAGTTCCCTGCCTTACAAATTGCTTTGTGGAGAGAACATCTATCATTTAGTCGTTACAATTTTTTACGCAAATTTAGAAACAATGACTCTGGGAGTTCCCTGCCTCAGAATTTCTTCTGGGAGAAAACATCGATCCGAGAGTCGGAGTTTAACGCAAATTTGGAAATATTGACTGACCAAGGGAGTGCCCTGCCTACAAATTGCTTTGTGGAGAGCACATCTATCGCTAGGTCTCAAAGAAAATGGTTCTCAAAAAAGTGAACCTCGATTACTGTAAAACAATGCCTTTTATACCCTTTCGCTGGATACCTGACGGTCAAAACCGCCTATTTTTTGGGATGGACAAATCGTGCAAGAGATGTTAAATAATTAGGGTGGATATTAACACACATACATTCGTTAATTCGTTATTCAGATTTGTGTATAATGGTGGGGTGGTTTCTTAATCCGTTAGCTCGTCGATTATTGGAGCTTCTCAAAATAAATAGTTTTCTAACAATTTAAACTTAAATTCTCCCCTCCATTAAACGTCGAAATCTGTTACTTGAAAACAAAATATACTAAACCAATGTAAAATCATATTAATTAGTAACTCCAATTACTCAATATTTTACATGTAATTGTAATCAGTTATAAATAATAATATCTGCACAAAATGTGAACATTAAATAAATGAGAAATATAATTCGTAACACAATAACTAGACAAACAAATGGACATCCCCGAAGAATGTTAAGCTTAGGGTTGCCAGATGTTATGGTTTGACCTGCATTAGTTTTCTTAGAATCCATAAAGACAAATTTATGACATAACAAATCAGTCAACGCTTATTTGGTCTAGCATTGGGAATTAACCCTTGACTCGGTAATTATTAGAAACCCTTGTATTGATCACGATTTTAAAAGTGTTTTGTTTACTAAAACACCCTGAGAAAATATAAATATTATAATCTACACGCGTTTTTTAAAACACATGTGGCTTTCTTTAACTTTAAACATGTTATTTATGGTTTTCTAGAAACAGAAAAATAACTAAATAATACTTTATGATGTTACGCGAGTAAATTAAAAATTGTTTTTAAATTATTAAATATTATACTATATGCGACCATTACACACTCCCCCAATATTTTATAGCTAGTGTTAACGTTGCTTGAAAATTTTAAAATGGTCGCTTATGGAAATTAAATTTAAATTTTGAAGAACTGCAGGTTTGCTAGCTAGAAATTTAAGTTAATTGATTGTCGTTGCGAATCAGTTTCAAAACTATTATTGAGTAAAATTATTTGGTCCGAACAAATACAGCAAATAGCCATTTTTGTGAAATTTGTAATATTATTATCATATAAAAAGTGAAAATTAAAAGGTTATTTTATAACAAAGATTTCATATCACTCAAAAAATAATTTAATTACTAAAAGCAATTTTAAAGTCTTTATTGTCTGTCTTACAACTTCTTATATTTAACGACTCACCCGTTTTACACTTTGATCACAATAATTTTTTACACACACGGCACTACTGCGCGCACTTTCCATGAACTTCGCTATTTTCGCGGTGGCTGTTTCCCACGGACCCTCGAGCGGCTGGCGATGTTCTCGGACGGTCCAGATGATGTTGACGGCTTACTCGGCTTGGCAATGTCCTGGAGTGGCCCCGGCGTTGCTTGCGGCATCCTCGACTTGGTGATGTCCTGGAACGGCCCCGGCGTTGCTCGGCGGTATCCTCAACTCGACCTGGTCCTGGAACGGTCCTGGTGTCATTCGACGGTATCCTCGACAAGGTGCTGCCCGGAACGGCCTCGGTGTCGCTTGGCGGCATCCTTGACTTGGTGCTGTCCTGGAACGGCCCCGGTGTCGTTTGGCGGCATCCTCGACTTGGTGCTGTCCTGGAACGGCCCCGGTGTGGCTCGACAGCGTCCTCGACTTAGCGTTGTCCTGGAACAGCTACGGTTTAGCTCGACGACATCCTCGACTGGGTGCTGTCCTGGAACAGCTATGGCGTCGCTCGACTCGGGGATGTCCTTGGCGGCGTCCACGGCTTGGAGAAGTTCTGGAACAGATCCGGTGTCTTGACGGTGTACACGGCTCGGTGAATGTACTGGAATGGCCCCGGTGTAGCTTGACGTGGTCCTCGGCGCGGCAGCCGTCCTGGAATGGCCTCGGTGTAGCTAGACGTTGTCCTCGGCACGGCAGTCCTGGAATGGCCTCGGTGTCGCTCTACGGTGTCCTCGATCTCCGTGTCGAACTGCTGACAGCACCCTGCTTTTGGATGATGCTGCTTGGCTCTGGGGAAGGTCAGCATGGCTAGGATTCGGACCATGAGTTGTTTACTTGGCGTGGAACATCGTCTCCATAGCTTGTTGAACTTCTGATTGTTATTGGGACCGATTCTTTATGCTCTGCTACGCCATGCGGTTTAATGGATGTCGTCTGCGAAGTGGTATTGTCCTAGTAGTTGCAATGATGGTGAACTTGGCACGTGATGTACTCCATGTCGTCTCGTCGGATCCAAAAACCTTTTAGAAGACGACATTTTCTTCCCCGTTGTCGATTCCAAAATACTCTTCAAGCACGGAATTTTCTCCCCCGTTGTCGGTTTTACGTGTAGCTTCAAAAGTTCCATAGGCATAGATATTATAATTTGGTTGTTGTTTAAAAATATTTAATTGTTATTTATTTATTTATTTTTAATTTCCTTTTCGTTATTTATTAATTAATTAATTTATATTTTACTTGTTCGCTGATTTACTGCATTTATTCATTTTCGTTGATCAATTATTATTTTTACTGTCTAATATTCGTCGTACAATAGCGGTCTAAAATCCTGGTCACGGCACCAACTGTGACGTACCGTACTGGGCTCAGTATTATTCAAAGGCTCTTATGGTTTTTTACTTATTTATTTTTATACTGAGTACGGTAGTTCTGGTGAATTAGTGAAGTTACTTAAACGATGTTATGGCTCATGATCGTCATATTTAGTGTAGGACCCTGCTACGTTGTGTTTCCATGGCGAACTCCAGTATTTAGAACAGCTATAGGTTTATTAGACAGTAAATAAAACAAACAAGATGTTGTAGATTTTGTTTATTATTTAACGTTTCATTTCGTAGATAATTGTCACATATAAGGAATTATTATTCGTAGTTATTTCGTTGATAATTCTCACATATTAGGGATGATTATTAGGCAAGGTTATTTCGTGGATGGTTGTCACATATTAGGAATTATTATGTGGTTAGTTCGTGGATGGTTGTCACGTATTAGGAATTGTTAGGGTTAGATTATTTCGTGTATTATTGTCACATATTAGGAATTATTATTGGAGATTCAGGGTGGTTGTCACATTGAAGGTTTTCTTATTGGTTTCGGAGTGGGTGGTTTTTGGTATTCGTAATTAGAGGTTTTATGAGGCATTGTATGGCGGATTGATTGGGAAATGGTGGATTATTATGGGACGTGTAATATGGTAGTTGTGAGATTTCACGATTCTAGGTTGTATCAGTGATTGTAAGGAGGATTAATTAAGGAGTGGTGAATTGTTATTTAAGGTGGTGCAGGTGGGAGTATTATTGGGTACTTAGGAGTTTATTGCGGGGTTGTCCGGTGGATTAATTGCGAAGGCATTGGGTTTTAAATTTACGGAGGGCCGAAAAATATCACGCAATTTGTTACTAATAAAAATACACGTTTGTTAAGGTGACTAACGGAGTTCCCTGCCTTACAAATTGCTTTGTGGAGAGAACATCTATCATTTAGTCGTTACAATTTTTTACGCAAATTTAGAAACAATGACTCTGGGAGTTCCCTGCCTCAGAATTTCTTCTGGGAGAAAACATCGATCCGAGAGTCGGAGTTTAACGCAAATTTGGAAATATTGACTGACCAAGGGAGTGCCCTGCCTACAAATTGCTTTGTGGAGAGCACATCTATCGCTAGGTCTCAAAGAAAATGGTTCTCAAAAAAGTGAACCTCGATTACTGTAAAACAATGCCTTTTATACCCTTTCGCTGGATACCTGACGGTCAAAACCGCCTATTTTTTGGGATGGACAAATCGTGCAAGAGATGTTAAATAATTAGGGTGGATATTAACACACATACATTCGTTAATTCGTTATTCAGATTTGTGTATAATGGTGGGGTGGTTTCTTAATCCGTTAGCTCGTCGATTATTGGAGCTTCTCAAAATAAATAGTTTTCTAACAATTTAAACTTAAATTCTCCCCTCCATTAAACGTCGAAATCTGTTACTTGAAAACAAAATATACTAAACCAATGTAAAATCATATTAATTAGTAACTCCAATTACTCAATATTTTACATGTAATTGTAATCAGTTATAAATAATAATATCTGCACAAAATGTGAACATTAAATAAATGAGAAATATAATTCGTAACACAATAACTAGACAAACAAATGGACATCCCCGAAGAATGTTAAGCTTAGGGTTGCCAGATGTTATGGTTTGACCTGCATTAGTTTTCTTAGAATCCATAAAGACAAATTTATGACATAACAAATCAGTCAACGCTTATTTGGTCTAGCATTGGGAATTAACCCTTGACTCGGTAATTATTAGAAACCCTTGTATTGATCACGATTTTAAAAGTGTTTTGTTTACTAAAACACCCTGAGAAAATATAAATATTATAATCTACACGCGTTTTTTAAAACACATGTGGCTTTCTTTAACTTTAAACATGTTATTTATGGTTTTCTAGAAACAGAAAAATAACTAAATAATACTTTATGATGTTACGCGAGTAAATTAAAAATTGTTTTTAAATTATTAAATATTATACTATATGCGACCATTACAGTAACAACAAAAGTTGTCAAAAGCATATTATGCACGAGTGAACAGTTGCGCACAGAGCCGCGTACAGGCGAGTGCGTAATTCCTTTACAACTCTAGTTTTGTACTATACTTTTTCTACGATCACATAATACATAGGTTTTCATCGGTTTTTTGGCTAATAGTAAACACACTTGTACGTACACTGTTAACTGTCAAGTTTGACGTGAGTCTATTTTGCTGACTTTTAAAACACTGTGCTTTTTGCGCACCGTGCGTAAAGACCCAATAGTCATTTACAATAGTGGTGCTAGAAAAAAAACTTTATTGATGTATCGAATCATTGTCATTATTAGGAGTGATGAAATATTTGGACATTTTAATTTGCTCTAAAATTTTAAAACAACTGTGGTAATTGGAGAACGGTAAGTATATAGGGAAGCAAATTCAACATGAAAAATCTACAATAGGTATGATTTTGACTTTAAACCAGGGCTTCGAACCGTACTTTTTTTCGTTCCAGTTCAATTTAAAAAAATATATATCGGTTCGGTTCCGGTTTTCGTTCCGGAAAAAATAACGGTTTTTTCGGTTTACGGTTTTCGGTTCAGCTCCGAGTGATTGCTTTTTAAATTTTTAAATGTTTTTATTTGGTATAATAATTAGGTATAATAATAATTGGAAATAGAAGTATATAACATATGATAATAATATAATTTCTTAAACGAAACATATAGGTAGGTATAAACAAAACGCGCGAGTTTGTTGAACATGTACCGAACCGTATAATAAACCGCTATTTTTTTCCAGTTCAGTTCCGGTTTTCGTTCCGACAAAAATAACGTTTTTTTCCGGTTTTCGGTTCAGTTCCGGTTCGAAGCCCTGCTTTAAACCATAGTAGTGCCATAACCAACAAAAGTTTAATATTGTATTTTCAAATTAATCATTTAATTAAACTTGGTCATTGCTTACAGCTTTTTCCATAATAATGTTTGAGATTATTTAAACTTTGATTAATTCACGTGTACTCCTAATAAAGGGTTTACAAGTACACGGGTGATTTCGCTCTTTGTAACTCTCAAGTTTTATAAGGGATTTGAAATATGTAGGGAGCTTTAATGAAAGTATCGAAATAAACGAACGCGTATAAAATGGAAAACAAATAAAGAGATAAAAGCAAATATTGCCTTTTCCTTTTAAGAAATTATAAGATTACGCCAGAGGGTGCATTGTTTTTAGAACAAAGTAAAACGTATATTGTAAATTAGCATTGAATGGCAGCTTTGTCGGTTTTAATTTTATTATCTAAGCGCGGCCATGTTGTGTCAAGGATTCAGGTTATATTCAGTGGCGAGGCCTTTGTTTAATTTAAAATGAAGCGAAAATAAAGAAATTTCCTATAATAATAATATTAGCCTGGCGTAAAATTTCGTTAACACATTAATCATTGCAAGTAAATTTATTTCGTATTTGGTCCTTGGAGATGCCGAAAGCTTAACTTAACATTAAAAATTGTGCGTTTAATTAACATAATTAAGTTATTACCTATTTTAAAAAGGACCGTTATTTTGAGAATCAAAGTAGGTACCGTTTTTTTGAGTAATATGTTGTACTGCCGGCGAAATGGTTTATAATGGGATTCGATTACAAAACGACTTAATGCAACGGAAGGTTTATAAAGTAAATTGTTGCATGACATAAACTATTACACTTTGATACTTCATATTTGAACGTAGATACGCCTTGCTCACTTTAAGTACAAATGGGAAATAACTAAATAAATGAATGATACTTGGATAGATTAAACTTAGTTTAAACGTGGACTCCGGTCTGAACAATTTAATATTATCATTAGTATTGGAAGATGTACGTGACTTGCATTATATTGCTTGATAATTGTATTTCTAGTTATTAATTATCTTGAAGAAATTGATTTTACACCTTCAATTTTTATTATATTTTACCCAGGGGTTTGGAGCAGTCCAATTTTTTAGTTGCTCCGCTCCAGCTCCGCTCCGGCAACAAGATACCTGCTCCAGCTCCGCTCCGCGCTCCAAATATTAATAAAATAAGTTTTTTTATTTAAAAATTTGTTTTTTAAAACAAAGCTAAAATTTTATGAGATATGTGGAAATGGACCAAAAATTACAATATTTGACCCTAAGAAACAAGTGAAGTTAAATAAATGAACAAATTATTGATGTTCAAAAGTTAAAAAAAGGAAAGTTCTTTAAAATTTTTCAAAATTCAAATACAAAATAATGAAAATTAATATTCAGAAAAGTTACATTATAATAATTTTACTTCAAAAAAATCAAATTTAGTTTATTTATAATTTTATTAAATACTTGCCCATGAGAATAATTCATAAAAATAAAAAAATTGTAGTTTATAATAGTAAAGTGGAGCAGTGGAGCATTCAAAATTATTTGCTCCGGGCTCCGCTCCCGCTCCGGGCAAAAACCCATTGCTCCACTGCTCCGCGCTCCAGCTCCGCGCTCCGCTCCAAGCCCCTGATTTTTCCTAATGTACTTGGTAATAATCATATTTCTTCTGCTAAATTGAGCCACTAAACAATATTATTACTAACAAAAATCAGTTTAATTAAATATTACTTTCTTTTCCAAAGAATCTTCTGCAAATTTGCTTCATCAGTTTTAACATTCTTTTTTGTTCGTTAGTTGCAATCTTATTTAATAATCATAATACAATCTTCAAAAAACACGACCGATTTTCATTTAAACGTATTTATATTTAATAAATAAACTTCTGAATATATGAAGCAATAATTGTTCTTAACATTTAAAACAGTTAATTTTAATTCAAATAATCGTTAGTGCTTTCACGAATCTATACGTTGCTTCACTTAACAGGAAAACATTAATTATCGTAAGAACTAAGCTTGTATGATCGCTTCAAAACCCGTAAATTTTTGCATTACCCCTTTAAAGCTCTCTCCATATATCAAATCCTTTATAAAACTCGCGATGAAGAGCAAAATCTACACGTTCTAATAATCCGTTTATCGGGATCACGCGGTACGCGAGAATTAATCAAATTTCGAATACTATATTAATTAAACGGACCTTAAAACAATAGGAGGAGTTATTAACTGTGAGCTATTAATCACAGAAATAAACACGAGCCGAAGAAGAGCGAAGGGATGTTTAATTCGCTTCCAATAAACTGAGATCCCGTCTATTAGATCCCTCCAGCGTTTGAGATACAAGCTTTGCCGAGTGCACTTAGCATAACTGGAGTACGCTGAGTGATGATATATGATTTTAATGCATCACCTTCATGTTAAATTCATCCAAGCTGAAATTCTAGACGTACGTGCCGTGGTAATATAGAGAAGCATAAAATTTAAACAATGGCAGAGAGCTTTTAGCGTGAAGGGAAAGCTGCGATTATTGTTCATGCATGTGTTTTTATATTCCAACGCGACGCTTGTAGGTCAAATTTTTATTGTTCTTCACATATGTTACGTAAATCCTGCTATGCACTGTTTTGTTTAAAAGTATCAAAGGGTAAAGACTTCTTTGATAATTTAAAATCTTAGTTTTCAGTACTTAACATAAATGAAAGCTTGTATGTAAATATTCTGCGAATATTACAAGAAATGAGTTATTTGAAAATTCATAAACCATTATCGGTTTTATTTATCTATTATTTTAACAATAAAATAACACAGAATTAAGACCATATAGATTCACTTAAAAGTGGGTTATTTTGTATAAAGAAAAATTAGTTATATTTCTCTGATTGTGTGTCCAATTTCAAAATTTTTGATACAAACATTTCAATAGTTTCTGTGGACAAATTAACTCTAGATTTAGTAAAGATAATGGTGTTAAATTTGCCTTGTTTGAGATTTAGAGTATCTTATATTTAACACATTTTCATGAAAAACCTTCATAACTTATTTAATTATTAAATAATGTAGACTAATGTCTTTAATTCAATTAAGTTTTGCTTCCAATATTAATAAAATTTGTCTGCGTTTTTTTTTATTTGCAGTTTATGTAATATTCGGTGTTATTTTTTTTTTAAATTAACGCGATTAAAACCAGTCGACTTTTAACTGTGTGAATCCTTGGATGTACATTAATATACACTTTTGAGTGGCACAAGTCACTTTTATGTTATTTTGAGATATAACGTGTTTTGCAGTTTTATGTCCATCAAAATAATTAATTATTTATGCTTATTGTAGAGAAACTTCACTTCTATTTTTTATCTCGGTTACTTATATTTTCCTCAGTATAAATAATTTTGCATAGACGTTAACGATTCGCCATTTTTCATTGCTGTAAGGTGACTTAGGCCACTTTCAAAATTAATGGTTTATAAAACTACCGACTTGATTTTGTACAATCTGTTTTATATAATTTATTCAATGTATTTATTAGTTTCTATAAATATTTTTTCGCTGCCATTAAATTTAGAAAGTACTTAATTAATAAGTAAATTTATCAGGTACATTTTAAATTGTAAGTATAAGTAATTTAAATAAACTGTTTCATATAATAGTTCATTCATGTATTGAATCATTGTCATTTAATAGGAAGATGAAGCAGGTACTCGGACATTTTACTTTGTTTTTAATTTTTAAAATAACGTGGTAAATTGGGGTTAGGTATATACGTAGAAAAGCAGTTCCATTATTCCATTTTCAAAATAAAAGTATTTGCACTGCTGTTTAACAAAAAAAATTTTATTTACGAAAATAATAATAAATTTGAAAGAAATAAAATATTTAAAGATAAAAATGCCATACATTTATTTTCGTAATTGTAATTAGCTTTAACTCATTTTTTCGCAAGAAGTGACTTATGCCACTTTTAAAATAAAAGGCCCATATATCTTTGTTAACATCTAATAAGATTTTTTTAAATCATCTGTATTGAAGGACTATAGTTTTTCGCAAAAAAAGAATCAGTAAATTTTGGTGTAGAAATGACAATTAATGATTACTTTATTTTATACACTATGTGCACATATAATTCTTGGACTATTCTATTTCAAATGATATTTCTTGTAATTTTAAGCTTCTGTAAATTTTAGGTTTATATGGTCTATATAGGGATTGCCAGATTTTGAAAAATCAAATGTTAGACATGTGTTTAAATAAAAAGTATGAACATTATACTTCAGGTCTTATATTTAGTAGGGGAAGGTCAGGTTATATCGGACGGTTAAGCTTTTTTACTATTAGTGAATTTGTTAAGGGCTCAATTTGACCATACTACGCATCAAAGCATACTTAGATATGTTGTACAAACACCCATAAAAGCAATTACCCCTAGGGGGAAATTTTTTACCATTTTTAGGCACTCGAAAAAGACCTTACTTTTTGCCCATCCAAAAAGTTGGAGGGTTATATTGGACATGATTTAATGTTTAGAAAATTACATATTTTTGGTTATCCAAACAAGTTTTTATTACTGTCCAGGCCTGATCAGATTTAAGCGTAAAACATTAAAAAAATTATTTCTTGTTGCTACCAATACACTTAGAAAGTGATTGTACTTATACGTTTAAGCAGGATCAGCACTCCAAACTTAGCTTCGTCCACAAAAAAACAATCTCTAAACAGAAAAAAAACTCTATTGCTTTGACACACGGAAACGACGCATTCTAATGTAGTGTGTGTTTTCCTTCTACTAGTTCCTGTCAACAGCCAATATCGCCACAGGTGCCTCTGTGCATGGCAAGTGCCCGAAAAACCACTTGTCCGATATTACCCGCTGTCCGATATTACCCGACTTTCCCCTACTACATTTAGCATTCTTTAATATCTTTATTATTGTATTACGTTGCCTGTTATAACAATTGATCTTAAATATTTTTTAAAGCAAATCGAGTTTTTAGTTTTTATAGCTTACAAATCCAGTTAAGTAAGATTATTAAAAAAAAAAATTAAACTTGGTTATAATTGCCTTACATACTAAAAGGTGTTTCAACAAGAGATGTAGGATTTGTTTTTTTTAATAAAATTCTTTAATTACGATAATTAAATTTTTTTAATTTCGTTATCTCTACTCTTAGAGGCATTTAGCACATTATCCAAATGGCCGCCTCGGCTCTTTTTACCGCCACCCTTTTCTTGAAATGTTTGGTCATTTTTTCGCAAAGATCCAGCTCTATCTCAGTAATAGCGGCTTCGATGTTGGCTTGAGAGCGTGAATTGACTTTGGATTATTGGCATAGATTTTCCTTTATTATAGATCCAAATAAAAAAGTACAATGTCTCAAATCGCTTGATATTGATATCGAAATCAAACGATCTGGGAACTTGCAACGCGAACTCACTAAAGTAATTGTTTTTCCACTTGTATGACACGTGGCATTATCTTGTTGGAAGTAGAGGTCCGCTATTATATTATTTTCCAGCTCACGCCACAAAAAATTGGTCAACATATCCTTATAGCGAACTACATTGACTGATACGGCCCTTCCAGCATCGTTTTAAAAAAATTGAGGTGTTTCGGCCTTCTTTGACACTTTTACTCACTGCGGCCCCAAGTGGGCTTTGGTGTCTTAAGATGTTTTAGTAAACCAGTCTCTTTGAATTTCTTTTTTTCAGGTTGGTACACGATTATTTGGGAAAAATGCACAAATTTTGCGAAGTGTATTAGCTAAAGAACGGGAATTTTTGTAATAAAATTGACCGATTTGTATACGTTTTGCGATTGTCTATCGCTCCATGTTAAATTTTTCTAGGATATAGATGACAGTTGTCAAATAAAAATTTTAAAAAGTTTGACAAATAAAAAATGTTCTGCAATTCGAATCCTACACTTCTTGTTGAACACCCTTTAGTTACAATTTTACCTTTATTAAAATAGACTGTTCCGATAAGTACAATACGGGACAGCGAAATTCCACGTGAAATACGGGACAGTCCTGTATAAGGGACGTTTAACAACCCTATCTTTGCATCATGTATACAAATTAAAATAACTAGTAAATATATTTAAATTAATACTTGTAGTACTTAACTTATTATTAATAAAGTTAACAAAAATGAATGAAACTTATTTTTAAAAATTCTTGGCTGGATTATATTTCATTTAAATTAAAAAGTCCCCGTTTAAAAGAAATATGTGCAATTTTATGTATGTTTTTAAATGTTTGAGAAAGGTTATGATTTTAATTAATTTTTTAGCTACTTTACGAGCGTGATATGTAAATTTTGTGGCGTTCTCATGCGTTTTTTACTGTATAAATTTCGTTTTATCTAAATTGCGTTGCTTAACAAGCTGTTTTCATTTTAAATAATAATTGCAACTAACTAATTGTTGTTATTTTCCATGCTGTAGATCATTTACTTTACGTATATAACAAACAATTTGACGGCCACAGCAGTTACTCTAATGTTTTTTTAATTTTTTTTATACGCAAATTTTAGCATGCTACTGTATGTCTGCCTTGTATTACATATAATAATGTTTACCTATACTATTATATGTTTATACTATACAGGGTGTGTAAAAATTGGCGGAAGGGCTACACGGGGCGATGTTCTTCGTAAAATTCTAAGTCGAAAATCTTAATACGAAAATGTTGTACCACGCTTGCTGTGTCTGCAAGAGGTCCTCAAAGCTTTGACATTTAGTCCTTTAATAGGCGTTATTATTTAATACTTGCAAATGAAAAAGCTGCAATTTGGAATAAAAATAGATTTCGAATAGTATTTTTTCCTAGATATTGTGTTCTTCCTTTCAAAAATTGGTGTTGAAAATATGTAAATCACTGATTTTAATGACAGTAATACATATGGCAACATTGTCCTTAGCTGTCATCTCTGTTTTTCTCGTAATTATTTCTTGTTTGTGTTTTACGATACCCAAAAGTTTGCAGCTATGTTTACGAACTGAAGGCTTTCAGTTCGAACAAAAAATGTAAATATTTAAGTAAAAATTGCTGATAAAAAAATGTCCAAACGCAAATCAATGTATGCAATGTTGCCAATTTTTTTTTCTTTAAATGGTTCCTGAGGCCATAGGAAGCATGGTACAACATTTTCGTATTAAGATTTTCGACTTAGAATTTTACGAAGAACACGGCTCCGTGTAGCCCTTCCGCCAATTTTTACACACCCTGTATATATCCTATTTACTTGGATATGACGTTTAGTTGTTTAATAATTGCCAACATCACTTGTTTACGAAATCATGGCACACTTTGATTGGGGAGTTGTTACAAAATTAACCATATCTCGGTTATGACCAACTAAGGTTTCTATTTAACAAAATAAAAGTTTACTTCATAACTCGAAAGTCAGGGTCGCTAAAAGAAATTTAATTTTGTTTTTAAATTAAGCATACAAATTTGTATAAAAAACCTTGCTAACATGTTGTTCTATTTTAATAAATATGGAAGTTATAGTGAATTTTCAAAAATTGTGAAATTTCAATTTTCGTTCATAGTGCCAAAATGGAAAGCGATATAAAAAATTAGATGACATGGGCGTTCTTTTCTCAAAAAAAAAAAAAAGAAGCTAAGAGACCGACATCACATTTTTGCTAACTATTACGGTAACCGAGATACCCCATAAAACATAATTTGGTCTACACTGTATTGAGTACAACGCAAAACTTTTATCTAAATTATTTCGACAAAGTTTGGTTTTATTAAGACGTGTTGTTGAATTATCTAGTACATCAAACGGTGTTTACCATTGGAAAATATCCAGTTAACAAAGTGCTTATTAGTATGACTTTGCAAGCAATTAGTCTAACACCTATATTTCTTAAGACATTAATAATTAAATTTGTATTCCTCTTGGAAAGTTTTTCATAGAAACTGCTGTTTCCAAAGTTACAGCAAATATTCCATAATTTTACTTTACAACTTGTGAATCGTTCCATTTATATTCATTAAATCTAGGTATCCAATATCTCATTGTAATCAAAAGCCTACTTCGAAGCAACATTACTTGTTTAGCCTTTAAGCCATTTTCACCTTAATGGGTGCGGCATTATGTTGCAAATTCGACTTTAGCACTAAGATCATCATTGTATTGTGGGGTTCTCAAACTATCACAAAGATATCGTTTGTGACTATACAGAATTTTGACGCGAGGCGTTCGGGCATTGTTCTTCGGATGACCGCATTGCTCTACCACCTCATCAAACAACGGCGTGAACCCAGCAAATCCGAGATTGTGGTTTCGGTAACACCGAGCTTGGATTGCCATCTAAACGAGGAGACGATAGTTGATAAGCAAAGTTGTTTTACCAAAAAGAGAAACTTATCGATGCTTACTTCTCAAAGTATTCTGAGATATCCAATGGTTTAGCGTAAAATAAACCATTCATTATACAAATAAATTTGCTAAACTTAATCCCTTTACATTCACTAAATTAGAGTGCAATTTTCCCTCACTTAACATAGGTAATTGGATACCAAATACCGTAACATTAAGTGACACAATGATAAGTTATTTATGACGTTGTATGGAAACAGTATTACTGCTTTTTAATAACTTCACAAAGTATCATCAAAATTAACCTACACAGTAAATATGATTAACTAGTGTGGCTATCAAATAATTTTCGCCAGATATGTACCTACCATTCATTATGAAATTGGTGTAAGTCCATTGTTCTTCGTTTTGAGATATTTAAGGGTTTGCATATCAGTAGATTTAAAAATACTGCGTTTCTATAAACTTAAATAAGTGTAAATTTTTAAAGCAAATAATTTTTTTGAGAATTCTCTTAACCAATATTTTTATTTTTGGGCCATAGATTGACAACCATTTTTACACACAAGGAATGCCTTTACTAAAATTTGCATAAATCGAATGTTAAACACTTAAATAAAACGTTGTTTCCGATTTAAAAAAATTATGTGTCAGTTATTGATGAAAAACAAAAAACATCAAGTTTTTAATTTTTGCTTAGGTATAACGTGCTTATTTGAAATCACCCTCAAAATAATTTCTTAAGAATCTATGAACATTCGCCATTCTTTTTGTTCATAAATGATTCCTATTTATTTCTTAAGGCCATTCATGTTATTAACAATAGCAAAGTAAATTTTCCATGCTAAAGTAGAAAGATAGATTTTTTTAATTTAAAACAATCGTACGTGATGAAAACTTTTCAAGGTTATATTTAATTTTTGCTTAAAAAATACCATAAGAAGCACATATTATCATTCAGGTGACATAACGCACTGTTCAACAGTGTAATTATTGAATTGTAAATACCTTTAAATTTTAATTATTTCAGTTTCAATTTCACTTAAATTAGGCTATGTTTAATTCTTTTTTTGTTTATAAATAAGAATATAAATAATATAATAAAAATAAAAAACCATACTATTGTTTAATCTTAATATTTATTAACTATTTGCAAATTACAATAAGTATAGGTTTTCTTATGTAACCTCGTAGATTTTCGAATTACATTGCGAATTTAATTATAATACAATTTTCATTGCAAATGATTTCACAATGTCATAATTTTAGTTTGTCAAAGCATGGGGGCATTTAAAATATAAACTGCAAACTGTCTACAAATAATAAGTTCTTACTAAATTACGTGTGAATTATTTGTCTTTTAAATTTTTTATAAAATTGGTTTACACCACTTTTATAATAAACGGTCAAATTATAAATTTCAGTTTTAAATTTGTACCAAATTTCATTTCTACCTAAAAACATATATCATATATGTAAAATTTTGCAAAACCTTCTGTAATACAAGCTATACGTATACTGGAATGGCCCCGTCATGCTATTTATAAAATTTAATATATTGCCATTCCCTTGACGTCAACATAATGTCGAGCATCTTTTACGATACTAGCAATATATTGCATAGGAATGCCATTGTGAAACCGTTAGCATGCTGAGGACGTTGTTATCTTGCTAAGCAACATAAGATCGACTATTAAATAAATATTAATTAAGTTTTGAGAGCTCGATCGCTAGATAGCGAAATTGCATTCCACTAAGCGAATTCAAACGAAACATTGTTGGGGGTTAAAACATAGCACAAAGTTAAATGAACAGCTATATTTTATCAAGTATGCTTTATGTAAATAGGATGGGTAATGTGTAGTGCAAGCAGTCGTTAATACAAAAACATGACACACGTAATTTTGATTATGCAGAAATTATGTGAAATTGGAGGGACTGTCACTTTTTTTTTATACGAAGGAACGTGGTTTAAAAATTCATAAGTTGGTTTTGCTCATATTTTATTCAAGAGGCACAAATAGTGATTAACCCAATTTTGAGAGCGGAGGAGCATGAAATATCTGGATACATTTTTCTTGTAGAGATTTTGAAATATTGGCAAATTTGCTACTTTTTCAGGATTAAAACTAGCCAATATCAACGCTTCACCGGTGAACACTTATCAAATTATTTTAACTTTATAAACATTATAAATTAACGTATTTCATAAAAATAAAAGGACGGTTTAACATACTTTGTAATAATATAAATTAATAGTAGGTTAGGTACCATGTATATTGTGCCGAGTACCTATAAGTAGGGGTGGGCGATATATCGATATAATCGATAAATATCGATATAATTTTGATATCGATATATCGAAATATCGATATATCGATATTCCGACATTCCGATATATCGATATTTTAAGGGCGAGCTTTTTTTTTTTTTTAAGGTCACCAGTTTCCTTTTTCACTTTTTTACCGACTTTCGCGCCGCTTTTATATCGAAATTTCGATACGGCGATATATCGATATTCCGATATATCGATATATCGATATAATTTCGATATCGATCTTCGATATCGAAATTTGGATATCGCCCACCCCTACCTATAAGTCTACTTACAAGAGAGCGTCACGATATTATGTTGTCGCTAGAACTTGTTCAAGCCTGTGTTTATTGCATGAAGACCATCAAAAATAAATGGTTTGCAGAGTTATACGTGCCACTGATTATTTGCATAGTAAAAATAAGGAAAAAACTAAAAAATCAAATAATAAAGGTCATGTTTGCGATCGCATTAGCTATGAAACCGTCATCGATAAAATCTTTTTTTTTAAATTTTCCAATGCACGCATCTTTTGCTAGTAAAATGGTGCAAAGTTTTTGAAAATATCTTAAACGGTTCCGGAGAAAAACGAGACTTTTGTAAAGCGGTTTTTCCTATGTTAAATGCGTCGCAAAGATTTAGTTATGACCAGGGCTGCGGAGTCGGTAAAAAAAAGTCGACTCCGACTCCGACTCCGACTTCTGATAATTTTAGTAGTTTGACTCCGACTCCGACTCCGACAATATTAAATACTAAGACATTTTATGATGTGCAATATAAGAAAAAAAAAAAGAAATATAAAAAAATTATTTAAAATTTGAGCTTAAATTTTGTGGCAAAGGACCATCTCGCAATTTTTTGTTGTACCCGGAGTCGGAGTCGGAGTCGGTACATTTTTTCCGACTCCGACTCCGACTCCACTGACCAGAAATTCCTTCTAAACTGCGACTCCGACTCCGACTCCGACTCCACAGCCCTGGTTATGACAGATATACCACAATTTCTCAAATCATAGCGCTTTTGCAGCTGTTTTCTTTTAATCTAGGAACATTCTTCGCCCACAATTCATTGCCCACAATTTTTCGCCTCCACAATTTTATTTGTAAATGTGATTGTTTTTATTTATACCGTTATTTTTACAGATTATTTTACATTAGCCTTAAATTGTTTCTTGTATGTTAATACTTCTTCTTTTAATATTACGTTTAAAAATTGCTACATAAATATCGTATGTTGTGATTTTTAATCTTGTTTATGTTATTATAGCATAAATAAAAATTAAATTAACCTAACCTAACCTGACCTAACCTAATGTAAAATAATCTGTAAAAATTACGTTATAAATAAAAACATCACATTTACAAACAAAATTTGTGATATGCTTGCATGCGGCGAAAAATTGTGGCGGCGAAGAATTGTGGCGACGAAGAATTGTGTAGGCGAAGAATTGTGCGCGAAGAATTGTGGGCGAAGAATGTTCCGGACACTTTATAAAAGATACACAAAACTAATCGAGGATTCAAAAATGTTATATTATACAGGCGAAACATTGTGGCGGCGAAGAATTGGCGGCGAAGAATTGTGGGAGCGAAGAATTGTGGAGGCAAAGAATTTTGGAGGCGAAGAATTGTGGGCGAAGAATGTTCCGGACACGGTTTTCTTTATCAAGTTTTTCTCCAGAACCGCTTAAGATATTTTCAAAAACCTTGCACCATGTTACTTGCGAAGGATGCGCGCATTGGTAAATAGAAGAATTTCGATTGTATCTCTGACGGTTTCATGGCCAACGCGATCGCAAAAATTAACTTTATTATTAAATTTGTTAGTTTTCCCTATTTTTCCTATGTAAATTATGAATGGTACGTATAACTCTGCAAAATATTTATTTTTGATGTTCTTGATGCAATAAAAACAGCCTATAGCAGATTCCAGCAACAGTATATCGTTACCCTTCCTTGTTAGAAAGTTCTCAAAAAGTTTTATTTTTGGGCTCATGGTAAAATAACATTACCACTAATTTTTAAATTCAAGTAAATTGACAGTCAAAAATTTTTGAAAAATGTTAATTATAACCGATTGGTACAAATTACCAAGGTTTTTTTTAATTTGTTGTTAAGATAAACATTGTAAATCTTTGAACATAAGATAACAACAACATAGTCGGAATCAGCAGTAATGTAGTATGTATATTGCTGTTTATCTTATATTCAAAAAATTTTGATGTTTATCTCAACAACAAATTTAAAAACCTTGGTAACTTGTGCCACATGAGTTTTATAAGGTTTTACACCTTGTTTTTTTTTTGTTTTCACAGCCTACTATGATTTTCTTAGAAAAAAAAAACTAAAAACCTTCATAACTTGCGTATTATTGAAAATAAATACTTCTTCTTCTTCTTAATCGTTTCCTCTTGTACCTTTCGGTGTCGAGGTTGCTTTTCTGTTACTGTATTATCTTTCTCCACTCCTTCCTATCGTTGGCTAATTGTGGCACATCTTTCCAGCTGACTCCTTTTCCTTCTAGTCTCTTCCTCACTTCTTTTTCCCATTTTATTCTTGGCCTTCCTCTAGCTTTTTTTCCCTCTATCTGCATTTTCCATCCTATTTTCGCGTATCTACTTTCTGGCATGCGTAGTAAATGCCCCAGCCATCGTAATTGATTCGTCTCCATCTTTTTCTTAATATCTGTTACTCCAAGTTTATTTCGGATTTTTTCGTTACTGATTTTATCGATCAGTCTACATCCCTCTATTCTTCTCAAAAATCTCATTTCCTGTACCTGTATTCTTTGTTTTTGTTTTTGAGTTAGTGTCCAAGTTTCTGAACTGTACGTGAGGATGGGTACGTACACTGCATTAAAAACTCGCGTCTTCGTCTCTTTTGATATTTCCTTCTTACTTATCAAACATTTATTTGTGGCGTAGTAAAATTTCGTCGCTGCCGCTATTCTGTTATTCAGATCTTCCTCCAATTTACCATTTTCTGCAATTATTGTTCCTAAATATTTAAAACTTGCTACCTGTTCTATCTTTTTTTGGTCTAGCATTATTGTAGCTGGTTCATGATTTTTCGCTATAACCATAATCTTTGTTTTTGTTATATTAATATTCATATTATATCTGCTTAATGTATCTGCCCATACGCCTAGATTAAATTGCAAGTCCTTTTCGCTTTTAGCTAATAACACCACATCATCTGCAAAGGCTAATTCTGTTAAGGATATTGGTTTTAGTTTATTCCAACCCCAGTAGGCTTTCTTTGTGTTTTGCTTACATTCTTTAATAATTTTATCCATAAGAATTATAAAGAGCAGAGGACTTAATGTGCCTCCTTGTCTTACTCCCACTGTTGTTATAAATTCCTGGGAACTGCTGTTGTGGGTTCGCACATAATTTCTACTGCTCTTATATAAACTCTTGATGGCGTTTAATAATCCTTCTCGAACTCTACTTTGTTTCAATATCTTCCAGATCTTTTCCCTTGGCACTCTATCGAAGGCTTTAGAAAGATCGATAAAGCACAAATACACCATCTTTGAATGTTCCATTGATTTTTCACTTAACTGTCTTAGCGTAAAAATTAGATCTTGCGTGCTTCTCCCCGGTCTAAATCCGCATTGCGCCTCTTCCAAATTACTTTCGAAATGTTTTCTTAATCTCTCCTCCAATATTCTTTCATATAATTTTTCTACTACACTAAGTAGAGATATACCTCTATAGTTTTCGCAATTTTTGCTGTCGCCAGTCTTGAATATCGGTAATATAACAGATACCTCCCAGTCCTTTGGAATATCTTTTTCCTGCCAAGCTTTATTTACTATTTTTAACAGCATTTTCTTACCCTCTACTCCCATGTACTTAATCATTTCAGGTAAAACGCCATCATGCCCTGCTGCTTTTCCAATTTTCATTTTATGAATCGCTCTATCCAACTCATCCTCGGTTATTTCTTGTTCATATTCTTGTTCAATTGTTTCGTATTCCTCCTGTCCTTGTTCTTCTTCCTCGTCATTCATTGTGTTATCACTTTCCAATAACTCCTTAAAATAATTACCCCATCTTTCGATAATTTCTTTTTCTGTTGTCAGTATTTTTCCCTGTTTATCCATTATTTGCTTTAATGTATGGTTTTTATCTTGTTTTAGGTTTTTTAATACCTTGTAGAAGAGTTTTTGATTGCTCGCATAATGTTCTTCCATTCTTTTCCCAAAGTCCTCCCAAGTCTTTGCTTTTGCTTCTAGCACAGTCCGTTTCGCCTTTTCTCTTTGTTGTTTATATTTTTCGTAATCTGTTGGTTTGCTTGTTGTCAGGTATTTTTTCCATAGTCTTTTCTTTTCCTTCACTTCTCTTTTGACTTCTTCGGTCCACCAGGCCGTTTGTTTCCTATTGAAAATAAATACATCAACCCTTATTTATTTGGAATGAGAAAAAAATAAGAAATTTAAATAGGTCATATCCAACTATCGTTCCCATTTAATAAAAAGTAAGTTTGTGTCATAACTTTTTAACGGTGAGCGTAAATGTTTTTTTTTTAGTATAATCAAATTAAACATAAAAATATCTAAAAATAATCTCCATAAATATTTTCATATTTACAACAATAACGGAGATATGACACATTATTAATATGACAAAAAAAAACACTTTTTATTCAATAACTCGAAAACCGAAAATGATAGAATATTTTTGAAAACGGTTCTGAGTTTGTCTCAAAAAACTGCACATATTTGGTAATTTAACCGTTTCTCTATCTTAAATATTAACCGAGATACCCATGCAATCCCATCGAATTTGGACCACCCTGTACATGTATTTTTATTTTCTAAACTACACTTCTTATGTATTTTAACAGGATTGAAAATAAAAGTTTATATTTTAATTTCGTAAATCCGATCAAGCAGAGTAATTTTTACAATCGAAACAAACATCAAAATAAATAAAAATAATAAATAGCAAAGATCTAAGAAAGTTCTTTTAAAATCAAACCGTAAAAATAATTATAATTGTTTGTTCAATATCTCACGAGATCATTTTTTTTAATGAATGTATACTGATGCTTTTTCTAGTAACGATAGTTTGAAAATATATAATACATAAATAACTTAATAATTATAATTTAAGTAAATGTTTACAATTTCTAGTTCGATTTATGTACGTGAGTTGAATCGACAATTTGTTTTAGATTTTTTTAAAACTTGAACATATAGCTCTGATCTTTCGCAAGCCCGTAAGACAAATGAAATCCATGCTTTTACCAAGAACAACTTTATCTTCTCACGATGTTCAGCTAAAAAAAATAAATCACGAGTAGCTTTTAAGTGCTGAGTTTGCTTTAGATAACATCCTGCAGAATGTATAAATTTTCAAAGGACGATAAAAGATCTAAAAAATAAGCCTGCAAAAGCCTTTGAAGGGTTTTCCTAATTATTTTGAATTAAAACAAGTTGCACACTCCTGTTTTTAGGTTCCTTTATAATCACGTTACAAGCATCTTAAAAAAATCAATTCCTATTTAGCCGATACCTAATCTGTGTAAACATCGAATTGGAGTTTCTACACAAGTAGACGCTAATACTGTATGTTAAATATTTGATTGGGTTACGTTCAAATTATCAGAGCGAAGTCCCAGTAGTGTTGCTGTGTTTCAGTAGCAGTAATTATATTGCAGCCAGCAACTCCCACACCATCAGAGCATTCGAGATAATACATGTGCTTTACATAACGGTTGAAAAGTTAAAATTTATTGATCGTGATTTTTGAAGACCTGCTTTATACGATATAGTATTACGTTATACAAAATTTGTGCTTAATATCTTTCGTATCCTATTATTTGTTGTTATGACTTGAGAAAAATATTATCACAATCAAATTTAGCGTTAAAAATGAAGGCAGCTATCATTTTTTTCTTTACAGGTAATTATTTAATTATAGGGGGAGTTAAAGGTTTTTTTAGCACTATCAATTTAACCACGCATACTTTCGTAGGTATATGCCCATTTTTTTCAAACTAGTAATTTTTTTCGAGTTTTTTTTTTTCATAGAACAGTTGCCCTTAAATCATTAATTATTTTGACCCATTTAACCAACTCTATCTCTTACCGTTTACAAGATTCTTATGTTGTTCACTATAATTGGGACACCCTGTAGGCATATGAAGTGACACACGAAAAAAATTATAATCGGTAAAAACATTTTATGTAGGTTCTAAACATTCGATTTATGCAAAAATAAGCGAAGGCATAACATTTTGTTTTCGTTTTTGTGAACCGGTTTTACCCTTTTTTTTAAGTCACCAAGTCGAGGACCTATTTTTTTTTAGTCACCACCCTCTTTTTACAAAAGTCAGAGCAGAAGATTTTCTAAAGAACGGTCGCCAAATGTCAAAAAGACAGTGTTGGAAACCCTATTAATGCGATGAAACCCCAATTATTAGAATATTCGATTATTCAGATTATAAATACTTCGTATGTAATAACCTAGGAGTAACAGATTTTAAGAAAAAGATGGAAACGAATCAATTAAGATGGCTAGGACATCTATTACGCATGCCAGAAAGTAGATACACGAAAATAGGATGGAGGGAAAAAGAAATAGAGGAAGACCAAGAATAACATGGTAAAAGGAAGTGAGGCAGAGACTAGAAGAAAAATGAGTCAGCTGGAGAGATGTGCAACAATTAGCTAACGATAGGCAGGAATTGAGAAACATAACCCAGAAATAGAAAAGCATACCTCGACACCGAAAGGTACAAGAGGAACCGAATATGGAAAAGAAGATGTATTAGTATGTAAATCAGCAAAATTCGCCTTTAAATAAAAACAAATTTGGCGTGATTATTTTGTACTTTTTGTAATAAATGTGAAATCTAAAATATTTGTGATGAATTTTTTAAGTCTATTTACATTTTTGTTTCTGTTTCTTAGCAATTGTTGAGCCCCTGCTAAATTGTAAACGGCGATATGTTCGGTTTTGATCATTATGGACGGCATAATTTAGACTAGCGAATCGCCATATTGTTTTTTTTTTTTTTTTTTTAATTATAATTTCGTGATTAATACTGGTCCGGCTGGGCCAACCATTAATTTTTCTATATAATAAAATGGAAATGTAATAAAATGAAATTGATGAGGATGAAATGATTACTTAATACTAGAGTTCACCCATCGGTGTCCTGAAGATGGCCGACGCACTCTGATTCACTAATAAACTAATCCTACACTAAACAAGTTCAAACGGTTTTCGTCTTTTCAATCTTCTAACCAACCCATGGTTGTCTAGCAGTTGTATTGCCTCGGGGTTTATGTGGTTTTGCAGTCGCGTTGCGTGTTTTTTAGCAAAGCGTTTAATTTCGCTAGATACCTCTGGAATACAGAGATCACGATGAATGTCCTTGTTTCTCACGTACCATGGCGCGTCAACTGCGTTACGAAGAACTTTATTTTGGAATACCTGTACTTTCTTGATGTTGCACTGTTTGGCACATCCCCACAACTGAGCCATAAATCCAGACAGGTTTTAGTATCTGGTTATAGATAATAATTTTATTATACAGCGATAATTGGGATCGTCGTCCTAGAAGCCAATACAGTTTTCTGTATTTTATACTTAGCTCTTCTTTTTTTATTTTTATATGTGGCTTCCACCTCAGTCGCGTGTCGAGAGTCATGCCTAAATACTTGGCTGTCGTTTTATTCGGGACGACGTTCCCATTAATCGTAATTGGAATTTGTGTAAGTTTTTTATTCGTAAAATATATGTGAGTAGATTTTTGATCATTCAGTTTTATACTCCACTCGCTCATCCAATTGCTGATTCTATTACATGCATTCTGCAGTTTTATCGCTGCCTCTTCTGTATCTTTACCTACTGCCATGATTGCAGTATCATCTGCAAATGTGGCCACTGACATTATTGACATATATTTTTTAATGTTCATCAAATCAATTTACATATTAACGTAAAATACTATTAGGACAGAGTTTTTATTTTAAAAGTGAGAAATATAATTGTATAATTAAATTAAATGAAACAAGGGGTTGCTAAAGCCCCTACGCCAGTGACGTCATTGACATATTTTTTTTCGAGTTCATCAAATCAATTTACATAAAAACCTAAAATGATATTTTGATACAGTTATTAGTTTAAAAGTTAGAAATTTAATTTTAAAATTAAATAAAATGTAAAAGGGGCTGCTTAAGCCCCTACGCCAGTGATGTCATTGACATATTTTTTTTCGAGTTTATCAAATCTATTTACATAAAAACCTAAAATGATATTTTGATACAGTTATTAGTTTAAAAGTTAGAAATTTAATTCTAAAATTAAATAAAATGTAAAAGGGGCTGCTTAAGCCCCTACGCCAGTGACGTCATTGACATATTTTTTTTCGAGTTCATCAAATCTCTACATAAAAACCTAAAATGATATTTTGATACAGTTATTGGTTTAAGAGTTAGAAATTTATTTCTATAATTAAATAAAATGAAACAAGGGGCTGCTTAAGCCCCTACGCCAGTGACGTCATTGGCATATTTTTTTTCGAGTTCCTCATATCAAATTACCCATTACAGGCCAAAAAAATTGGCAAAATACAGTATGTAGTTAATGAAATAAGTTATTTTATAGAACACTATATGCGTGTTCTATGTTGGCTGTCGATGAGTTTCGCTGCTATAACCGCTGCCGGTTTCAGCCCGGTCTAAATATCCACTTGCATTTTTGCATGTAACTTTTGTTACCATGCAACCGACTTATTTGATTGTAACTAAGTAAAAGATTTTGACGTTTTGTCAGTTATGATTTGAAGGTTATAATTTATTCGTGCAGTTATCGTACCGAATTACACTCGAGCTTTGTTTTTATCCTGGACAAACTTGCTTTTACTAAACTCAAGTTCGGTTGCAAGGCAAATCTTGACTCGACAACTGTCAAAGATAAAACAACGAGTCCGTAGGACGAGTTGTTTTATCAGACAGTTTTGTCTCGTCGATTTTCCTAGCAACCAAACTTTCGTAGCAACGCAAGTTTGTTCGGCTAAAAAAAAAGCTCTTGTGTAATTACCCCCGAAATAGTTATTTTTGTGCGATCGTACTAGAAACAACTGTTTGACGGACGCGTTAGCAACCATAAAGTACTGCATTACCGGCCCTATCCTTAGCAACGGCCGTAAAAGTTACTTTTCAGACCGTTACCCTTAGCAACGGCCGAAAAAGTAACTTTTACGGCCGTTGCTAAGGACAGGGCCGGTAATGCAGTCATACGCCGTCATCTGTCAGTGACAGAATGTCACGTAGTTTCTAACCTATAATTTTGAAAATTACTAAAAATTTACATTGTTTTTAATTCGATCGCACAAAAAATGTAATATGCACCTCGGCCAAAACGTACTTTTTCGGCCTTGCCTGTTTGCTGGCCTCGACTACGTCTCGGCCAGCAAACCAGACGCGGCCGAAAAGTTACACTTTTTGGCCTTGATACATAAATTATTTTACGTGGACGCCCAAGGATTATAATATGGCCTACTTAGATACAGAATATAAACATAAAAAATGAAAAGCAGTTTCTTATGGATGCACATGTATAGTTTGCATAGAAGCATTATCAAATATTGATCGTAGCTGGTAGTTATCGTCCGTCCCATGTTTCGCTTCGGGAAACACAATGTAAACAGTTGCTTGTGTTTAACCTCTTAGAAAATTACAAGATAATTCCCATAACATAGTTGTGTAATTAAACAAATATCAGACTAGATGTTCAACACGAGTACAGATGCATATCTGCTTAATTTTAGGTACCATAAGCCACCGTAATATATATCTTCGGAGATAAGGCTGCACATGTGCCTTAAAACAAGCATAAATTATTACAGAGATTTTACAAGATTACATGAACCGCTGAAACACATCGGAGATTTGTTGATATTGTTAGCGATTGTGCCATTAGGCGCATCGATAAAACGAAAAGATTTGCTTGTACATTCTGCACGGATTTTAAGCTGCGAGGTAATTTATTTTACGGTACATCTCGGAAAACGTTTGCGGTTGAATGAATTCATTTTTTTAAAGAACTCTACCAGGATTAATGTTCTGTTTTTAATTAATAAATCTCTCGTTTATTGAGCTCTTTTTTAAAGGATACGTATTAAGGTTGATGAAAAAGTACAGATTTTTTCGAGTTAGACTATTATTGATTTTGTCCTCTGGTATTTTACAATATCTGTTTCAGTTTGTGATTTAACAATGTTTTTTTTTATTTTCCTAACATTTTCTTTAAGGAAGCTAATTATCATTTCCCTAATAATCGAGTAAGTATTGTTTAATTCAGTTTCGTAAATTTTTACTCGATTCCTCATATTATATTATCACCAATTCTGGAAATCAAATCACCAAATAGTATTACGTTTGCAGCAAAATGAGGAACTACGTAGTAGCCTTAAACTTTAATGACCAATGTAAATTTCATATATTGTAATATTTACCGTTAATTACGAAAGTGGTGATAGTTCAGTTTTAGAAAAATTTGGGAAGATAAATAGTTCACTTATAATTTATGTGAACTATTAATTTATTAAAAATTTACAGTCTATATTTTGAAATATCCACATGCTTTGACCAACTAAAAATTCGTTCATCATATGGTGGCTATACTCAATGGCGTAGCTAGAGTTTGTGCCGCCCGGGACGGTCCCTGAATTTGCCGCCCCTATAAAAAGGGTCGCTAAATTTTGTTTTTTCCAAAACCAAGCAAGAGATCGACACAAAAATGTGGGGGGGTACAAAATGCGCCACAGGCGAATTTTTTTAAATTTTAGAGGTTCAAACGTGTTTTAATGCACAGCTAGATAATGTATGATAGAATACTTAACCATCTTTCAAAATTACAGTTTTACAGTAGAACCTTTTCTGATTTTTATTTTCCTTAATCAGATCGCCCCCACTCCCACGAAACTATTTTTAATAAGGGTGAAAAATCCCTGTTACAATAGAGTTTAAAACTGCATGGAATTTAATGCCTAAAATAAATGAATTGTTTCATAATTTTATTTAATGGTTGGTACCGTATCATAAATTTTATTAGGAACTTGGAATTTCTGTCGTTACAAGGGGGCGGGTTTTCAGTGAAGCAAGGTCAAGTAGCCCGTTTTATCCTCTAACTTCGATAACAATTCTTTTTTTTAAATTAATTTTTATGAATTCAATAGCGCTAGTGCCGGTACTGATTATTATACCTACTGATCCTTCATTACCCCAGAGATTCTTATTTTTACCCCATTTGGGTAGACTAAAAGTGCCGCCCCAAAAAATGTGCCGCCCCCCACCGCCCCCCCCTTGCTACGCTACTGGCTGAGCCGCTTTTAAGCTTTCTAGATCCTTTATTTTGGGAGGATCAGTCCCAGTCTATTAGCATATGCTAAGAACAACTTTTCTCCATTCTGTCCTATGTTTTGCTTTTTCTTTCCAATTTCTAACCCCCGCCCTGCTTAGGTCGTCCATCACTTCCTGCATCTATTTTGACCTAGGTCTGCCACGTCTCCTCTTTCCTCCGGGATCCCATTGTAACGTTGACTTGATTTGGGTGCTCTCGTCTGCTCTAAAGATGTCCCAACCATCTCACCCTGTGCCGTCTTATTTTGGTTATTATTTCTCCTTCCTTCAATTCTTGCGTGATTTCTGCATTTGTTCTAATTCTGCCTTCAGTATCTGTTACTGGTCCAAGTATTGCCCTCATGATTTTTCTTTCGAATAGTCTCAGATCATTTTCTTCTTTTTTGGTCATGGTCATTGTTTCAGAAGCATATAGTAGTATAGGTCGAATTGTTGCATTGTAGATGTTTATTTTAGCTCTCTTTGTGAGCATTTTATTTTCCAATAATTTCATAGAAAGCTTTATTGGCGTTTGTAATTTTTTCTTCGATTTCATATTTTCTTTCTCCCATTCTGGATATCATAACTCCCAAATATTGAAATGTTTCCACTTCCTCGAATTCCGATTTTGACTCTTCCTATTACTTGTTTACTTCCAAATTTCATGAATTTTGTTTTTGCCTGATTTACTTTCAATCTCATTTTTTCTCCTTGATCTATCATTTCTTTCGTCATAATTTCCATTAATTTCCTTGTTTTGCTTATAATCACTATGTCATATGCAAAGATTTGTCCACCAACTGTTCGAATGTTACCTTTATTCACTTTTCTTATTGTTAGTACGTACTCCAGTGCCAGGTTGAATAGGGTGGTTGATAGGGAGTCTCCTTGTTTAGTCCCTTAGACCTATGTTTAATTAAATTTATAGAAACGAGGACAGACTTAGTGGACTTGATTAGTAAGTTGAAATCGACTGAGATGCAAATAAGCCTTAGATGATATGTCGAAACAATAAATAATAGACTAATACCTTTTTTTATAACAAACGGTCCATGTATCTTTTTCGTTGTCTATGAAATCATTATAAGGGTTTATTTTTTAAATTACCTAAATAAATTACCTTTCGTTTTTCATTACCTTAACTTTAAAATGATTTTTAATTATTTATTATTTGTTACAGGTAAGTATCTATCAACATCGATAAGTTAAAAATCAATGTTCAAAAAATAACCAAAAGTCGCACATAGCCAAAGTCTGGTGAGCACAGTGGATGCTCCATTACTTTTATTCTTTTTCGTTGTCTCCATAAACACAACAATTTTTGTGTTTGTTAATCTCTATAGATTTCCCAAACATATTTTTATTACAGTTTGTATTTATATTATAATTTTAGACAAAAATATATAATAATGGAACCACATTAGTATGTTTTCATTACTATAACTGAGTATTATATTAAATAAAGTAACAGAAGTTATTTGCATAACGTTATTTAAGCAAAGATTTAATTTCTAAAATATTTACATCTTTAGTGAAATCTTAATTTTGCTTTTGCAAACAAGAATTTTAAAGTATGCAAAGCGCGCAACAGTGAATTATAAATTCAGCAAGATATTTAATTCCATTTGAGCAAAGCTTTAGTAATTTTCATTACGAAAAATTAATGAATAGGTACTTTGCGGGCTTGCTGCTAACAGAAACATTACTCACTGCATTAGGCATTGTAATCAATTGTGTTGTATACGTGGTAACTCAATTCAGATTCTTTTATTATGGTTCTCATTTTTCAGAGGTTGATGAAAATTTAACAAAGAATATTTGTTCTTCATCTTTAGGTTCTCTCTTAGAAATTTAGATCTTACCCAACAAGACAGTGTTTGCCGAATAAATGTAATAAATTGTTTCGTTTAACTTTATTCATTAATACAAATACTTGTAACTAAATTTATTACAGTTGGAACGTACAACTTAAATTGACGGTATACATAAAATTAATTGAAAAGGAAGTTTGAAATAACAACTTGAAATAAGTACTTATAAATTAGTTTAGTCAATTAACTGATTGTTAGGCAACTTTTACAATAACAGACCGAAAATAAGTTGGATAACAAACATATAAAAGCTAGTTGAGTGGTAGTCAATCAGAAAGAAAGTTAAACTGAAGTGGTAACGAATTAGGAGTTTTTCTGTTGTTGTTGTTGATTGTTTCTAAATTTTATAGAACTGTTCAAAGATAGCAATTTATAATCGAAATACATTCAGGGGATTTCAAATTCTAGACTTACCTTTGTCCCAACTTAACCGATTTTGTAGTTCTTATGATAAGAGAGAAACTTGTATCTAAAAAAGGCGTTGGTCCTTTTAGTTTTGAAGTTATTCAATAACTATTATGCTTCCTTTCCTTTCTTTTAAATATCGAAAAAATAAGAAGTTATTCCTTCCATCCTCATGTATTTAGGTCTATTATACATGACACATACAAATTTATAGCTACTTTGCAGACATACGATTTGTAAAATCTATTAATAAATAAAATGCCTGACGACTTTATCCGTGATAGCATATTGATATCATTAAACACTTTAATATTTTAGCAGGGACGTGAAAATATATAGTTATAATCGAG
Source organism: Elmis aenea (assembly GCA_947652605.1). Classification (NCBI taxonomy): domain Eukaryota; kingdom Metazoa; phylum Arthropoda; class Insecta; order Coleoptera; family Elmidae; genus Elmis; species Elmis aenea. The sequence continues at coordinate 26,804,585 of OX393580.1, forward strand.
CGTGTCATTAATTTTACCGGTAAACCTGAACGAAGTTATGGCAGGTCCGTCACAGAGGACCAATAAAGATTAATACGTGCTGTTGCGATTTCGAGTTCGCGTTGAGAACAGGTGAAGGGTAGCAGAATAGTAAACACAGACGAGAACATTATGGACATGGGGACATGGGAGAACCAACGGGACGAGCAAATCGGTAGGCATGGGATCGATAAACGTGCCCGTTTAACGATGTCGTGGTAAATAACGTTATCGATTGGATCCACCTTTTTACCTTGTTGGTGTATTAATAGCGGTTTATTTTTGTACCTACCAGTAGCGCAAAAACAACAAGATTGATTGCCTAGTTATGTCGTTAAGTAAACACAACAAAACTAGGAACAATTTAGCTGTAGAAATGTTTGAGACTTATAATATAAGTAAAAATAATATTGTTTTTTCGACATAGTATCCTTATAACTAGGCAATCTTAAAAGGCGGAGTTTAAGTCAGAATTGAAGACACTGACTTCCTCTACCACATAATATTCTGTTTACTTTTATTATACTTTAAAGTAGGCTGTTTTAGTTTTGTCATGTTGGCATTTCCAAAAGTCAATAGGCCATTTTAGTTACATTCTAAAGCTGTGTTGCAAATAGGTTTTTTGTAGAGAAAAAAAATCTGTATAGAAATGTAATCAATATAAATTTTTAGTTTTCCAGTAACTGAAAATTAAGCAAATTACAAAACGCGTTTTGACAAAAATATGTAGTGCCTTGGAATTATGCTGTGACAACTGCCCATCCTAATGTTAGTTATACTGTCACTTTGACGCGAAATTTGTTCTTAATTATACTTTATATTTTATCAAACATTTATTTTACAATTAGTTATGTTTTCATTCCAAGAAATAATAAAAATGACAATTAAGAATAAACTTCGTGTCAAAATGACAGTATAAGTGACATTAGGTTGGGCAGTTCTCACAGCATAATTCCAAGGCAGTACAGATTTTTGTCAAAACGCGTTTAGTAATTTTCTTAATTTTCAGTTATTGGGAAACGAAAAATCAGTATTGATTAAATTTATAGATACAGATTTTTCTCTCTACAAAAAACCTATTTGCACTTTTTTTCTAAAATAATTGAGGGAGATAATATACGACTTTTAAAATTTTACCATTGAAGTTGCTATGTTGTGTGATCCAAGTCTACACCCTGTATACAGAGTGGAATCTGTCACCCCAACATAGCCAACTTTAATGTATAATAAAAGTAAACAGAGTGTACAAAATTACATTTTAAATTGTTGATAAGCAGTGCCAAAATTTTGTACCGTTCAAATATGATTTAAAAAGCCAAAAAAGGACTATGAGAGTTTATTTTTAAAAAAATGGTAGATAACGTTTCTTTTTTAATAAGTTTGAGTCACACTTTTTCACAGAAATTGAGTTGCATAGATTAAAGTCGAAATAAAATGATCTTCCAAAGAATACAGTTTTATGTTTTGGCGTACTGTCTATCCCAGATGTTTAAATTATGGACATCAGTTCTGAAAGTAACCTTCTTCTTCCTAATCGGTTTCTCTTATACTTTTCGGTCTCAAGGTATGTTTTTCTAGTTCTTGATTATGTTTCTCTACCCCAGTTTATCATTGGCTAAATGTGGGAAATCTCTCCAGCTTTTTTCTAGCTCATGTCCCACTTTGTCTTCCCATATTGTTCTTAACCTTCCTCTAATTTTTTCCCTTCAACTTCATTTTCTATCCCATTTTCGCGTACCTACTTTCTGACATTCGTAGTTAATGTTCCAGCCATCTTAATTGGTCCGTCTTCATCTTTTTCTTTATCTCTTGTCACTCCTGGGCTTTTTCTGATTTTATCGTTGCTAATCTTATCAATTGATCTACATCCTTTTATTCTATTCAGAAATACCATCTTCTGTGTCTGTATCCTTTATTTTTGCTTTCTTGTTAATGCCCAAGTTCCTGAACTATAAGTAAAAATTGTTACTTAGTTACTTTTCATATCTCCGTTTTACTAATCCAGCACTTACTAGTGGCGTAGTAAAATTTCGCCGCTGCAGCTATTCTGTTATTTAGTCCTTTTTCCAATTTACTATTCTCTGCAATTACCGTTCCTAAATATTTAAAGTTTGATACCTTTCTTGGTCTAGCACAGGCGTTCCCAAACTGTGGTACGCGTACCAGTCCTGGTACGCGAATGTCGAGCTACCGGTACGCGATAAGTAAATGATTTTTTTTTAATATAAGCATCTATGTTATGTGCAAGCTGCCTTAAGGCATTTAGCATTTTTTATGACATTGACATTGGCTGAAATAATAATGAAAACAATATTTTGTATAAAATAATGTTTTTTTTTAATACAATACATCGCCAAAGCCGAGCGATTGTCTATCTTTTTTCAATCCGATTACTTTCTCATTTAACGGTGGTAGGTAACAATGTGACATAAAATTAGTCATAAACACACATAAAAACAGTCATAAAATCACATGTGTAGAAAAACAAGAAATAGATTTGTAGATACCTAAAAGGCGAGGCATCACTTATGACACCCCCACTTATTTTGTTATTGGAAAGAATTATCAAAAAAAAATCAAATAAAAGTTGTTTGATACAATATTTCCCAAAATATTGTCATGTGAAATTTTTGTTTTTTGCTATTTTTTTTAGGAGTTACGGCACCATATTTGTTTTTTTTTAAACGGCACCATACATATTTTTTTATACGGTTTGAAAGACATTTTCTTTCTCTTTTCAACGCACCAAAACTTTTATACCCTTACATAACAAAATTTTTAAGAAAATCGCAAAAGAACAATTTTGTTTTAAAACCGTACGGTATTAATTAATTTACATCAGTTGGTTTTAAAAATGATACAAAACGGTAAAAAATGTAATGCATTAGTTTTGTGTTAACCGTTGTAACCTAATTAACTTTTTTAAAAAAACTTTTGTCATCTTGTATCATTTTCAAAGCCTACTAATGTAAATTAATTAATACCGTACGCTTTTAAAACAAAATTGTTCTTTTGCGATTTTCTTAAAAATGTTGTTATGTAAGGGTATAAAAGTTTTAGTGCGTTGAAAAGAGAAAGAAAATGTCTTTCAAACCGTATAAAAAAATATGCATGGTACCATTTAAAAAAAAAACAAATATGGTGCCGTAACTCCTAAAAAAACAAAAGAAAACAAACATTTAACATGACAATATTTTGGGAAATATTGTATCAAACAACTTTTGATTGAAACTAAAAAAGTCATCACTTGAGAATTTAGGAAATTTTTTTTTAGGACTCGTTTTTCCAAAAATATTTACCTACTGGTACGCCACCATATTGTCTACTACATACCGGTACAACATCTTAAAAAGATTGGGAACATCTCTAGCATAATTGAAACCGTCATGTAACGGTTCTTCGTTATAACCATAGTCTTTGTCTTTTTTATACTGATGCTCATATTACCTAGATCTTCTTAATGTATCTGCCCATGTTCCCAAGATTATGTTGCAATTTTTTACTAATAGTATCACATCATCTACAAAGGCCAGTGCTTTTAAAGATATTGTTCTCATTTTATTCCATCCCCAGTGGACTTTCTTTGTATTTTCTTTGCACGTATTTATTATTTTATCCATTGGAATTATAAAAAGTAGTGGACTTAAAGTGCCCCTCTGTTTTACTCTCACTGTTGTTTTAAAATCCTGGGAACTACTGTTGTGGGTTCGCACATAGTAACTTTGTAAGATTATTTTGCATATTTATCCAATCCGCTTCTTTTAAGTTTGTGGGAAATCTTTTGGTATTTTTTAATGCCAAAGATAAACCCTAAAGAACCGTTTTGAAACCTTTGAATTCCATATTTTGTATAATAATCTACTGTGACCGTAAAAGTGAAAAGTGAGAGTACTTTCGCCTTGCTTAACATTTTTTTAACCCAAACTATCTTCTTCAAGGGCATAATAAACTTTTAATAAGGTTATGATGATATGATTTCCAAATGAATGTTGATACGTTGTAGTTATATTTAGAAAAATTATCGAATGTAAGTCCCAGGTTTCTAAAATATTCTATTAATGGTGCTCTGATACCATTGGCATTAATATCAATCGAAATTTTTAGTTTAAAAACAGTGTTTTGGTTTCCAAAAAGCATCCAAACTGACTTGGTGGCATTAATAATATAATTATCCCATGAAAATTCTAGGCTTGTGGCTTAATTACGAAGATGATCAATGATTGTGTTTTTTATGTGTTGAATATTCTTCGATAATAAAACGAATCTGGTATAAAGCTAGCTTAAGGTCCTAAATTATTATTGTGCAACGTTATTAATTTCATAAAGTATAATATGTACTCTAACTTTAATATTAGCGCCTGCTGCGTTCCTGGCGGTTACTAGACTATTAAGGTGCAACCACGTAGAAGATCGCTTTATAAAATTTGTATCCTCAATAAACTTTAAGAAGCTATCTCATTTAATAGCCCTAGTGTGAATAAAGAGTAAACAGTAAACTTATATGCAGGGCTGTATTAAGTCGTAAAAAGTAAGAGATGCGGTATGTTCTTTGTGTTTTGGGGGCAGGAGGCAATTTGTACCAACATTTTGTTATTATGGTAATGAAATTGATTAAATTTCAAATGTTTCAAAGAACCTAATGAAGATTCCAAACCGACGATTATTTAAAAATACAACTTTTAGGACTTGGTTTTCTTCTTCTTTGAATTCAGAAAGCAAGAATTCTTTAGCTTAAATTTAAGTCAAAAATCACATATTTTGTTAAGTCAGTTAGAGTTAAGACTAGGGATTCTGTCCCGGGACTGTCCCGCGACGAAAGTCCCGGGACATTTAGTTCGAGACTCGAGACGAGACTTAATGTCACAGAACACTGAAATTAAATGTTTCTACTTCTAATTTTTTTTTTAAATTTAATGCCACGAGTTTAGCAAAAATATTTTTAGATATATTTTTATGTTTTAAAGTTTAAAGAAAATTGCTAAGTTTATTAGTAAAAATATATTTTACTTATGCCTGTTATGTTTTAAAGTGCATGGAAAATTGTAAAGTTTTTTTAAATAGGTATTTATTTGGAAATATGTATATATTTTATTTACTATAGAATGAAGACTAAATTAAAAATAATAATACTACTACTATTAATACTATACTTTATTCATGAAAAAATGCTTTAAAAAAAATATCCGTGAATATGGTTTGATTTTAAAAAAAAATTATCATTTGTTGTTTATGGATGTGTGACGTATAAGTTCTGTCAACTGTCACCACCGATTCACAATCACGATACGTTCAAAGAAGCAATTTTAAGTATGTAGTGGGTGCTTTCCGAAACTATGTCACTGTCAAGAAATAATTTATTTTTTACTGTGAAAATCGCCGTTGAATTTTCAGTATATGAATATTGCATCATATTTCTTGTAATTTATAAAATCTTCCGTCATTTTTGACAGGTTACCACCATTTTCCAGTACGTATATAACATTCGTAAAAGTCTCGAAGTCCCGGGAATTCCCGGGACTTTGATAAAAAAGGTCTCCAGTCCCGGGACTTCGAAAATTGTCGAGACTCAGAATCCCTAGTTAAGACCCAGAATTATACAGAAAGTGGACGCAATAGACAAATATCCTTCAAGTTTTACATTTTTGCAAGGCAGGTGCTAACACATTAGACAAATCAACCATCCTTCTATCTCTAACGTTGTCCGAGGCACTCATGTTCTTCATGTTGGAAACTACTCTTTTTTATTTAACAAAACTACAAATAGTTTTAGTATTTAATTTCTAATAACTTAACAAGCTAAATAACTTGCTTGATATTCACTTTATTTAAGCTAAACAAAGTAAATGTTTGGCAGTAAAGTGGACGCAACTAAATCTCCTTATCCTAAGTTCTATTAGCCTAAAACAACAAAGCTTACTTACAAGCCACTAACATAGTCTTTGTAACAAGGCTCTAATTAGTAGATACGTATATGTTATAAATAAATTAATGCTCCTAATAACGTAAATTAACAAATAGAAGTAGTTAAACGTTAAATTTTAATTACAAGTTTTTTCTGTAAAATGGAAAATCTTTACACTAAACGCATATGGTAAGATTATTCAAGTTTTAACCTCATTTTTAATAGCTTACTGATTGCAAAACTCTGATAATTTTTAATTTTTGTTACCACATTAAATTACCATTAAAATAAAAATAGCGTCATCTAAACTAATTTACAATGGCACAACATAAACGGTGCGAAATAAACCATATATTTTTTTAATTTAGTGTAGTAAACTATCTAAAATTATTATAAATATTATCTATCCAGTAATGATGCGAGAAGCAATGCATAGAATGAAGCAGAAAATGTTTGATTTTAACGCCTTGAAGTAGAAATTTTTGATAAACGTTTAATGAGGACGTATGAAGCCGGCCAAAAACGGCTACTTCCGAGAAAATGGTCCAAAATGTGCATACACTCGCATTGAATGACCATTTGTTAACGATGGTTTTTTTAATATTAAATTATATACTATTGTTTATTGTATGTTTCATGTTTACATTAAAAAACATTCTTTTGAACATTTATGATTTAAAATCACCCATTCCATTGGTCCACTCTTTATATACAGTGTGTCCAAAAGGTATGGAATATGCTATGCCTATATCTCAGTAAATATCCACTTTAGGCAAAAATGTTTTTTATAAAAGTTGTTTGGTACTTAGTTTTCCACCTTAAGACATTTTTTTTTTCGAATAACAGAAGCGCAATAAAAAAGAATTGAATTTTTTTAAATGGCAAGGTACCCCTATATTATACTCATTTGATGGAGAATTTTTTTCTCTTTTCAATAATGGGGTCACCTTAAAAATTAAGTTTATGCTTAAGGCCGGAGAATATCGAAAATTTAAAAGATCGTTTTAGATAAATAACACCTGAAATGGTTGGGAATGTTATAAACGGGTTTGAAAACCGAGTTTATCATTGCCAAGCTGTAAATGATTCACAAATTGAACACTTATTCTAGATTTCGTCAAAAAAAATTTAGTTCTCATGATGTTTAAATAATTTTTCCGTTTTTCTTAATAAGTTATTTAAGTAAGGGTACTAAAGTTTTGCATCATTGAAAAGGAAAAAAATTCTCTATCAAATTAATATAACATAGGGGTACGATATCATTTAAAAAAAATTCAATAGTTTTTCATTGCGCTTTTGTTATTCGAAACAAAAACATTTAAATTTTGTCTTATAGTGGAAAACTAAGTACCAAACAAGTTTTATTCAAAACATTTTCCCCTAAAGTGGATATTTACTGAGATATATAGCATATTCCATACCTTTTGGACACAATGTATATCGTGTTTTACGGGGACTGACTGCCCGCCGATAATTACAAAAAATATGTGGTCTTCTTCTAATTTGTGTGTAATGCACGTGATATTCATTACCCACTAAAAGATACACTAAATTTTTAACCAACTACAGGCTGTACGAACGAACAATAAGAGGTTCACAAGACCACGACCGCAAGTACTGGTAAACCACAAAGTTTTTGCCTAAATTGAATCAATGGTTTGGGATTCTGGTTTGACACAGCACTCGGACATGGGTCGAAACCTATTTATCGTATTACAGGACATTCGCAACAAATTTTCTTTAACAGAAACGTTAGATGCATATTAATTTCTCAATATGTTGCTTCACTATGATTTTTGTGCATTAAACAAAGACAATAACTGAAAGTTAGAAACAACAAAAAATAATATTTGTTTTGAATTGCGGTTTGTAATTATTGGATGAGAAGAGTCCTGAAATATAATTTATGAAGTTTGTAGTCTGCCCTATACTTATATGAATAGATAATGAATTAAATTAATAAACGTGTAACTACATTAGCGAAATGCAGATAACTTTAGATTATCTGTTCAAATCATTGTCATACTAAGTATAAATTATATTTTATGTAATTCACAACTAACTTACCACCATTTTGAAATCTTAAGTTAAAAAATTTAATTTCTAACAGCGTTTCATAAGCGTAACTTAGATTTTACTTCCTCAAATTTCACTTTTGGTTATTTCCTTTTGAAGTTTGTGCTGCTTACCTGAAACGAAAGACAAAGATTAGAAATAAAGTTTAAGTAACCATTCCAATCAGCAAAATAAGTATTTTGAGGTAAATTTTGTGGTTTGCTCTATTTTAATGTCTTTTTAGCAGTACTAGTAGTTTTTATTTATGTATTAACATATAAACTATTTTTAGTGACGTTTTCGCAATAAGCTGAGTATTTGTCGTTGTAACGCCTTAACTTGTTAAAGATCTTGTTGCATAAAAGATTTTACTTTCAACGTAGTTCTATACAAATTCAATACAAATTCAATACAAATGCTACAAAAAATTACTGATATTGTAATAACATTCTTTTTGGAAAATATCTAGACTTTCAAGATTTTTTATTAAATTTTTTTATTAAAATATCTACCGATAAAGAGGCTAGTCTTTAACTATTCGTAAAGAAATTATACAATTTAAAAAAACATATTTTTTTTGTAAACATAAAATTATATATTTCGAAGATCGTGGAGGGATGAAATAGACGATACGATGAAAAGAAGAGGCCTACATGACGGAGAATAGCACGATCAAGACACATGGAGACAGTGGTTAAGAGACGGAAGACAGCGACAGTCGTAGAATCCTATTTTTATACAGGGTTCTCGTTTTTCGCGGGCCACTATGGGGATCTCGTAAACGGTAAGAGTTACGACTTCGGTTTAATTGGGGCAAAGTTGTATATTCAGGTGCTTATTAATTTGACGCAAACAGAAGTTATCTAGCTCTTTTAGTATTTGAGATATAGGGAAAAAAGTAAAAAAGTAATTTTTTGCCCGTAACTTTTTCATTTGGTCAACTTTCATTTTTGTAAACACATTTTCATGGCCACTTTTTGCAAGGAATTCCCCAATTATATTTTCCGTGCGACGTTTCGTTTTTTTAAAACCATCATCAAGTCAATTTTTTCTTATGGACGCTATATCTGATTTTAACGCCAATTTGTAGAGCATTTTTTTCTAAATTCGACAATGTATAACAGTTGGCACTTTTTTAAAACAATTGTTAAAAATGGCAAAAACAAATATTTTATTTAAAACAAATCCTAATCGGCATGGTAAATAATTGTCTTTGTCCCTTTTTCTTTGAAAACAGATAAGTAAACCGCATAAAATTACTAATTAAAAAAATAGGTACTAATAAATATGTTAGGAATGCATTAACATTGTGTTCACTTATTAACAAATATTTTTAGAATATTTTCTTCGGTTAAGTAATAAATTTCTCTAAAATCTAAAATTTAATTCTTATTTGGCATACAATTATTTGTAACAAAAAATAACGAGTTATGCCTTTTATCTCCGTTAATGACTTCTAATAAACAAAAAGCGTAAACAGATTTCTAGACGTTTTTTGTAAACTATGACCACATATTATTTCATTACGAACATTTTGTTATTGTATGTCAAATAAGGGATTAAATACACATTTTAGAGACATTTATTATTTAACCGAAGAAAATATTCTAAAAATATATGCTAATAAGTGAACAATGTTAATGCATTCCTAAGATATTTATTAATACCGATTTTTCTAATTAAATCCCTTTAATAGTAATTTCATACGGTTTACAAACCTCCTTCCAAGGAAAAAGGGACAAAGACAATTATTTACCATGCCGATTAGGATTTGTTTTAAATAAAATATTTGTTTTTGCCATTTTTAACAACAATTGTTTCAAAAAAGTGCCAACTGTTATACATTATCGAATTCAGAAAAAAATGCTCTACAAATTGGCGTCAAAATCAGATATAGCGTCCATAAGAAAAAATTGACCTGATGATGGTTTTAAAAAAACGAAACGTCGCACGGAAAATATAATTGGGGAATTTGATTTCTTGCAAAAAGTGGCCATAAAAATGTTTTTACAAAAATGAAATTTGACATCAAATGAAAAAGTTACGGGCAAAAAACAAAAATCCACTTTTTTACCTTTTTCCCTATATCTCAAAAACTAGAAAAGCTAGATAAGTTCTGTTTGGGTCAAATTATTAAGCACCTAAATATACAACTTTGCCCCAATTTAACCGAAGTCGTAACTCTTACCGTTTACGAGATTCCCATAGTGGCCCGCGAAAAACGAGAACCCTGTATATATATGACAATGAAAGATAAGATACAAGAGGGACAACTAAGATGGTTTGGACACGTGAAAAGAATGGCAAACAGCAGAATAACTAAGAAAGTGTATGGGACAAAAAAAAAAAAAACAAGAGGTAGACCAGGAAAAATTTGACATGACGTGAAAAAAGCAGCAGACATAAGAGAGGAAAAATGGGAAGATAAAGTGAACGATACATAGGATAGAAGAAGGTGGGAAAAATTTGACACAGACCAGTAAGAAAGGCCTCAACTATTTTAATCACATTACATCCGGAAGATTAAAAAGTTAAAAGGATTAAGAGAATAAATAATAAAATTACTAGCACAATAAAATAAAAAATTTTGTAATGCATGAAAATTTCACTTAAACCCTTATCGTACCCACACATTTAATCACTTTTTTTTCAAAGTAATTTATTACTAGCACATAATAAATATGATAAACAACAATTAAAACATTAGAAATTAATATTTTGCCAAAAACACCTACAAACAGATATCTCATAAATTAACGTCGTCAAAAAAAAATGGAAAAAATGAAAATTGAGCATAAAAATATTTACAAAAAGTGTATTTGAAGATATACTACAGAAATTATCCTGTGAAGAAGTATGATTACCGGGGAATCACTTTGCTAAGCACAGTGAAGAAATGTTATGCCAGGATATTAGAAAAAAGACTAACAGAATTACTCGAGGAAACCCTTGAAGATACGCAATATGGTTTTAGACCGAACCGGGAAGTGACAGACGCAAACTGCATTTTACGTCAATTAAGCGAAAAAGCAATTAGGCCTAGAAAAAGCATTCGACAAACTAAATAGAAATGATATATGGAAAATACTAGAGACATAAGCGAAAAGATGATAATTGGAGTAAAAGCTTGTACAATCAAACGAAAAATTTCGTTAGAGTCAAGCACGAAAAATCACAGATGTTTAAAACAAACAAAGGAGTTAGGCAAGACTGCCCGTAACTTTTTGCAGTAGTATTGGATGAGGGAATCAAAGAGGCGAAAAGTAACGCCAAAAAATATAAAATAGGTCACTGGAAAATGAAAAATCTAAGAGAATATAATAGCAGTTTGGAAGCAATCGATATGAGAATAAACATTAAAAAGACGAAAACAATGATCATAAGCAAAAATGAAAAGAAACACCAAATACAATTAGGAAATACAGTTTTGGAACAGGTTAGTAATTTCAAATACTTGGCAACGGAAGTAGCACAAGACGGCAGTTGGGAGGAAGAAATAAATGAGAGAATAGGTGCAGCGGGAAGACTATTCAATGCAATTAAGAATTCGTTTTTAGACAAGAAAGAGATACCAAAACAAACTAAAACTGAAATATTTAAAAGAGTGGCCACGCCAATTTTGACATTTGGTTCTGAAATATGGGCATTAACACAAAAACAGAAAAGTAAAATTCATAGTACAGAAATGAGATTCTTCAGAAAAATAGTCGGAAAAACAAGATTAGACAAAATAAGAAGCACTGAAATTAGAGGCAACCTGGAATTGAACCCAATATTAAACACGATAGAGAAAGGACAGCTGAGATGGCTAGGGCATGTCATAAGAATGAGGAATGATAAGACTGCTACAAGCACGCATCTATAAAAAGAAAGCCAAAGGAAGACCGAGGAAATCGTGAAGAAGTCAGAAATGCGAGTGGAGAGAAGAAAGACGGACAGCGTAAAATAGATGGGAGTGGAAGGAGGCGTATAGAAGGAAGCCAAGGACATGACACAACACACGCTGGCCTTACACCCGAAAGAGTATACAAAGGCTTTAGTATTAGATAGATGTTTACAAAAACCAAGACTCACTAACTTAAACTATTTTTTGCGTATATTTGTTGGTGAAATGTAAGTACATTTGCGAAATGAATGCAAATAGAACGGCATGCTTATGTTCTCATTGCCTGCAGTCCAGAGCAAAAACAAAACTGCTCCCAGTTAACTAATTTAAAACAACATTCCCTACATTTGATGAATTTATTATTTCGCATAATCAACTTCATACCTTTTGTGTAATTTTATTTTACGCGTTTAATTTATCCAGCCGCTGGCAGAACGATTCTAACTTCATTGTTATTGCCAGCTTTTAATATCCCCAACAGGAACAGTTGAATCGCAATTTACAGGCGTTATATTACGAGTTTACTAAACATCTAAATTCAAACCTTACTACATCAGAGTTTCGATGCGGAATTATCTAGGTAAACGAGGGAGCTAAGCTAAATTGCTCTGAAATCGCAGTCTGGGAGCTCGTGATGTTGCATACTTTGTACCTGCATATTTAGACCATGCTGCTCGAAACCCAATTAAGTATTCGACGAAATATTCGACTGTTCATTCATATAAATTCCTTGAAGGATAAGTGGAGAGGTTTCCTTGTTTAAATTTATAATTGGTTGTCTCACTTTACCGAGTTTGAAACCGTTCGAAAGATATTCAATATCCGACGAGAAATTGCTCGCAAACTAATTATTATTATCGGAACGCTCGGTGTGTTTGCGAGTAAACTGAAACTGCCACAATTTGTTTTTAATGGCGCAATTTTTTTTAATATCATACTTTGCTAAATATATTTTTTAAAATATATTAGAAGCTGTTTTTATTCAAATATATACAGAGTGATGACTGAGAGTATGGTACATATGCAAAATTAAATAGTTGCAAGTATTGGTTACCCGGTTTATTTTACGATAAAAGTGTGAATATAAAAGTTGTTAAGAATCAAAAACTGTCTAAAGATTCTTCACTTACATTTTTAATTTGGTAAGCATTTCCGCTTGCTGCGAGAAAACTTAAAAAATATCGCTATAGTCTGGTTTCTTATAGTTTTACATACATTTCAAAGCGGATCACCCCTATAAAAAGTTTATTTATGGTTCGATTTTCATGAACTTTTTTTTAAACGATAAAGCATAAAAAACTGTACCATGGCACTTAATTTTAAAATTCAGTTTACGCTCACAAAGCCTACTATGATTTTTTTTCGATGTCAAAATTGGCAAAATTTGTTTAGCGAGTTTTTAATTTAAAATCTGACTACACCACTGGATTCAGGATGCCCTCAAATGGGTTTTTATGAAAAAGTATTTTTTACAAAGAGAATTATTATGAATTTAATAATTGTGATTAAATTAATATCGATATTGGAAGCAATGTATTATGTATGCTAAGTAAAAAACAAAAATTAGGAAAAAAAAATATTTGATGTAAGATCTTTTAAATAAGCAACCATTTTATTCGTATCAGTATTAAACTCGCAACTTTTATTGAATGTTCGGTTGGTGAACAACTAAATTTACAAGAAAAAATTCAAAAATACAAAGAAAAAAGGAAAAACATTTTTTCATGAAATTTGGTACAAACCCATTTGGGGGCATCCTGAATCCAGTGGTGTAATCAGATTTTAAATAAAAAAATCGCTAAACAAATTTTGCCAATTTTGACATCATAGTAGACTTTGTGAGCGTAAACTGAATTTTAAAATAAGATGGCAAAGTATAGTTTTTGATGCTTTATCGTTTAAAAAAAGTTCATCGGACCACAAATAAACTTTTTGTAGGGGTGATCCGCTTTGAAGTGGGTCACACTGTAGATTTAATGCAACTTGACAACACGCATAATAAATTGAGGGTTCCTACAGCAGAATCATCCCCCGGATCAGAATTTTGCACGCTCTAAGTAGTGCAGTGTTGCCAAAATAAAGAAAAAGGAAATTTTATATAATTTGTAAAATATGTTTTTTTTTTTTAATGCGTATAACTAACTTATTTATTATCGTATCTCGACGAATTTTTTAAAAATTATTTGCTTTGATTGGCTGAATCGCACTGTGTGAAAAATTACTCTTTACAAGATTTAATAACTCTGTCAAATAAGTTTCAAGCGCGACCTCGCAAATGTTGGAATTCGCATGGGATTACTTTTTTTATTTTTATAAATAGGTAACTACAATATCGAGACGAAATTTAAACAAAACACTTACGAAGTTTTAGCAGCAAACAGAACTTAGATATTCCTAACGGTTTTAAATAAAAATGTTTGTGACGTTCTAACGTGTAAACTTTTTTAACACTGTTGTTTTACAAATAATAATGCTAACAGCACTTTTAAAATTCCAAAACTATGGAAAGATCGACAAAGATCACTTTTACTATCACAAGGACGCTAAATCCGTGCCAATTTAGTTTATACGTTGCATCTGCATGTATATGTTCAGACAGTAATGCATGTTGTAAAAGCTCTTTCGACGACATAAAAAATCTAAATTCTTTATTATCGTAACAAATCTCATAGGCGACAATAAATGGTTTAATATCATCTTAAGGTACAACTACGTTTTCCAAATCTTTTTTTCCAATTCGCCCAATGAAATGTATGTTTGGTCAAGCTTCTCATCTCTCAAATGTTGCAGGTAGCTATTTTACTGAATTTTTGTGCCAGACCTAACTTTTTTTTTTTTTTTTTTTTGTTTAATTCTGGTATCGTTTTCCAACAGTCTTTTAATTTTACTTTTAATGGCATCATTTAACTTACATTTAGATAACCTTGAAAGCTTATTGTGATTATGTGGAAGATCAGATCGATATAAAGTAACTTCCCTGTTTACAGAGTTGAAAACTAAACGAATACCTAAATCACACTGTAAAGATTTTACTTTTCATGAAGTCTGTAATTTTTTTTATAGCAAATTAAGTTATTCATTATAACACATACATTAAATTTTATATTAAACATTTATAATTTTATAGCAAACCTGGTCAACTATTTATAGCAACCTATTCGTTTTTTAATTGCAAAATATAATTTATTTACCTACAAGCATTAGATAAGTTAGTAGATAGTCCCCACTTATTATATTCTTCTTTAAGCTTGGGTAGTATGTATTATATATCTATGCCATCTTCCGGCAAAATAACTTGGTCATCTGCAAAATGCAAGCTATCTTTCCTTTTCCGATGGATACATCCATAGCTTTGCACTTTTCTTCCAATTCTTAGTCGGTTTATATATATTTTATTTAAGGTACTAATACAATAAAAAGATTAAGTTTCATTCTTTTTCTGATGTCATTAACTGCTTCCAGACGTATTTTATTGAGCAAATAATGAAGAGATGCCTGATTTTCTTTACGTTATTCGAAAAACAAACGAAATCAAGGTGTAAAGATCTATAGAATACCCAATATATTTTTAAAACTAGCCAATTAATGAAGGTCTTAGAATTTTGGAGATAATGTTTATAAAACAATTACAAAAAAATTTTGATTTATGTTACTGCAAACTCCGTTAAGTAATTATTAAACAAGCGTGTATAAAATAAAAAGTTCTTTAATTAACATTTCATCAGCTAAAAACTAGTAAAAAAGATTAAAAATTTAATGTTGTCGTAATTAAATATTGCGCAAGGTAAAATGACTGACGCAAACCTTTTTTTCACCTCGTAAAGCTTACAGTGACGCAATATAACAAATGAATTCCATCAGTCATGTGACACAAGGGTAAGGGTTGTAAACGTTTTAATATGCCAATATTTCCCCCAATTGCAGAGCCATAATATACATATTAATGATATATTTCGCTAACTCTCGCATTGTGGCGCGCTAATTTCCAATAAATTGTACTTGGAAGCTAAACGTGGCATTAAAAGGTTCGCAGAAGTTCCATTTGTTAATTCAGTGTGTAAATATTCTATAAAATTAAGCTCAGATATAATAGGTTAATCTAGACACATATCATAGTAATTTAAACTTTATATATAATTATTGTTTAGTTGCACTAATATGGAGAGATCATTACCAACTCAATTATTGATTTGTTTCCATTCCACAAATAACAACAAAAAAGTGTATATACGGACCGTTTAAAAAGCCCTTTTTTGGTATAGAAACAACTGTTTAAAAAAGAAACGCATTGCTCAGATGCGTAAAAAAACTTTTTAAAAATAACCGAGCATACATTTTTGACGGTTTAGTAGAATGGTTCAGATACACTATACGGGTATCCAGTTTTAAATGAAGTACATGGGTATCTCGGAAACCGTTAGAAATACAAAATTGGTTAAATGGGGAAAAAGTTGCATAATTACATGTGTAACAATAATCTAGTTTTACATTTTCAATAATTCATCATGTTACGTAGTACCACGATGAAAACGAAAAATGTACATTTTCTTAAAACCTTCATATTACCTTTATTTGAAAAGATTTGTGCGCCAAATATTCAGGATCGGAGAAGTAACTAATAAAGATTTTAAAAATGACATTAAAAATATTCTAGGCCTACTATGTCGGTCTTACCTAACTTTTGTTTTTCTTATGGACACCATATTGGATTTTTGCATTTTTCATTAAAAAAAAAAACTGTGGACCGTGCGTAAAGTAAACACTCACTATGCATGCAGGCTGTACGGTAAGTCATTTACATTAGTGATCGTAGAAAAAATATTTTGTAGTTTCTCATTTGCCAGTATAAACTATTAATAAACAGGAAATGAAACGTTGTGGGTTAAAAATGAAGCTTAAGAGCTAAACGTAATGCGGTCTTTGTGTTTTCACGTTAGCATTTATAATGAAGACAAAATTAAGCTTGGAAAATGTGTTTACTCTACTAAACGATGAGAAGCAGTTAAGAATCGCTTAGAACACGTCAAAAAAGGGTTAATGTGTTTCATACTCTCATATTTTCGGCTCCACCAAGTTCCACGCTTGACTGATTTTAAAATTGTTTTAATAATTATAACCGAGAAATGCTTAAATAAGAGCAACTCCACAGGAAATTCTGCTCTTAAAAATTAAGTTTCCACTTAAAAGTGACCAAAAGTCAATTTTTTAGATTACAAAGAGTTTAAGTTGATTTAAATATGTGAGCAGATTATTTTGAAAGTGGCATAGGTCTTTTTATTGCGAAAATCGAGTTAAAGCTGATTATGTTTACAAAAATGATTGGTATTTTTATCTTTAAACATTTTACTTGCAATTTCGTTCCAAATCATTAATATTTTCGTCAATAGAAATTTTATTGTTAAATAGAACTCCACATACATTTATTTTAAAAATTGCATACTGATAGGATTTGGTTCCCTGTGTACCCGCAATTAACCCCGGTTATTTTAAAAAATTTAAAACTAAGAGAAATGTCTGAAGTCTTCTTCACTTCTATTAATGACAATGATTCAAACTATAAATAAACTTTTACACGCAAAACGTTGTAGAAGTAACCTATAATTATATTTCAAAACGTACTAATGAATTTACTTATTACTTTTATATTTTATGAATATACTTGATAATGAAAAAATACTTAAATAAAATTATAACAAAAAACATTATAAAACTTACTTTATTATATAAGTTATTCATTAATTAATTAAAAATTTTGAAACTTTTTCTCGAAAACGGCTCCTACATTTTTTTTTAAATTTTAGTTTGTTATAGACTTTATTTTTCTTAGAGAAATGCCGTTTATCTCAACTATCTTGATTTTGCAGATTACGAAATATTTTCAAAAATTCAAAATTTTGAAATTTTTTTGGAAAACGGCTGCAACAATTTTATTCAAATTTTAGTATGTATAGAGCTTATTTTTCTTAGTGAAATGCCGTATGTCTTAACTATCTAGATTTTCCAGATTACGAAATATTTTCAAAAATTCAAAATTTTTAAAATTTTTTTCGAAAACGGCTGCAACAATTTTATTCAAATTTTAGTATGTTATATAGTTTATTTTTTTAAGTAAAATGCCGTTTGTCTCAACTATTTTGAAATTTAATTTACAAAATTATTTAAAAAATTGAAAATTTTGAAGATGTTTCTCAAAAACGGCTCCAACAATTTTTTTCAAATTGTTGTATGTTATAGAGTTTATTTTTCTTAGTGAAATGCCGTTTGTCTTAACTCTTTTGAATTTCTGTGAAAAAAGTTATGATTAAATAAAAAAAGGTAAAAACACTTTTTAAGAACGCTATGATTGTTCAAGTTTTATAAACACGCGCATGAAACGTTATTTTGACAGACGTCATTAAAGCCATGTTCACAGACGTCATTTACAATAATGAGGGTAATTAGAGCGCCTGGAGCGGCATATTAAACTTTTTACGCCCACAAATACACAAATATATACATTAATACACACAATATAATATGGCGAATGTCATTTGGTGGCCACACCAGTTTATTTTTTAAATTACTCCCCTATCAAATATCAATTTAGTATAACACCTAGGCTAAAATCAACATATGTAAGTCTGTAATTTTTGTAAACCATCAATTTTGAAAGTGGCTTAAGTCACATGACAGTAATGAAAAAATGGCGAATCGTTAGAATAACGTCTGTGCAAAGTTATGTACACCGAGAAAATTATAGTTAAACGGCATAACAATTGTCAGTGAAATTTTTTCGTAGTTAGCATAAATATTTTTATGCACATTAATATGCAAAACATTTAATAATTCAAAGTGACCTATACCACTTTAAATAAACGGCTCATATTTTGACATTGTTACGAAGGGTGTTATAGTCAAATTGGATGCCCAAGTTAAATATTAAATTGCCTTCAATTTAAACAAGAATAAAAAATGTACATTAGACAGTTGTGATTCCCCAAACCTTAAATTTTTATGTAAATACATTAACTTTTATTCACATATAAATACTTAAATCTTATTTATATATATATATATAAAAATATTTTTAAGAATTATAAAATTTATCAGCTTGAGTTTATACTCCAAAAAGAAGTCGTCTTAACGAGTTTCTTGTCATCAGTATACATTTTTCTCATACATTATTTGGATAATCCTTAAGAAATCTTTATCAAATATAAACGTGCTTTACTTTGTACAAAGTTGTTTTTACAATGTAGCTGCAATATCGGTATTATAAGAATTTTTTAATACAATGTGCTATTTATAATATGATGTTCGTAGTTTAACAAGAACATTCAAACTTCAAAGACATGACATCTCCTGTTACGCACTTTAAGGCTTTTGAAAATTCCTGAAGTTAAAAAGTTTGGGATAGGTAAGTGTGTATCCAAGCTTAAGCATCAAAGAGAAACGTTGTAACAAAAATCTTTTAAGCATAGAATATTTTTGAAAATTTACGTTTTCGGTATTACGTTTCTACTACACAAAGAACTTGAAGCATGGTAACGTTTGATCAAATTTAATATTATGCTTAAATTAGCTTTCGTAAAAAATTGTTTGCAAACAAATTTTTTTAAG
The DNA here is from genome assembly GCA_947652605.1 of Elmis aenea. NCBI lineage: Eukaryota > Metazoa > Arthropoda > Insecta > Coleoptera > Elmidae > Elmis > Elmis aenea. Next base: position 26,824,045 of record OX393580.1, read on the forward strand.
TTTTAAGTCAAGAAAAGTCTGAAAAAGGTGTTTGTAAATTTTAATTGACATTCAGGTTATTTTAATCGGCTTTGAAAGTTGCAGAATCGGTTTTTTTGACAAAACGTCAATTATTTTAAATGGAATGGTAGTGGTACATGCGATTTTTTAGATAGAGTATCTTTTGACGAAGGTAACAATACCAATAATTTATATTAGTGTTAAAACAAAAATTATTTGAGTTTATAAAACTTAACCAAAATAGTGCAGTGTTTTTCAAAATTGCATTTGTTTTCCAAAATGTAAAATATACAGGGTTTTCCATTTAAAATAACAAGGGCGAAACCGGAAGTGAATTAGTTGTGTACATATGCTCAAATAACCTGTTTTTTTACACACATCACATACAAAAGTATAGTACAAAATTCGAGTTGTAAAGCAATCACCCACTCGTAAAAACTTTTCCACTTGTGCCTAATCTTCTTACAACTCTTGTTATGTAATATAATATTAGATATCTTCTAGAAGTATATTTAAACTAGTGTCAAATTTTTTTTTGTATTCGATGGTGGAATTGTTACAAATTTTTATCATCAAACATTAAAAAAATCATAATTGGTCAAAAATAATGTGTTTCATTTATCGCCTAAACTTATAGGCATTTTTCTTCAAACGCCTAATACAACGCAGAATACATTAAAACCAATTACCAAGCAGTTATTATTTTAAATCGATTGTAACAGACCGCGATTATTTAAAATTATGTTAAGTTGCAGAAGGGATTTGCAATGTTTATCTTTACACTTTTAACACTAACAGTAAGTATTTTAATGGAATGAATAAATTATTCGCATTTTATAATCCTGTTTGGTGTTTTACTTTCGTTTTCCTTCGTTTAACAGCGTTCCAGTGCGCATTTGCATATCATATTGCTGCATACAAAGCAAGGACGTTTGGTGCTGCTTTAACCTGTTTTCACTCTGAACACAATCCGCGCAATTGTGTAAAGCACTTCAGTGGAACCAACTATAAATTAATAGCTGAGAGGGGTGGACTATGAAACACCCCTCTGAGTGGTTTTGAGTTAATTTTTTTTAAACAAGTGAAATATAGTAACAAGCATTTTCTTTTGTTTATTCCTTTTCTCAGTTGTTTTGTGTCTTTAGCTGACGTTGGTGATCAATCTGATCCATATTGTTTTGTTTATCGCAGGTCTAAATAGCCTCACTAAAGTCATTCCTAATTCTTACTTAATTTTTTTTAAATTAAACTTAAAATATCTATTATCCTGCGTCATTTAAAGTGTCTGCAACAAAGGAAAAAGTTCTTTTTTAACGATTTTTTTGAAAACTGTTTTCCTTGCAAAAGTTGGTGCATGGCCTAATACTAATTTTGAAATGAAAATAAAAAAACAATAAAATTGTATGTGACACCCAATTTTTGCTTGAATATGTTTAGTAGGTAATCAAAACACAATTTAATACGAAATTCGGCTTTAAAATACCTTACTTCAATAAATCTGCAACAAATGAAGAAGTTTTTTTCTAGGTTTTTTAATATCGATTACTCGGAAAATTTTATTCTTTAGAAATGTATACAGGGTTCTCGTTTTTCGAGGGCCACTATGAGGATCTCGTAAACGGTAAGAGTTACGACTTCGGTTAAATTAGGGCAAAGTTGTATATTCAGGTGCTTAATAATTCGATGCAAACAGAACTTATCTTTTAGTTTTTGAGATATAAGGAAAAAAGTAAAAAAGTGGATTTTTGTTTTTTGCCCGTAACTTTTTCATTTGATGCCGAATTTAGTTTCTGTTAAAACTTTTTTACTGCCACTTTTTGCAAGGAATCAGAATCCCCAATTATATTTTCCGTGCGACGTTTCGTTTTTTTAAAACCATCATCAGGTTAATTTTTTCTTAAGGACGCTATATCTGATTTTAACGCCAATTTGTAGAGCATTTTTTTTTTAATTCGACAATGTATAAAACTTGGGACTTTTTTGAAACAATTGTTGTTACAAATGGCAAAAACAAATATTTAATTTAAAACAAATCCTAGTCGGCATGGTAAATAATTGTGTTTGTCCCTTTTTCCTTGGAAGCACGTAAGTAAACCGCATTAAATTACTATTAAAGGGATTTAATTAAAAAAATAGGTAATAATAAATATTTTAGGAATGCATTAACATTGTTCACTTACCTATTAGCAAATGTTTTTAGAATATTTCTTTGGTTAAGTAATAAATTTCTCAGAAATGTGTATTTAATCCTTATTTGGCATACAATTATTTGTAACAAAAAATAACCAGTTATGCCTTTTATCCGCGTTAATGACTTCTAATAAGCAAAAAGCGTAATCAGATTTCTGGACGTTTTTTGTAAACTATGAACACTTGTATTATTTAATTACGAAAATTTTGTTACAAATAATTGTATGTCAAAAAAGGTTTAAATACACATTTTAGAGAAATTTATTACTTAACCAAAGAAAATATTCTAAAAATATTTGCTAATAAGTGAACAATGTTAATGCATTCCCAACATATTTATTATTACCTATTTTTTTTAATTATATCCCTTTAATAGTAATTTCATGCGGTTTACTTACGTGCTTCCAAGGAAAAAGGGACAAACACAATTATTTACCATGCCGATTAGGATTTGTTTTAAATAAAATATTTGTTTTTGCCATTTTTAACAACAATTGTTTCAAAAAAGTCCCAAGTGTTATACATTGTCGAATTCAGAAAAAAATGCTATACAAATTGGCGTTAAAATCAATTATAGCGTCCATAAGAAAAAATTGACTTGATGATGGTTTAAAAAAACGAAACGTCGCACGGAAAATATAATTGGGGAATTTGCTTCCTTGCAAAAAGTGACCATAAAAAAGTTTTAACAGAAATTAAATTCGACATCAAATGAAAAAGTTACGGGCAAAAAACAAAAATCCACTTTTTTACTTTTTCCCCTATATCTCAAAAACTAAAAAAGCTAGATAAGTTCTGTTTGCGTCAAATTATTAAGCACCTGAATATACAACTTTGACCTAATTTAACCGAAGTCGTAACTCTTACCGTTTACGAGATTCCCATAGTGGCCCTCGAAAAACGAGAACCCTGTATATTTGACATTTAGCATTATTTTTAAATTTTAAACTTTTTTTAAAACTCTTTAAATAAGGGCACTTTACTTTTGCGAATATTTTTAAAATCGCTAAAAACTAGTAAAAATTTGTTTACACTAATTCTTATCAACAATAAAATTTTTTGAGATATCGTTGAGTCATGAATTCCTGTTGAGCTTTTTTCAGCTTGAAACTTGTTTAAAGGACCGTTTTGCACATGATCGCGTACCCGTTTACGCTTACGGCTTTTCACGTGGTTTTAAAATCTAACAGCGCTAGATTCACTTGAGCAAAACCAAGGTCAATAAAATTGCTTGGTTTTAGCATCCACACACGATCATAAGCACATGCAAAACCAAGTCGGCAAAAGCACGTGTAAAACTATAAGGTCATGCACCAACTTTTATCAAGGATAAGGTTTTCAGATAATTGGATAATAAAAACAAATATTCCCTTTGTTGCAGGCTTTGTAATGACGCTGTAGCAAGTATAAATATTTAATCTATACGGCGTTTAAAGGGCTATTGTCAAAGGTTATTAATGAAAACACCAAAATAATTTTGATACATCCTGGGTGTTTAAAATTCCACCAGCTTTGAATTTTCAAATAGAACACCCTCTATAATATAACATTTTTGAATCTTCGATTCGTTTTGTGCATCTTTTATAAAGGTTATTTATAGCTAAAACGCAATGTTAGAGTTAGTTGCATTTATTTAAAACGATGCAGTTTGTACCCACCAAATTGTACATGGTGTCTATACATATAAAAAAATTGATAGTTATAGTATAATTTTTAAGATTTGATCGTGTTTTGTTACGTTAAATAGACTGTTTGCTATAATTTGAATAAAATTTGAACTGATTTTTCTCGAAAAATTTCTTATGTATACATAGGTACTTTTTTAATACATGGTCAGATTCAAAATTAAGTTCTCTATCCGAATCAACTATAACATTTACACTATGTAATTAAAAAAAAAAAGAAAACAGTTGCCTACCGCAGATTTGACATACGTCATCGTAGATATAACAAATGCACATCATTTAATAGAGAATTTGTCGCAGTTTCCAAAAATATACCTGAGGTTTGTTGGGGTTATTTTCAATAATTACAAATTTATAGGGGTGCGACAGTCAAACTGAATCACCCGGTGTACAATAACAGTAAAGTTTAAAAATACCATTGGGATTAGAAACTGCTTATCGATTTCAAGAAATTTTGTGTTTTTAATCTTGTCGGTATCTATAGTTAATGGTGTCTAAATAATTTAATCTAAAATTACAATTCTGTCTGTCAATGTAAATTCTTTAAATAGATTTAAAACGTTGTCTTAACATGCTGGCAGCCCTATTTTATTACTTTACATCGAGGTTAACCAACTTTAATGCAAAGTTTAAACAAAACTCGTAAAGAAACTTATTTGCTCATAAAACCTTGCTACAGGAGCATGAAATATTAAATAGTTTGAACAATCCGACACTTTCTAAAACGCCCATTAACAAAGCCTTAATCTCCAAGCATGAAATTTAAATGAAATCTTAAACTTACTCGAAAACTAACACTTGCTTTCAGCCAAGATAATTGTGTTTGAATAATTCCGCGTCATTGTGTAGTCCTTTATATGCTTAAGATAACACGTACATTGTCATAAACGTAATCTCGAGATATCCTGTGTGTATCTAGAAGCGACTGACTTGCAAGTTTAAGACGAATAACAATTCTGTCGTTTTCCAACATTCTGTACTCGACCCTTTCAAGTCGACAAGGCAATACGCAATGTGTATTTACTTTGCAAATAAAAAACAAGTTGAAAAATAATGGAAAAGTTGTATGTTTTTCGTTTCGGATTTCTTTTTAAAGGTATTTTGATGCTTTTGTTATTTATATGTTGTTCAAATTCAGTTTGACGCGTAGGTCGAAACATAATTATAATATAAATATTGATACTTTAGCTTTGGAGGTTGCTAGTGAAAGAGATCGATACCTACAGGTATATTTTTAGTAACTTATAAATAATAAAAACAGTGAATTGTAGACTTTGAGAAGTTTGTGTTATCGATTTAGGCTGTTGTTTTTATTTCGGTGTTTGGCAAAATTAGGATTCTTTGACTTAAGAATATAAAATAATGTTTTACCTGCTAGTTAGTATGGCCGCCATGTAATTTTTTGTTTATAATCATTTACGCAACTCTTAAAACTCCTATATACAGGGTGTCCCAGATTACATTTCCAGCAAAGGGATCTCGCTTATTATAAGAGATACAGGTTTGCTTAAATTAAATGAATTATTCCTTGGTATGAGAGAAGTTTTAATCAATTTTTAAAAGTACAAAATTCCTCGTGCTTCAGATATTATAGCAAAAAATATGAAAATGTCGAATTTCTTTTTTCTCTTATAACTTTTATGTTTTAATCATTAGAACAATTTTATTTGTGCTTTCTTGAGGTACTTTTTAATGGAGAATGTAACTGCTATTTTAGTTTTTTTTAACACCTACCATTTTTGAGATATTACCCCTAATTTCATTTTTTCGTATGGGCCGCGAAGTTGGCTTTGGAATAGTGAAATGTGCTTTTTTTCACTTTTAAATAAGGTATTACTTGCTATACTTATTTTTATAAACAAGACACAAAATTAAAAAAATATCTTATTTTACCCATCACTTATCGAGCTATCTATGAAAATAAAAACAAAAAACAACTAATTAAATGTCAAATGAAAGTTACTATCTGTCTGCGGTATCATTTATCAGAATTTCATATTATTGTTGTGTAATTCGATAGTCTTTGTAGTAATTGTTATAATGATGGCTACATTTAAAAATTGCGAAAAATTTGACATGTTGAGATGCTACATTCCTTACCATAAAAACTGTGTAAAAGCTGAGCGAATATCCTTAGAACTATATCTCGAGAAAAGGCAACGAAGGGTGCGTAATTACAGAAATTTGGAAATAAAATTAAAAGAATATGTTTTTTTCGAGAAACCAACCAAAAATCCAAAACAAATCAATAATTAAATAAAATTATTTATTTTACACAGTTTCTATTCCAAAGAATGTAGCATTTCAACATTTAAATTTTTTAATTAGTTGTAAATATGCCCATAATTATATGATAAGAAATTTGCTACAATGACTATTAAATACTATAAAATTCTAATAAATGATACCGCACAAATAGTAACTATCTTTTGACATTTAATTAGTTGTTTTTTGTTTTTATTTTCATAGATAGCTTGATTGATTTTTCTTAATTTTGTGACCTACAAATAAAATTGTTTTAACGATTAAGACAAAAAAGTTGAGAGAAAAAAAATCGACATTTTTATATTTTTTGCTATAACATCTGAAGCACGAGGAATTTTGTACTTTTAAAAATTGATTTTGCCTCCTCTCATACTAAGGAATAATTCATCTAATTTAAACAAACCTGTATCTCTTATAATAAGCGAGATCCCAATGCTGAAAATGCAATCTGGCACACCCTGTGTACAATACACAATATTAACATCAAAAAAATTCTCGCAGCAGCCATATAATACAAAAGTGTATTAAAAAACACGAACAATAGCATAAACACAATTTGCAGTAGCTGAATATATTCTGCATTTATTACACTGTTCAGAATAATTATAATACCAAATTAGAACTGCCATTCATAAACTTCATTGAAATAGGAACTTACATTAAAGATATTTACATACCATTACTTTTAACATGTAAGCTCATAACATGTTGATACGTAATTAGCACGATTCTAAAACTGAGTATCATATATTGCGTGACTATTTAGTACAACTTGGCTATTTTCACATTAAAACGTGTTCTAAGAATATTAGAAAATTATGAAATAATACATATTTACGAAATAGTATAAAATATTAATAACTTCAGTATTGCATCTTATTAAATTAAGACAAAACCACACAAAAAATATACTGTTTTTTACATTTTTTTAAGTCTCTTTTTAAAATATTCTAGGATTACTAATCTAGATCAAACAAAATAGTATTTTATTTGGTCAAAGACAAATGGAATTTAATCTGTATTTGCAGAAACACAAAATTTCTAACAGTGAATATTTTTACGGTAAGAATATAACTAATGTCTTTATCTTTTTTTCTAAACCAATCTATTACTAGCAAAGTATGTAAATAATTGGCCAAATTCTCTGTAATTTGAAACTTAAGGACGATATTATACTGAGAGATTTGGGTAGCTATTTTAGTTGGGATAGTCACGCCAGAAAAAACTTAATTAGGTAATGTCACCAGACACTTATTACGGAAAAGGGTTATATTGCCTTAATTATAAGAATATCGTTCAATTACCTAATTATGATTATATATTTTTGTAATCTTATATTATTTCGTAATTGAGCTATTTATTTAAAAAGTGACGCATCACTTTTTGCAAAAGGTGAGTTAAAGTTCTTACCGATTACAAAAATGTATGCTATTTTATCGTTTAACATTTTATTTGCAATTCTTTGGGATTTGTCACTTAAAAAAAGAAGACTAAAACATTCACAACTAATCGTTTATACCTACATAGGTGCTTGTCCTGTTACTACAGCAAAATATAAAGAAATTATAATTTTGCTTCCCTATACATATACCCGGGAATTTAGCCCACTTATTTAAAAAATTTAAAAGAAATGGACGTTCGAAGACTTCATCGCCACTTTTGATGACAATGATTTAATACCAAAAAAATAATTATGTAAGTCAATAAACTTCACTAGAAAAACAAAACCATGTGGGACTAAAACAGTGTATCTGTTTGAAGAACCGTTGACAACAGTAGGAGAAGTTAAATATTTAGGAGTGATTCTAGATAGCAAACTTAACTTCAAACTACACATAGAGAAAACTACCAAGAAAGCCACTGTAGCTCTAAGGACTTGCAGGAGGATGCTTGAAAAAAACTGGGGATTAACACCCAGCATGATGTACTGGATATATACCAAGATGGTCATACCCATCGTAACCTACGCAGATCTGATCTGGTTGACTAGAACACAGATAAAGGACTGCAGGAACAAACTAGACAAGTTACAGCGATTGGCTTGCCTAAGTATTACGGGGGCAATGAAAACAACGCCCACGGCGGCAATGAAAGTGTTGCTGAACTTACCTCCTCTTCACCTTGTGGTCAAATCACAAACTAAGAGGGGGGTATAGACTTAAAATCACCTCCAAGGAGGGGAGACGTAGAGAAGGGCATTTAGCTATTCTCAACGAGATCCGACGCATCCGACGTTAAATATGATCTCGGATAGAATAAACAGGACGCTAGCCATTGACAAAACCTTTGGAATTACAATTCCAACACGGGAGCAATTGGAGCGTCAAGAAATAGAGCTAAATGGCCTGGTCTGGTATACAGACGGGTCAAAAACGCAAAATGGCACAAGCTGCGGGATATGGGGAGCAGCACAACTGAGACAAGACACATCCGCAAGCCTTGGACAGTGTGCAACCATATTTCAAGCCGAGGTGTACGCTATGCACTTATGTGCAGAAACACTATTAGATAGAGGTTTTAATAATAAAAGAATCTTCATAGTGTCCGACAGCCAAGCAGCGTTAAAAGCTCTTGGCTCGTCGAAAGTAAACTCAGGACTTGTTCTGAACTGCATACGGGCACTAAACGTGCTGGGAAGCAGGAATAATCTTAAACTGGTATGGTGTCAGGGCACACAAACATACCAGGAAACGAGAAGGCAGATCGCCTAGCCAAAACTGGTAACGAGACACCCTTCTTCGGACCAGAACCCGCAGTTGGCACATCCTATGGAACAGTTAAGGGGTGTCTTAATGACATGTTAACACAAGGGCATAATGCTCATTGGAAAAAAGTTGCAGGACAAGCCCATTCTAAGGCTATCCTGTCAATGGTCTCTAAATAAAAGGTAGAAGAAATGCTAAGGATGAGCAGAGCAGACATCAGAGCAACCACAGGACTCGTCACAGGACACTGTGGGCTAAACAAGCACTACATAATAGGGCTCTCAGAGACCGACATATGCAGAGGATGTGGTGAAGAAGAAAAAACTCCTCTTCGCGTAATATGCCAGTGTGAAGGACTCACACCCTATCGGCGTACACTTCTAGGGATGGAAAAAGCCAACCAAAAAGAGTTAAGAAAAACACCCTTAAAAAAATCCGGTAGTTTTTTAAAAACACAGGACTCCTTTAAGGGACCATCACCAGAGGGTACAATAGACCAATCGCAGTACAGGAATCCGAAAGGGGACCACCTCCGCGGAAATAATAATAATAAGTCAATAAAGGCTACATTTTAAAATTTTTTTTTTTAAACATACAAGGTGCTCCAAAAAAGAGTGGCATATCAAAGTTTTAATTTTTTTCTAGAACACCCTGTATACTTTTATTTTTTAAATTTCTCTTCAAATTTACTTCAAAAAATGTATAAGGTTATATGGGTCTAAAGTCAACCGTTTTCGTGAAAATTGCATTTTCATGAAAATACACATTCGCTTAAAGATTAGATCGACAATATAATATTTAACACTTTGCATGTTTTTAAAATATTATACAGGGCGTTTTTTACGCTTTTTTTAACTTGTGAAACTTTAAACATCGATAACTAATTTTTTTTTGATATTGTTACGCTGATATTTTATCTAATTAATATTATTTAAATTGATATATTAAAGTTTATTAAAACCCGTTAAAAAGTATTATGTTTCCGACTGCAAACTTAACAGTATTCAAACATCGTATGTTCGTATGTTGTAAGTGCACAATAAGCGAATTCTGTTAAGTTACGTACCATGCATTTCCCGTTAAAATGTCATGTTGATAAGCCAGGGTATTTAGTGTAATAATCTTTTTTAACAAGCCAGTCATCGTTTGCTTCACAATTGAGATGGCCGCGATACCCTGGTTCAGTAATGTTCAATCGAAATCAATATAAGATTCTTCAAGTGATTGTGTAAATGTTCATCATGGTTTTTGCTAATAAATATGCTCCTCAAGTTCATTCGATTATCATTTTAGTAAATTCATCGATCCCAGCTACGACCCCCAAAGTGCACGATGGCTTTAAGAATAAATTCTTTAAAGCTAACGTGACAATATAACACCCTTTTTTTTTACACAGTCCTATAAAAAATGTAGGTAATTGTCCTTCGAAAACATAAAGCCTGTTTTATACTTAAAATTGATATTTTTCGAGATATCGCGATTTTATTGTTAATTATTAGGGCAAAGTAATATTTTCAAGACTTAATCTAACTGCGACAGAAGTTGGAGAATATATGCCGTTACGCCATAAAACTCCGTGGCGTCCGTCGTGACTCACCCTGTATAATTTACTCGTCAATTTTCTTAAATTACTGTCTTATCAAAAATCTTTTAAGTAAAACACATCGGACAAAATCCACATGTCTGTAGCTTTTATTAACTATTTATTTTTAAGGGGCTTTAGTCATTTTACTGTAATGAAAAATTGCGATTCTTTAACTTCATTGCGAAATTATGTAGGGGAGACCGGTATCAATTGTAACAAAAATTTAATTTTAATCGGTTTTATTTTTTTTTCGTTTATTGGAACCACACAAGCCCTCTGAAAAAAATACTGTGGCGTTGTCTTATGTTTAGGGCTTATGCTGACATCTTTATATTTTGCAAAAAAAATAACCTTTTATATAAAAAAAATATTCTTATACGTACCTCAAATTGTTACTAATGACACCGTACTGGTGTCAAATGTAACATTTGTAGTGTCAATTGTAACATCAATTTCAACAGTTGTAACGTAAATTTAGTAAAATATTTAGACGCTAAAGAAAGAAATTTATCAATATAAATTGTTGAGAACAATAAAACAATGTCATTTATACAAACAATGTAAATAATAAACAAAAACTTATTAGTTTTAATTCGAATTATGAATAAGAATAAAAAACAAATAAAACTAAGAAAACAAACATAACTTCTAATAAATTAGCCAAAATATTCTGAGGCCAAATTGTTGATAACAAATAACAACAAATTAAATAAAGACCACGAAAAATACTTGTAAACAGAAATTAGTCGGAATATTCTGAGTCACAATTCTTGCAAACAAATAAAACATTATTGTTTGCACAGGAAGAGTGGGCCCATCCCTTGCATTGCCTACACTGAAGCCAGTCTTCCTTACTTTGGCTGTAAGCACCACAGCAAACCAGACATATAGTATCTTCTTCCTCTTCAGAAGAAGATTCTTTTCTCGCCTTCTTTAAAGTTGTTTTGGTTTTCTTCTTAATCAAAACCTGTTTTTTTGCAAATGCCGCTTTTTTTTTGTTGTACCGTAGCTCTATAATAGTATTTTCGGGTGTATCTGTAAGCACGGCTGTTTTTCCTTTAACCCTCCCTGATGTTTTCGGTTTCGTAAAATCCGCCTTAGGAAAAGGACGAATCTGCTCAGGTGTGCGTTTTAAAGGAGCTGTAGGCGACGTTAAAATGTCGGGAACTAACGGAGGCGATGGTGTAGATAAAGCTCTCGATGTGCTTGGTAAAGGTTCAGCAACATGAGTTTCCACTGAGATGCTAGGTGAAGGTTCATCCATTTGAACTTCCAGTGGTCTATCAGTAACACTGCAAGGAGCGAATTCATCCGAAGTGAAAACATTGCGATTGAAAGGCCATATTCCGGAACATCTGAATCCTGAACTAATATTTTTTGGAGTAACTGCGAGGGGCAAAGCTTCTCGTACTAATCCTGGTATATCGTACACTGTCATTCGTTTTCCTGGATGCATTTTCATCCACTGGTCACATTCAGTATTAAAAAATGTTTTGAATGGCCCGAAAACACCTTGATCCAGTGGCTGTAACTTGTGTGACGTATGTGGCGGAAATGATAGCAATGTTATATAATTGGACCTGCAGAACTCTATCAAAGGTATAAACAGATGAGAGCTGTGATTGTCCAGGATAAGTAGAACTCTGTTTTCTGCACTTGGTTTAGCGTACTTTGCAAAATGTTTCACAAAAATCAAGAAATCTTCTTCCTGCATCCAACCACTTTTGTTTCCGGTTCCAATACATTGTTGTGGACCGTCTCTTACAAAGTGTTTATGGTACCGTTTCAAAGGGAACACAAACATAGGAGGTATAGTATTTCCAAGTGCATTCACTGCCAAACATATTGTTACCAAAGTTCCCCCCTCCTGAGAAGTTATTGCTCCAACCTGTTTGATCCCCTTTTTAGCAATAACTTTGTTAGGTTTTTGAACAGTTGTGCAGCCGGTTTCATCTACATTGTAGATGTTATTAGGTTGAAACTCAAATCTTTCCAATACATTTGCTAGATTGTCAAAAAATTTATTGACATTCTCCTCATTAAAATTCATTGCCCGGCCAAGACTAGTTGATTCAGGAGTCCGTATTGATAATTTGGGGTTTCGTTTGAGAAATGCTGTCAACCAGTCTGCACTCGCTGTTTCGGCGGTGTCCCATGTCCCAGGGTAATTACAGTGATTCTGTTTTGCAAACTGGTAGGCTAATGTTCGCAGATTTTTAGGTGAAAGTCCATAATAGAGTTTAGCAGAGCTCTCGCAGTAATCACATAGTTCTTTTTCTTGTTGTTTTGTAAATACTCTATTATGAGTATTGTGTCCCATTTTTGGGACCATATTATTTCTTAAAGTTTTAACAAAACGTTGCAGAGTTACATAGCACATCCCATATTCTCGTGCTGTTTCTCTTATTGTGGCATTTTCATTTATTATTTTATCTGCAGCCTCATAGAACGCAATTGGAACGCAAAAACAAACATAAATTTATCATTAATGAAATAAGTTGAAGCAAATTACTTACGTTAGAGGACTAAAAATTTTTCACCCCCTGTACTCACGGTCGCTTTGATGTAAACACATGACATCTCGCACAGTTATAGTAGATCACAGTACACTACTTTACCACGATACAACTTATGTTTTTACCAAAAAGGTGGTGTTGTTATTTTGACTGTTACATTTGACCCTTGTTACAATTGATACCGGTCTCCCCTATACTGAAAAATTATAGGTGAACGAGATAACAAATATAAGTGAAATTTTTCCATAGTTAGCATAAATATTTTTATGCACGTTAAAATCCAAAACCTTTATATCTCAAAGTGACGCATGTATCCCGCTTTTAAAATAAATGGCTCAATTATTAGAGATTAGTATTTATTTGTAACGGTAATCAAATTGAATTACTTCTCTTGGGCTAATTAAAACTTGTTTGACAAAACAATATTTTGTGTTATATTTTTCGCTTGGAACTACTTTTTTTAGTCTTTTTTGGCTGCTAAATCATTTTTATTTGCATATTCCACTACACATATTTTTGGCCAATAGTAACAACTCAATATTTTTCGAAACACAATTGATCCTCGTCGGATTATTAATTGTTAGTCGAGCTTCAATTCAATTAACTTTACAAACTGTCAAATAACTATCTCGAATTCGAAGCAAACAGTTATTACCGATCGCTGTGCAATCAACGCTCTATACAGCTAGCTACATTACTGACAGAATGTAATTTGATATGTTTTGTGGAGGCAATAATAATGGACTGCTGCTACAATTACGTTACCTATACACGTCTCGATGAGCTGGGATTAATTTTCACTTCACAGCGAAATGTACTTTAAGCCAAATAGTCTGTATAAATTTTAATTACGTTTATAAAGTAATGGTTCAGTTTCATCCGCATCTCAGTTACCATTACCTTTCCCGCAGAATATGAAGTTTTGATTTTTTTGTAGATGGGTGGTTCATTTAATTTACTGCATGGGCCCTAGTTGTGTAAAGGGCCCCAAAAAATACTCAGATAATCAGTAATATTTCTTTAAAACAAATTTTATTTTATAAGACTGGATTCTCTCCATTAAACTGTTTAAACAACTATTTTTCTAATCAATCTTGTAATGAATATTGTTTCAAACAAATCGTATTAAAATTCGTGACTGATCCAGCTAAAAAAAAAGACGTGTGGTCATTTTAGTTATAAATAACTGTATTAATGAATAAAACTATATTACGTTAATTACAATAAGCTCTCAAATAAATTGGAAACAAAGTGATGGTCGTGCCATGCAAGCGAAGTAATTTTTGTAATTATGTAACATACAAAGTCAATTAAATTAGTTGCGTGGGTAATCCCTTATGTTATTGATAATAGCAAGTAACCAAATATTTACTTAAAAAATGTTATTAATTAAAAAAAAATATGTTAAACAATTCAGCATTGTCGCAAACGTGTTTGCTTGGATTGATGGATTAGAATTAACTGGTTTGTAGACTGTTGAAATCCGCAAAAGGAATGTCTGTCTTTAAGAAAAGTCGTCCCGATATGTGAAATAATAATAATAAAGCGGGAATAAACAAATTTGCATTTATATTTTTTAATTTGCAAGTCTATGGTGTTTTTGTTGTACTTATATAATAAATAGGATTCCGTCTTAAAACCACTATCTCCAAGAGTCTCGATCTTGCCATTCTTCGTCCTGTAGGTCTCTTCTTTTCATCGCTTCGTCTACTTCATCCCTCCACGATCTTCGGGGTCTGCCTCTTTTCCTTTTGCCTACAGGGCTCCATTTAGAGAAACGTATCATCCATTTATTTTTATCCGTTCGTCTAACATGTCCATACCAGGTCAGTCTTCTCTTTTCTACTATGTAACTGAGTACGTCTTTGTGTACTCCCATTCTTCTTTTGATCTCTTCGTCCATCCTTGTAACTACACAGCTCCTTTTCCGATATTCCATCTCCGTTGTAGTAATTTTACTTATGTTCTTTTTATTTATCACCTAATATATCATTATACTCCGAACCATGATGGTGTTATATATCCTAGTTTTTGTATTTTTTGTAATATGTCTATCCCATAAAATTAAATTTAACTGTTTTATGCAAGTTTCGCTTTGCCCTAGTCTGCTTTTAATTTCTTTTTCTGTTGTTCTGTTTTTTGACATTATACGCCACAAATATTTAAATTTTCCTGTTCCTTTTATTTGTTGGGGCTTGTCCATTTTTAAATGTTTTATTTCTTCTTGGGTTGTTAAATTTTTTGTTTCATCCAAATTAATTTTTAAACTATTTTTCACCGAGCTACGTGGCTGGTTGGTACGCAACCTTCCGAGTTAATCGGGAGGTCGTGGGTTCGAATCCCACGGTCGTCTGTCATCGTAGAGGTTTCAGGTGGTTTCCTCTACCTACTATAGGCAAATGCTGTGACAGTACTTCCACCTACCCTTACCTTACCCACCCTTTCCTTGTTCCCCACCCCCTCCTCCCGGACGCTAATGGCCAAAGTAGTTGAAGCGTCCTTAAACCAACAATTTAAAAAAAAACTATTTTTCGTAAAATGATCTTCTAACTCATCTTGTGCAATGACCACCAGGTCGTTCGCAAAACTCAGAGTGTAGAAGTGTTTATTTCTGATTGGGACTCCCATACCTCTACACTTTCTCTTACACGGTCCAGCTCTTGCCCCAAAAAGACTTTAAATAGTATTGGTGACGTGAAGCACCCTTGTAGGAGTTCTTTTGTAGTTAGGAAGCTTTTTGTGGGTTTGTTTCCTACTTTGTACCTGCTTTGTTTTGTTTGTAATTTGTTCTTAACTGCTCTTATCATTCCTTCCGATAGTTCCAATGCTTGCATAGTCTGCCATAACTTTATTCTGGGAACAGAGTCGTAAGCTTTCTTCAGATCTGTAAAAGCCAGCCGAACGGCTCTGTTGTTAGCCCCCTTTTTTTTTGCTATTTGTTGTTGGATTGTATAGGCGTGATCTATACACTTTTATTTAACTTGTACTTAACATCTAATAATACAACGAATGGGCGAAGGACTGGAGTAAAAATGAGTAACATACTCGTACGTAACTATAATTAATGAAGTCAGAACAATATCAAATCCCTTAATAATCAAATTCGTTATAATTTACCTTGGTAAATATGTTGCTGATATAAATTATGAAAGAAAATACAGTTTAATTATAAATTATAACCCGCTGTGCCAAATTTAAATTAGAATATTATGTTGCGTACGAATTTAAAATGTTGTAATTAACGGTAACTGCTTGCGTCTATCGATTGGACCAACATTTTAAAGTCAACTGCTACTTCCGATCAGTATGAGGGGCGGAGATAAGCAGGGAAAACTGGAAAGCGAATCGAAATGAAATAATTACGCAGTATATTTTCGCATTATATAATGAAAAGTTACCTAAGAAGCATTTTTTGAATTTATTAAACTGTAAAGTTCTCTAGATTTTTTCTTTCTTTATTAATAAGAAAAACGTCTGGCGAAAACCGTAATTGATTTTTATTTGATTGGTACAATAATAAAAGCAATCATTGCCATATACTACAATTTTGCACTGATAAGTTAGAAAGATTAAATGTTACTTAAATAAAAAATATTATTTTTGTTGTATATTTTCCTACTTTCAGTGAATTATACGTCAAGGAATCAGTGCAATAAGAAAAAACATTTTGGATTTTCATTTTATTTGTTTAAATGGATACTATCAACATTTTTTAACAAAAACAATCAAATTCTGTGGTTCAAATACATGTCAGGCTCTTATCTGTTTTTACTTTTCTTATGTCCTTGTTGCCTACTTTATCTTGTATTGTTATAAGACAAGACCTTGATCAACTAAGTTAAGGCAAATGGCTTAAGAGTTACACACGCCCTCAAATACTTATTTTATATTACGATTTTAAAACTTTTATGAAACATTAAAAAGTACAGACTATAGTTGTTAACGTTTTTCAGGGAAAATACCAAAAAATTTTTAAACTAAAGCTTATAGCTTAATGCACTAAATTTAATACAGTTTTTTGCATAAATAATGATTGTTAGCCCTTAAATAATTTAAAATATTTAAAAATAGGAATTTTTAACCCTAAATTTATTACATTTTAATTTTAAAAATGTAGACTGTATTACTTTAACATTTTTTAAGGATAAATCGAAATATATTTAAATCACAACACATGGCCTTAAACTTCTAAAACACAGTATTTATTTTCTAAATAAAAAATAAATGTTGTATACATTGATTTATACTTTTTTTATTGAAAACGGAAAAGACTTTTGTCTTAGTTATAATAGTTAACAAGACAATGTTGCTGGTGAAAATTTCGTTCACTAATTTTCTACCCAATTAACGTCCTAATAGAAACAATTGTGTCTTTGTATGTCCTGCTATTCCATAACTAAACTTCTCCAGTAACAGATTTGTGTTTATATCAAATCTCTTTCTCTAAATCAGGACATATCGAAGCTGTTGACGGAAGACGATTTGAGTAAACTGTTTGGGTTATCCATTTAGAATTGATTAAATCGCAGAGAGTGGAATGCCGTAGACGATATTAGATTTTAGAGTACGTTTATATTGGTTGAAAGCAGCGGAACCATTTCGGTTTTCAAATAAAATAGTTTGTAAAGGGAAATACTGTTTAGCTGAAAATAAAGCGCTTTTGGTAATGATTTTCAAGAGCTTTTCCTAACTAAAACGCAAATGTTGATCATACGTCAAGCCGGATTGATTTACTACTGGAATATTACATTGATTTCTATAATACATAAGATTATTACATAAACAATTAAATTATTTGAGTAATTTGTTTGTGTAATGCAAATGAAATAAATTAAAAATCACCCATCTTTTTGTGAAAATATTCTCTGGAAATAATAGACCAGTTTCAAGACTTTTCTCTTTTCGCCAGTAGATTTCTTATTTTAAAATATTATAATAGAAGTCTACTGACAAAGAGATAAGAGTTTTGAAATTGGCCTAACTTTCTACAAGAAATTCTTTATCAAAAGATACGCGATTTAAATTCAACAAATACCTAAACCATTTATTTTGAAAGTCACTTTTATGGTATTTTGAGATAATAAACGTGTTGCATTTTAATTTGCATACAACTATTTATACAAATTATTTGAAAAAAAAACTTGTATTTGTTATCTCGGTTACTTATCATTATCATTAATTATTACATTTTGAAATATAAGTAATTTATATAACGTATTTCATAAAAAAGGTTATTTATGTGTTAAATCATTAATAGCAGTAATGAATTCTTCGGACATTTCACATCGTTTTAAATAAAATATCTATTAACGAAAAAAGTAATGATTAAGAAAGAAATTGCAAATAAATGTTTAAAAATAGAAATCCAACGCATTTTTGTAATTATCAACAGCCTAACTCACTTTTCGCAAAAAGTGACTTAATGCTACTTTCAAAATAAACTAATCAAATTATGATCTGATGTACATCGCGGTAATAATCTAATGAGTGGCATCGCTTAGGAGTTTAGGAGACTCCTTATGTTGGTATCTTGTATCATTTAAGTTTTCTATAATATGACTTATTTCGACAACGTACGAGTCAGCAACTACAATAATTCGATAGAGATAAATTTTGTTATTTGAAATGACAGCATCAATTTATAGCACCTACAATATTGTTTTTGTTTTACGTTTCTAGACACTACAGTTCTGCCAATACGTGCAAAGTTTTCGTGTCCTGGAAAGTATTGCAAATCAATATGGAATTAAATTCCTAACTTTTCAGTATATGGCAATGATATATTGTATACGTATGTATTAGGTATGTTCAAAGCTTGTAATATAACGTAAGTTGATTCTGTTTATGTTAAAATTAAGGATTAATATGTGGATACAAGAATACGGCGCTAAATGTATTGCAATTTATTACTTATTGTTAGTATTTAATATATATTTAATAAATAGCAATTCTGTTGTCAGGAAGATAACATTTTATTACAATGTAACGCTTCGTTTGTCTTTTTTGTAATAAAACATATACAGGGTGTTGACCGAGACTATCGTACATAGAATACCTTTCAAAAAAGCTGCAAATATTGGCTCTCCTGATTATTTAACGACAAAAAATTAAAATAAAAGTTGTTCAGAATCGAAAACTACTTAAGAATCTTTTCATGAATTTTCTATTTGGTGAGCATTTTACTTTTACTTAAAAAATATCGCGTTTTATATGAATTTTATACAGTTTAACAATATGCATCTTCAATTGAGGGTTTCTATAGTGGAATCATCCTCCAGAGCCAAGTTTTATATGCTCAAAGTAGTGCTACGCGTAAAACTTACTAGCGTCCTTATCTAGCTACTATCGTATCTCGGTGATTTAAAAAAAAATCTCTTTAATTGGCCAAATCGCACTGTGTAAAAAATTATTGTAGAGAATAACGGGACAGTGGTCGTAAGGTTTATAAAGAAAACTCTTTACATCAGTCAAATATTTCGAGTCTTTTTTGGACCCTTCATCAGTAGCGATGAGCAATAATATGATAAACATCATTAAAATTCACAAAGATACATTGAAATTGGTACTTAATTAAAAATTATTCTTTGCGAAATTTAATAACTCTTTCAAATAGGTTTAAAGTGCGATCTCGCAAATTTTGAATAGCGCGTGCAGTGTAAAATGTCACATGGGGAAGTTTTTTTATTTTTATAAATAGGTCAATACTATCACGAGACGAAATTATAACAAAATTTTAATGAAGTTTTTACAACAAAACTCTGATATCTCTAATGATTTAAAAAATGTCTTTTTGACGTTTTTTGACATCAACAAAGTAGCACAATTTTATTATTATTAAATTTCATGAAGGATAATATTTCACAAAGTGCGATTTGGCCAGTCAACGAGAATAATCTACAATAAAATCGCCGAGATACGATAATAAGGAAGTTATTAAGTTTTACCTTTAAAAAAAAATGGACCTTTTTCAAATTTCAAATACGTTTTTCTTTTTTATTCTTGAGGCTTTCGCGGCCGTTATCCATAATACAATGTCGTTTTGAAAAAGACCAAGACACAATGGTCGAAACGTCAACCACTTCTAAATATAGAAGACGCGGTTCCAAACCCGGAAACCAAGATTGTATTACGTTTTTCTTTATTTTGGCAACACTGCACTACTTCGAGCATCTGAAATTCGGATCCGAAGGATAATTCAGCTACAGGAACCTTCAGTTTTCAAAGGAAGCGCAAATGCTAACGAAATTAAAAACGCAAGTAAAGAATCTTACGCAGTTTTTGATTCTAAATAACATTTATCTTTACACTTTTGTGGTAAAACAATCAGGGGAGCCAATATTTGCAACTATATAATTTTGCATAGTAAAGTCCTATGTACCTACGATCGTCTCAGTCAACACCCTGTATATTTTTTTCTTGTTAATATATCCACGTCCTGAAGCTAATATTGCTCAGCAAACTTTTGTTAAGAATTCGCGAAAATATCAACGATAAATCAATCTAGATAGCTGATGGCAATATTGAACATAACCCCTAAATTTGATTTCCTTTCGAGATCATTTAACCTAATTAAAGGAAATTGCAACCAGAATTTTTAAAGCAATGATACGCGGCTTCTTATTTCCACTTCCGGTAGCTCGTTTATTCTAAAAATTAAGCTAGCAGCTAGGAAATGGACGAAATAGAATTTTATCGTATTGTGTATTTGGCTCACGAAATTGCACCTATATGCGATCACGTACAGATCGGATGATTTCAATTTCAGTACACTTTTGCAACACTCTGCGAATAATAAGGAACATTTAACGATCGGTTGGATGCAATGCTTGCATCTCCTGGGATTTACTTGTATATTTTTTTGACGCAAAGTCTACGATTTAAAAGATAACAAGGTTTTTTTACTTCAAAGACAAACAAAACACTCAAGACTGGAATTGAAAAAAAAAACGACAAAGGAAATGCGAATTGCTTCGAGCTGTGGGGTCTTACGAAACGTTTGTAATATTAATAACGAAGTGGACATTGAATTGGGAGTGTGCTACTTGGATAATGCAATATTGTAATAAAATATTTACGTTCTTTTCTTTAGACAATCTTAAATATGAAAAGCATATACAGGGTGGATCAAATTGGAGTGTTCACGAGGTATCTCGGATAGCGTAATAGTTAACGCAAATCTGATATAGCTATCTCGAGCTATTTGTTAAGAAAAAAACGCCCATGTAATCAGATTTTTTAAATCGCTTTCCATTTTGGCATACAGATGAAAAATATAATTTCATACATTTTTTGAAATTGACTATAACTTCTTTATTTATTAAAATAGAACAAAATGTTATTAAGCTTTTTTTTAGTATAATTAAATTTGGCATAAAAATATCTAAAAATAATTTTCATAAATTTTTTCGATGTTTACAACAATAACGGAGATATGACATTATAAATATGAAAAAAGCACTTTTTTCCAATTACATAAACCGGAAATGATACAATATATTTGAGAACTGTCCTGAGTTTGTCCCAAAAAACTGCACATTTTTGGTAATTTAACCGTTTCTCTATCTTGACTATTAAGCGAGATACCTCGCACTGTACAGTGTCAGAAATTCGAGGTACGCCACTTGCAATGTCTGAAACATAATGTTTTTGTACTTCTGAAATATATAGATATTGGAATACACAAATAATTCTTATTTTCTTTTCAAAAGGGCTTCATTAATGTTACCCCCCTTCGATTTTATGTCCTTATTTTTTTCAGTAACAAAAATCATTTTAACGTCGTTGCGACGTAGAACTTCAACTGCTATTATTAGCCTATTCTAAAGAATTTTGTGATATTTTAATATTTTTTCGTTCCATATATCAACCAATTTATGTTCTATAAAAGATATTTTTCACAATTTTTTAGTCGTATATTTTATAATGAAAATAAAATTTAAGGACGAGTGTCGGATTTTTTCTGGGACTCGTGACTACAAAAAAATATTGATTAATTTACAACACATTTTTGTCCCGATAATGTCATGGGACATAAACCCTTATACCGACCCAATACTTCACAAGTGGTGATTACAATTAAATGACACATTCAAACCGTCTACCCACAATTGCAATAGTTCAATTAACAGGAACTATTTTATTACAAAACTGTTATTATTACAGGATCAAATTAAGTGTGTGGTGAATCGAACTAAACGCCTTAGGGAATCAATTTGTTTCCAAAATCAACATCGAACCCCTCCGTATTATTCTAAACATAGCATCGTTAACACGTATTCATTATTGTATGTAGAGTAATCTGTTTGCACGCTATAAATTATATCTGAAATAGATCCTGAATACGCATATAATTAACGCCGTTGTGAATGTTGTTGAAATGCCTCTTGTAATTAGCAAACTCTCTGTAAGGATTACAAATTCGAACGTATTGTGTTTAACAATGCAACCCAACATTATTTTTTCGAAGAAAGTTTGGGTAGATTTGGGGTATATTAAACAATTAAGATTGAATATTACGATTTTTTGTTGATTTTAAGCCTTTAAGTAGGTATGTATATCGTAAATGATTTCAAACCAAAATTGTCTACAGGTTGCGTGTGTCAACATGAAAAACTTATTGAATATGAAAACTCTTTGGAACTCTCCTGTATACTTCGGACAAGCTTTTTTTTATGTACAATGCCACTGTCTTCTGTGTATCTAACTTAATTACATTGGCCAGTCCCGTACTACTAAAGAAAACTGTATTTGTTCTTATTGCCCGGTGTATTTTGGTCTAATTTTGGATTCTGCTCATATTCGTGAAATTGGGGATTAAATCCTTAATTGATGCTCTATTACTCCATACGTGTAATCTTCTTAATTTCTCCTTTTATGGTAGATCAGTGGTTCTCAACCTGAAGGGGGGGCGCAAAAAATGCAAGGGAAAACTATTTATTAAAATAACGAGTTATTATTGTGAAACAGGACGGATTTAAACACGATTAAAGGACCTCTTTTTAGTCACCAGTGTCAAAGAGGAGACGGGTTTTAAAACAATTTGAGAACCTATTTTTTTTTTAGTCGTCGTTGCACTAAAAGAAGGGCACAACAAAAAGGTTGAGAAACACTGCAGTAGACACATTTTGATCTTGTATAGAATGGCATTCCTTAAATACCATGGGAAATATACGATATTTTCAGGAACTTTATTCTGCAATTTTTGAATAATTTTCGCATTGGTCTTTTTTACACATTGCAAGATTTGGACTGCATATCTTTAAATTGGCTTTAATATTTGATTGTACCTACATGAGTACTTTATTTTATGATTAATTGAGATTTTCTTCCTATTGACCAGTATAGTTTCTAATATTTAATGTCTAGTTGTTTCTTTTCTTTTTATATACAGAGTGTTTCTTAAATATTGCGAAAAAATTCTGGAGCTGATTCCTTATCAAAAATTTCATATAAAATTTGTTTCTTAGAAATCTGCTTTCGGAGTTACACCCCCATAAAGGGGAGAGGAAAAATTAGGTTTTTATTTTGTTTCTAAAATTTGAATAGACGTAGAAGAATGATATTTGACAGATGTTTTATACTTATTAACCCGCGAGCACACGCGGACCTCTCTTTTTGACCGGGTTTATAAATATTTTAATAGAACTTCTACATTGAAGGGGTGAGGGTGCTAAGTCTTTAGCAGTGTGTCATGCACAGTCTGTAGAGTGTGTAGATGTTTTTTTAGGAAGTTACGTGTTGCCGTTTGAAAGTTGTAGGTGTCTTTTTAACACCCGGTCAATTACACCGGGACATCCACTCAATGCAGAGAGAGATGCAATAGATTTATTTGCCGCGAACCTGCATTACAGTACTGCATTAATTGTCCTAATTTAACCAATGCGCCAGGTACTTCCACTTAAAAACGTGTAAGAATTAACTTTTTTAAAATAAAATATTACTTTTCTTTGTAATTTGCATTTTTATTTGGCATTAATTCACATTAATCCATACCCGGTCAATTTGACCGTGGCGCGTGCTTCCGTGTAAAATTTTTCGCGCGTGCTCTCACTGGTTAAAAGGTTTCCCATAGTAATATTTTCAATCATCTCTCACTTTCTGAAAAGTACGACACCTGTTGGTTTTTTAATAAGAACTTTTTGGTTGGTTAAAACTTTCACAATTAAAAAATTGGTTTTGAAAGCCTAATTTATTTAGAAACTATTTTTATTTGTTTGTTTTTCTCGTAAAACCTACCGTTTTTGAGTAAAGAATAAAACAAGTAAACGTGAACCATAATATTCCAATATAAAACGATTCATTTTGGTGGTTGCCATGGTTTGTTTATGTTCATGTTGGATAGAATTATTATTGACGGGCGCTTTAGCGTTGTCGCCGCGTAAACGTCAAAATAAATTACACCCGTCACTTCTACCTAATATGAACATAAACA
The DNA here is from genome assembly GCA_947652605.1 of Elmis aenea. NCBI lineage: Eukaryota > Metazoa > Arthropoda > Insecta > Coleoptera > Elmidae > Elmis > Elmis aenea. The sequence continues at coordinate 26,848,422 of OX393580.1, forward strand.
AACCATGGTAACCACCAAAATGAATCGTTTTATATTGGAATATTTGATGGTTCATGTTTAATTATTTTATTGTTTACTCAAAAACCATAGGTTTTACTAGAAAAGTTAAGGAATAAATAAAGTTTCTAAATAAATCAAGCTTTCAAAACAAAATTTTTTAATAGTAAAATTTTAACCCACCAAAAAGTTCTGATAAAAAAAACCAACAGGGGTCGCACTTTCAGCCCCCTGTGGAGGTAGGAGGTGATTAAAAATATTACTATGGGAAACCTTTTAATAAGTATAAAACATCTGCCCAATATCATTTCCCTACATAAAAACCTAATTTTATAGCTTCCCTTTAGCGGGATGTAACTTCGAAAGGAGACGACTTAGGAAACAGTTTTATATGAAAGATCCCCCTTGATTTTTGATAAGGAATCACCTTCCGAATTTTTACGCAATATTTAAGAAAGACCCTGTATACTTTCAATCTAAGGCTAACATCGAGGTTCATTTTCAGATACTGCACTGTTTTTTTTTTGAAATGGGATTATTTGGTTATTAAATAGTATTGGGATGTGTCGTACTGCTCTGTTGGTGAAATCGACATGGTTAGATTTGTTTTCATCACCGGATAACAACGCTATAGGCATTTTTTTTTTAAATTATCAAGGTCAAACGTCACCAAAAATAGCAATTAAAATATACTAACAATATATTTCATAAGTATTTTTATATGTATTTTGTGTTTGGAAATGCGGTAATTATAATTTTAGTTCTTTTCAAATTTTCGTGGGGTAGATGTATCCCTCTAATCCCCCCCTTACATACGCCACTGCCGACAATACAAGAGTATCGTCAGCAAAGATCACTAGGATACCACCATAAATTTTTGGCAAGTCAGCTGTGTAAATAAGCTAGAGTACTGGACCTTAATTTATTGCCTTAATTTATTTTATTTTACAATATTTTCATGTTTTTTGATTCTAAACATTCGGTCTGTTAAATATGATTTACTTATTTCTTCCATTTGCTTACATATACTATTAAACCGTCATATCATACCTTGTCGGAGACCTTAGAAATATCGAGGAGTAGATAGTGCAGAACATATGTTTTTGTTTTTATCTTCATAGACTTTTTTATAATGTTGGTGATTCTGTGCACAGATCAATTGTCGAATGATTCCCCATTGAATCCGAATTGGTATTCTGGAATTGCCTCTTTAATCTGTATGATTGGTCTCATACTTCGAGAAAAAGTTTTTGAATAGTTTTGGAAACTTATATCTATTTACTTGTCCATATTTCCGAGTAATTTAATAAAATAAACAAAATATAAGCAATAGACTAACATAAACCTAAAAAGAAACTGATTTTAACTGTATTTGACTTTAATAGTGCAAAGTCGTGCTAACACAGAATCTGTTCTCAGCTTCTTAGTTAATATTAATTAAGTTTGGAACAACCGCGAATTTGATTGATCATCTCAGTACATTAATTATTCTGTGCAAGAAGATCAATCAATTTTGTTGGCGAAGTTATTTTATTGCCTCCGCGAATTTTTCTACACAATAGAGAGCAATACGGAAACTTTTGTTTTAATAACGGGCAATGATGTTGTCGAGCAGTTTCAATACAAATATTTGCAATATTGGTGGTCATGTATCATCGCTCTGCCAGGGGAGAGAAAAAATATTGTTCGGGATAGGAAAAGAGAAACGAGAATTGCTGCAAAACACGGCAATAAATTCTAATAAATGTTTCTGACGCGCAAAAATATACAATAGGAGAACACATTAGGAAATAAAATGTGATGTTTCACAAATGTGCCAAAAAGCTTTTATCCGCGATGATGTAAACCCACTGACCTATTGGTATGATATACGTGAATACTTGCATTATATAGGGTTAAGCAAAAGTGCCGGAACTGCTTATTTTTATGATAGACAATAAAAATACCAACCGTTTATTATGAAAATGATGTTCATTTCAGAGAAATAATACTGTATTGCTTTTTGTTCTAATTTATAAACAAACCCAACTAAAGCATAGCGTGAATTAAGTTAATTTAAAAATTTAAGTAATTACAATTTAATAATGTTTCTTCTCTTATTAATCGGGTCCTCTTATACTTTTCGGTGTCGAGGTACGTTTTTATAGTTCTGAATTGTGTTTCTCCATCCCTGTATCATTGGCTGACTGTAAAACATCTCTCCAGCTGACTTCTTTTTCTTCTATTCTATGTCTTACTTCGTTTTTCCTTTTGGTTCTTGGTTTTCCTCTCCTTCTTTTCCCTTCAAACTTCGTTTTCCAGTCCAAGTTTGCGTACCTGCTTTCTGGCACGCGTAGTAGATATTCCAGCCATCTTAATTGGTTTTTCTCCATTTTTTTCTTTAGGTCTTTCCCTCCTAGACTGTTTTTGACTTCATCGTTGTTAATCTTATCAGGTAGTCTACATACATCCTTTTGTTCTTACCAGCTTTAGCTTATCTTCCAATTTACCGGTTTCAGCAATTACCGTTCCTAAATATTTAGAACTTTATAACTGTTCTATTCATTCTTGGTCAAGCAACCGTTACCTGATTGTTGGTTATAACTACAGCGCCTTTGCCGGTTTTATGTTTATGCTCATAATGTATCTTCTTAATGTATTTACCCATACCCTCAGATTATGTTTCAAGTTCTTTTCATTTTTAGCTAATAGCCCCACATCATATGCACAGGTCAGTTCTGTTAAAGATATTGGTTTAGTTCATTTCATCCCCAGTAGACTTTCTTTTAATTTTATTTACACTCTTAATTATTTTATCCATTTGAATTATAAAAAGCAGTGGACTTAAAATTCCCTGTCTTACTTCCACTGTTGTTTTAAATTCCTGGGAACTACTATTGTATGTTCGCACATAATGTCTATGATGTAAGTCTATTTATGGCACAATAACAAAAACTCTTGTTTGGTGAATTTACAAAAAAATGGCTTTTAAGTTTAAATGTATTTAAATACATAGAAACGTAGGTAATTTAGAAGACTTTATCACTAATTTTAAATCGACTGAAATGCAAACCCTTAATATCGCGAAACGTCGAAACGAAGAAAAATGGACTTATTACACCACTTTCAAAATAATATACGACGCAACAAAATTTTTATTTTGAAAATTAAAATCAATAAAACTAAACTTTACACATGGTTAGTTGGTGTTATAGAGCTAAATTAAGTATCTTCAAAGCAATAAATTTTCTACAATTTAATGTCAGAGACTTCGTTTATTTTAACCCAACACCATCCATTAAAAATTAAATAACCTCGGTGCTTAGTGATACTGATAACGCATAACTAGATTAGAACGAACACGAAAACGAAATTAACCGAAATTTTATACAAGAACGAAAACGAAATTATTATTTTTCGTTCAAGAATGAAATCGAAATATATGATTCCTAAATCCGGTTTCAACCGGTTTTTACCGGTTTTATCACTATTTAATTTTTATCCATTAAACGCAAACGCGAATGTACCGTTTGTGCTGAAAAGACTCCCACAAGGTAGTAAAATATCTCACTTGAAATAAGTGAGCTTCACTTTTCTCCATATACATAAATGTATTAACAACTTTATTGCTAATAATCATTTCGTGCAACACAAGTAACGGTACAGAGATTCTCTTTTTCTAATTTGTTGCTTGGATCATCAATAAATAATATAGCTACACTTGATTGGACAACAAAAGGACGCGAAATAATTACTTCATTTTTAACAATTTAAAAATATGACATTTGACGCAGATGATCTATGGTTTGACAAACTAGTTGTGTTTTTGCATCTGACGGGTGTTACACTAAATAAAATGAACACATTTTATTTGGTTATATGTTAAATGTGTTTAACAATTCGGTAAATTTAATAAGGCGATACGTTAGTTTAAATTATGCCGTCCATAATGATAAATAAAAATGCGGGGGCCTAACGATTGCTAAGAAACAGAAACAAGAATGTAAATGTACTTTTAAATTCATCACAAACATTTAATATCTCACATTGATTAATAAAAGTATAAAATAATCACGCCAAATTTGTTTTTATTAAAAGGCGATTTATGCTAATATACATATTAATACATAGGAAGTATTTACAATGTGAATCATCGAATATTCGAATAACTAGGGTTTCTTAGTATCAAGAGGTTTGCAAACAGTGACGATCGTTCTTTAGAATGTTTTCTGCTCTGAATGTTGTAAAAAGAGAGTAGCGACTAAAAAGAAGGAATGAATTGTACTTTTGCCAATATTTTATAATATCGATACTAAAATTACGCCAATGTTTGCGTTATGAGCTTTTAAATGTCTTGACTAGCAAAGTTTACAGCAAACTTAATTGCACCGATGCACCTAGTTTAAATGTGTTAATATTAAAGTTACTTAGAGGTAGAGCCTTATCGTACGTAGAAGTGTTTAAAATGCACAGAACAAAACAAACACAAGCCACATCCGTATAGGAGGTGAAGTACGTAATATTTTTCATTCATCTTAGCTTCTCAACACACAAAAGCCCTTCGAACAAAGGCTTTTCAACGTGTGCTACCTAATACTTTTTCAACAGGACAGTCTCTTCAGTCATTGAAACGAAGTGTGCAGTTTGTTCGACAAGGTTTTTCGTTATTGTCAGTGCGTGTCCGTTCTTTGACAACAGAGTATAATCACGATACAGTGGATTTCAATCCCTCTATTATACGACGCATAAAAGTGGAAGATGAAATGAGAAGCTTTAATAGAAAGAGCCATTTCATCCACTTTTCGGTCCCCAAAGGACATAAAATAGAACTCGTAAGGTCAGATCCATTATTTACTCCAGAAGTGTGTAATATAATAAAATATTTGACGGACAGTTGTTTGTTACTTAAGGATTTATAAAGGGTGGACCAATGAAAAGAAGGGTTTAATACTATGCAAGTAGAATTCAAGTAATTGGCACTCTTGAACATGTCGGGGTCCACATGAGTAATTAAGTATTTTCAAAGAGGCACTTTTACGTTGGTTTTTCTTCAACTGGGTTGGTGTTAAATTTTTTTAACTGCAGATAATTAGTTGAGAACTATAATTTTATTTTTTTCCTAATGATGGTATTTGCACCTTTCAAAGACCACGTGCACAATAGTCTAAATTTTAAAGTAGTGTTAATAATGATTTAGATAATTTTGACTTCTTTGATAGTTTTCGAAGTGACGACCAGTCGACTTTGATAATAACTCGTTAAAATCGCTGATGGAATCTAATCCTAGATTAAGCGTACACTGATTACCAGACAAATTGGGGTGCACCACAACAACCAAATCAAAGATTTTTATTGTATATGGGTGAAATTCTCTGCCATGATTCATTTCGAGTTATTAAAACCTGAGAAAACGGTTATTACTGAGGTTTATTGTAACCAACTACAAAAGCTATACGCTGGATTGTCGAAAAGAAAAAAAAAACAATTAGTATGACAATACTAGACTATGTGCAACTCAGAAACAGTCAATTTAAATGGGAACTTTTACCAAAGTCGCAATAATCACCAGACATTATTATTAAATTATTAAAATAATTGATTGCTTATAGATACCCCTAACTATGCAAATAGAGTTTGAGCAATTGCAATGACTATCACCATTCATGCATGTTAGCCATCATGTCAATAACCGTGTACTCCCACTTTTGGTGAAAACTTTTAATGTTTAAGTGTTTTTTTAAATCTCCTAGATCGTCGCGATTTTAGCTTTTCTAAAGCGAAATGTGATTTAATATATTTTTTACCCGTTCTGGAACCCAAAAATTTTTACATTAAAGTTCACGTAGTCATTCTCAATCTCAATAACCGGGTACCCGATTGCCCACCTCTATAAAAATAAGATTCATGGGCATCGATTAAACACCCTAATATATATTACAGGGACGATTAAATAAATAAAACTAATGTCTGAATGAGGCAAAATATTAATATTTTTTTATTTAGGCACATTCTTTACATTTTGTAATTATTGTTATGGCATGCTCGTCGCAGACAAGTTTTTCCCATTCTATGTAAGATTTTTTCGTATTTCTGCGCTTTTTTATTGCTGTGGCATTAGTCTCCAAAGTGGGGTGCGCGAGATAATTTCTGAGGTGCGCGGGATAATTCCTTATAAATTAATATTTTTATTTCCACAGCATAATTTTGCAAATTTTGTGAGAAAACATTTGTGATTTGTTATTTTGGGGTGCGCGCTAATCCTGCGACATTAATGTAAGGGTGCGCGACCAAAAAAGTTTGGCGACCGCTGCTCTATAGCACAAGTGACATGAACCAGTAATAATTATGACTGTATGTCTTAAAATTATTTTATAAATTACCCACTGAGTTGGAGGTTCTGTTACCACTGTGAAAAATTGTCTACATTAAATTTTACAGAAAATTAGTTGAAAATTATTCTTTTGCGATTGATTAAATTCGAAAATCAGAAAAACCGAAAAATCTGAAATAAAGCATATAGAGAACAATTAAAAATAAAATCAGTTGAAACAAAAACACAAGAAAGGCAGCTGGGATGGTTGGGTCACATTTATAGGATGAAAGAAGAAAGGTTAACCAGAAAAGCCTATGAAACAAGATCACAGGGAAAAACAAAAGAGGTAGACCGAGAAAAACCTGGCAATACGAAGTTAAAAAAGCCGCAACGGATAGAAACATCAAATGGAAAGACATAAAAAGGTTGGCACAAGACAGAATAACATGATAAAAAAGTCAGCTCAACAAAACTCAACAGTCCTACACCTAACAGTAGAAGGACCCATGACTAAATAAGTAATAAATAAAATCATAAGTAATTTGTAACAACACAAATGTTTAAAATATAACGAAGATGGGCAAATTTTTACAATAGGGTGTTAACCTAGATGGTCGTTTTGAACTTATTTAAATATGTTTATCTTGTTTGTTTATTACCTCATTCAAAAGTAAATAAAACGTTTCGTATGTTTATTACAGATTTTAAAATTTGAAATTTAAAACTACTGAATGATTTGACTGATCCGTCACTTTATTTACAAAAATATACAAAAGTTATAGCATAAGTTTATTATGAAAATTCTGTAGGTCGGTACCGGGTCATTGAACAACGTTGTGAATTTTGGTTATTGGCATAAGGGTTAAAACCAATTATGAAATTAGTATTGCCATGAAAAACAAAACCGAACTTAAATGCAGCAAACTGTTAAAAAATTGAGAAAGTAGTCATTTCCGGGACGCTCTATACAGGGTGGTGCTTTTTTCGATGCTCACCATTGCTATCTTGTAAACGGTAAGAGATACAAGATCAGTTAAATTAGGGAAAAGTTGCACATTTTTATGACGATTACGAATCTGAAAAGAAATCCTGGATATTTTGATTCGTTTTTGATTTATTACAAAAAAACTGAAAAACGTAATTTTAGAAAAATATTATTATCTTCCCTACCATTGACGTTATTTCATTTAAACTTGGTAACTTTATGTTTTTGACCGTCCTGGGTTTGATGACGTCAACAGAAATTTTCTAAGTCTTCTAGATTTCAAGTTGCAATAGTCAACTTTTTTATTTCCTATGGCCGCCATATTGGATTTTTACACCATCAGACAGACAAAAAAATTAGCTTTTCAGATCGGTAACCAACATACCTTTTTTGTTTCAAAAAACTTGTTGAAATTTTAAAATTTGTGTAAATAATTCATAAAATCGAGAATGCTCTGAAAAACAATTGAAACTATGATATAAATAAAAGCTTCAGAACATTTTATTGGTCTAATGATACGAAATTAAGATTGTTGGAAACATATTTAGAAGATATGTTAGGCGAATTGCCATTATTAACAATTCAAAATCATCAGTAGTTTCAGCAAGAAGGAGCTGGTCTTCACAGCACCCGCATTGTAAAATGATATTAATTTAGCTGTACGCTTTCAAAATTCATGACTTGGTACGTTTGGTCCTGTTCATTGGCCTCCGCGATCGCCATGTTTAACGCCTATGGATTACTTTTACATTGATGTTGTCTATGCAACCCTAACGGAAAATATTGAACTTCTTCGCCGTAAAATCAAAAATGCTTTCGACTCTATTTCGAAACAAACTATCCTAAAGGCAGTGGACGAAATGAATTTGAGGACTAACCACTATATCATATATAACGGCCCGCACTTTAAACAATTTAAATAATTATTTATCTGGTGTTTTAAATTTACTGTCATTTCGTTTTTTTATTAGACCTATAAAATGTTCTGTAGTTTTTATTTGTATCATAGTTTCAATTGTTTTTCAGAGCATTATCGATTTTATGAATTATTTACACAAATTTTAAAATTTCAACAAGTTTTTTAAAACAAAAAAGGTATGTTGGTTACCGATCTGAAAAGCTAATTTTTTTGTCTGTCTGATGGTGTAAAAATCCAATATGGCGGCCATAAGAAATAAAAAAGTTAACTATCGCAACTTGAAATCTAGAAGGCTTAGAAAATTTCTGTTGACGTCATCAAACCCAGGACGGTCAAAAACATAAAGTTACCAAGTTTAAATGAAATAGCGTCAATGGTAGGGAAGATATTAATATTTTTCTAAAATCACATTTTTCAGTTTTTTTGTAATAAATCAAAAACGAATCAAAATATCCAGGATTTCTTTTCAGATTCTTAATCACCATAAAAATGTGCAACTTTTCTCTAATTTAACCGACCTTGTATCTCTTACCGTTTCCAAGATAGCAATGGTGAGCATCGAAAAAAGCACCACCCTGTATAGGACTGCAAGTTCACACATCTGGAATATGAAAATATTCTTTTATAGTTTTGCCTTTTTCGATTTATTAAAGCGTTGATGTTCAATTTAAAGTACGTGTTTCCACCGCTTTGTAAATTGCATGCCCAAACAGGCCAGATGGGGTGAATGTGGCGCAGTTAATATGAAAAATTACTCGAAATGTTTCACGCTTTTTCAGTATGTGGGGCCCGGTAAGTGCATAGGATCCATCAATCATTCAATCAATCAATCAACTAGGCCATCTTTTACAATGAAAATACCTGGATGATGCTAAAAGTTGCCAATCATTTTAAAACTATATTTACTCTGAAATGTTAGCGTAAAACATTCAGAAGAAATATTTAGTATTACTCTGAACATAACAAAAATTCTTAGAAAATGTTGTTTAGGGGAGACCGGGGATAAAAGTAACACGGATAGGTTTTAACAGTGCCTATAGTTTCTTTAATTTTTGTTTTATATCGCCCTAAACGCTTTTGCAATGTTAAGTTACATCCAGCTCCCTACCTACATTGCTAGTTTTCATCTGTCATAGAGGTTAACTTTTTGCCAGCCAGAGTCACTATTTTCCGCCTAAAAGTTACTGCGTTGTCTCATCCGTCGAGTAACTTTTAGGCGATCTCTAAAATAGGAACAAAAAAGTACCTACATTATTTTGTTCTAAATTTAGTTGGCTATTGGTGGATGCAATACAATTTGACGTTAGAATCGTGGTTAATTGTGGATTCCCTGAATTTTTTTGGTGTACACTTGGGGTCAAAAGTAACAAAGTGTTACAACCAACCCCAATCAATGTTTTCACTTGCAAATTTTCACTCTTAGCACTTTCTTCGTAGATGAGAATATACAAGAGTTGTCGGAATAATTTTCCAGTTTGTTGTATCTTTTTGAATCACATTTTTAAATATGTAGGTACTTATAATCTTGGCAAACCTGGTAACTGCAGTCCCAAATTATTAAATTATAAAACTCAGTATATAATATCGGTTTAATGATGAAAATGTATGTAAAGCTAAATCATTTCTTAAAAAGCATTTTAAATTATAAAACCTATGTAAATTGGTAAGATCTGGTACTTTTGGTTTTCCTACCAGCTGCCATTGTTTTTATTCTATTACCTTAATATTTATAACTTAATATAAACAAAGCTTTAACCAACCCAACTTAACCTGACCCTCTTTTACTGATTTAATGAATGACGGTCAGTTTAAAGGACGGTTAGATTTTTTAAAAATAAAACAAACAGTTATTATGATCCAGTGTAAATTTAATAATTTGGGACCGCCCTTACCTGGTATGCCATACTGTTCACTTATCATTTTGTATTGTACCAAAGATATTTTTTTTTATTTTTTCATTTTGCTAATGTGTATATTTGAATAAAATATTAATTTTGTTGATGAATACTAATATATTTACCCACTACTTATGAGCTGTGTAAATTATTTTGCCGTTACAACTTAACCCAATCATTGTTACTTTTAGCCCCAACGTTGAGGTTGAAAGTAACAGCTGTCTTACTAAAGAAAAAATTTTTTTTCTAACAGTTGCTTTACGAAACACACGAAATAAATATCTCGGAAGCAAGACAAATGTCCAATCTATCATTAAACCAATTTGGATGTAAAAAATTTGTAATAATCTATGAGAAATTAAATAAAAACAAAAAAATGTTACTTTTATCCCCGGTCTCCCCTACTTACTGCCTTATCAAACTTCGCTTTAGTAAAACACATCGGAAAAATCTACATAAGTCCGTAGTTTTTATAAACTGTTAATTTCGAAAGTGGCTTAAGTTACTTCACAGTAATGAACAATGGCCATGGGTTACCGTTTATAGGGATTGTAATACCGGTAAACCGGTTTACCGGTAAATCGCAAAAAAGGCTCTTCAAATTTTACCGGTAATTTTCCAATTTTTTACCGGTAATTCCGGTAATTTTACAATATTTTTCCAATAATGATAAAAATCTAAATCAAATAATCAAAAAAGACTATTGACTTATTTTCAGGGAGAAAAAATAAGGGGAAATAGATACAAATGGAATATGATTGTTTACTCACTTCTCTGTCAAATATCTCGCACGGTAATTTATAAATAAATATCTGACTATCGTCTTCTTATGGCAAACTAAGTCTACAAAACATTTTTCTTTTGGCGTTTTTGTGTATTCGCAACAATAACCGAGATAATTAAGTTTAAAAATTTTGATCGATTTCGGTTTTTCCGTTAAATCACGCAAGCCATGGAATTTTTAAACAAAACAAGATCTGGTTTAAAATACACTCCTAAATAGCTAACTTTTGTCCCATTTAACCAAGCTTGTATATTCATTATTTACGGAGATAGCAATAGTGTCCCATGGAAAGGAACACCCTGTGTAGGTACTCTTATTTTATATTGAATTATATTATTATTATTACATAAAAAAATTTACGTTGATGGCTCTTAACTGATATATTGTATGAAACTTATTGTGATAGTTTAGGCTTCAACTATCCCAATCAGTTACATACTAAATAAATATATATTTTTTTAATATGGTTTTCGGAGTTTATCCGCGTAATATTTAAATTGGCTCGACGTGTCGGCAAGCTGTCCCTATAGGGATACGGGGATAAACTCCGAAAATTATATTAAAAATGTTAGTAACCGCGAAAATCTAAAAAAAAAACAATTATATCTATATCCAATATATGTACATATAATATTATGATTTACCGGTAAATTACCGGTAAACCGGTTTTGGTTGAAAATTTTACCGAATTACCGGTAATTCAAAAAGTCGGTAAATTTACAATCCCTAGTTACCGACTGTGCGAAATTATGTATACTAAGAAAAATATAAATAAGTGAGATAACAAATATAAGTGAAATGTACCTATAGTTAAAATAAATATTTTTATACGCATAAAGGTCTACTCACACCGGCGCGATTTCTACGCGGTCGTGGGCGCGATAATAAGTAACCTTGGTTACCAATTATCGTGACCGGTGACTAGGGATTTTGAGTCTCGACCATTTTTAAAGTCCCGGGACTCGAGACTTTTTTTTATCAAAGTCCCGGGAATTCCCGGGACTTCGAGACTTTTGCAAATGTTATTTACATACTTAAAAATAGTGGTTTAACCCTTCAAAAATGACGGAAGATTTTAGAAGGTGCAAAAAAATGATGATAATATATTCATTTACTCAAAATTCGTCGACTATTTTCACTGTAAAAAGTAAGTTTTCTTGACAGTGACATTGTTTCTGAAAGCACCCGCTACATATTTAAAATTGCTTCTTTGCATGTATCGTGATCGTGAATCGGTCGTGACAGTTGACAGAATATTTTTTTAAAATTAAACCAAATTCACGGATTTTGTTTTTGAAGCGTTTATTTTATAAATAAAGTATAGTAGTAGGTAGTAGGAGTAGTATTATTATTTTTAATTTAACCTACATTCTACAGTAAATAAAGTATATATTTCCAAGTAATTGCCTATTTTAAATAAACTTAACAATTTTCATTAAACTTTAAAACATAATAAGCATAAGTAAAATATATTTTTACTAATAAACTTAACAATTATCCTTAGCTTTAAAGCAGACAAGAAATAAACATAAATAATTAAATATGGCAGGCAAAAAATTTAAATAAAGTTAAGTAAATACTAATTGTTAGTATAAACTATAAACATAAAAAATTATGAAACAAAACATTTTTGTTAAACTTGTGGCAGTAAAATTTGTTAAAAAATTAGAAGTATAAAAAATTAATTTCAGTGTTCTGTAACATTTAGTCTCGTCTCGAGTGTCGAACTAAATGTACCGGGACTCGAGACTAAGAATGTCCCGGGAATTCCCGGGACTTACGTCCCGGAAAAGTCTCGGGACAGAATCCCTACCGGTGACCGCGCCCGCGCCCGCGCCCGCGACCGCGTCGAGATCGCGCCGGTGTGTGTGGACCTTTAAAATGCAAAATCTCAAAATAACATAAAAATGACTTTACGCCTTCAAAATAAACGGCTTATTTAACAATTGTTGATAAATCCGAATATTCACCTACGTTATAAATAAATAATAACGCTAATTAACGAAATGTTTTGACATAAAAGCGGCAAAAGTTGAAGATATTTTAATTTAAATTCCCATAATGATTTCCAGGTTCAGGAAGTACACTCACGTAGCAAACGCTAATTTAATTTTGCATCCTCTGAAAAGTTCTTTTCCATTAGATTTGCAACAAAATTAATTCCGCGAAGTAGCGCGCTTTTTTTACCATCGAACAGTTCACTTAAATTTTAAATTTTGTCAGATGCGTGCCAAAATTACTTACGGCACTAACAAGATTTTGACAAATGTTTCAAGCCTAATTTCGTTTTCTGTTCTCATTAAAGTTTGAGAAAGTGGATGTAAAGTTTGGCCGCGCAATATTCGCTGATTGCAATGTTTTCATTTAAAAAATATTTTACAACGCAGAAAGTATGACAAGTTCTGAAATACAAAAAAAAAATAGGAAAACGTCGTTGCAGTAATAATCATTGTTGGTAAATAAATAAATAAATGAGACTGCAACTAACAAAGAGACGAGCATCTTGGAATTGTCTTGACATTCCCACACATCTTTTGTGAAGAAGATTAAGGGTTTTTAACTTAATTTAAGTCATTTATAGCAATAAACGAATCACTTCAATACATAGTAGAAGTATTTATCCAGTTCTTATTTTTATTGTAAATTCCATGGCATCCTTTTAATTTGGGGACACATATAGACAACTGTAACTTGCTTGTGTCGTTTCTACGTAGCCACTATATCTGATAAAGGATATCTAGTCACTCGACGCATCCTAACGACTTATCACACGTCCTAAAAAGTGTCTCGTTATCGACGGTCGAGTCGTTTAGTATTGCCCACGCTTGACCACCCTAGCTCTCGACCGAATTATGTGAACTTATCGGATCTTCGCAACACACTTTTCTGTTTTACATCTTAGTCCTGTTAAAGCATACTGCAACTTGACTTTTTGTTTAGACAACAAACAAAGCTCTCAAACAAGATAAATCATGAAGCTAAAGAAATTCTTTGAAGCGAACATTTCGATAACGTTCTGTTGATCAGAAAGTGTTTGGGTATTTTTTTTTTATTGTAATAAAACTATGTTTTGTTTTATAATTGCGAAAACGAGGCACACTACTTCAAAAACAGTCCGCAAGGATATTAACTTTATGATTACTTTTATTCATAAAACTTGTGCTTATTTATGTTTGTATTCCCCCTACAACCAAACATTATTTTTACTACAAATAACTTTTCTTTCTTCAAAGAATTTCTTGTAGAAATGTGAGACAAGTTTTAAGCTGTGTTCTCTTGATCACTAGCAATCAAATACAGTTACAGGCATATCAAAGACAGTTATAAATCTCTTAGACAAAATTTTTGGATACCACTTAAAAAGTTTAATCTAAAAGTCTGAATTTTGCTATTATACCTTAAGCCCTTAAGATACTCTAGTAGAACAAATTATTAATCATGTTAAGCCTTCTGTTCAAAGGTCTTATAAGAAAACAAGGAAGTCCAAATTACCTAAATAAAATTTACTTGTAAATTAACTAAAACTATTTAAAATCAGTCAAAGATGTTGTCATATTACCGGCAGAAGTCATTTTAAAAATTACTTTAAATAAAAACTATTACAATAATTATAAAGTTTGTGAATTTTTAAACGATATAAAGCAAATGATTTGGCTTACGATACTATATTTATTTAGTCATGAGTCCTTCTACTGTTAGGTGTAGGACACGATACTATATACAAACTAAATACTTTTTCCAAAATCAAGAAGAGTACATTAAACTTAATTTCAAAAAAAACTGCCGTTAATCACAGAACCTCATAAATTTAATACCATTTGTCGGTAAGATATCAAAATTTATTGACGTTAATGTAAAATAACTCACTTTTACGACTTATTGTAAACCACAGAATTGTAAACACTATGTTTCATTGTTTTTTCACTGTCGTTACGTAAAAATCAGGACCTGAGTGTTTTTGCCCGGTCTAAAGCCTCATTGTGACTCTTCCAAATTTCTCTTATTATTTTCCTTAATATCTCCTCTAAAATTTTTTCATATTATTTTACTGCTACACTCAAAAGTTATTTGCCTCTATAATTTTCGCATAGCTCTATCCAACTTTACTTCGACAATTATTTCTTGTTCATATTCTTCGTTTGCTTCGTACATTTCATCCATTTGTTCTTGAACTATTATATTGCCAATTTCCAACAAGACCTTAAAATAATTTTCCCATCTTTCTATGATTTATTTCTCTGTTGTCAGAATTTTTCCTTCTTTAATTATTATTGTTATATTATTATTTATATTACCTTGACACTGACAGATACAAGAGAAGCCGATTAAAACGAAAAAGAATATGAAGTAAGAACTATTCACAGTGCAAATTATAAATTAGTCAAATACACTAGCAAATCATTACGAATCGGAAAAACCGACAGTTTCATAAAAACTTTAAATCTTTAAAGTGTTAAAACCTTTAAAATAAACAGTAATAAAACTGCTATTGACAAAATGAGTGTCTTCAAACTTATCTTGCATTATTAAGAAATTCTTTCAAAAAAAACTGATTTTTCATTATCTCGTTTCAAGTAAAATTGAAGGTGAAATAAATAACATTTAATTGTTTTTACAATTAAATAATTTAGAAATGGGTGTATGGCTATTTATGGCCCTAGAGAAACAATAGTAAGTAATGATTGTACATTACCTTTTAATCATTTATTAAGATCATTTAATCGGATGTATCAGGTTGTTGCATAAATAATGGCTGTTTTTATTGTTGGGAAATAAAGTAAAGTGTAATGGTGCCTGTACACCTGAGAGTAAAGTACTCTCGAGAGTAGCGTCGCCAAGGATACAGCCAATCGCGAGTTACTCTCAGGGGCTGTATCCTTGGCGACGCTACTCTCGAGAGTACTTTACTCTCAGGTGTACAGGCACCATTACATATAGTACCTACGTTGTTAACCAATGATTTACTTCTCTTTGCTTTCTAGCACTGCCATCCATCTTTCTACCAATTTAAATATACCGGAAATGCAAAACAACTCCGGCTTTAGAGCAAAAACCTCATATAGGCAGTTTTTAATGGTATCATGTTATTCAATTTGTTTCCATCAAGAAACAGATGATAATCGAAGGAGCTATAGGTATTTGGACTATATGGAAGATGAAGTTATTAACTTTCCAATCAAATTCTTATCTTGATGGAAGATGACACCCTTTCTATCCAAATAAGGTGATTTTTCTTGCGTTCCTCTTTTAATTGTTCTAATTGTGAGGAATATTGATCAGTAGTAATTGTCTCATTGGGTTTCAAAAGTTCATAATAAATTAAATCCTTACAGTCCCACCAACAACACAACATAAACTTCCTTATACGTAAGTTTGCTTTTAGCACAAGCAATGGTTCTTCACTCGGATTTTGTCATGCTCTTTTTTGCTTTACATAATTGTGAGTGACTCACCTTTTATATCCTGTGACCATCTTATCCGGAAAGGTTCATTTTTCTGCCGAAAAAGAAGAGAAATGCAAACCGATAATCTGTCCATTAATTTTTTTTTTTTTTAAAAGATATGTACTCAAGCATCCAGTTTTGAAACCATCCCCAGCTGACGAATGTGGTGAATTATGGTAGAATAATCAACATCGAACCTTTCCGCAAGTTTTCCTAATGTTTGAAGTGGATTTTCATCAACCGCTTGTTTCAAAGCACCCTTATCAAAATCGGAAGGTCTGCAATTACGAGCTTCATTTTGTAAGTCAAAGTTACCTGAACGAATTTTTTTAAACCAACATGTACAAGTGCATTTTGAAGAATCATTGTTCCAAAACACATATATATTTTTAGCACAATTTGTAGTATTAGTACCTTTTTTAAATTTGTACAACATTATTGACCAAAAACACACTTTACCGCAAGTCATAATTGCGGTACAAAATATTTTTAATTTACAATTCAAAGTAAAAATGCTGTAAAATAGTAACTACATAAACGCACTATTGTGAGCGCATCCATTTAAAATTGGCGGTAAATTAAAATTATTTAAAAAAATTCTATAAAAACTACTTATAACCCAACCTAATATTTTAATCATAAATGGGTATTGAAAGCAACAGTTTTATAATTTTCAAAAAACTGATATGTAAAATAACGCTAAAGTATTGGTAAAAATAACGAGACAAAACTCGGCTAATATCAAACGAATATTTAAATGAAAATTCCCTTCACCTGTCAAATTTGCGTTTTCAACCAATCACTAATCTTAAATCTTTTAGAGACTACCAATAGGAGCAATATTACACGGTAATAAATTTACATTCCTCTGCCAGGAGTTGATCCTCCTGTACATAATCATACACTGATCATTTACTTTTCCGACGACCACTATGTAAAGCGAGTAATTTCGCACGACTTACTACTACTGAAAATGACAAATTGCGCATGACACCGGAAATTGTGTGCAAAGTGCACTTTGCGTGTGTAAAGTGACGATTTCCGCTACATTACACACGCTAAACGCGCTGTCAAGTTAACGTGAAGAAAATCTAACCTCACAAATGTCAAGTGTCACCAACGTCAAAAAAATGTTATTTTCACAATTTTTTTGCAGAATTAATGATTATGTCTAAATGGTCGTCGGAAAAGCATAGTGTACAACTCGTGCTGAAAGAATATTTCACACGAGTATGACAGTTGAGCCACGAGCCGTCAGGCGAGTGGCTCAGTCATACGAGTTGTACAATATACTATTTCGCAATTAACAGATTTTCCTGCGTTTATTGGTCGTTTCTAAGAAATCTGAGTTTTTGATTGGTGGAAAATATAAATTTGGAGAGGGAATAAGGTATTTTGGTCTTGATAATTTTTTGACAGATGTCGGCGACCAATAACGTTACTTTAATATAGATGAAACCACACCCCTGACACACCACTCTGACAGTACCTACTGGTACCTACTTGTAAAATTTGACATAACAGATTATGTATGTACCTAAATACTATTTGGTTCATTAATTTTTATTAAAATATAATTCTTGAATTAAAAATTAGTTATAAATGATCTATTAATAATAACAATCGCAGTAAGTAGTAGGTATACTTTAATTTATCTAAATTAAACAACATTTTAATTTGACAGATAGGTTAGGTGAAGGAAATTTTCTGACAAAATATAACTCGTGCATTGCAAATAATCTATAATTTTTGACAAATCTTCACTCATGCAAGTTGAAGCAGAAAAAATCACTCGTGCAACTCGTGATTTTTTCAGCTCAACTTGCATTCGGGCATATTTACCAAAAATTATCGATAATTTTCAATGCACTTGTTATATTACTACTGATAATACCTTGAGCATGTATTTGTTTCAAATGGAATAACAGTATTATCTTCTTACAAAATTCATTGAACAACAACAAAACCGTACTTTATTCAATATAAAACCTCCGCTAAAGCAAACCCAACCCTCTCAGCCGTATTGTTTTCCACTTTCTTCCTGTTCCATATTCGAAATCGATCCTGAAAAAAAGCCGCATATCCCAACACAATAAACATTAAATTGACTGATTACCATTTAGCAGCGGTAATATATTTTTTCTACGGGAGTACGAAGTCGTGTTTCCTTTGCATCGGCTATTTCTGAGATCGAATGCCTCCAGAGTTGCCGAAATCTCATGTAATTATTGAACGCTAGCCCGAAATAAATCTTGCCGGCTTAGTTGAATAGGATCATTAGTAACTGTTCGAAAGCTAGAAAAGTACTTGAAATCATGTCAAATAAGTAGAACAACACATTTGTGTAACGGATTTTCCGTCAGGTTTGACAACAGATTTATGACTTGTTTGTTAACCTACAGGTTTGACGTTATGGGCAATAAAAAAGAATTATTACATTGCATGGAATGTTGGAAAAAACCTATTTCGGCTGTTAAATTGCCTAAATAAATGCAATTTCATTCCCTACATTAAATCAAAAAATGTTTAAAATATTTGGCAGAAATGATGTTGAGCTTCTGTGAGACAGTCTACAATATGTTAAAAAACATAAAAAATTTGATAAATATTTGCATCGCTTAAGCGATTTATTTGAAATATTATATTTTTAAGTTTGATACGTTATTAGTGACAATAATTTTAAAGAGTATGATATAATGACTTAGCTCTCTCTTTTAAAAAGAAATGGCTGTACAAATCCAATCATAGTCGAGTCAATAAAAAGAGTAATACAGTAATAATATCATTAACACACATTGTTTTGGGTTGCACTGGTTCGTTGATTTACGCTTTAATAATAATAGTAGACTGTATAAATGATAACTCTATTTGCTGCTGTACATTCGATGTTACAACATTACTAGCGCTTGTAAACACCTTGCTAGCTCTTCAGACACTCGTACTCTACTTGCGCTCGAGGTACACTGATTCCAGGGTTGTTCTTTTCAATTTTTCGATTGTAATAGATTAGGGAAGAAAACTGTAATAGATTCCTTCAAAATGTAATGGATTTTTTTTTTCACTATACAAATGGCACAATCTACATGATATGCATGAATAGTACGTTCCAGGTCTGTCGCCGTCAGAGTACGCATAGAATTATTGCATTTACTAGCCGTTTGAATAAAAGTTATGACGATTACTGCAAAAAAGTACTAATAATTAAAAGCGCCACCTACTGATAAAGTCATAAACTAACTCTAGGTACATTCAAATATTGTTTTACTGTGACGAAAAGAGCGCTAAAATGCAAATTTCATATTTTCTTATACGTAAAATTGCTCTTTAGGAGACGGACATGGTTGAAAAATCGAAAACTGTAAATGTAATAGATTTGCTGCTTTTGTAATAGCGTAATAGTTCCATGCTTATTGTAATAGATCTATTACAATTGTAATAGCAGGAACAACCCTGACTGATTCTACTGCTAGCCGCTAGCCTAGTCAAAAAAACTACCCTTCCACTTCGTGGTACAGTCAATGTCACAAATTACACAAATCAAACCGCAAACACACATATAGATACATTCAAAGATGTAAATCTTACCTCAAAAATGTAACAAATAAAATAAAAACAATGCTTATGGAGGTCAACATAGAAAAATGTTACTGATCAACTAAAATTATATATAATGAAAATTGCTTAAAAAATTCTTACCAAACCAAAATAATATACAAAACTGTGCTGATGGTTTGGGTCAAGTTAAACAAAAGCAAATATATCAGCACTTACTGAACATTTGTACAACACATAGTGGTGAAGTCGCCGCATTAAATAAAGTAAGGCACTACAATAAAAGAATAAATAGACACTTCTAAACTCAAAAATTATCTATATTTTAAATCATTCACATAAAAATATGTATTTAACCCTTATTCTCCTAGCGTCGTCAAATGACGACGTTTACCTGTCCTGTAATAACGGTGTATTGTCAGGTACCTGATGATTTTAAACCTGTCAGCTTAAGTTTAATTACTCAGGTAAACAATTGTTTTCATAAATGTAGCCATTGCATCGCAGTAAGTTGCAGACTTCGAACATATTTAATTGTTAAAAGTGACCAATTTACGAGAGAACACGAAAACCATGACGTCGTCAAAAAGTAAGTACTAAATAATATAATTACGGTAAAAATATTTTATTTGTTTACATATTTTGAATATATAATAGTCAAGTGTTTTTTATATAAAATGTAATTATTTATAATAACATTTATAAGGGAGTTATTTCGCTATAAATTTGATTGTCGTCATATGGCGACGCTAGGAGAATGCATGTACTAACATACCCTATTTGTCCTTAGATTTTTGAGTGTAGCCGAAATGATGGATTTTTTAGAAAATGATGATAGTGACCAAGATATTTTTATTGAACCACCTGCAGTTAATGAGCTAACAGACGAAGATTCAGATGAAGAAGAAGGGACGAATATAAACTGTTTATCCAGAAATCAACTAATGGCACCGGCAGAGAAAAAACAGACCAGAAAAGAAGTTTCAACTATTTCCAACCTAAACAAAATACCAAAGATCACCAAAAAATAAAAAAAAAAGATCAAATTATATGGAGCAGTGGCGGTAAAACTATACATATACAACCTAGTCAATTTCATCTTATGGCAGAAGAAAATATTGATGAAGTCACTGCTGTTCAATATTTTGAACGGTTTTTTGATGATACTTTAATCGAATTAATTATTACTGCCAGTTCCGAATATTGCTTATCAAAAAACTGGCCAGATATAAAATTAACCAAAGAGGAACTGCGAGTATTTTTTGCCATTTTAATTGTTTCTGGGTACAATCCATTGCCAGGAAAAGCAATGTATTGGAGTACATGTAGTGATTTGCGCAACATTGCGATATATGAATGTATGCGGAGGGATAGATTTGATAATATCATGAAATCACTTCATTTTAAATCAAATTTAAACTTAGACAAGCTCGATAAGTTTTCCAAATTACGACCATTAATTTCATATATTCAAAAAAAATGTATGGAAAATTATACACCCACCTCAGCAATATCGCATGATGAGGCAATGGTGGAATACTTCGGTAGGCACGGATGTAAGCAAGCGATTAGAAATAAACCAATACGATTTGGATACAAGGTTTGGTGTCAAAATTCACCATCTGGTTATCTAATCGCCTTTGATCCTTACCAAGGAAAAACTTATCGAGGAAATGAAATAATGGAGAGTAAATTTGGTAAATGTTCATCTACAGTGCTTTACTTGCTAGACCAATATCCTATTTATACCTTGCTTTCAACCTTATCATAGTTTATAAGTTTATAGTTTATATGTCTCAAATTTAATTTACATTGTAATATACTTTCACAAATAAATCTGAAATTATAAAACATACCAAGATTATTATTATTTGTACTCATATTCCCCTAGCGTCGTCATATAACGACAGCTCCTAAGTCAGGATCTGCGTCCTGTAATTTAATAAAAAGTGATTTTTCATGTATCTATGGCCATTTTTAAACAACTGATTGAATTTCAAAACATTTTGATAAATATTTCTTAATTCCGGAGAATAGGGGCTAAGATCAACTTAAGCCTGAATCAAGTTGACCATTTATCTATTCTATTTTATTAAAATATACATGTAGATAAACAGAAAAACATTTGCAATTTATATTAAACACTTAATTGCAAGGACTAAAAACGACAATTATTGCGTTCGTTCTGATCGGAATGAAAAAGAAATATTTCGTGTTCCTTCTTCGTGAACCGAAATTTAATAACGGTTAATACCGGTTATATCGTTTTTTCTTTTAGTCTAAAAGTGGAGGACTTTTTTTTTAAATCCTTATTAAAAATCCAAAGCGAAGTAGTAGAAAGTGTGAAACTGATTTTCGTATATTTAATGTATTGTACAAACCATAAAACATAGATAATCAACGTCAAATGTTACATTTTTAAATATTTAAAACTGATGTGACTGTTACGCGCCCTTTTGTTGTTTGATCAAGTTTATATTATTTATGGATGATCCAATCAAAAAATTAGAAAGAGAGAATATCTGTACCGTTAATTGTGTTGTACGAAATTGCAAGTATTAGCAATAAAGTTGTTAATACATAATGTAGTATATGGAAAAAAGTTAAGCTCACTTATTTCGAGTGCGATATTTTACTGCCTTGGGGAAGTAGGGTAGACGAAAAATTCGCATTTGTGTTTAACGAATAAAATTTATATAGGATTCAACCGGTAAAACCGTTAATAGAAATTATTTACTTCGTTTTAGATCATGAACTAAAAATAATAATTTCATTTTCGTTCCGTTTCGGTTAATTTCGTTTAACGTTTTCATTCCGTTCTCAGTCCCTGACTTAACTGATAATTATGTAACTTAAACGAATTAAAATGTTTGGGCAACCTCTTGATGGTTAAATTTAACCCCTACGTTTTTACAACACTAATTTATTAGAGGTATAGAACGTATAATAGAAACATATCACAATCAAAAGTCTCAAACATTTTGCGTATTTAGCAATAATTTTAAATACAGAATGACACTGCTGATGCGCAATTTCTGCCCCACAAAAAAATGCTGAAACTGCATAAATTTGATAGAAATAATTTTAAAAAAGAGAGCGAAACCAATTATCTGATTCCGAACCCCAATTCCGCTGACTCGTTAGTATGAATATATGGAAAGCGGATATTGGCCGTTTCCTCTTGTCCATCCTCTGCTTTCCCCACAGCACTATACTGATATATCGATGGTCACCAATATAAGTGAATGGAAATTTTAATCCTTGGAGATTTATTCTGGATTCATTTCGTTAATACGTTTTTTTTAAGCGTTGATTAAGATTTTCATGAATTCGAAAACCTATAGAAATATTCCATTTAGTAATTCCTGTACAGGAGTATAAAGATTCAGCGAAAGACGTTGACACTATGATATAAAATATAACACTAAAGTACTAAAAAGAATAATTTTTTTTATATGATAGAGAAGAGTTGCCGAGTTTGGACCACCTAAACTTATTTATTATATAGGGATACAGAAGCATTTTTTATAAAAAAGGAAGTAGTGGAAAAAAGTATTATTATTTACAACTTCAAAATAATGTAATTTTGTTTTTTAAATACAATTTAGAACAGTGAAGTCGGCACATTAAAATTGTGCCATCGGTCCAATAAGAGAAACTGGTTTACCAGGATTAACCACCAACCACCACCACCACAATTGAAGAAGCAAAAGTACTTTTTGTTTTTTGAACTCACTCCAGCACACTGTGTATGGACCCAAGTGTGACATTTCATGTACTGTATCATCATTTTTTCCTTTGTTGCTTCACATATAATACAAAACCATGTAGTCCTGCTTTTTAGTCTTTGTCTTTTTAGTCCCAACATTTGTTGACTTTACTTTATTATTATTTATTTTTTGGCTTCATCTAATTCTAATTTAAGACGATTACTTGTTATTACATTTGAATCGCTGATTGCAAAAATAACCCAAGTCCATTCTACCTAACTTTTGGTAATAGTGAAAAAACTGTTTAATTTATATTAAGGTTTCACAAAAAATCAAACTACGTATTTTTAAAGATCTACTGAGGTGTTATTAAAATTGATCCATCTTAATTCTATATTTTTTTAAATCATATAATTATTCCAACTAATAATTAATGGACTTTGGTTGTGTTTGCAATCAGTGATTCAACTGCTTTTTGGGCTATTCCTTCAGTTCGAGAAGACGATGGACCGGTTTAATTCAGGTGACTGCTTGTGGTCCAACCTGAGAAATATATTACATAACCTTACGTTTGAACTAGATTTATAAAACTATTATAGTAAACTGTAGCCCGACAAGTTTACTTTCTTCAGATATACTAATATATTTTGCTACTTACTACGAACTATCGAGGATGCATCGTAGCCATAGAAATGCAAAAAATCAAAACTAAATTTTTGAAGAAACCCAACTTACCTCAACAGCCACAAAGAGTAAGGGAACAGGTAAGCAATAAAAGACCACAACCACTAAAGACAACTAAGATCCAGCCACAGGAAAACAATAGTAGACCTGGGACATATGCTCAAGCACTGGTAGGCACATCAAACCCAAATGCCAATACCCAAAATAGAAAACAGCAAACCGCGTCTGCTGAACTTACCTTGCAACTGATCTTGGAAAAATTAAACAAACAAGAACAGCTGTTCTTGAAATTTGATGAACGTCTAACTAGATTAGAACATAGTGCTAAAGGAGCTATCCCTAAGCACAAAAATGGCCAGTGATCTCAGAGTCATGGCGTGGAATGCAAATGGCATATTGCAACACCAACAAGAGCTACAAGCAATCCTAGACATAGACAAGATTGATGTGTGTCTCATATCAGAAACACACTTCACAAGACAATCATTTATTAAATTCAAAGGGTTTAAAGTGTACCATACTATACATCCTGAAAATGCTGCAAAGGGAGGTAGCGCAATTATAATAAAAGAAAACATACTCCATCATGAAGAGATGGGATATAAAACAGAAGAATTCCAAGCTACAGCGGTAAGAATAAAAACTAAAAACTACCAAGTTACTGTAACTGCAGTATACTGCCCACCAAAACACGCAATTAAGAAACATAAATATTTAGATTTCTTAAAAAGCCAAGGTAACAGATTCATCATAGGGGGGGACTTTAATTCGAAGCACACTCACTGGGGTTCTAGACTAACAACAACAAAAGGCAAAGAACTATTGGGAGCAATTAAAGAATATAATTGTGAACCGCTATCAACAGGTAAACCGACTTATTGGCCTACAGATCCAAACAAGATACCAGACCTAATTGATTTCTTCATTGTCAAAAATATATCTTCAAACTTCATGCAGATAGAAGAAGGATGGGATATGGATTCGGATCATTCACCAATTCTATTAACCATTAGCCAAAATATTATAAAGAAAGAAAACAATCCGATATTAGTAAACAAACTGACAGATTGGGACAGCTTCAAACTATGCCTTAAAGAGAAAATCAATCTATCGGTACCATTAAGAAACAAAAAACAACTTGAAGAAGAAGTAGAAATCTTTAATAATAACATACAGCAGGCTGCGTGGGAGAATACTCCTAAGATTAAACGCGGAATCTCGGGTAATAACTACCCAAAAGAAATTAGAGAGTTGATCTCTGAAAAGAGAAAACTAAGAAGAAAATGGCAGCAATCTAGATTCCCTCAAGATAAAACAAATTTGAATAACTGCAGTCAACAACTTAAACGGGAAATTAAACAAATCAAAAATGATTCCATAAATGCTTACCTAAAAGAATTAACAAATGATAGTAGCACTGACTATTCTCTATGGAAAGCGACCAAACAACTAAAAAGACCAAACGTGCAGATCCCGCCAATAAGACAACCGGATGGAAAATGGGCCCGAAATAGTGAACAAAAAGCCAAAACATTCGCAGATCATCTAGAAAAAACATTCCAACCACATGGAGGAGACGAAGAAGCTTCTGACTGGGAAGAAATCCTACAAGAAAACAATGAAATCAGACCTACAACACCTAATGAAGTATTTACTGAAATTAAAGAAAATGTTTACCCGAAAAAAGCAACTGGGTTTGACTTAATTACTGATAAAGTGCTTAGACATCTCCCAAGGAAAGCCATAGTAAAACTGACCACCCTAATAAATGCTGCCTTTAGGCTCAAGTATGTGCCTAGGCTGTGGAAAGTTGCAGAGGTGATTATGATCCCTAAATTAGGGAAACCTCCTCATGAAGTTTCATCTTACAGGCCGATCTCACTATTGCCTGTTATATCGAAACTGTTTGAAAAGCTGTTGCTCAAAAGAATGAAACCAATAATAGAAGAAAAAGAACTAATTCCTTCCCATCAATTTGGATTTAGAAATAAACATTCAACTATTGACCAGGTACACAGAATTACGAATGTCATAGAAAAAGCCCTAGAAGAAAAAAAAGTTTGTTCTACCATCTTTCTAGACGTAGCGCAGGCTTTCGACAAAGTGTGGCATGATGGTTTAAATTATAAACTAAGATCGCTTCTCCCAAAACAGTACTCCCAAATTCTTCAGTCGTACATCTCTGAGAGACACTTTAGGATAAAGCAAGAAGAATCTTATTCAGAACTTAAAGAAATTAAAGCAGGAGTTCCACAAGGAAGCGTGCTAGGTCCGGTCCTATGCCTACTGTATACTTGTGATATTCCAAAGCTAGAAAACAGTACCATAGCGACCTTTGCCGACGACACGGCTATTTTAGCAGTAGGAAGAAACAATACAGAATCATCCAAGAAATTACAAGCAGCTGCCAACCAGATCAACAACTGGACAAAAACATGGCGTATAAAGTTAAATGAAACAAAGTCAGTACATGTCAATTTCACCAACAAGAGAATTGAACATGTACCAATCAACTTAAACAACAAGCAAATACCATACTCCAACGCAGCAAAATACTTAGGTATTACATTGGACGCTAAGCTACGCTGGAAGGCTCATGTCAAGAAAAAAAGGGAAGAAATAGGCATCAAATATAAAAAAATGTATTGGCTAATCGAGAGGAATTCCCCTCTGTCACTACATAATAAACTTTTGTTATACAAGCAAATTTAAAAAAAAAAAAAAAAGACATATGGGGTACAGCTATGGGGATGCACCAAACAGAGTAATATTCAAATCATCCAGAGATTCCAGAACAAAGCATTAAGGAACATCGTTGATGCACCCTGGTACTGCAGAAACAGTGACATACATCGGGACCTCAATATGGACACTGTAACCGACACAATTAAAAAGTTTGCCAAGGGCCACGAGGAAAGGCTCCATCACCACGTAAACGTCGAGGCGATCCAGCTGCTGGACACTACAGGACTAGTAAGAAGACTCAAAAGGGTTAAACCTTTTGAGTTAGTTTAAACAAAAGTGAAAAGCAGAGACTGTGCGGTAGTGTGCACGTTAACAATTAGTGTACCTATATATTAGCAAACTAAGGACTACCATTGGGTAAATCTTAGAATAAGTTTGAACATTATTAATTTAGGCTAGAATTAAACGGCTTATTGGTCTCAAAGACCAGATTGCATGTCATAAACCCGATAAGGGTTATTAAAAAAAAAAAAAAAAAACACTTTAAAACAGCCTAAGAACAATTGGTCTTTTATTAAAATATTTAATCGGTGATTTCTAAATGCCAACACCTCTTCACAAACTGCAGACACGAGGTGCTCTCTCATAAAAATGATTACACCCGCCAAGTTTATGTCCATACAGCCAAAATTGCTTATTTTATAGCGCAAATGCCTTATACTGCTTAGGTTAAGATAGTGTTCCAACCTAGGCAATGGACTATATTTATAAAAATGTTGTGAAAAGATATAAACATATGTCAACAAAAACTAACTTTGATTACGATTGCTTAACTTGACCGTTTTAAATCATAAATTAAATCTTTGGTTGACTTTATTTTAACAGTAAAAAGTAAAAATAATATTCTTTAAGGCTTTAAATGTAAACTTTTGTTTCTTTACTTTTGTAATCGTTGTATGAGAATAGTTTTTTTGAAATATATATTTAACGTTAATATTAATAATAATCAACGAATATATGAAAACCGCAACTTGCAAATAACTTACCAGACAAACAAAGTTCTGTGGGATAGTATTTGGGTGCAAAATTTAAGCGTAAACTTCTACAGAACATTTGTAATACCAAACCGGAAGATGGTGAGTAAGTGATAACGCTTAAGCTTGGCGAGTGGTGCTGGTATTCTACATTGCGGCTTTAATTCAATGCAATTACGTTGACAAAGGCACAAAACGAATTTTAGCTTTTGATTTCTTCACAAATGAAAAACTGAGAAGCAAATAAAATTTCAAAATAATTTATTTAGAGATTCATAAGTCAATTATTTAAAAAATATTAAAATATATTCAGGTAGCTTTATAAGATAGGAGACGTCAGTGGGTGACTCTTGGATCTTAACTTTTTTAGTATACTAGGAATTGAAATAATTTAGAGTATTTATTAGTCTAAAAAGAATAATTTTAATTTTAAAAAAGGTAGCTTTACGGCGTTAACAAATTTAGTTTTTGTGTGTTATATCATACAAAATACAGATGTAAGCTTTTGAAAAGTCAAAATTATATTTTTTATAGGACACTTACAACAAATTATTTACAACACACCCTTAACAGAAATATTACAACTAGCATGCAAATTAACTAAAAATTTAAAAACTGCTGAAAGAATATTGAATTCTAAACATTTTGTGAAATAATAATTGACAAATCAAGTTTTTGTTTATCAGTTTAAATACACATCGTAAAAAATAGGAAATTCTCTTTACTTATTAGCCAAAAACGTAGTTATTTAATTGTATTATTGTTTAAGTAGTTCTTGTATGCCGTTTAATGTGCTAAAATTAGTCAAGTATAAGTCAGCACCAAGCAATAGTTTAGAAGCAGCAAATTTTCAAGAATTGTAAAATTCATTTGCTACCCTAGAAAATTCTAAAAATTATTCTTACTAGAAACACTATCATTTACTCCTAATTTATACTTTGCACTTATCTACCACGATCAAGATTCTAAAGAACGAGACTATAACGTACTGACCAAAGTTTAAACCAAAATCGGTAGATAAGTACAAAAGTTAGGAGTAAAAAAACACTTGATTGTTATCAAATAGCGCAGCAGTTTGCTAAACTTACTTGGAAGTAAAGGTTAAGTTGATTTTATCGTTAGCTAACAAAAGAAAATGTTTTACATGTTTAAGCTACTTTTCTTAATGTAAGGCTTTCATTGATTTAATCTTTGCCAAGATCAAGCTACTAGAGTTCACTGATCGCCCTTAAACAACACTTTCTGCGAGTGATAGCATCACTCAGAAAATTTTAACAGTTTGGTATGTTAATATAAACTGAAGTATTAAAAATACAAGACTAAATTAATCTAAAACAATGCCTTCAGATATTAAGCAAATTGTGAATACCGCGCGTCGAGAAATTTGCGGGATACGACAAAAAAAACCTTAAGTCAAAATTAAAGCCTCCTCATTAATAGATTTTATATTCAGTTAATTTCCGGGTGAACTAAAGATATGGTAATCAGACCAGGCGAGGTCCGGTGAATAGTAAGCATATTGCAGAACTTCCCGCCAAGCCGCAGAATTTCGAGCTGCGTTGTAGGCGCCTTCACAAAAGGCACGCCGTCCGAGCGACCACATCCGGGTCTATTACTCCATGAATATACTTCTCTTAAATAAATTAATTATTTTAGAAAATGGTTTAATGTTTTCTTCAATGTACGGTATTTTTATTTTTTTAAGGTAACGCTTAACATGTATTCCTAACAAAGCCTGAATAATAAAAATAATGACTGTGGGATTATTGATTATAAGTTTCATTCGAATTGATCCATGCACTTTAAAAACCTGCAATTTACAAACCGACCGTAATTCATTTTACGGAATATATTTTGATGTTTGACCTCGACACTGTGACCAACTTCGCATTTGTGCAATAAAGTGTAGGGTACATGTATTGCTACTTTCGACATTTTATAGCACTCTTCATATCGGCTGATTATTTATCGTAACTACAAAATTGCCTAAATATTTTAGCTATTTTAGCTGTAGAAAATATAACGATATTTTTTTTTGTCCAACCCAATATCATAATTGAGAAGGTCAGACGATATTTTGCATATTCGTTGTTGAACTTTTCGACTCTCAGAGCCAATTAAGCTAATTATTTCTGGTGAAGTGTATAACGAACTTAATGAAAATGGAAGGTAACCGACAACCGCATTACAATTAGTCACCTTTCAAGCACAAACATGGTGACGACCAACGGCCACACCTAAGTAACTTTAAATTAGATAATCGATATTAATCAACAGCTCCATTTTAACCGCAAACAATGTTATCTTAGTTAATGATTATGACATAATAGTAATGGCGCCCGCACTTAGCAGCGCGAGAAAGTTTCTTACACTCAAGTTGTCCAAACAGAAGATTGTTACGACAGGAATGATCAGAGCAAACAAAGTTATATGGATTGATTTAATGCAATGTGAGATAAAACAGACCGTCATAAATGTTGAGACCGTAACAGTTATTTACGTAACAAGACCGGAAAGTTGTACTTTACTGGACGAGTGGCAGTTTTTGGACGAGCCGTAGGCGAGTCCTGAAAGCATACGAATCCAGTAAAGACACTTTACGGGTACATTACGTACAATATTTTTTCTGCTTTCGCCAATGACATCAAAATCACTGCAGGTGAAAATTCACTTGCTTGTATAGTAGTTAGTGTTTAAACTTTTCGGTGCTCTGGACGAGTATACTCCCCAAATTTTTACGCGGCCTAAGGTGCTCGAGACGAGTTAACTTGCCCGAACGTTACTGCATTTGAAAGTTAGGCGCACTGCAGGCACAGAAAAACTAAAAGCATTGCGCACCGAAAAGGTTAACAGCTTAAATCAACAAAACAACTCATGGCAACCAGTAACTTTCTGGCCTAGGCCAGTAAAGATGTATTTTTCAGCCTAAAAATTTAATCGGAAACAACTGATTTAAAATTTACGTAATTATAATGTAGGTTAAAATTGTAAGTGAATTAGTGAATGTACCTAGGTATTTTTGTACAGAGTGTTAATTCGTAGCTTACCTAGTTTATTATGGAAACGGTTCTAGTTTGAATATTTTTTTAACAAACTTTTACGAAATTTTTATCATTTTGTTGGCGTTGGTTCTTTCCAATAAACAAAATCGAATGTCATTATCATGGGAGCACGTACAACTTAGACAAATACAATTTCAAAGTTTGAGACCAAGAAGTCCAGTTGTATACTAATTGTGATTTTTCTAAAACTTGATGGTAGCTAAGAATTAAAATTTTGACAAAATAGAGTATTGTATGATTAAGTATCTGTTTCTAAAAGGATTATCCGGCAAGGAAATTTATGGTGACATGTGCACAACTTTAGCAGATCAATGTCCCTCCTATTCTGCAATAAAAATAAATAAATTGCGGCATTTTAGATGGTACAAAAGATGTTTAAGACAAGCAGAGGACTGAAAGACCGATTTCTGCTTGAGCATCAGAACACATCGCGATCGATGTTGTCCATGGTTTGATTTTGGAAGATCAGAATTGGTCTAGAATGAATATCAGGGAAAAACTGAGATAGACTCCACTTGTTTACTGATATTTAGTCTGTCTCTTTCAGATCACATGTAATCCTTTGTTTAAGTAAAAATTTAATGCTTTTTAACAATTTTTGAGCATTTAGCATAATATGTTTCCAGCAAATGTTATCACAGGTATTTATCATATTATTTTACCTTCAAGTGATGAACGTAGGTATTATTGTATTATGTTTTAAAATAATAAATATTTTTAAAAAATTGTTGGGACACCATTGTACAATTTATTAGTAACATACCCGACGCATCCACCAGAATGTTATACAGGGTGTTTCTACCCTTTCGCTGCTCAAGACGAGTATACTCGCCGACCGGTTAACTGCTCCTGACGAGTAAACTCGCGCTGCAACATTAAACTGTTTCGGACTGCTCACGCCAACTATATTCGCCAGTGGAGTTTTAGACCAATCAACTTATGCTATTTAACAGGTTCGTAGCGGAGATATCTATTAAATGTATAAATGTAGGTTCGTAGCGGAGATATCTATTAAATGTATATGTAGGTTCATACCTTAGATATCTTGTTTTCATTCGGTGTTTTGTTGATCTTAACTTCTAAAAACTTTAATTATAGCACAAAAATGTTTAAGTGATAAGGATTTAGAAAATATTTTAAAACATTAATTTCCTATAAAAAAAATGTCTACCAAATTGGCTTATACTGCTCCTGACGAGTATACTCGCATGCGGTCAGCTTAGCGCGCACTGGGCAAGTCACTGCCACAGACCTATGCGCAGCGAAAGGGTTAAGTATTGCAAAAAAAATCGGTAGGTGATTCCTTATCGAAAATTAAGGAGGGTCCTTCATATAATTTTTTTCCCTTAGATGTCTGTTTTCGGAGTTACCCCCATAAAGGGGAGCGGTAAAATTAGGATTTTATTTTATTTCTCAAGTTGGGATAAATGTAGGAGAATGATATTTGGAAAATGTTTTACACTTATTGAAAGGTTTTCCATAGTAATATTTTTAATCATTTCCCACCCTTCCAGGGGGCTGAAAAGTGCGACCCCTGTTGTTTTTTTTTTATCAGAACTTTTTGGTGGAATTAAATTTTGCAATGAAAAAAAATTAAACGCTTGATCTATTTACATTAACTCGGCGACAACGCGCCAACGCTCGTCAATTCTACCCAATATGAACATAAACAAACCATGGCAACCACCAAAATGAATCGTTTTATATTGGAATATTTAGTGTTTCATGTTTACTTATTTTATTTTTTACTCAAACCTGTAGGTTTTACAAAAAAAAAACTAAAGAATAATATAGTTTATAAATAAATCAAATTTTAAAAGAAAAAAATGTAATTGCAAAATTTTAACCCACCAAAATTTTCTGATAAAAAAACCAATAGGGGTCGCACTTTTCAACCCCCTGTGAAGGTGGGAGACGATTAAAAATATTACTATGGAAAACCTTTTAATAAGTCTAAAATATATTTAATAAATAATTTTGTTGCTAATATTATGTTCAACAATGTTGAATACAAGTTTTGATAAAACAAATTTTCTAAATTAGTAAGTATTTAAGAGAAGATTAAGGTGCTATCTGCCTTTATAATTGCCTCAAAACCTTAAAAAATACTAAATTCTAATTAGTTAAAAATGTATAGGTAAGTAATGTATAGATAAGGAAATACACAAAGCCAATAAAATATAGCAATTAATTTTCTCTAACATATGACTAGGCATGAAATTTAAAGCCTAAATGGGACCACTTTCTATATTACCCAAATGATCTTTTTATTTATAATAGAATTTCATCTAAAGTCGATAATTTAAGACTGTTCTTTCTTGCAGCAAATAAAATATAAAACGATACTTGTGAAGGAAAAGAAACTTTAAATTTGAGTTTTATAAATAACCAGGTTATTTTGTAGCCTCTGTTTATTTATCTCTAAATGTTTTGCATTTTTGGTACAAGTGTTTATTTTTTAGTAAAAATTATGTACAGCAAATAAAATAACATAAATATTGCGATACGACCATCGAAATTTCAAGCTTGAATGTAGTTTTATTTTGGCATTTCACACAATAATGGATTGGATCGGCTTGGCAATCATCACAAAAACTTTTGAGTTATTTATAGTTGCGCACCTTTGAACGGCCGTATCATCCATAAATCAGGCAGCCATGAACATTTCTATTCACATATAGTTACAGCACTACTTTTTATCAACGAAATTACTTAATTTATTAAAACGTAAGTTATGATACCCGTAAATTACTTAAGTTGACAAAAACGGTTTAGAACAATACAACTCTCTTCTGCAGGTAATTGTAGAATCAAGATATTATTTATTTTGGCATAATTTTTATACGAGATTATAGGAATTTTTGCAAAAAATTAAATTAATGGTTGACTAGATATCGTGAATTATTGTTGAAAGGGTTGATTTATACCGCTGGTAAAATTGAGCGAGCCTTTTTCTCTTTCGTTCTTTCTGCAATTCGCTTTGGTACCTTTAACTACATTTAGAATTGATATTTCCATTACAACAGTTTTATAGATCCTATTTGTCTTGTGTCTATATTCATATATATGCTAATCTTGCCGCATTACACATATCTAGAAATGTACAATGCAGTAGCCGTAAGAATTGAATTAAATGTGTGATCAACTTTCTATACACTATAAATTTTAACCATGAGTTTACAAAACAAAAACTTTATACTGCAAAAGAGTGGACGGATATTCGCAGCGAAAGTTTATCTGGTAATTCAGTACCTACCTAAAAAATATTTGTTGTCATTAGTTTGAGATCAATAGTTTTAAAACTAGTAAAAAAAATAATAATTTGTTTAATTTTATTAATGATCTATTTAGCAATTTTTGAACACTTATTGAAAAAGACGTGCGTTTTTTAAGATTTAACTAGTGTAATAGATCTGCCACAACCTATTTAAATGGTAAAAAAGTTAAGGTATCTCTCTAAAACTTACCTCGCGACAGAATTAAATATTTTGTTATCAGAATTTCTAAACTTTTTAACGCTTCATACAACCCAATAATAATACATTAATAAATCTGCCTTACTGTGTATTTAACACAGTATAACATACTTAAATACATAAGACTTAAATCTTACCAGCATTTGTAGCCCAATTTTTTTAAAGTATCCATCAGCTTAGTACTTAATAAATTTGATTTAAAATTTATTAACACTGGATCGATGCTTACCTGAAACAAAAACTCAATATTAAATTACAGTCAAAAAGCATAGTAATTTGATTACATGTTTTCTTATTTAAATGGAATTTTCATTAAACAAAAATTCATATATAATTTAGTGAAATATAAAGTGTCTACAAAAAAAAAACGTAACGGATCAATATCTCGTCTTTTGACAACTTTACAAAAAATAGTCTTATACAAAAGTTGTTTATGGTAATTTACTACATAACCTTAAATTATTTTCAACCATACACAGTGTTTTGTTTTTGCGCACCCATACGTCACTTGGTTTATTTAAATATATTCACACCCAGTATATTTTGTAATTTTCAGGTGTAAAATTGATTTCTCTTTAAAAATATGTAGGTTTTATGTATCTAAAATCAGTCGTTTTTGAGTTAAGTTTATATAAAAATATTGACAAAAACTGGAGTCTAAAACTATAATAATATTTCACAAGTTGGATATGTCAAAACGAATTTCTTTGAAACTTTGTAGGACAATAGTGGCATAAAAAATTTTGACTAATTAAAATTTCAAAATTATACACAGGCTGTTCCTTAAGCCCGGTCCATTTAGTCAAACTTCAAACACGAATAAGTCAGTTTTTTGAAATGGAACACCCTATATATTTTTACATTTTCTTATTGATAATGTAATTATCTTCAAAAACTATAAAAGATCAAGTTATTGCGTTTTTCTTAATATCCCTTACGTTACTTTTTGTACACACTGTATAAAAGTTTTGAAATAGAAATATTAAAAACATTAAATTACAATTTTAAATATAAAATGAAATTGATAAAAGTTGTGCGTGAGAGATGAACTATTACGAGTTTAGTTTATATTTAGCAAGGACAAGCATAGAACTAAAGTACCTGAAGATGCCCCTTGATTAAACAAACTTCAAAAGACGCGTCATGAAATTGGAAACCAGGATCTTACATATACTGGACTCTGGCCGCGAGAACCTATAAGATCTAAAAGTTTCAAAACTATATCGTTGATCTCTCATAAAGTATTGTCGCATATAACCAGCTTCTTTACAAAGATAGTAACTATAATTGCGTTATATTCTTAGAAGACCACAAGCAGTTAATTAGTATCTTAATTATAAAGCACATGAACGGTTCAGCAAAGCGCATTACTGTTATTGAAACCTAGACCAGGTCTGTAATGATGTAGCAAGAGTATCGTCGGGGAGCTCCAACAGACAAGCACGTATTGGATAAGAAGACGGGCGAAACCGGGTCAAAGCGTGACCTGTTAACACCCATGCCGCCCTTAACGGCCCGAATACCAATTAGCCGGCCTGAAGGAATTGATGTGAGTCGGAGACGATTAACTTTAGCAGATTCTAGCAAGCTTCATACATCAAAGGCTTTTTTTTTTATATGTGCTTGTAGTATAGCACTACAAGCATCACTTTTAACTAAAACTTGTCTAATAGACGAACGGTTAGCGTAATTACAATACATCCTAAATCTAGGGTTATATATACATTATTGTCTCACCCACTGGTATCCAACAATCCTTTTCTTATTAGCTATTTCGCATTAATAACAGTACACTTGCACTTAAGCACATAGTTTACACTTAGGTCGAAGAGTTTTACTCGTTTTAACCTCCACACTATTCCTTTTTTATGTAGAAGTTGGGTTGCCTCGGTATTTGGGTGGTCCCGTAGTTTATTCTAATGTTTTATAATCGCAACTTTTTTTATTTTGTCTTATACTAAAGAAATATGGAGATCTGTATAAATGTTGCCGTTACTCACGTACCAGGGCGCATCCACGATATTTCTCAATATTTTGTTTTCGAAGCGTTTTATTATCTTTACGTTACTTTTTTTGCTACACCCCAAAGTTGTACAACATAGGACCTGATTGTATAATGTATATTAAAAATTTGTTTTGTATGGACAACTGGAATTTGCGTCCCAATAACCAGTACATACTTTTATATTTTAAGGCTAGTTCTTGAAGTTTTTTCTTGATATGTATGTCCTTTCCATCGTGGTTAGGTGGCTAGCCTCATCTCAAGATACTTACCTGTATTGAAATATGGTATTAATTTTCTATTTATTTTAACAGAAATTTGCGTGCTTCGTCTATTGGTTAAATTTAAATGGACAGATTTACCTTCGTTTAGTTGGGTTGCCTCGCTTACATCATCTGACACTCCAAGAACAGCAGTGTCATCTGCAAACGTTGCTGTCATATTTTTTTCGAATTCTGGTATGTCATTGGTATACAGAGGATACAGGACCAAGCCAAGTACACTGCCCTGTGGTACTCCTGCTCTAATATCTTTTAGTTCTGAAAATTGGTCTTCTTGACGTACTCTGAACAGTCTGTCAAAAATGTAAGATTTTAAAATCTCGTTAATGTCTTTAGGTATTTTTTCTTCTAATTTCTGAATAAGGTTATGGTCCCATACCTTGTCGAACGCTTGCACTTAATCGAGAAATATCGCCGAACAGATTTGTTTGTTTTCAAGAGCATTTTCAATAATATCTGTTATTCTATGCACTTTTACTATTGTGAAGTGCTGGTTGCGGGAGCCAAACTGATGATCAGGTATTAATTTCCTTTCCTCTTTAATGGGTTTCAATTGTTTTGGTAAACGTTTTTCAAACAATTTTGACATTACCGGCAAATATCTACTATAAAAAAATAATTGGATGTTCGACAAATTGTGTTACAGAAAATACTGTTAAGTTTTTTTATTACACTTTAATCCCTGTGGTACAAAGCTGTTTTCAAGTCAATTTAAATCATTTACTACGCAAGTTGTTACATTGTGTTTAATCTTCTCCAAAGTTCCTTTTTTTTACTACTTACCAGGGAAGGTCACGAAACGTTGTCGCTAGGATCTGTTCAAGGCTGTGTTTATTGCATCAAAAACATCAAAACTTTGCAGAGTTATACGTGCCACTGGCCATTTCCTTGAGAAAAACGAGAAAAATTGAAAAGTTGAATAATAAAAGTAATTTTTGAGATCGCTTTGGCCATGAAACCGTCAGAGACAGAATCGAAATTTTTCAATTTACCGATTTGCCCATCCTTTGCAAGTAAAATGGTGCAAAGATTTGAAAAAATCTTAAACGGTTCCGGAGAAAAACGTCAAAAACGAAACCCCTGCAAAAGCGCTATGATTTGAGAAGTTGTTTAACTCAATCTACGTATGTGACTTGCATAAGCGTTTCACATAAAGGAAACCGTTTTTACAACGGCCTCTTTTCTCCGGAACCGTTTAAGATTTTTTCAAAAAATTTGCACCGTTTTACTTGCAAAGAATGCGCGCATTGGTAAATATAAAAAATTCGATTTTATCTCTGACGGTTTCATAGCCAACGCGATCGCAAAAATTACCTTTATGATTCAACTTTTCAGTTTTTTCCCTATTTTTCCAAAGAAAATGACCAGTGGCACTTATAACTCTGCAAAACTTTTAGTTTTGATGTTCTTGATGCACTAAACACAGCCTTGATCAGATTCTAGCGACAACATATCGTGACTCTCCCTTGTTAGTTTCATACTACTTTAATTAATTTCCTATGGATGGCTTTCATATTGTCCATAGGATTGTCATTGGATGTCCCCTAGTATCGCAATTATAATTAACGAGGTTTATGAAAATTATTGTGAAAATGCATGTGGCATACGTTCGACTTAACGCCTGAGAAACAGAAATTATTGTTGAGATACCTACCAGTTTATTGTTATGTAAATTCTCACTATGCATTTATAGCCATTAAAATGGGTTTCACATTTTTCCGTTACAAACTGGTATATTAATGTTGAACAAATGCACACACACCCATTATTATTAATACCACCATAAATGTAACCGCATAATGTTTTCGTCGGATTGTGGAAAATAATCAAGGTAATGAAAAATTATATTTACGCGGCTAAATTATACATAAGCATTATGGATGGAACACAACATTAAAATTTATTACGAGGTTATAAACTTGTTAATGTGGCAGTAAACATAAATCCGCAAGTTTTAATATTGTAGCACTACCAGTACAAACTGTTAACTAATTCATGATTTAACGTTGTGGGAAATGGATGATTATTTCGATGAAATTTCGTTTTTTTAATACAATAAGCATGTTATTAATTAAAACGCTTTTAAACTCTATTTTATGACGTTGAATATATCCTAGAAGGACAGTTAATATAATAACCATTCTCAACCAACGCTGAATTACTAACAAATATTTTTAATCCTATTCTAAAAATTGTAAATCTAGAAATCAACTTTGTTTTGTAAACTATGAATACAGAAATGAAAAAAATTGGTTAAAAAACTTGTGGCTAATGATAGAAAACATAATAGAGATCTAAAAAGTTCAAATTAACGGACAAAAAAGCTGTATCACATATTTTAGTAAGCGAAAATACACCAATTAAGTGGTGGGCATCGACTTCCAAGCACTTACGTTCTACAATCATGGTCTTTGAAACTTGCTTAAGATTTGTATACCTACCCATGATACCACACGTGGTTGAATATTTCTGTTAATTGAAAATAAAGGGCCGACTTTTGTAGACGTTTAAATTTAAAAAACGCAAAAAAAATCTAAAGGTGTCAGGTCTGGAGACCTAGGTAATCCTTCAATTAAATTTTACTTTTTAAAGCGCTTATTTGTAAAATAAAGCAAACTATAATTCTAAGGCAAATTTCATATGTATTCGAACTCTCGAATATTTTGCATATCAAAATAAAATAGACCTTTTTTTAAAAATGCTATTGTTCGTTTATTTTTCGAAGTATATTACTGATTAGTGCAACGTATATGAACGCTACTTCACCGTTATAGCTTCTGTTGCACATATTGGATCCACAGTGCTATAACAAAGTGTCCTATAATGTTTCTTGTTAGTCCCACACCTTACACCCTATAAATTTTCTGTTTAAATTGTCAGAATGATCAGCGACCCGAACCATAATTACTTGCACACTACCGGTGTTTTTGTTGTTGGTAAAGTGTTGCACCGTTATATATAGTGGCATAATAAATAGCGTGAACTTGTTTACGACATCCACAGAAAAGTCAATCGACTGCGAAAAATCAATATGTTGTTACATTTTATTATATCCACTCAGCTTGTTTGACGAAGCTTTTTAAATATACTTTAGGTAAGCGTGTCAAGTTTACATTTCGGCTAAATAATGCTTTCGTTTGGGAGGTTAATGCTTGACGGCCTCATTTATCGAAAACAGATTAAGAGCTTTTGGCGGTAAAAAATTAAATGACGGAAGTAAACGTTGCATTAAGCGGAAACGCGGTTGCTATTAAGTTAAAGGATTGTAATATTATTTTTTATTTTGGTAAAACAACACATGCCTATTTTTAATTTTTGTCAGGATTTACAGAAATTGAACACAATACAATTTCAACCGATAAAGCGGCTTTAATCCCTTTATATCTGTGCATTGTCATGGGCGTCCGCAGGAGGGAGCAAACGGGGCACTTCCCCCCCCCCTGGGAGCGAGTAAAAATAGTACTTGTAAAAACAGATCATAGAGATTAAAAAATTGAATTAAAATTTATATACTTATATTATTATTTATCTTTATGCTTTGCCCCCCTCTGGAAAATTTTCTGCGGACGCCCATGGTTATTGTATTCACCACAAAATCACTAATAGCATAAAAATCAAATAGGGCGCTTATTAGAAATAGAACAGTTGATTATGGAATTTTGAAAACTAAGCAGGCTGGGTTAATTCTGACAACGCCAGGCGTTTAAGGTTTCATCAATCTAACCTTGAATACCAAATTTTAGATTTCGGATGTTGGTAATAAAAAAGATAAAGAAAACAAGAAAATTACCTTTCTAATTTTATCAGGATATATCAGGAACTTAGCACAATTTGCACGATCTCAGTTAAGATTCTTACTAAGCATGTCAAAACATTTTTTTGCTTATTTAACCATCCTCCTATCTCCCTTTCTCTCTAATCCTATGTTCTTGTATAGAGTCAAATCTAATAAATCATAAATGCATGTAAAATATTGACATTAAGGCTAACCCGAATAATAAACTTTCAAGGAATTTTCTACCTGGTGGTACGTAGCACAAATTAATCAATGAAAAATTATCTTCTAGTCTAGACAAGCGATCACGTTTTTAGAATATGTAATACTTCAGTTCGTTTATGTGGTGATCCGTCTCGTCTAAACTGATACCAGCATATTTTGCGATCTTTTACTTCATATAACGTAAAAGACGTTTAAACTTTGAATTTGTTTTAGCCTGAGTCGTCGCTTCATCAAGACACATGGCGAAGTTGTTCTCTTTTCAGCCCACTCTATGCAGTTCGTTTTGTTTTGCGATTCCATATACTGTCGCGAATCGCTACCTAATAGCGCACCAACTTGCATAAATATGAGAGCAATTTCAAAACTCGTTGAGAGAAAATGATTATCCGTCGACCATCACTACTAATATTATTTATGTCTCCTTTAAGTGATGGACCAGTGGTCAATGTACATTAAATGCTTTCAATTATTTGACCGGGACTTGAAGATAAGTTCAAAAAAAAAATTATGTTCATTTTGATATTAATCTTACTTTTTAATTGGATTCGTCGTCGTTTACAATGAAATTACTGTAATTGTAGCACACAAATGTGTGCTTAGCAGGAATAAAAAACTGAAAATATGCATATTGTACCGAGTTTCTAAAACATCCTGAAAAAACTGAAAAACCTTAATTTTAACTTCATGCTATAACTTTATTATTATTAAAATTTAAAATTTGCGATTCGACATTTATATGCTAGACGAATTCCTTAATAGCATAGTTTTGTTAAAATCGACCCAGCCTCTTTAATTTTTAATATGCGATTGTAAACTTTTGATTTCTTATAGGCGCCATGTTTGATTTTAATGTTATCCGTTGACGAATTTTATGAATTTTACTATTGTGTGTTCGAATTGATAAATAAATAACATTCCAACTGGCGAAGATGGGAGTCTTGACAATGGTTTTGAATAGAAGTACTTATTTATATTTATAAATAATGGACCTAAATAATTAAATATATACACAATGATTATTTTACATAAAGTATCTTTTGTTTTACTTTTTGAATGTATTAAATACCATGTATACTTGTATAGTCAGCGTCAAGTCTAATGGCGAGCGGTGGGGGTGTTTTCGCGCAGCAGACGCTCCAATACGGACATTAAAACCATTGGCGGCTGTACCAATGAAACTAACTATAAGTAAGTAGGTGTGTTTAATTCCAATTGTGTTTAGTGCGCACCCCCACCGCTCG
Source organism: Elmis aenea (assembly GCA_947652605.1). Lineage (NCBI taxonomy): Eukaryota > Metazoa > Arthropoda > Insecta > Coleoptera > Elmidae > Elmis > Elmis aenea. The sequence continues at coordinate 26,890,465 of OX393580.1, forward strand.
CCTTAGACTTGACGCTGACTGAACCATGATTTAATTCAAAGTTATAGTTTACTTAAATGATGTCAAGTTAAGCATCTAAACACTGTTATTTTCCTTTGAAGGTTGGTTTCTAAAACGTTCTAAAATAAGATAATGTTAACCTATTTATGTGCTCACTATCTTTAAACTTAAAACTTAATTAATTAAAGTGGTTTGATTATCTGTTTCTGTATTACCTGTTTTATATTCATTTATAATGTATGCGCATATTTTTTAAAATAGTTTTAAAACTCTCTTATAATCGTTTTTGCGCAAAACCCTTCCAAGACTTCTATAATCTTGAATTTGTTACAACCAGTCTTACGACAATAAATTGCTCTCGCTTGCCTTAAATAAAAATAAAAGAACGTTGCAAAGCTAGATTACATCCATTTTCAAGATAATACTCCAGCAGCTGGATTCTGTAACTTTGGATTTAACGGAAATGCAAGTTCATTACTACCTTGTTAATATGACCCACTTCTACGAAAAGCGATGCTCTAACCCACCGGTGGTAACTCACGGCGGGTTTACCCAAGTTAAAACCTGTATCTACTATTTTAGGAAAGTTAGTACAGAAAATCCTACTGCGCACGTTCACAACTGAAATATGCTTAACGCGTATTTGTTTAAAAATTACCGCCATGTAACTTTGTACACTCTGTCTTACATTAAAGAATTTATGGTAGTTTTTTTTAAAGTTTTGATGCGTTTTGTTCCTATTTTTATATTACACAACGATTTTGTTAAGTTTTCTTATTTTATAGTTTGTTTACTGAATTAATTTTGTTTCAATGGTCGTCAGCACTTTGGGTGGGTATTTTTTAAATTCGGCCAGTGATGTGGTAAAGTAATTCTATTTTGTTTAGTTGATTTCATTTATTTATTGCACTATGTACGTTACAAACAAATATACCATGTTATTTATATATTAAGCTGGACTGTGAAATTAAAATGGCGAATGATACACAAAGATATGACAAAACTTAATTTTGATATAATTTTGTGCATCTCGCAAGTTACGTTTGCATATTTCTTAATGTTGCGTTTATTCTTTTCTTCGTTCCACCATAAAATATGTGTTAGATGGGCCATCATTCTGAAAGAATGTAAAAATACCAATATACTGTCATGCGAGTAATATACATTACTAGTTTACATGAGGTATTTATTTACTTGTTGAATGAACACAATATAATATTACGGATTTAAAAATGTAACAAAATTAATATCAATTTGTAAAATAAAAGATTTACTGTACTTACCAAAGCGCTATTTCGTCGCTTCGTTCCTAAATTTACTTATATCCAACACACTTAATTATTGTTAAAAATAGTTTCTTTTTTAATTCAACACAAATACAACACTCCAAAAATTTACTTAAATATAACATTTCACCCCCAATCATTAAATGTTATTGAGTATTGAGTAAACAAGTCGAAATGACAGGGTTTTAGCCTTAAACGCGGCTGTCGAGCCGGTTTCACACGAATTACGTCTAGCATTTACGGTTAGGGTTCATCCTTGGTCCTCAGAAGAAACGGAATATCAACTACCCGAATTGGGAAGTCACCACTAACGCGTGGTGTTTACGCTGGTGTTTAAAAGTTACGGAATAAGGGGGCAGATCGTCTTCTTTTTACCCATAAATAGTTTGATTATACACATTTTGCCTCCGTCGCAGGGAAATAGAGCACACAACTTAAGATTATAATTAAATATCTTTAACCGCAGATTTGTGAGTTCATATTATCCCAGCTTTTAATTATTACCCTAAGTAAACTTATACTTCCGTTGTTATTAGTTCACAATAAAAACAATAAGCAATTAGCTTTGCTCGCGATGGAAACGCTTCGATCCGTTGTTTTCACATAGTTCGAGTATTCCGTTAAGTTTTTTTATTGTATAAATTAAAGCGTGAATTGCTGTTCAAAACTTTTAACAATGACGAATAATTTAGAAGTGTCTGAAAAGTTTGAAGGAACTTTTAAAATACAATATGTATGTACAGCTAGTTTTGATCTTCATACAAATGCGACATTTGCAAGTCAGTATAACTACAAGTCAGTTAATGAACACAGGCTTATGATTAAACTTTGCAAATGGTGTACTAAGATTTCCCACTAAGTTTTAAATAACTTAGTTCATTTATTGTTTAAAGCACAGTAAGCACATCTTCATGTGATTACTTGTGATTGTGCTAAATGAACAAATTAAAACTAAATACAGACAAAACCAAATTTATGATACCTAATAGGACACAGGCCAATATCGAATGATGTAAGCATTAAAGCTAAAATAGATTAGAAAGAACTTGTATGTGTTTCGCAAATTAAATATTTTGGTGTTATAATAGACAATAAGTTAAAATTTAAGAGCAGCGTGGATGACATTGTAAAAAAGTTGCGCAAAAAAATAATTTTCTGGGTAGATTAACAAACAAAACCTTACAGCAAAAATAACAATATACAGGGTGATCCACTTATTTGTATCACCCCATACAAAAACTCATTTTAAAGCGAATATTCCATATCAACATGGGTCCATAAACGCTTCATTTTAAAGATACAGGGTGTTGAAATTTTCGAACAAATATCGATTATTTTCAACCGTTTTTCAACCAGTAGATATATTTAAACCAAACTTGGTATACAGCACCACCTTACAGGTAACCACATTCGGTGAAAATTTCAAGCCCCACAAGCAACCAGTGGCGGAGTTGTGGGGGTTCAGTTTCAATAAATTTTATAAAAACTAGTACGGCTCTGTTCAAAATTAAACTTATTCTTGGGTAGAGTATTTTATTCTAAACAAAAAGTGTCTCCTGATTTTTCTTCGTATCTGTTACCGTGTGGCACGAAATATGATTTATTTTAATATTCTCGAGAAAAATTTGCTCATACAGGTAACTTCGATCTAAAAATATCACGATAAGAAGAAAATTGCAAGTTTCAGAGTAAATGCTTAAAATGTTAATTTAGCGAAAGTTCTTTTAACGTATTAAAATGAAAAATAAAATGGATTTGATAAAGTAACAACTAACTATAGCTGCTATTTAAAAATGGTTAAGTTTTTTTTTTGTATTTCGGTTACTCCTACGCGGTAAAAAATGGTCACCATGTATTAAGAACTATTTACTTCTAATTGGATGTACATGCGTTCCGAGTTTTTGCACGACATGAATGTAATGATCAAAGTTGAATGTACCGAAAACAGTTTTTTGTGAATAATAACACAATTAACACATTGACGTCAGTGATATTAGGCAGTATACACCTTCTATTTGCTCGATTCCTCATACCGGATCGATATCTTAAATTAAGTCAAATTTAGGTTCACTTGTGTAAACTAAATTTGGACTTTCCGTGTTCTAATCGCAGAATTTATGTTGTAAATTCATACAGAGTTTATAATATCACGTCCCATATATTCTTGGCTTAATCCAATAAAGTGTCCCATAAACTTACAAGATAACAGTAAAGTACGACCAAGCCGAGACTTCGATCCGTCTGTTGGGAATCGAACCAGACGGAAAACTCTCAAAAGAAAACAATGCGGACAAATGTATTGATATGTAAGATTGCGTAGGGCCATTTTACACACGTCGTATGCGCGCGGTGCGTAAAATATGCGGGCTTAAAAGTCGTTTCGGATTATTTATTCAGTTTTTTTTCGATCGGCTAGTATTATTTCAGGACCCAGGTGAACTAGTAAAAGGAAGATATTTCTTTTGTTCAACATGTGCCAACCCTAACGATTTTACCACATTTACTACTATCGGATTATTCAAAAATCATCAAAATTATCTTAGATTTCCGAGAATGCTGTACAAAAAATTTGTAGATGCGAATTTGTTACCGCCATTTTTTCGCAGTGTCCATTTCTTGCGGTCCTAACAGTCATGTGAGGTCTTTACTTGCCACCTCGTTTTTCCATGCTCTTCTTGGTTTTCTTTTCTTTCTGCGATTTGGTGGTTGCCACTTTAATATCTTACTTGGCCATCGTGTTTCTTTCGTCCATTATCTGGACATGTCCGTACCATTTTCATTAAGCTTGCTTAGCATGTATTATAGATCAATCTCATCTTCCATCAAGATAACTTGGCCATCAGCAAAATGCAAGCTATACAGGGTGTCCCAAATTCAAGCTAATCCATGGGGATCTCGCTTATCTTAAGAGCTACGAGGTCGGTTAAATTAGGGCAAAGTTGCGAAATTAGATGCTTATCAAATCATTTTAAAGCTGTTTTAGTTCAAAAGTTATTCAAGAAAAACTGAAAAAAATAGATTTTCTTTTTTTGCCCCATTTCCTACATTTTTTAAGATATCGACAATTTGGAAGCACTTCTCCACGGCAACTGCTTACACTTTATATTTTGAGATGACATAAACTTTCCAACAACGTTTCGTCTCTTCGAAAACATCATCAACTTAATTTTTTTTAAATACGGCGAAAACAAATTAATCTTATAGTCGGATAGCATTTTGTATTCTGATTTTAATGATATATGACACTTAACATTTAAAATGATATTTTACCACAAAAATTTGAGAAAAATTCATTTTGTCCAAGTTTTTAATTAAATGATCTTATACAAAAATAAATCAATAAAAAACACAACAATTTTGTTGTTGTTTTGTTAAAAGTGTCACTTTGACATTAATATAATCGTGATTAATTGTATAATTTGCAACCAGGTAGAAATTCTTTGATATTTGTGCTTTTGTTCGCAATTTTTATTTTTACCATGTTCTGGTTTATTATTTTTTTAATCGCTATCCCTTTGTGTATTGCGGAGTATTTTTTAAATAATTTTCGTCAATTATGGAAAATAAAAGGTGTTACAAATATGATATTGTAATTATTGACTTTGATGAAGCATTAAACAAACTGTCGAAAATTAAAAAGCATGTCATGAGAAAACAAAATTTTGTGCATATTATGAAAACAAGGACAAAATTGTTTTGTTTTTAATTTTTTAATTTTTTGTATCAGATCATTTCATAATAAAATTTGACAAAATTAATTTTCCCAAATTTTTGTGGTAAAATGTCATTTTAGATATTAAGTGTCATATATCGTAGAAATCGGAAGACCAAATGCTATCCGACTGTAAGATTAAATTTTTTTCGCCGTATTTAAAAAAACAAAGTTGATGATGGTTCTGAAGAGACGAAACGTTGTTGGAAATTTTATGTTATCTCAAAATAGCGTAAGAAGTTGCCATAAAGAAGTGCTTCCAGATTGTCTGTATCTTAAAAATGTAGGAAATACGGCAAAACAACGAAAATCTATTTTGTCAGTTTTTCTTAAATAAATTTTGAACTAAGACAGCTTGAACAATTTTCTTTGCAGATATTTGATGAGCATCTAATTTCTCAACTGCCCTAAGTTAACCGACCTCGTAGCTCTTAAGATAAGCGAGATACCCTGCACTTACTCGAATTTGGGACACCCTGTATATATTTTCTTCTCCGATGGATACACCCATAAGTTTGCATTTTTTTTTCCAATTTTTAGAACTCCTTTTAGATCAATTTTAAATAACGTACAGCAGCCCTGTCTCAATTCTTTCTTGACTTGTATCGTCTGTAATACTTTTTCTCCGGTTTTTACTGAACTGGTTATGTTTTCACACATATTCTGTACAGCGTTTATACTTAATAGCAAAAAATGCGTACATTTCCTTTTTCGCTGTAAAAAGTTGATGGTATAAAAACCACAGACAAGAAATTAAAATAAATTAGCTGCACCTATTCATCATCATTAATATTGCTAGAAATAAATTCTGAATTCTGAATTACAATTGTAAAATATTTATTATGATTTACTCTACCAATCTTTTAACGAGTATTATGTTTTTTTCAACATGAGAAGCTTCTATTTATATCAAGTCACTGTCATGAAATGAAGTTTTATATTGCATTTAAAGTTAAAGTTTGAGGCAACGTTTTCTTCCACTACAGAGTTATTGCTACTGGAAACTCCACGCAACTCTAAATTGAAATTTGAGAGTAATGCATTTCTATTACGATTGCTGTATCCAATATTCTGCAACTGCATAAGAGTTTTACGGGTTGGGCTATTTAAACAAGATTCAGTAAAAATGTTGATAAAATTTTTGTTTCAATGTTCCATACTAAAAATAATAAATGATAAAATGTCAGAATGAAGGCCAAAATTTTGCAGACCCTAATGTGAATAAATGTTAAATATACTTTGTAACCTGTAATACTGGCAAACCAAATTACTGACAAATCGCTTCTAAAAAAGGATAACTATTATTTACGTCTTTAGTACGCTGTAAAAAAGTAACTTTTTAAAACATTGGTTTAAAACACAACTCTTTATAGGAAATAATACTTTTTGTACACAATTTAAAGCGACTGAAAATAAAATTAATTTCAGTAAGTTTATTTTCTAAGCTTATTTTAAAATTTGTGTTTTATTTTTATTTCTTATTTTGCAATGTAAGTAAAATAAATTCAAGTTTTTCATTAATGTTTCGTACGTTAAATTGTTTATACAAATAATTCCTACCTAAGTTATCGAAATTTAGAGATAATTTAGTAAATAAAGGTTTGAAATAGCCACCGTGAAAGGACAGCAGTGGTCGCCAGCATTGTACGCTTAAGTCCTACCCTCATCTTTCTTCATTTTCTGCAAATTCCATTATCGTGGCGTGGTCTAGATCCAATAAAACAAATGGCTTATTTGGATATTTGCCAACAAATTTCCTATCATGAGTGAGTATTTAAATATGTCCTGGTGGAAGTTTATTGCTTATTTTATCAAAAGAAATGCTAGTATTTAATCATATATTTAATACTAAAATAGTCTCAATTGCAGCTTTCTCTATCTGTCATAGTTCTTACAATATTTATACATGAGTTTGTCATTTTTCAGTTTTACTGTTAGCAATGCTTAATTTGTTAACGCAATTTATTTTGTTTTGTGATTCTGACCAACTTTACTGATTAAACCAACTTATTGACACTTATAATAACCAATTTATCAATGAAACGCGGTAAATATTTGTCACCCTGTCAAAACATTATTTTACAAAAAAAAACGTCAATATTTTTCTGGAAAATCGATATAATTTAGTTAAACTGCGTTTGTGAGAATATTATATAGCATTTTTCTTTTTTATCTTTGAGTAATTTTACTTTTATAATGGGACAGTGATACTGGAAGATCAGGAATACAAACAGGTGTGGACAGATTACTATAAAGAGTTACTAACAGACCCCGACCTAGGCGAAGAAGAATAATTAATGGAAGAGGAGGGTGAACAAGAAAGGGATACAACAGATGGACGAACAAGAGAAGAGGTAAATGAAGTCATAAATAAAAGTAAGAACGGCAAAGCACCAGGAACGGATGGCATTAATGTAGAACTAATAAAATATGGAGGCAACGCACTGAAAGAAAAAGTATATCTACTAATTGGAAAAATATGGAAAGATGAAGAAATGCCAAAAGAATGGGAGAGTGGACAAATAGTAACACTACATAAAAAAGGTGACCAACAAGTATGTAAAAATTACCGAGGGATAATCTTACTTAATGTAGCCTATAAAATCTTATCGTCAATAATACAAAGGAGGTTAGCCAAGAAAACCAGAAATATAATTGGACAATACCAATATGGATTTCCACAAGGAAAATCAACCATTGATGCAGCTCATACTGTAGAGCAAATAATGGAAAAAACATATGAGCATAAAATAGATCTGGAAATGCTCTTCATAGACTTCGAGCAGGCATTTGACTCTATAAAAAAATAATAAAAAATAATAAAAACTCATGACGGCACTGAAATAATTAGGGATACCGGAGAAACTAAGGAAATAAATTGTAATGATAATGAAAAGGACTGCTATTTATATCAGAACCCAAAAAGGAGATACAGAAGAGATGGTAGTTAATAAAGGACTAAAACAAGGAGATTCCCTATCAACCACCCTAATTAACCTGGCACTGGAGTACGTACTAACAATAAGAAAAGTGAATAAAGGTAACATTCGAACAGGTGGTGGACAAATCATAGCATATGCGAATGACATAGTAATTGTAAGTAAAACAAGGAAATTAATGGAAAGCATGACGAAAGACATAATAGATCAAGGAGAAAATATGGGATTGAAAGTAAACCAGGCAAAAACAAAATTCATGAAATTTGGAAGTAAACAAGTAATAGGAAGAGTCAAAATCGGAAATCTGGAATTCGAGGAAGTGGAAACATTTAAAAATTTGGGAGTTATGATATCCAGAATGGGAGAAAGAAAATTTGAAATAGAAGAAAAAATTACAAACGCCAATAAAGCTTTCTATGCTAATATAAAAAACTATTGAAAAGTAAAATGCTCACAAACAGAGCTAAAATAAACATCTACAATGCATCAATTCGGCCTATCCTACTATATGCTTCTGAAATAATGACCATTACAAAGAAAGAAGAAAATGATCTGAAAATACTCGAGCGGAAAATAATGAGAGCTATACTTGGGCCAGTCAGAATAACAGATACTGAGAGCAGAATTAGAACAAATGCAGAAATCACGCAAGAATTGAAGGAAGGAGACAAAAAAAACAAAATAAGACAGCACAGGGCGAGATGGTTGGGACATGTCTTTAGAGCAGACGAGAGCACCCAAATCAAGTCAGCGTTACAATGGGATCCCGGAGAAAAGAGGAGACGTGGCAGACCTAGGTCAAAATGGATGCAGGAAGTGATGGACGACCTAAGCAGGGCGGGGGTTAGAAATTGGAAAGAAAAAGCAAAACATAGGGCAGAATGGAGAAAAGTTGTTCTTAGCATATGCTAATAGACTGGGACTGATCCTCCCAAAATAAAGGATCTAGAAAGCTTAAAAGCGGCTCAGCCTCTGGGTGTATAGCCACCATATGATGATGAATGTTGTTTGTTTTATGAAGACGATTAAATTTGAGAACATCTAAAAATGTTGCATGATTAAAGTATTCTGTAGAGCAGTGTTTCCCAAAATTTCAACATCTGTGTACCCCTTCTGTAATTTTCATAACACTGAGTACCCCTCGTTAAAAAAATAAAAATAATAAACGAAAAATTCAAATTTATTCATAATAAAATACAAATACTACACCAGGTGCTGCCAAAGCTCGGTGCAGCGCGTACCCCTACCAAACTCTTCCCGTACCCCCAGTGATACGCGTACCACACTTTGGAAAACACTGCTGTAGAGCATTGTGTGAAGAATAATGTGTAGTGATACATTTTTTTAATTTTAGCCATTTAAAATTTAATCTAAAGAAATAGACAAATTATCGAAATGTAAAAATGGTAACCCTTTAAGTAAAGCTGAAGATAAATTACAATTGTTTTTTATATGTGTGCTTATTGACCGAATTGGTATTAATCAATACTCTTAAAAAGTAGATATAATCACCTGATTTGTTTAATTTTTCGTGCTTGTAGCTAATTCACTAAAATTTACAATGAATCTTTTAAATGGACTTCTAATTCAATTTACAGTTGTTTAGATAGGCTACATTAGATAATTTATTTCAAACGCAAATAGCATATTAAGTTAATAGCAATTAAATGACCGTTACGGTTCAATTATTTTTAAAATAAACTAATTAAATAAATTTTGAATGTCTTTTGGAATACGAAACCTCAATTAATGACAAAAACTATAATTTATGCATAACGCGCATGAAAAATGAAAAACAAATTTTGTAATATCCAAATCCTATCAATGCAAAATAAAATCTCTAAAAACCTTATATTTTATGTTTTATAAAATACTCTTATAAGGTTTAACGATTCGCTTATGATGTTTTTAAAATTTATAGAAATATGCACATAATTTTGTAATTAGTATGAAACGTTAGGCAATACTAATAAAACGGAAACAACTAGCTTAACCCAACCTAACCTAATCAAGAATTTTACGAATATTTTAAAAAATCAGCCTTTTTAATAAGTAATAACCTGACGAAATCGGCCAACAATAATGCAGTAAAAGTCACAGTGCAAACTTTAAAATTGATGGTTTGTGCACCCATCCTACTGGTTGTTGTGCAGATAAAAAAAAGTTGGATTAAAGCATTTATAGATGTTTGATATTACAATGTCATAACAACACAAACCATTTAAAATGTAAAAAATTAGATTGGCTTGCAGAAATTCCATTTTCAATCGATACTGATGATAAACCGCTTTTGTTTTTCTAAATCACATTATTTCCGAGTCTACTGAAAATATCGAATTCAGGAAACAAAAAGCGCATTGTTTAAAATGCTTGCAATGAAAATTTATTACTTCATTATTTAACATAACCATATTGTTTGTTGGGTCCACATTATAATTACTAATTACCAGATAAGCTCTTGAAATAATGTAAACGTTGATGAATTTTACAATTTTAGAATCATTTATCATACATTTTGAAACTTTTACATATGCTTAAATTTTTAAGTTTCATTTTAACTTTGCTTAAATGCAATAAACATTATCAAACTAATTAAAAAACATTAGGTACATTTTATTTGATCCATCCTCTCACGTAACTGATAATTGATGTCGTCTTAAACTTACTCATAGGTAAGAGTAGTTTTATATCTATTCCAAAAAAAAACTTAATCATAATATTTTATGCGTCAAAATTACTTTGAAATTGAAAATCTGCGGGTCAGTACTGCCCAAGCGTCGTCTTCATTTTTTATACAATCTGTTACATATTTAATGGAAAGATAATTACATATATACAGGCCAAAAATATCCTCTATCGATTCTCGAAAGCCACTTAACGAAGTTTATTAAAATATTCCACCCTAATTATTAACGGTTACTATCTAAATAACAGGCTGTACTGTTCAGCAAAAAAAAACACATCTAAAAGATTAATGATACTAAACGGCTCTAATAAAATTGCCGTAATTATCACGAACTTGTAAAAGGACCACTTTATATAGCGTTGTTAATATTACAAAAGGACGAAATTGCCTGCTCGAAAATACATTGCTGTTTAATTTTGTAGCGTCCCAACAAACCAACAAACACCAAAAAGAATCCAGTATTTGCGTTAATTAAAAATTTAAACCTGTGATTGTACTCGTAAAAAAACAACTAAAATAGTACACTGCTTGATTGTTGAAACAATGTTTACAAAAACAGTTTTGTAAACAATTGTTTTGTACGGTTTTGCTGCTACTGGACATCGAACTGGTTTGGATCTATTTATTTATAGTATGGTGATTAAATGAAAAAAGCTTTTTTTTAAAAACTGTGTTTTGTGGTAACGGATTTAATTGTGCAATAATGGTTAATTAATTAGTTTGAATAGTACACAGGATGACAATTATTTACCGCGTTACATAAATAACGCTGGGTAGAATTACAAAAAAAAATTATTGGACGTGTAAAAAGTTGACAAAAGTTACCAACTTGCTGAAAATATGCTTTAAAAACTGAAAAATTACAATATTTGTAAACACAAAAATCTTGTTCAATCTGATCGATAGTAAAAAGTTTTGCATAAATAATTAATAGACAGTTTTATGTAGAATTTGAATAATTATGCTGTAAGGAAATTTGAGCTACTTGCGAGATGTAAACGGTAAACCTTATTATAAACTTTTAAAAATTGTAAATTGTTATAGACTGCTGACTGAATCACTCGCTATATTATTACACTCCCTTTAAAAAACATAAAATGGTGAAACTTTATACAGGGTGTTTCTGAACGATGTAGCATAACTTCTACTGGGGAATCTACATCGAAAAGATTTAGCCCAGGGATGGCAAATAGGATTTGATCAGTGTGCCAAAATAACATAAAATTTAATACAAATTTTTCCCCGTGCCAACGTATTCAACACGGGTTAGGTTAGACCGCTGGTAACTTTTTCAAAACTAGTTAGGTTAGACCGCTGGTGACTTTTTCAACACAGAAAAAGATACTTAGCGTACTAAAAATAACTGAAACATTTCAAAAAAAAGTTTAAAATTTTAAAAACAAATTTATTCATACAATTCTTTAGGGTGCCGTCGAAAATCTCTCGCGTGCCAACTTTGGCACGCGTGCCACCGGCACGCGTGCCACCTATTTGCCATCCCTGATTTAACCCATCATGACTTATAGAAAGTTGCATCGTTGCTAAGTTACAGGGTTACAGCCTCATGAAGAGGAGATGAAAAATTGTTTTTTATTAATAAATCAAGAACGCTTTGACCTACAACATTTATATTGGGCACGTATTCTACAATAAGCAAGCGTGTTCTTATGCACAAATTTGAGTAAAATCCCACCATAGGGGGCGCTACAATCGATAATAGTAGAGAAATAACCTGCTGTTTTTTTTTTGTCGATCGTAATTTCAGTTTTTTATTGTAACAGAAGAATAGGTAGGTCTAAAATGTACATTTTTAGTAACTTAAAGATTTTTGAAAGGAACCATCGATATTACAACTCTTCAATATCTTTGACTGGTATAAATTTAATCAAAGTGCAAAATTTTTACGTTGTATAAATTGCTTTATTAAATTGCGAATGAATAATTTGTTCCAGCAAGTAATCGATTTTTATAGTTCACCCTTGAAGTTCCGCAGGAATTAATTTATCAGTATTAAAAATTTTGTACCTCCATTTGTAGAAGCATGAGTTGAATTAACAATAGCTCTTTATTGATCACTCGCATCCGTTAAATTTAATTTTTACGCTTCAATTTGCAGACTGACGAAATTCAGTATTAACAATTAATTTTGTGGACGTTGCGGATTAAAGTCCACATAAACTATTCTAATTCGATTTTATAACTTTAAGAGCTAGAAAAACATTATTATAGCGTAAAAATTTAATTGAAAGAAGATTTTTTTTAGCATAACTTATTATTGTTGATTTGATGTGGCTATTAAATTAAAATGTTAACAGCTTACTTGCACTTTTAAAAAACATTTCCAGAAAATTTCTTAATAAATTTTTTGTTGACATTTGCGAAAAAAATTGTAGTATTTTTAATATAATACATTCTTAGTTTGCTCTCAAAAAACAACAAATAAAACCCATTGAATTAGATATGTACCGCCGTATTTCGTTGAGAATATAAACCACAAGTAGTTGCCTCTATTTTTCAAGTTCCGTGGGGAACTCGGAGCGAACTAAAACTGCGAACCAGCAGGTGGATTGGGAAAGAAATAATAGGGATGTTAGACTTTTGAGTTGTGCCTCCCATGGGAATAAAAGGTTTGTACCAAACCACATCGATTCACGGGCATATTAGGATAGAACAGAAACTAAGTCTAACTAAGTTTTGGCATGTTATGTACTTTATCATTGTCTTCACTGCAGAAATATCTTGATAATACAGACAATTTTTAAATAGATCGAAAACGATTTAAAAACAACAAAATATTGCTTATTTGCATTCGAAAAAATAAGGTAATGGCGACGGTATTTTGGGATGTAAAGGTGGTTGGATGTGTCTTTATAAACGAAAAATAACATGCGAATACAGCAAATATGAGGTATTTATATTTATTTCGCAATTTTTATGAGTTTGGAAACATTTGTCGAATAACATGTTTACCGACAAGATATCGATTTCAGAAAGTTATTAACCGAACCTTTTAATTTAAAGGAACGAAATAAAAGTTATCGGAGACGCTCTAGGCTCCTTTTCAAACTACACAAAATTGCTGAATGAAGTTTCAAAGTCATATGAAACTTGAAAAAGGTTTTTGACTTAATTTCCATAAACTGCGCCACAACAACAAAAAAGATGCAGACGCCAAGTCTGAAATCATAATAAAATGTTTCATTTTCACCAAAATTTATTTTTTATGTATTTTTAAACAAACTGCGTTGTATTTGAGTATGAGGCATCCCAAAAGTTTTAGGATTATCCCCTGCAAAACAAGAAACATTCACCAAGTTTGATTTTCGACAAAACTCGAGTCATTGCATGCAATAAATACTTGATTTTTTGTTTTTACACTCCATTATACAATTTTATATAAAATTTACCGAAAAAATATTAAACTCTTTAAAAACATGTAAAAGGTGTACAAAATTAAATTAATCTTTTTTTGGCTTTAATTTGTGATCAGTCTATTTCTCTTCAAACTAATATTGCTAAATTTCATTGCTGTGACAATACTACACTAACATTATATATATTTTTTAAAGTTTAACCTTAAATTTTCTATGCTGTGTTAACCAAAGTTTGAAAATTATTTCTTCAATAAAACTCACTGGATGTATTATTTTTTCATCAACGCCATTCATGCATAATATACAACATATAAGAGAACATAAAATTCGCTAGAGTGTACTTATTTTACGTTTATTTTCCTTTATTTTTCGTTTATATCAGCAAAATTATGAAAAATGCCCTTAGGGGTATATTAAATCACCAAAAAAACACGTACGAAGCGAATATAAAGCTGCAGTTGCCTTACTAATGAATCACGTATGATCTCTCATCAACTTAAATCATCCTTATTGCATTTTCACCCACAGAAACATTACTTTAAAATTTGATTATCCTTGCATCTCTGTAATAACGTAGAGTTTAAAATACCAAAAAAATTATAAGCTGTGAATGAAACGGATATGGTTTATTAAAATACATAACAAGCATAACTTATTTAGTTAAAATCTTTGGTGACTGTCTAATATATTTAGTGTTATTTAAACAAGAAAATTCTGAAATAAAAAACTTGATTACAGTTTCGTGTCGATAAATCGCAAAAATTTTATTTAGCGACTTACTTTACTTGTTATCATTTTTAATAAAAAGTTTGCCTTATTTAAAACATTCAATAGGAAATGGTATTTTTAACGTAAGTACTAACTTCTTACTTCTCTGAAAAAAGTATATGATCTAATTTTTCTCCTTGTATTTTATCGTAGGTTTTAAGGTTTAACGTTGTTATGAAACCACTTTGGGATTTCTCCTGTATTCTTAAATCGCCGCTTTTGTTGACTTTAAATTAATATAGCGCTTTTTTAGCTTCCGGAATAATATTATAACGGGATTGTGCCTATAAATCAAAATCGCGGGTTGCTCGGAGATGTGCAACGAATAATGGCGAAATCAGAATCATCTTGACAAAATCTTTACAGTAGAGGGCACGCGAACATCAATTTACATACATAGAGAGTTATGAATGGTTTTGTGAAAGTTTTTTCATAAATTTGCACAGCTTCTTAAAAATGAGAGTTTTGTGTTTTTGCTACGCTTAAATTGCTTCAAGAATTCTGTATACTTGTGGAATTTTATGTTTTAAAAAAGCTGAGATGTATCATGTAAATGTATGTATATATGTAAACATCGGCGCGTTTCAAATAGAGTGCTGGTGTGGAATGTAAGTTTAACTTTTTTTTAAATTTACATTTATTTGTACCACCTAGTACACCAGATCTTCTTTTTATGTACACAGGGTGTTGCAGACATTGGTATTTGTCTGCGAGCGGTCTGTGGAACGGCTGTCCACAGGTTGACGATGGAGTCCTCGGGGTGGACGGTACTGGTAAGTGGTTGGTGCAGCGGACGCTGCGTCGATGCTTGTCGGCCCCTGGACTTGGTCGGATGACGTGGTGATCGTTCACGACTTGGCTCGTGGCAGTCGTGAAGCGAGTCATCAGTAGGTGCGGTTTGACTGTCAGCGGGTGACTTGCTGTCAAACGATGGTGGCTTCCCCTGGGAATTGGACGGCGTTGGCTCTGATCGTCGGATGTCGTGTACCAGTCGAACGGACTTCTCACTGGTCGTGACGGAAGCGTATGGACTGGGACGACGTCGGAGATGCTGTCGGACCGTGCGTCAGCCGGAAGGCTTATCCAGGAGCGTAGAGGTACAGCCAATGGGGGCTCACCGTAGACGAGCTCGGCTGGACAGGAAGCGGCTTGCACTGACGTTGAACGGTGTGGGCAGCTGACTCCAAAGTGTTTCGTAAGCCATGTCAGGATGGTGGTTCCCAGGTTCGGCACGATGGTGATGCTGCTGGGCGCAGCGGGTACGTTAGTGAGTACACCCATGAAGATTGCCGTTGGTGAATTGTGACGGCAATGGAGATGGAGATGACGGCAATGGAGATGGGGATGACGGCAATGGAGATGATTGTCATGGAGATGATTCGTTGCAGTGGCTCCTCTGGGGTTGTGTGTGGCGTTGGCTTCGAATGTCGTAGGAGTTGGATGTCGTGTGCCAGTCGGACGGACTTCTCACTGGTCGTGACGGAAGCGTATGGACTGGGACGACGTCGATGCTGTTGGACCGTGCGTCAGCCGGAAGGCTTATCCAGGGGCGTGGAGATGTAGCCAATGGGAGCTCACCGTAGACGAGCTCGGCTGGACAGGAAGCGGCTTGCACTGACGTTGAACGGTGTGGAAGGTTCAGCTGGACTCCAGGATGGAACGGATTCGAAGGCTGCCATGATGGTGGTGCCCCAGGTTCGGAGCGGCGATGTGGGTCGTCCCTTCTCCTGAAGGTGACGACGTGGGTGAGTTGTGGTTGTTGGACGCCACTGGAGGTTTGCCCTCCTCCAGAAGGGTTGATGGTGTCGGCGGCTAGCTCGTGGTTTGGGGTGGATCCTTCCAAAAAACATTTGGAATAGGCCCCACGTTGCGGGAGCCAATTGTTACCGTCACGGGGTCGGCGGGTTGTAGAAGTAGCCTTGGAAGAGGCGCCGACATGTCCGTGGTCCGTGTAAACAGGAGATGTTGTATGAGTTGATGATGGTTGACGAAGAGTGAAGCGGCAGCGCCGCGTAGATGATGGCGGCAACGCCGGGTCTTGCTGCATTCTGGTGGCAACGCCGGGTGTTGGTAACGGTGAAGTGAAGATGGTGTTGTCGCACTGACTCGTAGATCGAACTGGTTGAGGCTGCGCATTACGACATTGCGTACTCCGTCGTAATGCGAGCCTCGAGACTTTCTAACTCCAATAATAAAACTACTATTGAGAGTACAAGTCCGTCTCTCTTCTAGCCGGACGTTTGGGCCCTTTTATACCGTTCGGGGTGCTAGAGCGGGCGCGCTATTGGTCAGTAGAAGTAGAGGGGGTTGACCAATAGGCGAACGGTAACACAACAACATGAGGTTTATAGGGGTGTCCTCTTAAAATAACAAAGTTGTAGGGGTGCAACAGTCAAACTGCATCACCCTGTATATACCATGTAGTTATTGTAGTTATGTAAGATAATTTTATCACATTTCGTAAATCTATTTTATATGTAACTGTAGAAAATATTATGTAAAAAGTAAGTGTCTGAATAACAAATAATAAATCTTTAAAAAAATGGGGGGAAAAATTCATCATTTCAATAATAACTAATATCATCTGTAACTGTTATAATTTTTACTTGTGTTTTTTTCTCAGAACCTATTTATTGATAGTATTTTTTGTTACAGGTAAGCACAGATTTTCAAATACATATGAGAAATAAAAGGTGAAGGCGTTGGGACCTGTATTTGGGTAAATACACACATACAGCTAGACAAAAACAACACATTGTTAACAATGCAGTAAATAAAGGAAAACATTAACAGAAGCGCCCATTAACTATGAATAGTTTTGATAATTAAACAATCAATTTTCATAAACTGCTAAATTAATATAGTAGCTCGTTAAAACGTTAAATAAAATGATAAATAACAATGCCATTTGAGTATACTTTTGTTTGATTTTGTCGCAAAAGTATAAAATTGCATTTAGTAGTTAAAAAACGGCTTTAAAATGTGTGTGCACTACAAAATAGCAGTCTATTAAAAAATATAAAATATGAATATAAAAAATATTATTTTAGATAAATTGTAATTAAAGTTTTTGAAAATAATGAAATTATCGATAATAAAAGGTAAACATTTGTAGGTGTTTTATTTAAAAACTTATAAACAGGTTTTTAAAAATTGGATAAAGCGGTTCGATTAACGTCTGTACTATTTTTAAACAATTATTAGTCAGTAACCATTACGACACCGGTTTAAATTCCAAGGGTAATATTTCTCGCATGGTTAAGTTTCCATTTAATATTTACTTTAAATTCTACTTATTAATATTTATTAAAAAACTATAATTTTTTTTATAATGATTGGTTTTAGGTACAAATAAGATTCACCTATTACTAAAGTATTTAATAATTAGTCTTGGCTAAAACACACTGTTTAAAAACTTTTTTTGTTCAATAATTATAAAAATGTATTGTTTAAAAGTAAGCAAAAATTACCCCCACCTATTGGTGTATTTCTTTTGTAACTTATAAAATCATTGCAAATAGTAAACTGTATTTGTAAACTAAAGTCAATTAAATACAAACTTCTTTAAATAAATGCATCCGTTACATTTGATTTCAGTAAAATTAGTTTTAAAAATAACTCACAATCAGAAGTATGTTATTGTAATTCAGATCCATTATACTATGGTATTTAATTGTGTATTCCACTTTTATTTTGAAACAAAAAACAGCAAAGTTAATAATTTTGCCAAATTGTGATAGTTACAAGTTACAAGTAAAGTGAACAAGAAAACGTATACAATTTAATGTCAATTCCTTTTTTTTGCAGTTGCGCAGCTGTACATATTAAAAGATATATTTTATTTAAAGTTTTAGAATAAGCTATTAACATAATTGATAAATTATGCCTTAATTTTTTACAACAGCAACTGAACAGTTCCTAAATTTACAGTAAGATGTCCGCATATTTCAGCCACTTTAAATTGTTTAAAAACAACCCTGTACATAATGAATGTACGTATTTACGAGTCTAACTGATTTTCGTCCTATTTTTTTCTTCTGTAAATTATCGGGTAGTAACTTTTTATTCGAAATTAGATATCCCGTTCCCTAATGTTTTTGCTGTCGTCTGTAATGCCGATATCGAGCGCCTCGCCTGAGGGAAGTGATAATGACTCTAGGTGTGGCCAATTTGTCAACGTAAATAACCAGACTAGAAAATAATTTTACGTATTCACAGTGCCTACGACGCCTGTAAATCTAAATTAAAGGCAGGTCAACGAGACGGCGTAATAACATAGATATGCAAATACACTAATAAATCTGTTTACTTGTCGAGAGAAAAGGGAACCTCGTTTTAAGTTATCGTGTTATGCGAATCCAGAAATCTTGGGTTTAGCGAATCGCAAATAAAACTGTTCGGGTTGGCCATAAGCCTTAACTAATACTTTACTTGAGTGCTCACAAAAGCCCATTGTAAATTTAAGTAAAACTGAATTTGTGTTAATATCGTGGAATAAATTCCATGGACCAACATAACCAAGAGAATTTGAATATGAGTGTTACAAGCAGGGGTTTGGAGCGGAAAGCGGAGCTGGAGCGCGGAGCAGTGGAGCAATGGGTTTTTGCCCGGAGCGGGAGCGGAGCCCGGAGCAAATAATTTTGATTGCTCCACTGCTCCACTTTACTATTATAAACTGATTTTTTTTTTAATGAATTATTCTCATGGGTATAGTAATTAATATATAAACTAAATTTGATTTTTTTGAAGTAAAATTATTATAATGTTACTTTTCTGAATATTAATTTTCATTATTTTGCATTTGAATTTTGAAAAATTTTAAAGAACTTTTTTTTTCTTTTTTTAACTTTTGAAGATCAATAATTTGTTCATTTATTTAACTTCACTTGTTTCTTAGGGTCAAATATTGTAATTTTTGGTCTATTTCCACATATCTCATAAAATTTTAGCTTTGTTTTAAAAAACAAATTTTTAAATAAAAAAAGTTATTTTATTAATATTTGGAGCGCGGAGCGGAGCTGGAGCAGGCATCTTGATGCCGGAGCGGAGCTGGAGCGGAGCAACTAAAAAATTGGACTGCTCCAAACCTCTGGTTACAAGGATCAGTTATTAAATAAAAAGCGCAAAATGGACTCGTACAAACACAAAATGAGCAAGCAGTGTATGGGGAAGACTTTGCAACAGAATTTTAAGCAAAATATTGATATAAACAAATTAAATGAGACAGAGAATTAATTCTAGATTATCTTAGGTTTAAAAGACTTCTAGAGGCAAGAGCAAACAAAACATTAGTTGAAAATATGTGTCTATGTAGGAATAAGTTCCCAAAATCGTACCACTTAAGAAAATTGCACCTTATTTTTGCATTCTAAGGCAGTAAATCTATTTATAATGACTTATTAATTACATAGAGTACTTCTTCAAATTGACCAAAATGCAACAGTATCCTAAATCGTACCTTCTCCTTTAATTTTAAAGTTTGCTTTGGGAAAAATAACACGCAGTTGGTATAATAAACACATGAATTAATTTATTAAATATTATTACATTTAAAAAATTACTAATTTCTTTGGACATTGATTATTAAATTCGTCTTTGTTACATTCAGTAGAGTAATGAATAACCTTTACAAGCTTCATGTACCCATATTTTACATTCAATACATTAAATCATGTTTTCCTAGCGGACTTCATCACACAAAATACAAAACCAATTAAACTCTAACATCGTTTTGGTACGATTTAAGAAACCGCAGGAAACTCTTCGGCGTTTTATGAAATTTTTAACATAACCTTTTAACGATTGTTAAGGTTTTTTTATAATAAGTGAATAAATAATATAAATTACGTACAATTTTATTAATTTACATGAAAGTAATTTTGCACTATTTTTGTAAATGATATTGCTTATTTAAAATTGATAAAAAGTTGCATCCGAACTACCTGATTTTTAAATTTGAATTTGGAAAGCACAAACAAGCAACTTTTATATCAAATGCGGTTTCTATAGCAAAGGTAAAAAACTTAAATACTTATTTTGCCACTTGTAGTCGCCAGTTTTAAACAACAGTAAAATAATACAGAGGTCAGAGAGTACGATTTAGGTGACCAGTACAATTCTGACAACTTTCCCCTACGGATGTCACTGAAAAACCAGTTCTAAATATTTACGCAATGATTAAGACATGAAAAAAGTGTTTACGCTATGGATACCAAGAGTACTAACATCCAGGTAAAAACTTTGCAGAAAATAATTTTCTATTTGGATGTCTTATAAATGGTAAATAACTATTTTTGTCTAACACCTGTAGCTGGCGACGAGATCTTATTTATTCACTGGGATTCTTCCACGAAACTAAAACTAATGCTGTGGGGCTATCCATTTCCAAAAAAAAAAAAACGCAAAAACTTAATCCTGATGGCTACAGTTTTCATGCAGTGTTAATTGAATCTTTGCAGAAAAGATTTCATTAAAGCTGGAGGTTCATGGTAACATTTATTAAAATTTCAAAACTGAATAAGAAACGCGCTTATAAACCAATGAAGAAGTTAAAACAGCTGTGGAGCTTTTCTCTCTCGTTTGTATGAAAAGTGAAACTATCTGCAATAGACTGAAACTTGCCAGTAAATAAAATTAGCAACATATTAATTTAATAGCAGCTGTAATTGATCATAAAAGTTTGCTATTAAATGAAAGTAAAATCCATTTACTAGCTCTTTATCAATCGTTAAAGGTTATTTTAAAACAAATGATGAAGTTAAAATTTGTCACATTGTAACTACAATACATAAATTTCATCTTTATAATCAAAACTATTTGATGCTCGCAAAATTTTGTGGCTTTATGCATTTTTCAATTTTTATGTGCAGGCATTATTAAAGACAACTGTTTTTCATTCGTTTTAAACTCAACGCACGTTTCCTAGTTAATTTCATATTTCCAGAGAAAATTACATCAAGTCCAGCAATTTGCATTTTCTCGGAAACCGTATAAAGTTGTTTGTATGCACATGTTTGCTCTCTTGATTCATACTAATTTACTGGACAAATCCAGCGCATTCTGTATTTATAGAATCCCTATATCTAAAGTTTATAATAAACCCTCCAAGTATAATGTTTTTAATTTATGTATGTGTAAATTCAGTATAATTATATGTCAATCCATTTAAATATGTTAAGTTAAGTACAACAAATACCTAAAAGTTTGAATAATAGACGAATGTGGCCAATTAAAAGAAATTAGAGCCAGAATAGAAATTGCTAGAAAAGTGTCTGTTTAATTGAAGATGTCCTGCAATCGGATTTTGTTAGATATATGTATATTACATTGTATGTTCTCAACTTTGTTATATGGAATGGATAGCTGGACGATAAAAAACTAGAAGTATTTAATACATGGTGGAACAGAAACAATTTAAAACAATCTTTTTTCATAATACTTGCAAAATCATCGCAAATAAAGGATTTTTATTAAAATATTGTTAAACTTCTTTAATTGACATATTTATGTACGTTTTCAACAAACGATTTCTTTACATTTTAAAGGTGGAAAGCGGATAAAACATATATAAAAATAAATTAAAACGTAAAAAATGGACCAAAACACGATGTCAAAAAGAAATAACGCAAAGTATCTTATTTAATGTGAAATATAGAGTGTGTCTGATGACTGGTTCTTGTTAACAAACTTCGTATACATCTAAGGCTGCTATAACCATAGTAACGTTACCTAATAAATACTGTTTGCCAAGTAAAGCAGAATTTGTTCGATTTGAGAAGCTGGTATACGTACGTTATTTGTTCATTTCTAACCAAATTAACAATCCTAATATTCTCAAGGAGCGGGACGGAAACATTTGGTTTTGACAAAGTTATAATGGAGTCACATAACAGAACCTCTATTGTTAAAATATTGGGATACAAGATACAACCCCGTGTTCACATACACAAAAGGCGCTTTGTTATTTCTTAGATATAAATTACACTAAAGCTCAGATTATGACACAATTCCGAATATACGTTCCTCACTGCCTGGATTAGAAAATGCGAAGTGACATATTTTATATTTTTAAAACAACAAAACTAGGCAGCATTCACATTTGTGCCTGAATTTATTTATACGAGTAGTTTTACTACCAAACTTGACAATTAATTACAATTAGTGTAACCTAGATTATAAAATTCAATGAAACAAAACGAAAAATCTGTATTCAGACTACTAATATAATAAATAGGACTTAAGAAATTTTTTTACGAAAACAACCTAAAATCTTAAGTCTGCATTTAAATACAGTCGTATTTGTTGCAAATCTACTTATTAAGAATATTTGTGGAATTAATAAATTCAAAAAATTTTAAACAATCTAATACTCTAATCGAAAATACTTTTAAATGAGTCTTATGCTAACAACTTTTTTGTGAGATCCACCAATTACTTTATTTTCCTAGACAAAAAATATTATTAACATATTTGATAGACAGAATATAACTCTTTAGTTAAAAATATTACAAAAACGTTTACTCGTTTAAAATGAATCAATATTGGTGAATAAAAAGTCTATAATCATTATAAAACCAATTTTTTACTACCTATACTCTATACTCAAACTCATACATCAAAGGAAATTATTTATTTGCAAAACTCACAAGAATTCAAAGTTTAACCTCTTCAGGGACGAATTAATTAAAGCCGCAAAAAAGGAGTAATAATTTTAAAAAACGAAATTTTTATTGAAAATACATTCAAAACAATGAAACAAAACAGAAATTTTAAAAAACAAAAGCGAAAAATAATGCACGCATATTTGGCCATTGGGCGGTAAGGGCACGTTATAAATTAAATGACTTCATACTTTCAGGACACAGGTTCATTGCATTTCTCGCATATAAAACAAATTAGACAAAAAATAACGCTTTGTACCCATATACAGTGGAATCTCTCATAGGCGGACATCACTGGTCGCCGATTTTATGTCCGCTTATAGGAGGTGTCCGCCGAATAGAAAAACTGATTTAATGAAAAAGAAATGTTTACCTTTATTTATTAATAAACATATATGTATAAAAACACTTAAATAGTACATAATATAGTATATTATACTTATGACAAAAAGTAAAATAAAGTCCTCTTTTGCGTAAAAAAACATAAATGTTATAAAAAAACAAGTCTGTGAACTAAAAATGTACATACATACGTACTTATATTTAAACAAAAAATAGGTAAATATTGCTTGCATACATTATATGTGCTAATGTACACTCTTTTGGATGAGAAGCTGCATTATCGAGAAATAATAGAATTTTTCGTTTTTGAGCCACCATTTTTCGATCAAATTGTTTTAACCATTCACTCATTATATCAGTTGTCATCCAAGATTTTTTATTTGAAAACCAAGTCACAGATAACAAACATAGATCCAGTTTTTTAAAGGCACGAGGTCTCGCTGATTTTCCAATAACCAAGAGCTTTTCCTTTTCACCAGCCATATTAGCGCAATGTAAAACAGTAAGTCGTTCTTTGGCCATTTTTCCACCTACACATTTTTCACCTTTTAAAGCGAACGTTTTATCTGGCAATGCACGAATCTAAATTTTTCAAGCCACCCAGAAGAAGCACTGAAATTCTCGTAGCCTAAACGTTCTCCAATTTCCTTAGCTTTTGATCTAATTATAGGTCCCGATAAAGGAATGTTCTTATTTCGGGCTTTGGCGAACCATTCGTAAGTCAGCCTGTCAATATTAAGGCCCTCAGCTTTAAAAAAGCCTCTTTTTTGTTCTGGATTAATATTTGAAATAACTCTGTTCTGCAATTTTTCTCTATGTTTTATAATTTCACTTGCTTGAGTTTTACCAATATCAAATCGAGTCGCTAAGTTACGGACACTGAGTTTTTCTTTATCATAAATTTCAATCACTTCTAACTTTTCTCTTAACGTCAACATGCGTCTCTTTGGCGCCATTCTTACTACACACACTATATAATCTGACAAAAGAGAAAAAACTCTACTTTATTAGCTAACAAACTAATGCCAACGTAATAAGAACTGCCAGCTGGAGGTAGGGTTACCAACTGTACGCTTTTGGGGCGTGTTCGTAAGAAAATAGTATTGTGTACGCTACACGCATGCCTTTACTTGCGTCCGTACAAGAGAGATTTTTATCATAAAAGGGAGGCAAACTTAGTGTCCGTGTCCGTTTAAAGGAGAGTCCGCCTAATAGAGTAATATTTATTAGAAGTATCAATATAAAAATTTCGGTTCCCGTAAAACCGTCCGGTTAAGAGAGGTGGCCGCTTATCGGAGGTGTCCGTTAAGGGAGATTTCACTGTACTCCATTCTTTTAAAATACTGGTTGCACATACAATATAGAAGATAATCAATATTTAGCACATAACAATATGCGAGGTTTAGAAAAAAATTACTACAAGAGTTGATAAGCGTACACAGATGTGTACGTTTACTAATGTCTTGTCAATGAGCATGAATATTGTAAATAATCTCTAAAATTTACATGGTTTATGTTAATTAAATATATTTTACATATCTTTCAACTTTTTTAAACTGAAATTATAGAGATCTTTGGTTAATAATAAAATAAATTTATTAGTATAGAAAAACGGTCAACAAATTTCAGTACCACGCTATTTATTCTGACCAGTAATACGACATTTCATGTTTGTTTGCCCATATTTCTTTTTTTTTTGTTAGCAAATATTGTAGTGATTGTCTACTTGTAGTAATTTTCATTAATTTTTTTTTACCGCGGCTAACTTATAAAAAAACTAAACGTACACATATGTGCCAGTATCCCTGAAGAGGTTAAGAACATGTCTTTCATCTCGAATATTTATAAAAAATAATGTAAAAACAGTTAAGACTATCTATGTGGCTTCAAGAAAAATTAAACATCTATTTGCAAAAATCAATTAATAAATACATGTTAATAAGACGCAATTTCTAAATTGCTACTTGCATTTTTGAAACATATTTTCAAAACTTTTTGGTGGTTTCTGCCTTTGAAACATATTACTTCCATAACATTTTTTCCTCTAAAAATGTATATGTAGGTAATCGATTATAATCTTCAGCTATAAACATTTAAAGAACAAAACGAAAAGTTCTTGTATACACCTAGCGCAGATTTCGTTTAGGTCTGGTTTATTATTAAACAAAATTTTTTACAGTTCATGAGTTACAAACCAAAAATTATTTTCAGTGTTTTGTTTCCGCGCACCAACATGCAACTTTTTTACATTAAATATTACACCCTGATTATTTTTCAAGTTTTAAATTTCATATTAAATTATCCATCAAAATAGGGAGTTTTGTACCTAAAACTAATCGTTTTTGACTTTTTCATTACTTTTTTTTTTCGTTGCAATTATACTTGAACAAAATACTTGTTTATAAAAATATACTTAAACATTTTGTTGTTTCACAATAATTTCAATTTTAAGTGTTTCCTTGTAGGCCAAATTGAATTGCATAAGAAACGAGATATACAGTTTTCCAGATTTTTACTTCCAGTAATGTTACGTACCTATACGGGGGTCCTGCATTAGTGCGTCAGGTTTTCTTAGCGCCCCGTCCGTAGGAGATAGAAAAAAAAACTTAAATACATCTCACATAAGCAGGCTTAATTTTAAAAAATCGTAGCGACCTCGTTTCTTGAAGTTAAGAAATAAGTTGTAGCAATAATGTTAGTCCGGTTAGGGAGCAACATTTTAATAATATTTTTTTTAATTTAGTGAAAGGGTGTTCACAAAAAATGCCAAACCTTCCAAACTTTATAGTGACATAACACATTTTTTTCCAAATGTAAGAAAAGTGACAAATTGAAAATACATAAAAGAGGAAGGACTACAATAAATGTTCGAAATGTATTCTATTTTCATCCAGACACAAATCTATTCGCCCGGATGTCTTCTTTCTGAATAAAGTGTCGCATAAATACCGCTATCGCCAATAAGCAATTTCTATCAGTCTCCCCTAGTACAAAAATCATATCGACTAGTCTTTTTCGAAATTCATTTTGATAATTTTCCGTCTTTTTTACCACGAAATAGAGAAAAGTACTCTTGCAGCAAGTATTAATCTAGAAGACCTTTAAACTATCGTAAAATATCACTTTCAGGTTTTTGTGCGTACGGCGTTAGTTTTTTAACTTTTTATAAATGCGGAATAAAAACCGTTTTACGTTTCGATGTACGAAAATTTATTCAAATGTCAAGCTGACACTTGCTTACATTTTGGCGTTTGTTTTGCATCAGTGCGGCCTACTTCGGTGCATAAAAATGCAATTAAATGGCTATTGAAAAGTATTGAATATTTTAACAACTACGGGGCTTAGACATAGGACAACCGGTATAAAAATTGAAGAGGAGAAAATATGTAACTTTTTCGGCCGCGTCTGGTTTGCTGGCTGAGACGTAGTCGAGGCCAGCAAACAGGCAAGGCCGAAAAAGTACGTTTTGGCCGAGGTGCATATTACATTTTTTGTGCGATCGAATTAAAAACAATTGAAATTTTTAGTATTTTTCAAAAATATAGGTTAGAAACTACGTGACATTTTGTCACTGACAGATGACGGCGTATGCTGTTAGCGGTGGAAACGTACTTGCATAATTCTGTACATAATTTAAATAACCTTTTTTTTGTGCGATTGTAATGTTTTATTCATAAATTTAAACATTGATTAATTATTAATTACATAACGTGTACCATATCATATATTTATTTATTAATGCATAGTATAATCGACAGCAATAGAGCAGTTAGTACAATTATACAAAACACACATTGATTAACACATAACGAGTACTATGTCGTATACAGTTTATTTATTTTTGCTATATTTGACAGTAATAGAACATACCCAGTTGGTACAATTATACAAATTTACACACATTGATTAAGTACATAAGGTGAATTTGTTTTTCGTACGCTGTAGCGGGCGAAAAAATTGTTCGGCCGTTGCTGAGGATAGGGCCGAAAATGCAGTACTTTATGGTTGCTAACGCGTCTGTCAAACAACTGTTTCTAGTACGATCGCACAAAAAATAAGTTATGTGACTTTAAAGTTTGGAAAATTTGGCATTTTTGTGTGAACACCCTGTATCACTAAGTTTAAAAAAATTATTATTTAAATGTTGCTCCCTAACCGGACTAACATTATTGCTAAAACTTATTTCTTAACTTCAAGAAACGAGGTCGCTACGATGTTTTAAAATTAAGCTAGCTTATGTAAGATTTTTCGAAAAAAAAATTATAAGTTATGTAGAGGTTAAAAAATGGCATCCGAAGACCTAAAAATATACAGGGTGTTCCATTTAAAAAAATCTTTGTTTTTGTTTTGCGCAAAAATGGGACACCCTGATTAGCTGAAAATAATTTTAAGACGTAGATCTTTTCAAACCAATAATTTAATATTTTTAAGTTTTTTTCTATCTCCTACGGGCTGGGCGCTATGAAAGCCCGACGCACTAACGCAGGACCTTGTAATTGGCAGTCTGTGTTATTAGAAAAATTTGATATAATACTGCTAGTGCGGTTTAACAAACTACGAACAAAAAATTTTGCACGGCGCGAAAACATGTCTGACACGTGTGGTATTATTAACTGTCAACATGTTTGTATAAAAAGTCTTACATCGAAACTAATTTGCGTTACATTCACGATTTTGCAAGAGAAAATCCATTCTTGCCTTTAAAAAATAATATATCGAAATAAAATGGCTTACTGCGATAAAACCCTATAAAAATGGAGTACACTTTAAATTTGAATTATATTTTCAACTCAACTCAAATTGTTTGAATGTAGAAACTTTATAATATTACTCCCTCCTTTTTTTGCAAACATTAAAATTGTTTTACGGTACCTAACACAAAAGTATATTTTGTGCAAATATCTGCCTATGGCTATAAATGTAATCATCCCTTAACGTTTGATGAAGTTTCAAGCGCTTTCAAATAAAAACAAATCATTCAGTAAATCTAACAAACTAATTGCATTGTCGCAAGGCAACTTTATAGTGAGGCAATGTCGTCGTAATTTGGATAGCAACCAGGTCTTCCATGTTCACGGTGCTAATTAGACAAAAGGAGAAAAACGTTTGAAAACCCAATCAATTGTCAAATTAATTTGCAATACAAGCGACGAAAACAAGTGAAACAAAAGAACGACTTGAAACGAATCTTTGTCAATTGTTTGACGCTAATCGGCTTAAAAAACTAAAGTTACTGACGCTAACTTCACCCTAAGAATTATACTTAATTATTCTAAAATTAAATATGTATGTTTTTTATCTACAGATCCTGGATCGATCGATTATCTTACAAGGGAAGGTCACGATACGTTGTCGCTAGAATTTGATTCCGGCTGTGTTTATTACATCAAGGGCATCAAAACTAAATGTTTTCCAGAGTTATACGTGCCACTGGCCATTACCTTCGGCAAAATAGGGGAAAAACTGAACAGCTGATTAATAAAAGTAATATTTGCGATCGCGTTGGCCATGAAACCGTCAAAGATAAAATCGAAATTCTTCTATTTACCAATAGGCGCATCCTTTGCAAGTAAAATGGTGCAAAGTTTTTGAAAAAATCTTAAACGGTTCCGAAGAAAAACGCAAAAAACGAGGCCTTTGTAAAAACGGTTTTCCCTATGTTAAACGCCTATGCAAGTCGCATAGATATAGTAATACAGATATACGACAACTTCTCAATTCATAGCGCTTATGCAAGGGTTTCGTTTTTGACGTTTTTCTCCGGAACCGTTCAAGATTTTTTCAAAAACTTTGCACTATTTTACTTGCAAAGGATGCGCCTATTGGTAAATAGAAGAATTTCGATTTTATCTCTGACGGTTTCATGGCCAACGCGATCGCAAAAATTACCTTTTTGTACCAATTTTTCAGTTTTTCCCCTATTTTTCCGAAGGTAATGGCCAGTGGCACGTATAACTTTGCAGAACATTTAGTTTTGATGCCCTTAATGTAATAAACACAGCCGGAATCAATTTCTAGCGACAACGTATCGTGACCTTCTCTTGTTAGTTATTTACAAATCTTTTTCTTAAAATTTGGTTTGAGTATATGGTTAAAAATTAAAAAATTGTTGATGATATTTTTAATTATGTTGAGATCATTGACTACCAAAACGGAAAAACAAAAGTGAAATTCATTATTTTTGACCGTCTACTCAAACCAAATTTTAAAGAACCGGATTTTAAAATAATTAAAAAATTCGAACGATGTAGGACTTTGTCTTAACCCTGTATAACAGAACTCAATTAAAAAACAAAATTTTGATTTACTGCAAATAATTATCAAGCCGTTTTAAAAATCTTTATAATTAAAGAAAACAGCAATGTTCTTAACGTTGTGGTATTAATAAGAAATAGTGGAAATAACATTAGTGTGTTATGTATATTCACACAACGGTAAAATTGAAACTCTGCATTAGATTATAGTTAAATTCATTGCAAATAAAGTTATTAACAATATTTACGTTTTGGCATAAATAACTTCAGAAATAGTTAAAATAACTTTGCTGTATTAGCTATAATCATAAAACGCGTAAAATTTGAACTCTGCATTAGATTCAAGTAGAATTTGTTGCAAATTTACTTATAAACAATGGTGTTAACATTGTGGCATTAATTTCTTCAGATTTAGTGACAATAACAACGATTTACTATGTATAATCATCAAACACATTTAAATCGACTTTAACTCAAACCCTACTTACTACACATGGAACAATGGACCTACACCACTTTTATAATGAACGGTCCTAAATCTTTTTAAACGAAGAACATGTCCTTTTGTAATTATGTTACTTTTTATGGTCCCATCTAAGTCTTAGAATCTTAAAGAACTGTCTTGTTATATCAAAGTATTCTTACATTATTTTTGTAGATAATGATCTTTTCTTGATTTAACTAATCTACTTTGTTATTTACAACCCGACAGCGTCATCTATTTGTTGTTATCGCCGTTTTCTTGTTACTTGTTTTCATGCTATTTTAAAAATAAATTCGCTGTCACTATAAGCCAGTGTCGGCTTTATCTTTTTGTGTTATTTACTTGTATAAGTTTTGGCTTGGAAAGTATTATTTTATTTTGAAAATGCATGCGATAATAAAATGATCTCCCTTAAAATTGAACTATAAATGTAAATATAAATCAGATGATTTATCTAGATAATTTAATCAACGTCGTTATTTACATGTTAGACTGTTACGACAACTTGGTTTTCTTATGTTTTTCTTTTTTTGCGGTTTGGCCTTTTTCATTTTTTGACATTGTTTCGTTTACCATTTTGTGCGTTTTGCTTTTTCTAATATCTTTTAATTTATGTAAGTTGTATTACTTAAGTTATTCTTTTATGGAAAAATTATTCAATGCTCTGCTTTCTTATATCATCTAATTTTTAAAACAACTCTCTGCTAAATTAAAAAATAACACTTTTCATACAACGTTTTGCAAAACTATTGCTTTAGAATTATCTCTCAATGTACGAGGATGGGTCAAATTGAAACCGGAATTTTGTTCCTAAACCTCGAAATTTTGATCAATTGAAAGTCGACTTTTTTCAGTAATGTAGACACTATCTAGAAGCCGTACGTGCTGTCATTGTTGTTTAAATTGCTTTTGTTTAGTCTTGTCCAACTATGACAGAGCAACCAGTTCATAACTCTGTAACGCATTGTTATTAGATTTCTTTGCAACGAAAACGTTAAACTCGCTGATATTCTTGCAAGACTTAGTCAATAGTATGGAGAAAACACCCTTTCAAAGAGTCAAGTGTATCACTGGTGTCAAAGTTTTCGGGAAGGTCGAGAACGCGTCGAAAATCTGACTCACGTAAGACGAGCACGATCTTGCTTTACCGATGAGAATATTCAGCATATCTACTGACGATCTTATTCGTAATGATCGACGATTATGTGTACGTAAAAGGGCAAGAACGTTACAAATAAGTGTGGGTAGCGTTGAAAAAATTATTCATAAAGATCTGAAGCACAAAAAAGTGTTTGCCAGATAAGTCTGCTTTCTTTGGAACAGAAACAAAGACGAGTTCAATTGTCAACAGAGCTTCTAAACCGATTCGAACGAGAAGCGTCTCTGAATAACTTGCTTACATGTAACGAAACCTGGGTTCATCATTTTATTCCAGAGTCTAAGCGGTCAAGCATGAAATGGTGTCACACAAGTTTCCCAAAACCCAAAAAATCAAAAGTCATTCTTTAGGCCGGAAAGATTATGGCTAACAATCTTTTGGGATACAGCAGGTGTGGTATGTACGGATTTTTTGACCGAACGTCATACAATTAATACCAATTATTACTATCAACTGTAATCGGGTGAGTTAAACCCGCTTCTCGATCAAAAGCGTGATTCTTCTTCACGATAACGCCCGTCCCCATAGCACTCAGTTGACCCAGAACACACTGGCTAAATTGCGTTGGGAAACACTACCTTACCCTCCATAAAGTCCTGACTTGTCAACTAGTGACTTTCATCTGTTTGCACCTCTTAAAGAAGTTCTAGGCAGCAGAAGATTTGAAGATAATGATCCGGTAAAAATTTATGTGCAAAACTGGCTAAGCACGCAAGCAAAAACCTTTTATAAAAAAGGTATTATGAAGCTTCCAAGAAGATGGTTAAAGTGCATAGAATTAGGAGAGAACGTCGAAAAATAGTGTATGTTGTTTTTTCATAAAAATTTAGTTTAAATAAAGCGTTACAGAAAAAAATCTGGCTTAAATTTGAACCACCTCGTAAATACAAAATGTTCCTGCTAAACCACTCTTTAAATAATGACAAAACATCCTTAGTCGGTTTATTAAAAAATTTGGGATGTAAAGATAAAGCAGTTTGTTTAATTCTTTTTTCCTATTAAATTAATAATTAAATATAATCCATTTTTAAGTGGAGTAAGAACTAAGCTTTTTTAAGCACACTGAAGTAGAATACCAAAATTCTTTTAATTTTTTAAGGATTTGAGAATAATATTGATTTTATAAAATCAAAGTCAAGAAAAAAATTATGTAACTAATAAAAAAAGGTAGGTTTTACTTTTCGAATAACCTATTTTTCTTAATAACAACGCTAAAACTCTACCAATATTGTTTCCTTATCCATAAACAATATTAACCATTAGTTAATGGTAAGTTCAGTTTAGTATGAACGCATTTACTTTTGGTAAAATTTCGGAACATCAAATTTTTGTATTACATTACATTCCTTTCCTTATGAGACTGGAACGTGGAGGAGTTGATGAAAGGTGAGTCACGTTTCCATCGTCCGAGCACTCTAACAAACGACCGTAACACAACTCGTGTAAATAAACTGAATCCTAAAGACAAACAATTTCATAATAATTTTCACATCAAAGCAAGTTACGTTTATTACATTTTGGGGAAAACAAAAACGGCCATAGCACAACTACTTGATTGATCAACTGACAACTGTCCTGTAATAGAGAAAAAGTTCTTCTTGCAACTCTTGTTGTAATACTATTACATATCATAAAAGAGTTGCGCACGAAGCCGCGTAGCAGCGAGTGCGTATTTCCACGAGTGCGTAATTGCTTTACAACTCGGGTTATGTAGCATACATTTTGTACGATCTCATAATGCATACGATTTTTCCAGTTTTTTGGATAGTAGTAAACACACTTGTACGTACGCTCTGTCAAGGTTGAAGTAAGTCTACTTTGACATTTCTAGACAAGTGTTTTTTGCTTACCGTGCGTAAGGACTCACTTAGTATGCATGCAGGCTGTACAGTAATAGTCATTTACAATAGTGGTCGTAAAAAAATAAATTTTTATATTATTCATTGTACTTGTTTTGTTCGGTAATTGAAAAAAACTTTGCACTTGGAGTAAATTATGAGTAGAATATTTTTTTACGCCAAGTCTCCCATCACAGACGCAAAATGTATGATACAAAAATAACTTTGAAGTCTAAATCTATATTTGGAGGGTTCTTATGAAATTTGTCTAATTTACTTTGATTAAAAATAAAACACCAATAATGTTATTGATATAAACGAGTTTATTTGAAAATCAGTTATCATTTCTTGCACACGATCTCTCATCAAAATGCAATACCACTTCAACATTCTCGTCTCAAAGGTGAAAAAACTTTTAATATAATAGTTGTAATAGAGTTTAATTAGATATTTATTTATGACATAGTACTGTAATGTTTGTTTTGTTAAAATGATTTCTAAACAGTATTTTACAGTTATACTGGGTTTGCTTCATTGGAAAATTGGAAAGACCTTAAGTAATTCAATAATTACAAAACAGCTACGATGATTTTTTAAATTATTAATTACTGAAGTTATTTGCTCAAAACTAATACTATTAAATTGAATTATTTTTTAGTAAGATGCAAAAATTTCATGTCTTTTGAGTGAATATCGATGTCATGCCCTCTTGAAACAAAACGACTATTTAAACGTAAGACGATTGATTGGTGAAGGCGCCGGACAGTCTTAACAAAATTTTCTACTTTTACCTAAGTACTATAGTACATCTTTCTAATAAATTTAATTGTTAATTTAACTTCTTTTCATGTAGGAAAAAAAGACGAACCTAATACAACCAATTACACCAATTACCAAATGCGGTAAGCCAAAAAAAACCTTGTTGGTACACAGGTAACATATAATAAAATAATTTGTATTTAAAACTAACAGAATATATACAGAATGTTTCTTAAATATTCCGAAAAAAATTGAGGAAGTAATTCCTTAGCCAAAATTAAGCGGGAATTTTTTATACTTTTTTCCTTTAGACGTCTCCTTTCGGAATTACACCCCCCTAAGGGAAAGCAGTAAAATTAGGTTTTTATTTTTTTTTCTCAAATTTGGATATATGTAGGAGAATGATAGTTGATAGAAGTTTTGTACTTATTAAAGGGTCTCTCCTAGTAGATAATATTTTTAATCATCCCTCACTTTCACAAGGGGCTGAAAATTGCGACCCCTGTTGGTTTTTTATTAGACGTTTTTGGAGGCTAAACATTTTGCAATTTAAACATTTTTCGTTAAAAGCTTGATTTCTTTATAAACTTTTTTATTCCTTAACTTTTCCTGCAAAACCTACGGTTTTTGAGTAAAAAATAAATTAATTAAATTGCACATGCCTGGTTTAAATGGTAATATTTCTAATAGTTTTTCGAATTGCATATCTCTGTATCACAAAAATTTAAATAACGTATTAGAACTTTATTTTTGCGTAGTTACTCGACAGAAAACTAATATGTTTTAACGGAAACGGTAGTGAACCGATAACTTAAAGTGAACTGTGAGGCTCATACGAATGAAGTTGGTACACTTTATGATGAAACAAGTTTACAAAAGTTTCTCGTATCTCAGCATAACAACATTAAGTAGTCTAGGCAACTACACTTTTCCAAACTTTTTCTTATAATTTGAATATTTTACAAATAAAAAAAATATTTTTAGTTGCAGTATATTTCAAGATATTTTTTAATACTTATATCACTAAACAATACCGATTTACTCATCGCAGAATTTTTTTTGACAGTATGATTTTTCGAATTGTCGCGATTTGGTGCCACTGTCGTGCGTCTTTAAAGTTATTGAGAAAATTGAATAGGGATACGACAGTGAAGGGGTTGCGTGACGAATTAGATTCTGTTGACTATCTTCAATATAAAAAGGCTAAAGACCCGACATCCGGAATAAATTAGAATCCATAACGCGTTGGTCTCGGGTTTTCCAGATAAGGGATCTCGTAGTGAGTTGATACTATTTTTAGTAAATGTTTACCATTATAAATTATTCACCTTCGCACTTAAACCTTATAAATTTCTCGATTTTGCATGATCCCCATCTAATATGCTAAATATTTGTTCTTTATTCCTACATGCAAAGTAGATTGGTTGTAAATATTATCTGCTTACCGCAGTTAATTATTTTATTATTAGAAAAAAGTTTGTAACGTAAAATATAAAATAAGTTTAGGTAAACTAATACTCGTCTTATATTATTAAGAATCTTATTTATAACAATATTAACCAATTTTAGTACTGCCATCTCTCTGTGAGTATTGATTAGAAATCATTACTATTTACTTGAAGACAATATTCCATTTTTTGTCAATTACTAAACAATTTTACAAAACTGGGTGCAGACCACGTATACAGGATGACAAAAATCATCATGTGTAGTTTGGGTAACTTTGTTATTATAAGAGGTTCATGGTCGGTTAAATTAGCAAAGTTAGGCAGAATTTCAAGAGGAATTTAATGCCATTTTGACATTTAACCTACACCTTAAACTTTTTTAAATATATGTATTGAAAAAACTAAAAACACATTTATTTCAACGGTAAATAATTCCACAGCCACCTATACCTTAAAATCAAATAATGAAATGATTCCTGTAGATATTTTTACGAAAAATAGAAATACACATCTAAAAATGTATGGTAAGTACTAAGTACACTTGATTTTTGAGATATAAGCCAAACTTGACCTTTTTTAAATGGCAACCATAGTTGGCTATGGGTTCATTAAAAATACACTATTTTCTCGTTGTATTGATGTATGGGTTGTTGGATTTATCTTTAAAAATAAGCATATTATAATTATTTTTTTTTCATAAAGTTTAATCCAAGAGGTCATGGAAACAAAACACAACAAAAATAAACTAGCTCTACTTAATTAAAAACATTTAAAAAAAGCGATAACTTTAATAATTTAAGATATTTTTTACATTTCATAAATGATTTATGATCTTTTCTTAACTATTGCTATTGAATTTAAATTATAACATGCGTTCAAAGTGTAGTACTCTTTACATGGGCAATACAAATTTGAGATTTTTAGATATGTTTTTCGGTTATTCGTTAAAATATCTACAGTAATCATTTAACATTTTGACTTCAACGTAGGTAGCTATGGAACAATTTACAGTTGAAAAAATCGTCTGTTTTTAGTTTTTCCAAAATATTTTAAAAAGTTTATATTGACAAACCACTGGCGGTATGCAAATTGTCTGGGATGGTCTGCCGGCAAAAAGGCTTTAGATGATTTCATTTTATATGAATGCATGTCCAAGTCCTTTTTTACAGTCGTTCGGCATGTTCCATAAGAAGGTCCTATTTCTTGAGAAAGACGTTTCAAATGTTTTGTAGACTTCTGGGCCATACGTTGGCGAACGTCATTAACAACTCCTTCTCTACAAACGATTGGCCTACCAGCACTTTTTTTATGTCACAAAGCCAATTTCCCGAAACACACCAACACAGCTTGTAAGACATGCATGAAAATCCTTTGGTATTACTGCTAAGTCTGGGAAGCACTACCGAAAGCAGTCCAAACATACATAAACGCTGACTGTATTCCCAAATTCCATTAACTAGCACACCAGTATGAAACAGAACTGATTTACAAATTTTAAATATCAAAAAATGATTGACATAAATGCACCATACTAGCTTCGACAATTATTTTAAAATCCATGAGCACCTTCGACCAAGATAATTTTTGATATTATGGTATAGAGAATCTTATTTATACTAAAAACTTTCTTGCCATTTTAATCCACGAATTTAAAGTAAAGAATAATGCTTATCTATGTTAATTGTGGTCCATTTCCAAACTTCCATTAATTAAAAAATCTTCACACATTTTCATAAATGTTTGGAGGTTCATTTATTTTGTATATCTCTTATTGGATTATTTTCCTAGTTTTAGCCTAATTATCTTGAACTTACCAAACTTGTTTTCATTAGAGCTATTAACTGGGTTCAAACTGTCAAAGTATGATTCTTCTTAGCACACAGTCTGGGCCTACTGTTTATTTCCTCTTCAACACATAACTTAAAATTACTTTACGACAGTTTCAAATTTATAGCTGTCATCCTCAACTTAGTTTAGCAACTTCTAAACGCTCAACAGAAATATTTTGCCATTTCCTTTGATGTCGCTTTCAAAGCGAATTCGCCTTTTAATAATAAATCAGAATCTTTAATTCGCATTGCCGTTAAAACTCGCCTTAATTCCCCAGTCTATTTTAAATAGCCCCAATTAGGAGACCAAATATTCTTGTTGGGGTAAAATTGCATATTTTATTGCATCTCCTCCTCTATAATTATTAAATATTGATCTTAAGGCTCCGAGGAGGGTCGGGAAGTTTGTAAGTTCAGATTGTAAGGACACTTTATGTCCTACTAAGTTCCCGCGGGGACCAAACTCATTTTATGATACCATATGACGGAAAATGTTCTGGCTTTGCCTCCAGTGCTTTGGCGAGATTCGCCGTCAGTGCTTTAGTGTGAGATTCACTAGACACGTATTAGACCTGAATTTATGCATCTCCGGCGATGGTCGCGGTTGGCTTTCACACTTGGATTTATTCAACCTTAATTTCCCACTTTACGGTTACGGAAAACTATTACGTTCGTGCCAAAAATCGGAATGAAACTAATGGACGGTTTTACAACTTTCATAAGTTGAAAAATCTATAACTGAAGCTTTAGGGATAAGTCTGATGGATTATTTGATGCCGGGAGGGATTTTCACACTGTTTTAGATAAAATAAGTATTTTTATTTCAATTTGCAAACAGTATGTAGAGCTAATAAAACACCAATCATAACTTGTTAATCATTTCCACTTATTTTTATTTACGGTAACAATTATCTACTGCGTTACTTAAGCAACTTTGGCATTGCAAGACTTAGTGAATCAATTTAATTAGCAGGGTCGATCATATTTAAAAATAAAATTGAAAGACCTTTACAAAATTAATTAATGTTTACAATTTTTGGAAAAAAAACTTCACAAAGCTGCAAGAATCTTATTATCAAATTTTTTTTTAGTGATAATTCTCTCCATGTACTAAAAAAATTGTAACTTTAAATTAACAACAGTTTAAACGTAACTATTGTTAACCATTTTTGTAGGTCTTTCTGTAACATACATTTTTATTTCGTATGACCATTTTTGTACGCAGAGTTGTTAAATATTCATTTCACGCAATTCATTAATAATTATCAATTATAGTAGAGGCCTTTGGTGGAAATCCGAGCAGATTATAACGTCTATCCTTTAACTGAGTTATCACGCAGCCAGGCTATAATTTAGAACGAGCAATAGCTGAAGATGTCTCAGTAGGCCTGTCCTGGTAACTCAATGATAAATGACACTGTTCCAGGTTGCTGCGATATTGTCTATTGGTGACGTTTAACTTGAACATTTGGTAGCTTTTGTTTTAGTTAAAATTCCCCGCAATATTTCATCGCGTCCCTGTGACGTAATATTGTTTAACGCCGTTGTTAAATTTAGTAATCAATCATAACAGGATTTAAGGTGGCGTAGCATTGTCAGATATTCATGTGTCACACCGAAATTCGGTAGGCACTGAAATGACACGATTTAAAACAACAAAATTTAAGTAATATGCAATCTGAAAATGCGAAATTTAATTTAACTAATAGGTTCCCTAGACAGATCTTGTTAAACTTTTATAACAGCGTTGTAATTTAACTAATTAAAAAGTTAGGCAAACATTTATAAAAGCATGTTGTAAATAATTAATTTAAACTTTCGAAAAACCATGTTACCAACAAAATATTTGCCCTTCTATGAGCTGGAGTAAAAGTTAAGAAATGTTTTGGAAGTTACTTAAGGGAATTTATGCCTAGTTTTATGTTTGTGGAATGTTAGTTACATATAAACCGTTAACTGTGGAAGGACAAAAAAAAAGACAAATAATTTCTACAATTTAATTAGCTTTTTATTTGTAGACACCTAACAGTTTATATTTTGAAATATCCACATGTTTTGACCAATTAAAACTTCGTTAGTAAATTACATCGCTTAGGCCCAATTGCACCACCCTCCCTTAAATGTGTCACTTTAGTGTAGTGTAGTAAGTGTTACTTATATTTAAGTGTCACTTAAATTATGGAAACATTGCACCACTCCCGCCTCTACAAAACTTAGCGAAAAGGCTTAATACATGTGGCATCAGAGCAAAACTATACTGACAGTAAGTAACGCCGTGGTAACGTCACTTTGACTTGTCAAATACCGAAATTTTTTGAAAGCTTAGCTAATATTATTTTAATAAAAGTCTTATGATTATCAGATCTTTAATTTGGTTGATAGGAACATAAAGCAAAACGAATTTCACAAATCAAAAAAGGCTTACTCATTCATGTAATCACACAACAACTGCCAATTTTTTTAGGGCTAAGTGTCACTTTAAGCGGCAGAATTCTATGGCTTAAGTTTAAGGTGAACTTTAGAGATAAGCAACACCTGTGCAATACAGTAAGCTTCACTTTACGATTTAAGTAACATTTAAGTTGTTAAGCTGGGGTGGTGCAACTAGGCCTTAATCATTTATAATAAAAACGTTTAGTTCTATTAGTCGTAGTTTAATAAAACACTGGCTAAGCTAAGAAGTAAAACCGTCCCATAGAACAATTAAAAGTTTGCTATGTGATACGAACATCTATAAGGTTGTTAAAAAAACGTCATAAAATTTGCAAAAACAAAACGATAAAACATTAGTAATCTGTTTTTTGTTTTTATTTATAAACAAAACCGGACTAAAACAGCGCAATTCAAGTAAAGCTAAGATTAAAATAATTAAAATTTAGTGATATTTACAATTCAATACTTAATTATGACATTGGTGTTCGTTAATTTATGACCCAAAAACCAAATATTGGTTTGGTGAACTCTCAAAAAATTGTTTTCTTGGCAAATTGGTACATATTTAAATTCATATAAATTTGAAGAAACTTAGACTTTGTTAATTTTTATTAAGTCAACCTAAATGCAAACCCTCAAATATTTTGAAACTAATAACAATGGACTTACACCACTTTAATAATAAACATTCCATATAAGATTGTTTGTATTTTTCTATCTCTTTCCCTTGGGTTCAGATATTCTCTATTCGTCTATTACTTTATTTGTTGTATGTTAAGCTCAAAGACCAAAAACACTCACTGAGTGAAAAATAAATCCCACCACAACGTGTTCTGGCTCACTTACTAGTCAGCTTTTGTATACAATTCACTTCTATAGCTTAATTTACATTATTTGTTTGGGAAAAAAACTTTAATTGACCCTTATTCATTTGGTCACGAATAGAGGGCCACGTTAAAAGTTGGTTAAAGCTTTTTTTATTTCCGCATTTTGACCTTTTCACTTATGCCAGAACGAGTTGTGATCGGTATTTTTTGATCAATGAACGTTTTTGATCTTTAAGCCGAACATATAGACTGAATAATAATTGATGTAAGCCGAACGAATTCCTTATTGAAGTTATGAATAAATACGATAGTTTGATAATTTCTAGTATATTAAAAAGCATGGGATTGGATTTTTGAGTTTATATACTGTAGTTTCACTAAATACAATTTCCAACAAGATTTATTTTTCATTTCCGTTTTAATATATCTGAAGATTTGTGTTGACGTCTAGGATTTCAAAGCTATACTGATGAGCTTTTCTCATTTAGTTGGATACTTAAGGTTTGCCGAAATTATTCCCAGGGTGAAAAGAGCTGCTATGAACGTGAGCTGTAAATGAAGTGCTATGTTTGCAATTCTGTTAACTTAACACCCTTACCGTGACCAAGTTTTAGGGTTATTTTTTCTGTTGAACACAAGGAATTCAAATTATGTATAGGCAGAAATTTTGTAAACTTTGAAATATTATTTATTCATTTAAGTTAGGCTCGGAGTTAAAGGAACCGAAGTTGTTGCTAGTTGCGTACCACTTTCATTTTAAAAAAATCTAAAATTAATGCATTTTTGAAATGTAGTCACTCTTTTTTTAACTGTTACCCAAGAGTTAATTGAAATTGAAAGTAAAGCAAAAATATTAAAGCTTTTAACCATCTATTACTCATGTTGATTTTCAATATTATGACTGCACACAGGGTGTTCCAAATTTGAGGTCCTGTAGGAGAATTTTTTTATCTTAAAAGGTAGAAGTCAATTAAATTAAAGTAAAGTCGCGTAATAGTTTGAATTTATCTCATTTCTCATCAAGATTGTGTATTTATATAAAAGGTTTAAAGATTGATAATCATTGTTTAGGCCTTAAATAACGTACACCTATAAGATTTTTAAGCGATTT
This sequence comes from Elmis aenea, assembly GCA_947652605.1. Lineage (NCBI taxonomy): Eukaryota > Metazoa > Arthropoda > Insecta > Coleoptera > Elmidae > Elmis > Elmis aenea. The sequence goes on from OX393580.1 coordinate 26,932,374, forward strand.
GCTTTATTTTAAAAGTTTTTCAATATTTCCCTAACGTGAGAAGCAGATTTTAATTTAATTTTAAATATAGGCCTTGCGTTTTCCTTATTTGTCATGAAAACTTTAAAATCTTAATTTAAACAATAGGAGGAATAATAATCCTTGTTTAGAGTCTAATTTTTGGTCTAAACTTTAAACCAAAAATAACGTGTTTAAGAATTTTTAAGCCATTTTTAACTTCAAATTTTTTTTTTTGTTACCAGTACTATTTGTGTTTATCGAATATTACAACATTTTGCAATTGAATTTATTGGTATCCGGAAGATTCACCAAAAACCAATTCACCGAAAGCAATTCACCGAAAGCAATTCACCGAAAGCAATTCACCGAAAGCAATTCACCGAATATCAATTCACCGAATAAGCAATTCACCGAATTTTCGACCGAATCAACGAAAAATAAATGTATATAAATTACATGAAATATGTTAATCAAAGATCAGAAAGTAATATATTGTGACTGACCATCCTATTTTGTACATTGGTTGCACTTTTTGGGGTTAAGTACTTATTACTCTTATTTTTATTGTTTTTAATTATGGCTTCATATGGTGGTTGGACCCCCAAACGTTATTTTACGTATGTAGGTCTAGAGCAATTATTACACAGTAAGAAACAAATAAAACAATGAGAAGTACTATTTGTGTTTATCGAATATTACAACATTTTGCAATTGAATTTATTGGTATCCGGAAGATTCACCAAAAACCAATTCACCGAAAGCAATTCACCGAAAGCAATTCACCGAAAGCAATTCACCGAAAGCAATTCACCGAATATCAATTCACCGAATAAGCAATTCACCGAATTTTCGACCGAATCAACGAAAAATAAATGTATATAAATTACATGAAATATGTTAATCAAAGATCAGAAAGTAATATATTGTGACTGACCATCCTATTTTGTACATTGGTTGCACTTTTTGGGGTTAAGTACTTATTACTCTTATTTTTATTGTTTTTAATTATGGCTTCATATGGTGGTTGGACCCCCAAACGTTATTTTACGTATGTAGGTCTAGAGCAATTATTACACAGTAAAAAACAAATAAAACAATGAGAAGGTAATATATTTATTAAAAACATATTGTCAAACAATTATAATTTACATAATATTATTTAATATACTATTTTAAAATAATTTGAATTAAAATTCATTTATATTCAGATATTAGGAAAACATTAAAGATTTATTGTTGCTAGATAACAAGTTGAACAAAATCAAGCATTTCATTTGTGATGATTACATGGTTTAGGCGTTTGTCAACAAACCAGCCATCGGAGGATCCCTTGTTTTCCAAAATTTTGAACCTATTCTGAATTTCTTAGAAGTTTTTCTCATTGTTTTATTTGTTTCTTACTGTGTAATAACTGTGGATATACCTGTGGATATAAATACGTAAAAAACGTTTGAGGGTCCAACCACCTTATAAAGCCATAATTAAAAACAATTACAATATGAGTAATAAGTAAACCCCAAAAAGTGCAACGATTGTAGAAAGTAGGATGGTCAGTCACAATATATTACCTACTTTCTGATCTTTGATTAACATATTTCATGTAATTTATATACATTTATTTTTCGATGATTCGGTGAATTGCTTATTCGGTGAATTGATATTCGGTGAATTGATATTCGGTGAATTGCTTTCGGTGAATTGCTTTCGGTAAATTGGTTTTCGGTGAATCTTCCTAGACCCGAATTTATTGTTAGTAGATTCATTAGACCATCATAAAGCAATAAATAACAACCAATTCTTTCAGAAATCAATTAATATAGTATTTGTTGTAGCTCTATAATATTTCAACACATTTGCCAAATGTACGACCTTATATTTTGTGGTTCAAAATAATAATCATGCAATGAACGACGACTACCAATATTTCCAAAACCAATTTAAACACAATTTTTAATATCCTCTAAATTGTTACAAATATGCCAAGTGTACACTGGCAATTATTTTTGTAATATATTGAAAAATTTTGGATTTGGCTTTATTGTTAAAAAAATGTTAACATCATTAGAACAAAACATAAAGTTGACCAATTTGTTCAAACGCTGATAAAAAAAATTTAATTCTTTAAAATTTGCCAATTGTATACCAAGTTACAATCTTCATGCAATTTTTTTATTTGTATTTCAACGAATTAAGAAAAAGTTAATATTGTTTAAACTATAAATAAAGTGTGGATAAAGTTTTAAGCCATTTGCTATGGTTTGAAAATAGATACGGTGACTTTATTTTCTTGAAGAAAATAAAGGACAAATAGAGCTACTTGGCGAAAACCTATACCAAAATTACGGTGGATTTTTCCGTGGCAAAAAACAAAACCTTTAAGGTTTATATCTGGAATTAAAACGACTATTGGAGATTGATGGATAACTTACTTAATAACAACGTACAAAAATTAACAGCATTTTCATGTCAATAACAAAAATTAACTATAATTGTTTTTAAACGTAACACAAATAATAATAAATATTTAATTAATAATAACTCTGATTTTTATATTAGTTTAAATTATATTTTTGGGAGATTTTTTTTTAACAAATCATTTTTATATTTTATGTAATCATAAAATTCTAGGCAGTTCATATTATAATTACATTTGGTGTAAATGCAAGCTTGCAGAGTTTCGACTTTTAATTGTTTTTTTTTTTTATTGGTCCAAAACTTCTTAATGGCAGAAAAGACCCTCTCAGTAGCAGCGCTTGAACCCGGCAAACATAAATAACATTCAACAATTAACGACAGCTTTTTAAAAGTTACAAGATTTTCAGAAAATTTTTGAATTATTGCAACCCATTTTTCTTCAAAGGTTATTGCTGCCACTCATGTAATTTTTCTTTAGTTATAAAATTGCTTGCAACAAATTTCATCAAAACGATCACCGTCTTTTATTTGTAATTTTATTTTATCGGAAAGCAAAGTTACAGTTCGCTCTACTTTGGACCAAACAGAAATTTCATTTAAAAGAATCCAGTAAACTTCAGCCATTTCTTGATAAGCATTATTCCACTGATTTAAATAATCAATAAAAGTTTTATAAAATGATTGCACAAGTGACTTCGCTGATTTAAAATTAAGTTGACCTCGCATTTGACTTAACTTTTTGCCATCTAGCGGAGTTCAGTTAAAGTTTTTATGCGCTTATCACCATACAACAGTAATCAAGAAAATGAAGGACAAAATTGAGTTTTCAAAAAATTTATTAATCAAAAAGACAGCGCTTTTAAATATAGGACTATCCTTTATAATAAACGACGTATGGTCAGCGTACCCATAGAGGCACTTAATATTTGTCAAACTTACTTTTCTATGTAAACTTACAAGAGTGTTAAATACGTAATGTTGAAAGCTTTCACTCATACTTTTTTGAACTTCTTAAAATTATATATAACTAGTTCCTGCTAAAATGACTGTATTTAATAATTAACCATGCACTTAAGTTAACAGTGTCACCGCCATTATCGTGTAACTATATTATAGAGTTCCTAAACATCACAAACGGAAACTATATGAGATAGTGCTCGCATACATGCGCCCATTAAGTTTCTTATGAGCATATATTTCTCCCCTTAGATTTACACTACAAGGAAACGTGGAACTTAATGACTCGATTTCGTGTTTGTCGTCTTATTTAGGTTCTAGTAGTATCTCGTTACCAAATGCTTGCAATTTCAGCGAATTGTTTACGTATACGAGAAGGAATAATGAATTCTTACCGTATAGTATTACAGACACGTAAAGATCCCATCTAAATCGACAGTTTGAGCGAGTTTCTTAAAAAGCACATCTTCCGAATGTAGTTTCACTTGAATTCTCTATTCGTAAAAGACTCTTCTATGTTCGGTATTTCAACTTCGAGCTACAAAGCTATTTCATAGTTTGGATATTTAGACATTAAAGCGAAAGAGTTTTTGACTGTCGGTAAATGTCCGTAGTTCCTCAAAGTCATACAATAAAAAAAATTGAAATTCCCAATAAGTACATATAATCAAACAAGGGTAAAGTTAAAATTATTGAGAATAGAAACACCTAAGATTTCATTTTATGTTCAAAGCAATTTCCTTTAGCAATAACACATTTCACCATTCTAAATGTTTACTTCTAAAAAGCTCCCAACCAATCTCCTTTCGGCTTAGTTGCAACGTAGTTATGAGTTGCTTCTCTGACAAGAACTTTTAACTCAAAAAAAAAAAACTCGCAATGCCAAGTCCAGTATGGTTAGGTCAGGTTGATATCTCTACGTCAAAAACAGGAGATTCAAGCTGACATTTGAGGACATACATTATCCTTATGAAGCAGTGGCGTAGGCAGGATGCTTTCATGGGGGGGTTAATAAACGCAAGAAGTGCTGAGGACCTATTTTTTGGGGCACCACTCTCTTTTTCAGTTTTTTGCAGCAGGATGTTTGATAGTTTAATTATGGGACGGGAGGTTAATAAACGGTAAAAAGAGCCGAAGACCTTTTTTTTTTGGGGTTTGGAGCGGAGCTCAGAGCTGGAGCACGGAGCAGTGGAGCAATGGGTTTTTGCCCGGAGCAGGAGCGGAGTTCGGAGCAAATAATTTTGATTGCTCCACTTCTCCAGTTAATTATGTAAAATTTTAAAAAAAAACTACTTTTTTCCCCTTTTTTTCAATGTTTGAAGATCAATAATCTGTTTTTTCAAACATTTATCTTCACTTGTTTGTTAGGGCCAAAGATTTTTATTTTTGACCAACTTCTACATATCCGATAAAATTAAAACTTTGTTTTTAAAAACAATTTTTTTAAATCAACAACTTTTTTAAAAAAATTTAACAATATTTGGAGCACGGAGCGGAGCTGGAGCGGAGCTAAAGCAGGCATTTCGATGCAGGAGCGGAGCAATTAAAAAATTGGACTGCTCCAAACCCCTGCTTTTTTTAGCACAAAGATTGTTATTTTTGACCAACTTCTACATATCCGATAAAATTAAAACTTTGTTTTTAAAAACAATTTTTTTAAATCAACAACTTTTTAAAAAAATGTAAACAATATTTGGAGCTCGGAGCGGAGCTGGAGCGGAGCTGAAGCAGGCATTTCGATGGAGGAGCGGAGCAATTAAAAAATTGGACTGCTCCAAACCCCTGCTTTTTTTAGCACAAAATTTACAGTTCTTCAGCTCTATACCCCCCCTGACCCCTCCTTGCCTACGCCACTGTTATGAAGCATGATCCTCTTTTCTGTGTACCATTACGCTGTAACTGTCTTCTGCACATCTAGCTTAATTGCATTTACCAGAACCGTATTCCTGAAAAAAACTGCATGCGATACAATTTTTATAGCGCAAAGAAAATCCCCTTATTAAAGCAAAGTATTGAACTCGCTGGTCTGGTACGTGCATAATAAAAATTCGATTTAACGGATCTCAATTTAAACGGTTTTGGGATTTAATGAACTGAGTTTTATGATTCTTTATACGTCCCCAAGTTAAATGTTTAAATTTTTAGCTGCATCTGCGTAATAAGAACGCTGGCTAGTATTGGCTGATGGCTGTGTATTTTCAACTAACCATATAACCTTTTACTGTTATTTTTTCCAGAGCCATTTTTTTGGTCGTCGGTTTGTTTGTGGTAGAACTTCCATAAAAGTGTATGAGGGAGTTGCAAAACACACCCTTAACACTAAGGCATGGTTGTCTCTATGCTTCCTCAGTGTATAAAAATATAACAAACTTCTGAAGATTATGAGTAAAATTTGGTTACCTATTTTAGTAACTCATGTCTTATTGGTAAACAGTTGTCGTTTCTTAAGCGGAAAATCAATTTTTTACTTTATTTTTAAATCAAATTACGTTTATATATTTACCCAAACAGTTCACGCATTTTGTTTCGAGAAAAATAATGTGTCATGTTGGTTATTAACAAAAATATTGTAATTAGGTTAAGGAGTTAAATTAAGCAAGCATATTATGTCTTTAAATTGTTCCTTAATCTGATTTTTCATACAGCCTCAGTAGCCCATAATTGGAATAAATGATATATAATTTCACCTTTACACCAAGACAACATTAATAGTTACAATTTCAATATAAATATATACATGCGTTTGATTAATAAATTAAAATTGTTTAAACAAGTTTGTAATTGCGTTGTATTTTATACAGGATTAGGTAATTTAAAAAAAAACAATAAAACGCGTGTAAAGAAATAAATGAGACTAAACCAAACAAATAAATAATAAATTTGATAAACTTAAGAAATAAAGAAAGATAAAGAAAAGAACTACAATAACATATGTTTTAGAAAATCAACACACAATTTTAATTAAATATGTTATATGAAGATAAGTCACGAGGAAAGTAATAGACACAAATTGGAAGACATTATTTTAAAAAAAGAAAATTTTCTTCCACTCCATCAATACAGATATTAAATTAACATCTGCCAATTGGGATCGTTGCTCCCAAAAGCACATGCGACAACAAATATTTAAGAAAATAAGCAACTGATAAAGAGATGACAATCTTAGAACTTGTATAGATTTTTCAAGAAGCCATTATTTTTAAAAGCGAGATGAATTATTTAAATAATTGCAATATTCATCTATAATTTTAGTTTTAGTATTTAAGTTACTTATCAACTTAAACTTAAATTTGGTAGTTTTTTTTTTTATGAGTAATACAATGGAGCTTAATCTTTGTAACAATTCTTTCTTAAAATATAACTTTCTAAATGATGAAAATGTTATTGCAGTTCATTTTTATGTAAAATTTTATTTTACAGGTTAATCATTTATTTCTTTAATGCTAAATGTATGTATGTTTAAAAAGCTTTAACAAGCAAATACTTTAAAAGAAATCTTGAAAAGCACAATCACTTATGTCTTAAGTCGAAAGTTTTCTTTATAAAAATTTAATTAGCTCACTTTATATTTTATAACAAAGTTTGTACGTCAGAGCAAAACAGTTGTGTTAAAAACTTTTTGCTGCAGCTCATATTTATTCTGCAATTACTTAAAATACAAAATAATTATGCCGCAATAGTTTGTGGCATAAATTTACCCTGAATTAAACACATCCCGGTTTTAATTTTAAATTTATTTAAATTACTTCGTTACCGCGTTAAAACAGCGGGTCCAAACTAGACAGAATAATAAACAGCAGAAATACACAGCATGTTGGATTGTAAACATCGTTTTCACGTTGCTAAAAATGCATACGAAGCCAAAGTTGAACTTTTAAATCGACTATTCGCACAATACAGTTTCTGCATCGTTTAGTCCTAAATTTGTTTTGCAATTGTAAAAGCTCTGTTGGAAATGCGTTTTGGAGCGATACCAGAAACACTTCGTTTAACAGAATTGCTTTTTCACAAGACTCAGTGCCGCGTCTTTGTGTACGGAATACCATTCATTTTCTGGTGAGCACTCTAATGTTATTGAATTTTTCCGAAACATTCGCGTAATTATTCCGATGCAGTTGTTGAGATTTTATTGAAACGTCCAGGGTTTAATAATACCTACTCAAAAATATTGTAAGACACCAATAACTTTCAATACATAAAATGGAAAATAAAATGAGTACTTATTAGTGAATTCGAGAAGAGCGCAGTGGAATGATCGGTAGTTATTCTGTTTTATCTCTACGACAACATAAATAATTTTAGTATTTCGGCAAAACTTAAAATAAGGATGGTATAATGGTTATTACTTAATAAAACATATCGGGGAACAATAATTAAGAAAAATAAAGGACGAAACATAAAAAAGGTCATGAAACGAGGTATTAGCGAATGTCGTGAAACTTACGCAATGATGTCCAAGAGAAACATCAAAAGTAATTATTTTTAAGTCAAACACATGAATGCAAGAAGTTGCAATAAAACACCCCAGCCCTTTAGCGTCTTTATTTAAAAAGATAAAGCTTTGGTGTCCCAAACAAGCAGAGCTGGGCAATGCTTGAATGCTTACTACTTGCAATAATTTTTTAAGCACTTTTATTGCTTCGAGCACAATGCTTGGAGCACGTTCTAAAACAGATGCTCGATGCTTAGAGCACCAAGCACTTTCATGAACACTTGGTACTTATTAAGCACTTTAAAGTGCTTAATAAGCATTTTTATTTTAACCGCGCTCACTCACTCGGAGTTGAGCAGTTGACAGGTTAAAACTTGCAGATGCAGATATTAGTTTGTTCGTGTGTCTATTGTTAACCGCATCTGTGTCCATTTCGTTTGTGTTTTGTGCGACGACTTAATTAAACAAACTGGAATACGAACGTCAGTAAGAACTAAGGTATGCAGTATGCACATATTTGTTGTTTAACGTTTATCTATTACCTTTCTAGTATAATTTACATTCTAGGATTCTAGTATAATGGAAGGATCTAAAGATACAATTGATGACGTGGGCGACATATTCTTAACACCACCGGACCTAGAAAATTTTGATGATTCCTCAGAAGATCCTAATTACAATCCTGTCACAAAAGAAACACAACCAAGAAGAAGAAAAATATCAGACTACCTTCAAAGATTCAGTACGGCAACAACTGCAACAGCATCTTCCGATATACAATCTGTTTCCGTCCATGTGAGTAGTGATAGTGATAACTTAAACGATTTATCCAAAAGATATGCCTATTTAGATGGAACTTACTTTAAAGTCACTGAAATTAAAAACAAACACATTAAAACACAATGTAAATTGTGTTTACCAAAAACGAAGTATATACAAGGGATTGTTGGGGTATCAACAAATTTCCATTCGCATATTAGAAAAGTACACCAAAAACAGAATTGTGAATATCAGGACCATCTGAAACAGAAAGAACGTACCCGTTTAAATAAAACATGTACTGCTACAGATACAGAAACAGAACTGGAGGATATTTTTTCACAATCTTCTACGTGTAGTTTTGTGCCTAAAATGAATAACCGAAAGCGGTAAAAATTACAACAACAAAGTATCGAATCTAGTTTGACTGGAATAAACCAAATAGAGTTTAATAAAAGACTGATTAGATTTATTACTAATTCCATGTCAGCTGTATCTGTGATAGAAAATAAATATTTTATTGACTTATTTCGAGGGCTGAATTTAAAAATAATGAGTAGAACAACTGCTATGCGACAAATAAAACAAATGAATGAGGACAAACTATTATCTATAAAGAATGTGTTGCAAAATGTGCAGTACGTATGCACAACAACGGATATTTGGTCAGGGAAAAAGCGAAGTTTCTTAGGAGTAACGATTCACTGGCTCGATGATAATTTATTTCGGCATTCAGCAGCTTTAGCTTGTAAGCGATTTACCGGAACACACTCGTATGATAGAATTGCTGAATTATTAGATGACATTCATACAAAATTTAACTTGGATCCACTGAAGACAGTTGCTACTGTAACCGACAATGGTTCTAATTTTGTAAAAGCTTTCCAAGAATTTGGGCTAGCAATAACTGCACCAATATTGGGCACCAGTGACTGCGAGAACCAGGAAGAACGTTGTGTTTCGGAGGGATATGAATCGAGGGAATATGAAAGTAAAGATGACGAAGAGGACGAAAATGATGACATTGAAGACCTTATTGAGGAATCTGAAGATCTTATACCACAGTTTCTCCCAGTATTATGTGCGGATAACGAAGACGAAAAAAATTCGCGTGAAAGTATTCACATTAACTTGCCTAAACACCACCGGTGTGCAAGTCATACAATAAATTTACTTGTTACAACAGATTTGAAAAAGGCTATTAATAACAATCCAGCAATAAGGAAGAGACATACCACTGCTATAAATAAATGTAATATCCTTTGGAAGAAGTCCTCATATCCCAAGTCCGCAGAAATAATAAAAAATGTCTTAGGGCATTATCTGAGTTATCCGGGCACAACAAGATGGAATTCCCATTTTGATGCTATCATACAAATCCTAAATGACCGTCAAAAATTAGATGATTTGTTCCTACTATTTAACATTAACAATAAATTTAAAGAAAACGATATCCTTTACTTGACCGAGTATTGCAAATTGCTCAGTCCACTAGCATTATCTTTGGACATATTACAAGGAAAACAGAACACGGTTATTTATTACCTAGTCTCTGTTCCTTAAAGAATAAACTTAACAAGTTGAAGACTGAACACTTAAAATATACTACCCCTTTTGAATGAAATTAAAAGCAGCCTTTTAACAAGATTTGCAAAATATTTTGCTTTAGATGATGAGGAAGCCATAATCGCAGCTTTTAGCATACCAAAATTTAAGCTGAGATGGTTACAATCTTTACTAGCAGTAACAGATACAGATTCAAGTTCTAATTTTACCTCTAAAAACAATGTAAATGAAGTTTACGAAATTATAATCAAAGCTGCTCAACAATTGCCGAGAGATGAAGACACCATGATTAATGTACAAGAAACAACACAATTATCTGAAGAAATTTTTGATTTTAATGAAACAGATTTTATGAATTCAACCCGTGAACGTGAGGACAATCTATTTGCCACTTCTACTTCTATCCATGAAGAAAAAACAACGATAGAGTTAGAATTATTTCAGTACCAAAGATCCTAGAACCTAGAACGGACTTGGATAGTTTACATAACTTACCTACAGTGAAGAAATTATTTTTGAGGTACAATACTCCTCTGCCGTCAAGTGCTTCTGTTGAGCGATTATTTTCTTTCGCAAGTATAATAAATGCACCTAGGAGGCATGCACTTTCAGATGATAATTTTGAAAATCTGGTACTTTTAAAAGCAAATTCGGAAATTTAGACCTTCGTCAATGTTGACATTAGTATCTAGCAAGCATTATATTTTTCTCAAATAATAAATAAGACACACCATCGATGTTTATGAATTTTTAATCTTACATGCTTCCATCCAAAATTAGATAATATAATGTTTAATATAATGGGAGTAGGTACTAACTGATTACATAATCTAATACAATAGCCTATATTATTTATTCTCTATATATTATAGGTATAAATATTATATAGGGAGGGTATAAATAAAAGTTTTAATTTATAGGAGTATATGCTTACTGCATAGTATTTAATCGTTAACATGTATGCTACATCATGGAAAACTGTTTAAATTTTAAATTTCTCTTAAGCATTTCCAAAATGCTCAATGCTTGCTGCTTAATTTTTTTAAGCACTTTGGTCAGTGCTTGATGCTTTTAAGCATTTTTAAAAACCAAAGTACTTACTGCTTAATTAGATCAAGCACTTACACAAGTGCTTGAATGCTCGTTGCTTCAAGCACTTAGGGTCGGTGCTTTGCCCAGCTCTGAAACAAGCTATGTAAATGGTCACAGATTTTTTTTTTATTGTGTTTGAGGTATTTTATTTAACTATAAACCTTTATTTTTCGTCGTATTATATTTTATTAAATAGCAGTCTAATCTTGGAATAAAACATTTAAAATCTCATTATATAATGAAAAACTTGATGATATTAAGCGAAAAACTTTCCTATAAAAACATTAAACATTTGATCAGTCAAATTAGTCTGTGAAAAAATTAAAGAACGATAGAAAGTAGTAAAACGTACTTAGAAGTCTTCCATAAACTTATGGTGATGAACAAAATGTACAAATAGGGAACAAAAGCATAAGTTAAATTAAAATTGTAAATAAGTAGTAAAAATTTAAGTAAGAAGTGCACTACCAAAACGTTAGGAAGAAAATTAAGGATCATCTTTAGCGAAGAGCTCAAATAACAAGGTTATACAGTGAAGTTTAAACAGGCACAGGTATGTTAAAAACGTAAAATAAACTGCAATTTTATTGTAAATTTAAAAACTAAAAACCTGTTGAAAACAATATCACGTTTTCAACAGGTTTTTAGTTTTTTTTGTTTATTATTTGTACAATATGTATATCCATTCGTAACAGTAGGTATACTAAAAGCAGTAGCGAAGCAAGGGGGGAGGGGGGGCGATCCGCCCCGGGCGGCACTTTTTTTGGGGCGGCAGTTTTAGTCTACCCATATGGGGTAATAATCAGTACCGGCACTGGCGCCATTAAATTCATAAAAATTAATTTTAAAAAAAAACTTCCTAACGAAGTTAGGCATTGAATAAAAAGATAAAGGTAGGAGCTTTTAATACTATACTGCAGCCTTTGGGCGGCGACGGAAATTACGACATAAATGGCCTCTGATGGCGGCCGGTTTTGCAGGTCAAACAGTCAGGAAATTTAGGGTTTTGTGTGCTACAATGGTTAGCTGCAGATCTTGTAGTCTTACTAGGTCAAAAAATGTTAAAGATTAAAAGATTACGTTTCATAGGTAAGTAGACATTAATATTTTGTAGTGTAATCATCTATTGAAAATTTGATGTGGTCTGTCAAATTGGTTTGTCAAATCAGTGGCGTGCATTTGTGTACAGCATATTTTTTAACTCTCATAATAAACAATCCAAATATTGAAATATGCTGTCGTTTTTTTAATTCCCTCAACCACGAAACAAGAAATAAATAAGTAAATAACAGGCTCAATTTAAAACAAAGCAAATATTTACATTAATCAATATATATTTAAAAATGTTAGATACGCCACTGAGAAGCGGAAACATGCATCCGTCATATTGAGAGGCTAACCTGGACGCCTTAGTATCGCTATAACGCTCCTTCCTTTATCTTTTTATTCAATGAAGTTAGGGGATAAAATGGGCTACTTGATCTTGCTTCACTGAAAACGACAGAAATTCAAAGTACCTAATAAAATGTATGATACGGTACCAACAATAATGAAACAATTCTTTTATTTTAGGCATTATATCCATGCAGTTTTAAACTCTGTTGTAACAGGGATTTTTCACTCTTATTAAAAATAATATCGTGGGAGTGGGGGCGATATGTTTAAAGAAAATAAAAATCAGAAAAGGGTCCACCGTAAAACTGTAATTTTGGAAGATGGTAAAGTATTCTACATTATCTAACTTTGCGTTAAAACACGTTTGAACGTCTAAAATTTAAAAAAAATCGCCTGCGGCGCACTTTGTTACCCCCTCCACTTTTTTGTATCGATCTCTGCTTGCTTTTGGAAAAATCAAAAGTTTGCAACCCTTATTAATAGGGGCGGCAAATTCAGGGACCGCCCCGGGCGGCATAAACTCTAGCTACGCCACTGACTAGAAGTATCTAATTTTTACTTAAATCTATCGTTTTTACAAATAGCTTTAATTGATTTGATGTTTGCTTTTGTAATAAAAAACTTTCTAATAAAAAAAAATTAATTGTAAAGTATGGGATAAGGAATTTCTTATAATTATAAGGGCATTCTAATGAGGCATTAAAAAGTTATAGAATGTCATATTTAGTGAATAAAATTGATAATTTAAGAACTTTTAAATCATGAATTTAAAAATCTAACAAAAAATTTAAAAATAAATATGTAATCCTTTAATTAATGTTAAAAGCAAAACCTAAAAAACTATGTAAATACTTTTTCGCAACTATTTTTGACCTAAACTGTTTAAAACAATAAAATTTCTTTTTGTCCATGTAAAAAATGTATGTATTTAATATCAAAAAAACAAATGGCTTCAAAGTTATAAGTTTTTTTCTAAAAACTTTAAAATACATGAACACTGAAAAACCATAGGTTAAAATCCTGTGAAAGACATTCGTGAAGTTTCAAGGATAACTCTTTCTAAAGCGCATGGTGTAGTAGTGAGGAATTTAAATTTCGTTTATAGGGCGTTTCAAATTTTGATATCTTAAAAGTATGTTAATGTTGAAGTCAAAAATCTTGAAAATCGGCATTGAAATGAATTATTGAAATTTAAAATAAATATCTAAAATTTTCTGAACTATACTACATACCCATCGTTAAATTTTCATAAATTCTAACTTTTCAAATAGTTCTTGTTCAAAGTTGCGAAAATAGAACAGGAAGTTTGCATGTATTTAGATTGTATCTCTTGCAAAACCCATCTTGTCGGAACCGGATGTACGGTCACCAGTAACCTACCAACTTCCTGTAGGGTTCAACAGTGTGTTGGTCAGCGTTAATGAAGCTTCCTTTGGATAGTCTAGTTTACCCTTAACGATCTAATTTCCAAAACTAGAGTCAGTGATTTTCCTACACTCCTAATTTTTGCCTTTAGGTATAATATTAGCGTCGATTACGTTCGTGGGGGTAATTAGGCCGAACTAAGTTTGCGTCTACAAAGTGTTTGAATATCTACATTACAACACTTAAAAAGTAATATATTTAACAATTTGCACTACTTATATGTAAATACAAAAATATACACTTCTATTAAAAATTAAAATCAGCATTTTTCTTTTTCAACAAAAATAGAACTAGAAATTGCTAATAAACAGGGTGGTTAAATAAATTTTTTTAACTTGCAAGACACTAAAAACATGAATTCGATTATTTTGGGTAAAATTTCAGTGTAATAGTATATTGTACAACTAGTGCTGAAATATTTCTTTCAGCACGTGTTGTACACTATGCTTTTTCGACGACCAGTTAGACAAATAATCATTAATTCTGCAAAAAATTGTGAAAATAACATTTTTTTGACGTTGGTGACACTTGACACTTGTGAGGTTAGATTTGCTTGACAGCGCGTTTAGCGTGTGTAAAGTAGCGGAAATTGTGTGCAAAGTGCAGGAAATTGTGTGCAAAGTGCATTTTGCACACAATTTCCAGTGTCATGCGCAATTTGTCATTTTCAGTTGTAGTAAGTCGTGCGAAATTACTCGCTTTACATAGTGGTCGTCGGAAAATTGTTATGATTTCACACAACTGTAAATTTACTTGTAAATTTTAAATTAGATTTAACTTTCAGTGTACCTAATCAAAACGTTGATAATTCTAGACAATATCAGATACACACGTAATTCTTCAGACATTTTGCTGGCTAAATTTAGTAAAAGATATATTTTGAAAAAATAATAAGATTCCAACTGTTAATAGGAATTATTCATTTTAAACAATATTGAAAAGTGCAGGAATACATCAGATAATTGCTTATCAATTATATAAGTTTCTTGTAATTATCTTGACGCAAGTAAATATTTATAGTTTATACAATAATAAGAGGTGATCTTAAAAATCGCCTAAATATTTTATTTGCCAATTTGCTTTTTTTATATTTGTACCAACAGTATTTTTTGTTGCCTTAATGTATCTCAACAGTTTTCTATATGTTTGTAATAAGATGTTGGTTATTAGCAGAAAAAATATATCAAAAAATTTAAAAAATTGGGCTTGAATTGCAAGCTTGTATTTAAAACTTAATTATTTTAAAGTTGCATAATTAGGTTAGTTATGTATTTAATAATTATCAATAATAGTTCATTTGAAAGCCAACCATACAATATTGCTTTAAAATAACATAAATTTCATCCGTAGTAAAGGGGTTTAGCAAAATATTAAATATTAAAAACAACTTTTATTAAAGCCAAAATACACACTTTACTAAAATAAGCAAAATAATATTAATAATAATTTACAAAGATTGTGCAACACATTATTGTAATTAATAGTGCTAATATAAATTATCATCAGGGTGGTCCACATAGACGGACCACGATTGGAATCTCAAAAACGGTAAGAGTTACGAAGAAGTTTAAATTCGACAAATTGTTTTTCTTTCCAAGACCTATTCCATGGCACGCTAGATAATAGACAAAAATCAAAATGAGCATTTTTGTTTTAAATCGTTAATAACTCGATTATACTTGATGGTATAAAAATATTTATGGAGAAAAAGTTGTACATTTATTTATTTTTTTCTTATATTTGTATCAATATTGTTTAAATTTTAAGATAAATTACAAACCTGCATTTTTTAAATAAAAACCACAGTTGGCTATCTCATAAAAAGCATTTTTCTCTTCTTTTTAATAATATAAGGTTTAATGTAATTATTTGTGATATTTAAGCTCAAAACAAATACAAATCATCAAAATGCCCCTACGAAGCTATAGAATGTCATGAATTTAAATAATATTGAAAGAAATGAATGTTTTCATTTTACATTGCGTAAAAATTCTTCAATTTTTTCCCCAAAAATATTTGTGTACCGCCAAGTAACCTATAACCGAGTTTAAACGGTTTTATTATCTAGCGTGCCATGGAACGTTTTTAAAACATTAAAGTATCACTGAATAGGTCTCAGTAAGGGGAACAATTTGTCTAATTTAAACTTCTTGGTAGCTCTTACCGTTTACGAGATCCCAATAGTGACCCTTCTAGGTGGACCACCCTGCATAAAGCTGGAAGTATCAAAACTTCAGTGTTGAATTCTTTAATTAACTGTATTTAAATTCAAATTAGCAATTCTGAACGTGAAATCCACTACATCAGGGTAAACAATTTATTGATCTACGTTTATAAACCGTTAAACTGTATAACCTTCTCCAAACAAACAAAATTATAAAGTGTTCGAAATAATATTCGCACTAAAATAAATATCTACCACAAGGTTCTTAGTTTGTTCTTTTAGGAAATGCTATTATCAAGAAGTTCACGGAGTTTTTAGGCGAAATTTACTGGAGGAAGGTGTTTAATGGGATTTGATTTTATAGTTCATAATTACCCCTTAAAGGTATTTAAAGGGTTAAGAAAAGTAATCTAAATGTAAATTTGAGTAATAAAACCTTTGAAAATGTCGCTATGCGCATTTTAAAGCAACAGGTTTAAAAATTTACATTCAGGCATATGATGAAAGACCTAATTATCTTAAAGTAGTGTAGTTTACTTTTATTTATCCTTCATTAGCCAAGACTTTTCGTAATAAATACTATTAATTATAATTTATATATTCTACTTTGTGCAAACAAACATGTCTTAAAGTAAAATTTGCCAGAAAAATGTCTTGATAAAGAATATCTTTCTTCTTTTTAGGCATATTATTTGTTGTATCTTCTACATACAAACGCTATACAGGGTGGTCCACTTTTTTGTAGTACAAAAACTCATTTTAAAGCAAATATTCCATATCAACATGGGTCCATAAACGCTTCATTTTAAAGAGACGGTGTAGAAAATTTCAAAAAAAAACATAATTTTTAACCGTTTTCCAACCAGTAGGTATATTTATTTAAACCAAGTTTAGTATACAGCACCATCTTACAGGTTACCACATTCGGTGAGAATATCAATCCCCACAAGCAACCAGTGACGGAGTGGAGATGGTTCAGTTTCAATAAATTTCATAAAAAACTAGGACAGCCCTGTTTAAAATCAAACTTGAACTTGCTTTTGAATAGCGTATTTTATTCTAAACAAAAAGTGTTTCCCGTGCCACCGTTTGGCAGTAAATTTGATTAATTTTAGTATTCTCGTGAAAAATTTGCTCATAAGTTTGAACTAAAAATATCGCGAAAAGCAGAGAATTACAAGTTGCAGAGTAAATGCTCAAAATGTTTATCATTAATCGTTAATTTAGCAGAACTGTTTTCCTCGTTATTAGCATGTTTTGTTATTAAAAACGCAAAAATCGGTAATTACTTCTTTATTTCGAACATTAGCGATATTTTTAGATCGAATTTTTGAGCTAATTTTTCGCGCGAATAGTAAAACAAATCAAATTCCGCGCTAAACGGTGGCAAATACGAAGACAAGTCAGAAAACACTTTTAGTTTAAATCAAAATACTCTACCTTAAAACAAGTTCAAGTTTGATTTTGAACAGGGCTGTACTAGTTTTTCATAAAATTTATCGAAACTGAACCCCCTCAACTCCGCCACTGGTTGCTTGTGGGACTGGACATTCTCACCGAATGTGGTAACCTATAACGTGGTGCTTTATACCAAATTTGGTTAAAATATACCTACTGGTTGGGAAACGGTTAAAAATTATTTTTTTTTTCGAAAATTTTAACACCCTGTATCTTTAAAATGAAGCGTTTATGGACCCATGCTGATACAGAATATTCGCTTTAAAATAACTTTTGTATCGACTGTTAAAGTCTTGCTACAAAAAAAAATGACCACCCTGTATACATACAGGTATAGAAACAAACCAATATCTAGAACACTTTTAAAGATATTAACAATAAAACTGATATTTGACCATGATCGTATGTTCCGAATTTGATAAAAATATTGAGGCTGCAACACGACTTCCGATTTAACCGGACACGGTTTTAAGTGAAACACCCAGTATTTTTTATATTTTTGGATTCGTCTTTAAACTTATTTAAAAAAATGTAAAAGGTT
Organism: Elmis aenea; assembly: GCA_947652605.1. NCBI lineage: Eukaryota > Metazoa > Arthropoda > Insecta > Coleoptera > Elmidae > Elmis > Elmis aenea. Next base: position 26,950,578 of record OX393580.1, read on the forward strand.
AAATGGTGCTCAAGTTAACCGTTTTCGTGAAAATCGCATTTTTATAAAAATGCAATTTTCATGAATATTTTGAATAATATTAAATAATTTTTTAACATTTAAAACCTGTAAGAGGCAGTAGAAATTTTTTTGAGATTAAGATTGAATTTAATGTAAAAACGGTAAAATTTCATCTTTGTTGTAACAAAAATGGCAAAACTTCCTAGAGAAAAGATAAAATTATAATTTTCTTGTTTTTTTCTTTCAATTGTTTCAAAATGACCACTGTTTACCTTAATAGCCTACTATTAAATATAACTTTGCCCTAATAAATAACAATAAAATCGCGATATATCGGAATATATCATTTTTTGGTATAAAACAGGCTGAATGTTTTTGAAAGACAATTAAATTTTCTATAAGACTGTGTAAAAAAAAATAGGGTGTATGAGTTACGTATGTTTAAAATTTTACAAAGTTTGATCAAGCGTAAACAAACGGTCTGTATAATATTTTTAAAATGTAGCTAATGCAAAATTATGATTAATTTATTGTCAGCCTAAATCTCAAACGAATGTTTACTGTCTCTTCAAAGTTTTTAAACGTAGAAATTTTTTGAAAATGTATCTATAGCTCAATTTTTTTATGAAATGGCAATTTCTACGAAAACGGTTGACTTTAGACCCATATAACCATATAATTTTTTTTAAAATAAATTTAAAGAAGAATTTTAAAAAAATAAACCGGGTGTTTCACTTAAAATTTCAAAGTTTGAGTCCGTTTCGGGTTGAACCAGATGTCGCATTGTAACTGTAATATTTTTATCGAATTCTAGAGGTACATACGATAATAATCAGATACCAAATTTTATTGTATACAGGGTTATAACTTTAACTGAAATAAATTCTGTAACTTGGGAATACAGTATATCGGTAAAAGCTGCGAAAACACGTCGATTTTAGTTTTTCGCCGGATACATTTCAGAAGTATTGCTTTTGAGATATCTTCATCCAGAGGGGTGCAACAACCCCTAATAATTTTTTTTTTAAATGTAAGGATATGTCGAGTGGCATATCGTTGGAAAGCTCATTTTGAGAGGAATACAATGCATATATTATTTTCGAAAAATTCCAAGAGTTTAGGTGTTTAAAATATTAAAATCAAAATATATTATATGTGCCTCGCCTAAAATTTTTAAATTCTAAATTGGCTAGAGCCCAGTTAAAGGTTGGGCACCACTGATTCTACTGTATATCACCTTAAAAATGTATTCCTATTCAAACTTTTATTTCAGGTAGTTTCAACCCCAAACATCAAATAATAATCTTTCACCGAACTGCACAAATCCCACAAGCACAGTATAGCAGACGAACGGAAAGATTACTAAAATCCATCTAATTCTCAAGGTAAATTTTATCATGTTTTCAATACTTTCTTTTATACTTTTGAATGGTTAAAACATCTAGCGGAAAAACAGATATTGCTGAAAAAACAACTCATAGGTGTAACTTAATTCGTTCTTAAAGGACTTTCAGATCTCATTCACACTCTTTCGATGATTGAATTTCCTAAACATCAAATAAAAGTATGCTGAGAAAGTCTTCTTCTTCTTTCTTCCTAGTTCAGCTTTAGCCTGTTCTACTTTCGATGTGCCCCGTTACGTTTCTAAGTTGTCGCTGTGAAACTCATCTCTTTTACACATTTTCGAAAACGAGCGAGCATCGAACAGTACCGGCAAAAATGTATACAGGGTGTCCCAAATTTGAGTAAATCTCGCTTATCTTAATAGCTACGAGGTCGGTTAAATCCCTATTTAACCGGCAAAGTTGCAAAATTAGATGCTCATCAAATATCTGCAAAGAAAATTTTCATAGCTGTCTTAGTTTAAAAGTTATTCAACAAAAACTGAAAAAATTGATTTCCGTTTTTTTGCCCTGTTTCCTACATTTTTTAAGATATCGAGAATCTGGAAGCACTTCTCCATGGCAACTTTTACGCTTTATATTTTAAAATAAAATGATCAGCGTTTCGTCTCTTCAGAACCATCATCAGCTTCATTTTTTTAAACACGGCGAAAAATTTTTAATGTCATAGTCGGATAGCATTTTGTCTTCTGATTTCAATCATATATGACACTTAATATCTAAAATTATATTTTACCACAAAAATTTTAACAAAATTCATTTTGTCCAATATTTGAGTCAAATGATCCTATACACCGAAGAATTGTTTCGAACCTAATTGTATGATATTTATAATTTTATAAACTAAGCTCATATTTTTGAAAAAAATATACCTGTTTTAAAATAATATCTCTAGTCTCATTGAGCACTCTGCTGCCATAAGATTTGCGAGGTTTCTTAAACGATCCATACTTTGATAAGTTTTTGTGCAATAGATAAAAATAATATGGGGATGGGTACAGTTCAAAATAATTATGAACAGATCTATCACAGTTTAATAAATTTGTAACATGTCCTGTTTTTTTTTGTTTGTGAAAACCATTTTATTAAATATAACAATTAACACTTTTTGTTGAATTCTAGAAACGTCGTAAAATACACAAAATTTTGTTTTCTCATGGCATGCTTTTTAATTATCAACAGTTTATTCAATACTTCATTAAAATCAATTACAATATCATATTTGTAACACCTTTTATTTTCCATAACTGACGAAAATTATTTTAACAATACTCCGCAATACAATACAATACAATACAATACAATACAATACAATACAATACAATATTTAATGAGCATCTAATTTCGCAACTTTGCCCTAATTTAACCGACCTCGTAGGTCTAAAAATAAGCGAGATCCCCATGCATTTACTCGAATTTGGGATCTGTATATGCATATAAATTGTGTTATTTCGAAAGTCGTACATAGAATTGCGAATGAAATTGTACGCTAATCGGACGGTCTCAAGCCTAAATAGTAAAGGTCGAAACGGGCCGAAACTCGGACACGGCGCCAACTGGGCGACGGTCAACTGGGCGACGCGACGGTCAACTGGGCGACGTGCCAACTGGGCGACAGGAACTTAAACATTTTTGAACTTTCATCTTAGCACACGATTTTACTGATTGTTTTTGTAAATATTGGTAAAATATACTTACTTAATTTTGTAGAACTATATCGTCCATCGAAATTTGTAGAATCATTTACAAAAGATATGATCAAAAAACGTGGTCCGAAAATAATTTAAAAATGAAGAAGTATGATTGCACAATATTCGAATAAAGAGAAAAAAAATTGTTTTTTCATTCATTTATCAATATTATTTTGTAATTAACAAACATATTACATTAAAACAAAAAAGTATATAACATTAGAATAACTAATTATTGCAGTTTAAATGAAAATCATTTTTCACATTCATGGATTAATACTCATTTTTAATCATATGATCCGTAGTAAAATAAAGTTTGGTTGATGCAGCTCTATGAACAAAAAAATAGTAGACTTTAAACTCTTTAAAATCGAATTGTAAAGAGATAATAAAAATTGACATTCCTTGTTTTCACCTAACACCCTTTAATTAATGTTATAAGCAGTACCTCGTAGATAGTCTATTAGCTGGGAAACTAAATAATAGATCAAATAAATGATAAGTCATTTATTAATATTATTTTGTAACTAACAAACATATTAACACATATCAAATATACCGGGTGATTGAAATTTAAGTTTAAACATGGGAATCTCGTGTATATTAACATCTAGAGTTTAGGTTTACATTTGACATAGTAACTTAATTTGGTGCTCGTTAATAATCCGAAAAGAAATTTGAAATAAACTATTTACGAGTATTGCTTATAACATGATTTTTAATTCAAAAATAATTATGTTATTTTGAATGTTATATACTTTTTTGTTTTAATATAAATATGTTTGTCAATTACAAAATAATATTGATAAATGAATAAAAAAACTGAATTTTTTCTATTTATTCTAATATTGTGTATCATCCTTCTTAATTTTTAAATTATTTTCGGACCACTTTTTTTGATCATATCTTTCGTAAATGATTCTACAAATTTCGATGTACGATCTAGTTCTACAAAATTAAGTAAGTATATTTTACCAATATTTACAAAAACAATCAGTAAAATCGTGTGCTAAGATGAGAGTTCAAAAATGTTTAAGTTCCTGTCGCCCAGTTGACCGTCGCCCAGTTGCCACGTCGCCCAGTTGACCGTCGCCCAGTTTACCGTCGCCCAGTTGTCGCGTACCGGCCGAAACTCGTGTTTTTCGATGCGAAATCATTTTAAAAAAAATTCTGAAGTCAGCTCTTCTTATGTTCCGACAGTATAAAAAGCGTCACGTGTTTCAAAAGTTAAGCTCATGAGTCAAATAAATTGTGCTAAAAAACAATGTTTGTGAATCGTTTGATTTCATAATAAATAAGTTCAAAAGAACTCTCCAATATTTGACGAGAAATGAATGGTAGCAACTTTTAAATGTTCATTTTGATTTATTAACTTTAACGATGCTACCAACAGAAATATCGCAATTATTACGTGTACAGCCCATTCAAGATAAATTTATTTCGCTGATATTTATCACTTTTGTTGACGTTAAGGATTTTTCGAACGCGCTTTTCTATTTAATTGCCCAATCAAAAAAAAAACAGTCTGTCATCAACAAGCTCTTGTTCATTTTGTGTGTGATTTTTCCGTTCATTTTTATTCGTTATACATTTTAAATGTTTTGGTTGTCAAAACCCGATCTTGAATTTAAAAAGAATTATAGTTAACTAACGTTAACTAATAAGCTCAAGTATTGATATCGTAAAATTGTCATAGTTACACAAATTTTAGTACAAATTTACCTTCGGAGTAAACACTATTGATTGAAAATTCTTTTAAAACGTCTTGGATACACTCTTTTGCAGTTATATTCTTTTTCTTAAAGTCTGTTACACTTTTTTTTCATTTGAGTGAGAAAACGTGTGGCGTGACGAATGTGCCAAAGTGAAAAGTGAAACTCAATTACCGAAATTAGGCACCAGACGAAACGCATTAAACGTGGCTGGCGCCACTCTCTCACCTTATAATCACTTTATCATTTACGTTTGGACAAATAATGCCGAAAGTTGGCGAAGGCACTAATACGTGCTAATAATGTAATGAGATCATCCACTTACCGGTAACTAAATTGGCGTGGTGGAACTGGCACACTGCATCAGCCTCATACCATGAGATACGGTCTCGGAAGTAACGATAAAATACCGGAAATCCCTCTTCAGGAAGCATCCATGTGTTGCTAATATTTACCTGTAACGAGACACCCGTGAATTATAACCAAGTTTGCTTGTCATACGATACCGAAGTTTGTTCATATTGATTATCACGCGAGAGTAGTAAGTTTCATCAGCGTGTCTGGAGAATCATTATTAAACTAGAGAATTTTAGTTGAATGTGAAGACGTTTTTGCATAAACAAGATTTGTGGTTAACAGAATACATAACAGAATACATTAATTTAATGATCCTGTATGGGACCAGATTTATGAAATTTAAATTTAAATTAAGTATTACGTTAAACATATAACATTAAATATACACAGTTGTACTTTATTTTGGTTATTAACTATTCCAAATTAAATGAAATTTACTTGTTAATTATACCAACCATTAACACAAACATTTGTATATTCGTGAGAAATGTCATAAAAATTGTAAATGTTCTTTACATTTTTTAAAGTTACCGTCAAGGGTAATAGTGTGTGGTAAGAATGCGCAAAATATTACAATAAAAGTTCTTTTTCGATTCTTATTTCTTAAGAGAATTATAGAAATCCTTCAAAAGTTTAGAACAAGCAGCACTGAAATACGGGTTAAAGATAAATGAAGAAAAAATAAAGTATATGATGATGAAAATAAATGCTACAGCCGAAATAAAACCCCTCAAAACAATAACGATAATAAAAGGATTATGAAGGGTAGCAGATTGATAGGAGCCCTAACAAAAATAATAAAGTCTAAGCAAATCTCCAGAGCTGCAAAGGCAATATTGAACCAGACCGTTATACGACCAAACGTGATGTATGGGTTCTTAATAGACAAATAGAAGATAAGTTATACAGATGGGAAAGGAACGTATTGTGAAAAATTTCCGGTGGGATGCTTTTACAAGAATTAGTTATGTTAGGGGATAAAAGAATGAACAAAGAAGTAATGCAACTGTACGGGAAACCAAGCATTGTCCATGCAGTTAGAGCACAAAGGTTAAGGTGATTGAGACATTGAAGATGGAAGAGAGACGGCTCCAACATTGGAGAAAGGAAAAAACACGAAGAGGGCCCAAGAAAAGGTATATGGAGACAATAAGAGAGGACTTTGTAAGAATAAAGGCGGAGGACTAGCAACTGAAATCAAGAGAGAAATAAATGGAAGCAAATAGTCGAAGAATCCATGGGCCTAAATGGCCTGTAGCCTGTAGAGCTGCACTATAAAGGGTGACGCATCACTTATGACCCCCACTTATTTTGTTATTGGAAAGAATTATCAAAAAAGTTTCCAATAAAAGTTGTTTGATACAGTATTTCCCAAAATATTGTCATGTCAAATTTCGTTTTCTTTTGTTTTCTTTTGTTTTTTTAGGAGTTACGGCACCATATTTTAAAAGACATTTTCTTTCTCTTTCCAACGCACTAAAACTTTTATACCCTAACATAACAAAATTTTTAAGAAAATTGCAAAAGAACAATAATTTGGTTTTAAGAGCGTACAAATATGCTGCCGTAATTCCTAAAAAAACAAAAGAAAACGAAATTTGACATGACAATATTTTGGGATACTGTATCAAACAACTTTTATTGGAAACTTTTTTTGATAATTCTTTCCAATAACAAAATAAGTGGGGGTGTCATAAGTGATGCCTCACCCTGTATATATATTTCTTTAAAGTAAAGGTTAATTTTAACAATGCTTTCCTTATCAATTTTAAATTACTTGGAAGAATTATATCCAAAAAGGCTTATTGCAATATTTTTGAATACTTGACAAAAATTTGTAAGCGTTTAACTTTAGAGAGATAAAAAAAGGTTTTCAATTTATTTCCAAACGAATTGCTATCAAATACTTAAACATAAAAGAAGAATTAAGTGTTTTTCGATTATCAATAAACAGAGTTTAAAAAAAAATAAAAAACCGTTTAATCCTGTGTGCTTTATAGTTTTTTTCCCCAAAAATAGGCAATATTTTGTAGCTTGGCTTCCGAGCTTTAAATATTTTTTTTAGTTAAGTTGGTTGTAATAAATGCATACAAAATCTGTTGGTTAACGAGAAATGTAAAATACGAGCTTTTTTTTACATTGAAACGATTCTCAAAGATCACCGCAATTTTGTTGCTCATACCGAATCACAAATTTTATGTAATCATCAATATTTTGTCGGAACGTTTTCACAAAGGAATAAAATCTCAAGTTTTCATTCGGATAAACCCGTCAGCCATTCAGTTGCGCTGTTTGTAGTTCGCCTTTTTATACACCACAGTAAGAAATCGTGCCGCAATAGTCAGAAAGAACGTAATGATGAAAATGAAAAGAAACGGCGACGAAAATATTGCTACACTTTCGTAACTCCCAGATAAATCATTTTTCATATAGCACCTTAAAAAGGAAAAATATTTCATTTTCTTTATTAGCCAGATATTCTTTGCCATTTTCACTTTTCGGAAAGGAACACGTCATTTACACATATATGTTTTTATCCTGATGAAAATAACATTTATTTTTTAGTATTTATATGCAATTAAAAAGATGTGCTCGTCATTTTGACGGATTTCTTGAAGGGGATGAAGCTCTGGAATAAATTGCGAGAACGAGCTTGACACTAATTGGTAGCTAGACAAGTAAACCCAGTTGTAGTGTCAGTTTTATAAAATCGTAAAAATCATTTTCAACATCATCGTAATATATTTCGTGATAGCAGACATTTCTGACTCGAGTTTCTGCAATCAGCGCCAATCAGCGCTTTAATAACTGATAATTATATTCTTACAAATCAAAATTTTCAATATCATTGATTGTACTAAGTTACCTACTTACATTTTACTTCCGTCATAAGTATAGGAGGAAACTGTTATCGGAAAATTTTCGATTTGCGATTTTAAAGGTTTTCCACGTTTTCAGGTCCTTTGAATGCATTTTGACAATTTTTACGATGACATTTTATGCCTCTGTAAGTGGTTAGCATGAAAATATATACTCTGCAACAAATATATACCTACTCGTTTCACCATGTATTTGTTTTTAATATGATGTGGCTGTTAACGATAGAGATATGAGCCGTTTACTTTGAAAATTACATAATGTATGTGCAAACAATCTTGACCAACAAGACCACTGAAGAGGATTGGTTCGAAGAAGTTTCATTTCAAAATAAATTCAGAATTGAAATGGAACTGGACACAGGTGCGCAGTGTAATGTAATACCTCTTAATCTTGCTAATAAACTAAGTGAAAATATAAAAAGTTCTAGAATTAAAAGAATTAGATCATTCACAGACCATAAGATGAATGTGTTTGGAGAAATTGAAACAAAGTGCAAAATCAAAAACAAAACTGTACTACTAAGTTTTTTAGTTGTGGATGCAAAGGTAGTCCCAATACTAGGAAAAACTGCATGTGTAAAATTAGGACTAATACAACGGTTACATGAAATTGTAGTGCATGATACAAAAAATATTTTTAATGGTTTAGGATGCCTTAAATCATATGAATATGATATTGATCTGATAGAAAATCCCACTTTCAAGATATATCCTGCAAGAAGAATACCACATGCAATAAGAAATACCATAACGGACGAACTGGATGTAATGTTGCAGCTAGGTGTTATTAAACCAATAACGATGGCAACACCTGTAGTAAGTCCAATGGCGTTAGTTAAAACAAATGGAAAAATACGAATTTGTATTGATCCAACAGATGTTAATAAGAACATCATGAGAAGATATTATCCACTAACGACATTGGAGGAAATAGCAGCAAAAATGCAAGGTTTTAAATTTTTTACAGTATTGGATTGCAAGAAAAGATTCTGGCAAATAAGAGTAACTGAAAGGACGCAGCAATATCTAACGTTTGCCACACCTTGGGGCAGATTTGCTGTACAAGATTACCCTTTGGTCTCGCATCAGCGCCAGAAGTTTTTCAAGCCATAATGAAAGAAATCCTAAGTGGCATAGAAAATACAGATTATGCAATAGATGATATTATAATTTATGCTTCAACTAAAGAAAAATTACAACAAATTACTGAAAAAGTAATGAATAAAATTAAGGAAGCATGACTCAAGCTAAATTAAAAAAAAGTTTTAGATGTAATGTTTAATATCTATTATAGTGTATAATTATTTGTATGATAAGGGGAGATGTAACGTGGGCAACTTGTTATACCATGATAACCTATAATAAAATGACACAATAACACGTGTGTTGTTATTACAAATACTGTTGGAGATAAAACAATGAAATTTTGTATCTGAGGGTTATCGTGTTTTTCGGATTCGATGAAAATATTAAGATTGCAATAGTCTTCCGTTTTAACCGGAAACGTACTCAAACTTTAAAATTTTAAGGAGAACAACATATATTTTTACATTTTTGGATTCCTCTTAAAATTTCTATAAAAAATTGTACCTATTAGGTTATATGGGTCTAATCTAAAGTCAACCGTTTTTGAAAAATTTACATTTTTATAAAAATTTTAAGTGGTACAGCACTTTCAATTGTTTTAAACATTTAAGTTATTTAAAAAAGCAGTACATACAATTTCGTTTTAAAATTAGATTGACAATAGATTAATTAACACTGCGCTAGCTACATTTTAAAAATATTATACAGGGTGTTTTTTACACTTGGTCAAACTTATGAAACTTTAAAGATCGATAACTCATTTTTTTTTAAATACAACACCCTATATGTTTTTACATAGCCTTGTAGAAAATTTTATTGTCTTACAAAAACATTAACTCCTTACCGCATATTGTAATGTATATACCATACCATATAAAGCGATATTAGTCATAGTTCTCATCATATATATAATAAACATATATTGCTAATAGTTCAGATTTTGCGTAACATAGTCAACAGTACAGATATACATTCTCTCTTTTTAATGCAGCGATTGGACAGCTAATATTCATCGGATTGGTTAAGGTGAGAAGCGCGCGTAATGTTCACCTCATTTTTGACAGTTTAAATATATGACATTTGCAAAAATCTCGTTTCATAACATAACCTCAACAATTTTCATGCCGGTTCTGTCAGTAATCCTAGTTTTATTTGTTTTTCTATGTTTGCTGCCAACTGTGAAAAGTACACCTTAAAAAGAGAGGTACATATTTCCATTTCATTCAATAGGCTTCACTTTCCACTCATTGCGAAGATAGAGAATGCGCGATATTATGTTTATTATAGGTGCATTCGGTACGTAGGTACGCTCTTTTTGCTTTATTTGCTCTTTTTTGCTCCACAGCGTTCGGGACGCGACTTTGGAGTAAAAAAGATCGCTCCGAAGGGCGTTCGGGACTGCATAAGTGGAGTAAATAAATCTACTCTAATTTGCACCACCTCTGAAGCTGGGGCAAGCTGAGCTCGCAAAAGAAGACATGCGCATTACGGATTGTCTACGTTTGAATTCTTTGAATTGCCAGGTACAGCGGTACAGCATAAGAATAAGACACAGTTAACATCCAGGCTTCGTGTTATTGTGTTGCATTAGTTAAAAACAATTTCTTGTGAACAGTAATTAACTTTCGATGTAATTCCCTATTATTAAAACAAAATTTTGGGAAGTTAAATGGTTTCATATCATTTTACATCAATTTTATAAACAAATAATCTAACAAATTCGAAGCAATACAATTTGTTGCTTGATTTACTTACAATGATGTCTGATTAGACCGGTCTACAACAAAATAGTGAGGTTACCTTTATATTTGAAATATCCGCTGATTTTCTGCACTTATACGTCCCGAACGCACAAGATTTACTCTTGGAGGCTCTGAGACCACGTGATTACAATCTTACTCCAATCCTGTCCAATCCACTCCAATCCACTCCAATCTGGGAGCGTGCGTCCCGAACGCACCTTATATATATGGTTCTCATATAGTAGCGCCATCTACAGTGTAGTATACCAATAATATACAGTTTCACACGTAATATTCATGGCCAGCTTCATTTTCTTTCATAATGCGCTCAGCTACTTGCTTCGCTACTTATATGGCTGTCCCAATTCCAAATTTTTCATTGTTATGAGAAGTCAGAATCAGCCGTCAAATAGTACATGGCCAACTTCATTCATAATCCGCTACGCTACTTATATGGCCGTCCCAATTGACCATAAACGTCGTTCCATAGATAAGAAACATAATCGTCGTTCCCAGGTAAACGTCAAAAAAGTACGTCAACTGGCGCTCCCTGTGAAGTATATCGATAACTATATTTTTTAAATTAATAGTTAGTCTCATATTTCTATAAAACTTTGGACTTGAATAATAATTATTTACCTGTAAAACTAAGCAACAGCAATCAACTTCGTTTATGCGAAATTTTCTGAGGTAAATATGTGCTTTACCAATCCACAACTTTTTGACGGGTTTGTTGCTTTGCTTAAAAATATTTATACTTTTCCCAAATTCAGTGAAAATTGCGAATTAAATCATGAAGAATATTTGTTATAACTATTCATAAAAATATTTGTGAAATTTTTATTAACTTGGACATTTAAGTGCCATTATTAGTATTAACATGACATTTTTGAACATAAATGAGATTTAAAATACATCACTGAGGGCGCCACCTGATGTACTATTTCATGGCCAACTTCATTCATAATCCGCTCAGCTGCTTGCTTCGCTACTTATATGGCCGTCCCAATTCCAAATTTTTCATTGTTGTGAGAAGTCAGAATCAGCCGTCAAAATAGTACGTCAGGTGACGCCCTCAGTGATGTATTTTAAATGTCATTTATGTTCAAAAATGTCATGTTAATACTAATAATGGCAGTTAAATGTCCAAGTTAAGAAAAATTCCACAAACATTTTTATGAATAGTTATAACAAATATTCTTCATGATTTAATTCGCAATAATGTTCACTGAATTTGGAAAAAGTATAAATATTTTTTAGCAAAGCAACAAACCCGTCAAAAAGTTGTGAGATTGGTAAAGCAAAAAGCACATATTTACCTCAGAAAATTTCCCATAAGCGAAGTTGATTGCTGTTGTTAATTTTACAGGTAAATAATTATTATTTAAGTCCAAAGTTTTATAGAAATATGAGACTATCAATTTAAAAAATATAGTTATTGATATACTTCACAGGGAGCGCAAGTTGACGTACTTTTTTGACGTTTACCTGGGAACGACATGTTCTGTGGGAACGACGTTTATCGTCAAATTGGGACGGCCATATAAGGAGCGTAGCGGATTATGAATGAATTTGGCGATGTACTATTTTGACGGCTGATTCTGACTTCTCACAACAATGAAAAATTTGGAATTGGGACGGCCATATAAGTAGCGCAGCAAGCAGCTGAGCGGATTATGAATGAAGTTGGCCATGATTAGTACGTCAGCAGCTGGATTCTGTAACTTTGGATTTAACGGAAATGCAAGTTCATTACTACCTTGTTAAGGGGGAACTAAATTTTAGTCGAAGTGCAGAAGTAATAATACACGTAATGTCATATTTACATCTCTTTCTAGTACACTAGCAGAAAACAACATAGCAAAACTAATTTCCCCCTCCATATTTCCCCGCCATATATTCGTTCATCACTCTTTATCTTAGCAGTCTATCATTGTTTATTTTTAACCCTGAAAGCGTTTTCCTAGCAGCCTATTAGATCTTAGCAGCTAAAGGCGTAAATTTTATAGTAAGTATTACTTTTAGAAAAATTAAATATTACCAAGTTAAAGTTTTTTTACTGTAATAATCAAAATAAATTCAATGTATAAATAGTTTTAATTATTTCATATTTCCTATTATAAAAAGAAGAAATAAATAGAAAAAGATATACTGGGTGTGTAAAAATTAGCGGAAGGGCTACACGGAGCGATGTTCTTCGTAAAATTCTAAGTCGAAAATCTTAATACGAAAATGCTGTACCATGCTTCCTATGGCCTCAGGAACCATTTAAAGAAAAAAAAAAATTGCCAACATTGCATACATACATTTGCGTTTGGACATTTTTTTATCAGCAATTTTTACTTAGGTATTTACATTTTTTGTTTGAACTGAAAGCCTTCAGTTCGTAAACATAGCTGCAAACGTTTGGGTATCGTAAAACACAAACAAGAAATAATTACGAGAAAAACAGAGATGACAGCTAAGGACAATGTTGCCATATGTATTACTGTCATTAAAATCAGTGATTTACATATTTTCAACATCAATTTTTGAAAGGAAGAACACAATATCTAGGAAAAAATACTATTCGAAATCTATTTTTATTCCAAATTGCAGCTTTTTTATTTGCAAGTATTAAATAATAACGCCTATTAAAGGACTAAATGTCAAAGCTTTGAGGACCTCTTGCAGACACAGCAAGCGTGGTACAACATTTTCGTATTAAGATTTTCGGCTTAGAATTTTACGAAGAACACCGCCCCGTGTAGCCCTTCCGCCAATTTTTACACACCCTGTATTTACATATTTACATATTTTCATTATATTAGTACTAGGGCGGTTTATCAGTTATTTAAAACAATTCGATAACACTAAATAACACAAAACACAGAATACATGCCCTGGAAGACAGATGCCATAAACTATTTTTTTCGTTATTAAAAAAACCGGTAACCGTTATTTTTTGTCCGTAAAAGTGATTTTTAACAGAAACCCTAACCGTTATTTTTAATGGCAAAAAAACGGAGAAAAGTCGAACAAATCATGTCGTATTATCGCCTAATCGAACCAGTTGGTCTAATCGAATTTTAAATTCAACCGCTTCTCTTGTAGCAAACGCAAATAATAGTAGTTGTCTTTGTTGTCGGTCGCCACACGCACTTCATAGATGTTCGAATTTTTTTGAAAAAACCACAAATGATAAATTTCTATTTATTAAAGGCAAAAACCTTTGTATTTATTGTTTGAGCTCGTTTCATAAAATGAAGGATTGTAACTCAACTTTAAATTGTCGTATTTGCTATAGCAGGCATGATACCTTATTTCACTTTGAAAACAAAATCAAATGGTCTTCATCCGAGCACGTATCTACGAGTAAAGAATCGGAAATTACTCATTCACCTTTGGATGAAACTCCAAACTTACTTTTGAATCAAGTCAATAGCTTAACGACACCTCTTCATCTCGAAACACTGTTTTGTTATCGACAGCCTTAGTTGATGTGTTAGACTGTTGGGGAAATTATCAAACGCTTCGTGTATTATTAGATAGTGCCAGTCAGACAAATTTTATTAGGTACTGATAGTTGCGTTAAGAAATTAGGGCTGTCCCGAGCCTCAGTAAATATTCCCATCCATGGCTTGAATCGTACCTTTTCGTGCGAATCTACCAGTTTTACCACATGTATTCTTAAACCTAAAGACAAAGAGGAACCTAAATTTAATGTCGACTTCATGATTTTGCCGCATGTATGTACGGAAATGCCGTCCACAACTAATTCGGAAAATTGGACACATACCACAAACCTTAAGTTGGCAGACCCACAATTTGGAACGCCACGTAAAATAGACATGTTATTGGGAGCCGACATTTTCCCTTCGATTTTAAGAGATGGTATAGATTCTATAAGAATAAATTGACGTTTAGATTTTCCTGTCATTTTTTGTGTTGTAGATGTAATGTTGTAGAACAGACATACTGCGATAAAATGGTGGGGTGTTGCAGCGCCTTCGCTTCGGAAAGTACAAGTGAAATTTCCTTAAAAAATGGGTTTCTTAGTTCAAGTTTTTAGAAAAAGATTGTGAATAAATTTATTTCAAATTAACAACAATTATTAAAAACATGTTCCTTAACGGCGGTACAGGACGATATTTTAATTTTAGCCAATAGTTTACAAATATTGATGGTGTAAACAGACGTCAATTTTTAGCCAGTTTTTAATATTTTTTTATGCTTAACAGTATTAACTTTTTTAAAAATCGAGCCTGTACCGCCATTCTCGAACCAAAAATCTTTTTACTTACAAATTTTTAAGTACTTTGGATAATTAGTGTGAGAGAAAAACTTGAACTACGAAAGCTGTTTTATTGCGTGCCTTTAGTTCCCCCTTAATGACCCACTTCTACGAAAAGCGATGCTCTAACCCACCGGTGGTAACTCACGGCGGGTTTACCCAAGTTAAAACCTGTATCTACTATTTTAGGAAAGTTAGTACAGAAAATCCTACTGCGCACGTTCACAACTGAAATATGCTTAACGCGTATTTGTTTAAAAATTACCGCCATGTAACTTTGTACACTCTGTCTTACATTAAAGAATTTATGGTAGTTTTTTTTTTAAGTTTTGATGCGTTTTGTTCCTATTTTTATATTACACAACGATTTTTTTAAGTTTCTTATTTTATAGTTTATTTACTGAATTAATTTTGTTTCAATGGTCGTCAGCACTTTGGGTGGGTATTTTTTAAATTCGGCCAGTGATGTGGTAAAGTAATTCTATTTTGTTTAGTTGATTTCATTTATTTATTGCACTATGTACGTTACAAACAAATATACCATGTTATTTATATATTAAGCTGGACTGTGAAATTAAAATTGGCGAATAATACGCAAAGATATGACAAAACTTAATTTTGATATAATTTTGTGCATCTCGCAAGTTACGTTTGCATATTTCTTAATGTTGCGTTTATTCTTTTCTTCGTTCCACCATAAAATATATGTTAGATGGGCCATCATTCTGAAAGAATGTAAAAATACCAATATACTGTCATGCGAATAATATACATTACTAGTTTATATGAGGTATTTATTTTCTTGTTGAATGAACACAATATAATATTACGGATTTAAAAATGTAACAAAATTAATATCAATTTGTAAAATAAAAGATTTACTTTACTTACCAAAGCGCTATTTCGTCGCTTCGTTCCTTAATTTACTTATATCCAACACACTTAATTATTGTTAAAAATAGTTTCTTTTTTAATTCAACACAAATACAACACTCCAAAAATTTACTTAAATATAACATTTCACCCCCAATCATTAAATGTTATTGAGTATTGAGTAAACAAGTCGAAATGACAGGGTTTTAGCCTTAAACGCGGCTGTCGAGCCGGTTTCACGCGAATTACGTCTAGCATTTACGGTTAGGGTTCAGCCTTGGTCCTCAGAAGAAACGGAATATCAACTACCCGAATTGGGAAGTCACCACTAACGCGTGGTGTTTGCGCTGGTGTTTAAAAGTTACGGAATAAGGGGGCAGGTGGCGCCCTCAGTGATGTGTTAAATGTCATTTATGTTCAAAAATGTCATGTTAGTACTAATAATGGCAGTTAAATGTCCAAGTTAAGAAAAATTCAACAAATATATTTATGAATAGTTATAACAATTATTTTTCCAAGTTTCCAAAATATATTGTACTTTCCGAACAGCGATCCGCGCCGAAAAAACCAGTGGCTTCCGGACACTCACAGCGAACCAAACAGCGTAGCCGTCTGTCGAAAGCAACTCAAAACCTGATATTCCATTATCCTTTATCATTGTTGTATTATTGCGTAACAATAATTAAAACCATGCGTTATAAACACAATGTGACACGTCCGACCTTACGGTTCGGGCTCGCAGTACGGGCTAGACGGTCCGGGCCCGACGGTCAGGCCCTTGACAGGCGCGTGACAACAAGTTCCGATGTCACCCCCTCACGGCGGCCCTGGTAAACGATCTTACAAATATAGGTGAAATTTCTCATTAGTTAGCATAAATGCATAAATATTTTTGTGCGCATTAGAATGCAAAACATTTAATATCTCCAAATAACATAAAAGTTATCCCACTTTCATAATCATTTTTAACCATGACGCCTAATTACACAAAAACTGTCATTAATTTTAACAGTTAATATACAGGGTGTTTCACATAATAGGGCCACTATTGGGATCTCTTAAACGGTAAAGCTGCGTTCACATAAAATAGTTATTTATGTATCAAGGCCAAAAAGTGTAATTTTTTCGGCCGCGTCAGGCAAGGCCGAAAAAGTACGTTTTGGCCGAGGTGCATATTACATTTTTTGTGCAATCGAATTAAAAACAATTAAATTTTTGGTAATTTTCAAAATTATAGGTTAGAAACTACGTGACATTCTGTCACAGATGACGGCGTATGTACTGCATTACCGGCCCTCTCCTTAGCAACGGCCGTAAAAGTTACTTTTTTCGGCCGTTGCTAAGGGTAACGGCCTGAAAAGTAACTTTTACGGCCGTTGCTAAGGATAGGGCCGGTAATGCAGTACTTTATGGTTCCTAACGCGTCCGTCAAACAGCTGTTTCTAGTACGATCGCACAACAAAGTATTGTATTGTAGCGTAAGCAAAGTTAAGTATACGGATATCAAATGATAGCGTTCACATAAGCAAAGTAGTGGAATTGCCTTGCAAGCTGTGTGGTAAAGTATTGCAAGACCTTGCAAGCACCAAGCTTCTTGCAATGCCCTATAACAAGAACCAATCACAGTGGATTAACACTGCGTATGCGCGTGGTAATCGCCTTTTAGTGAACACTCGGAGCCGGTCCTAAGGTTTGCGGGGCCGAAAATAAATGTAGGGCCGGATATTTTGATAAAGGGCCGAGTTTAAGTAAAATGTTACTTTAAAACTGAAAAACAGGCTGGTGACCTAAAAAAAAAAGCTTCTTGCCCTCATTTTGTCTATACCAAGCTTATGATTCAATAATTAGAAGTAAACTGTATGAAGCTATGGCCGAAGAGAGATTCCAAATAAAATAATAAATCTAACAAAGATGACGTTACAAAGAGCATATAATAAGGTAGGTAGTGGTGGAAGGGCACATATCAAGAGGCTTTAGATTGGAACGGGAGTTGAGACAAGGTGACCCAATGTCTATGATATTGTTCAAAATAGTGTTGGAGGTTGTGATAAGAAAAAGTGGTTTTCAAAGAAGTGGTATAATCTCCAGTTATAGGCAGCATTGTATGGTATGGAAATGAGAACAGGAGACAAAGAAGCAAAAATGGACATTAGAGCAGAGAATAATCAGTATGCGTTTGCTAGTGTAAGCCAATTCGAGTACCTGGGAGTAACGTTAACAAACAATTGTTAGGAGGAAATAGAGATCAATAAGAGAATAGCAAAAGGCAGCAGGTCGGTGGGAGCGTTGATAGGGTTACTAAAATCAAAACTCGTCTCTGTCTATTGCTCCGTCAGTTATTACAGTGGTACAAACTTATATACATGCAAAAGCTAGCTATATTAACAAATTCTTATCTACTTTAGACACGTTTAAATCTCTTTGTACAAATGCGTGGCTCCGAAAACAAAAGAAACCGTCACCCATTTCGCGTTAATGTTTTGCTTTCAAGATACAAGTTTTAATAACTTTGTTATAAACGGCCACTTACAGCACAACCACGGCGGCAAGGAACCTATGAAATATGTACCTAATATGAAGAGCTTTTTATTTTTTTGACCTTTATTTCAGCACTTAAAACTTTATAGTGATTTAAAAATCTGAGACCGCTTATCCATTATAAAAAGTGTGGCCGTTTTTAACGTTTAATTTTTTTCTTAGGATTGATTTCAAACTAAAAATTTAAATTATTTTGAAAAATCTATTTTCATTCAATTTAATTTTTACTTTTTGCCAATAAATAGGATTATAGTTAAAGTTTAAGCTTCTTAAATGTCTTATGCGTATCTAAATAATAATATGGCTATTTATTGATACAAACAACACAAAAAATAGTAACAATTTTGATAAGCAATGTTAGCAAGATGGTTGACGAAACTGTGTATGATAATTTTCATTAATTGCCTTATTAGTTTTAATTCAGTATATTTACTAGTGTAGCGTCACCAGTCTAGTCTGTCTTTGGGTCAGTAATAAAATTACCGATTCATAATGTATAGAGATATTTTATGATTTTGACACCAGTCCATTTTTTAAAAGATGGATTTGCAAAAATACTGAGTACTACAATGTTTTAAAAAGGCGATTAGTGAAAATCGGCAGACCAGATCTTTATTTCTGCAATAAAAAATAAACCGGTTTTGAACTACTGCAAATAAAATGACATTTAAAAAAATTTAATTTAGATAAATCTTGTTATACCTGAAACTATTGGTTTTAATGTGGCATAAGAAAAACTAAACAATAGCATTTGCAACAAATAATTTACTACCAACTATCAAGAAGTGACTAAATAATCAAATAACACAGTATTGATTTTTGAGCTCACTTGAAAAATATTTTTACCCGAAACTATAATTTGTTTACCACATTTAGTCCGAAATTATACAATTTTCTTCTAATTATAAACAGTTTTATAGTCAAAATAAGCCTTTGATATGTTTAATAATCTTGCCATCCCTTGTACATAAAATAATTGGAAAAAAACAAATTACTTTTTTATTTAGGATTCCTAATCACGTACAAGACGCAACAAATAATTATTAACCAAAACTTTTGATGTAATAAAGTTTTACGATTGTTATAATTTTCTTGTTCTTTCTCAAAGTTCATTTCTGTTTTCAGTATTATAGAATCACTGTTGAGTTTGTAATTGAACTGCTGCTTAAAATATTTACATGAGTACGTTTATTGAAAAATTTGAAATATCTCCTAAAATTTCGAAATGTGTTTCCAACGAAAAAGGCCATTCATTTAATCTTTCACCACAGAACTAGAGAGCTTCACCATTTAGACGAACGTATCACGTATTCTGCTCAACATTACCTCTTAAATACATTGAGTTTTCTTCGCTTCTGCCTTTTTTACTTTTAACGCTTTTCTGGATCGCTTTCCGCAGTTTTCTCTACTCATTTAAGTTTGTTTCACTTTGCCGAATTTTGTTCCATGTAGTGCAATATATTTATCAAACATATTTGCACGAAACACACATAAGCTAAAGCATCTTTGCTGTTTGTTTTAAGCAATAAATTACATTCCAAAAATCAATTCTTCCAACCGCAATATAAGTTCGCTCGTTTATCATCTTTGAAAGTAAATCTTAATACAGATTTATGAGGGATACACGTGAATGAGATAAGAGCGCAGTAGCATATTTAGTTTTGGAGTTAAGATAAAAAGTAAACGTGAGGGAGTTCCTTCGGAAATGCAGTGCGTTGAAATGCGTGCTGATGGATAATAAACGGTTTTCAAATTCCTGGAATCCGCATTTCTGACACTGCAAACCTGAAGGAATGTAAGGGCATAAATTCCAAGGGCTTTCTAACTACAGCCCATTTGTTATCCGCGGTTTGCAGAAATTCCCCGCCCTCGGGATCCTGACTAATGTAAAATATGATTATGATCCTAAGATTGTATAGACTCCATTACTGCTCTTTCTTTGAAAATCTTAAATTAACGAAGAATGATTAAAGCTTGTAAGGGCTTTTTGCTATTGATTCAATGTCAGAGAAGTATGCTTCTTCTGATGATTGTTTTACTGTATAATATTTGCCCTAAAGACAAAAGCCTTATTAAAAAAAAGTTTGGTAGAAAAAATATAAGAATTTTAGGTGTGGATGTTGACTTTTAAGGGTGATAAAAATCCATTGCATTTTATGGATGATTGTGTTACTAATTGTGACTTCAAATAGACAATAGATATGTCGTAGGCATAATGTGAAATCCGGCATTTTATAAAACGCCTAGGCATTTCATAAAAAGCCGGCAAAACGAGCAAATTATGACTTTTTCTTAGACCCATACATTAATTTGTATTCATACAAAAAAAAGCTTTAACCAACCTTTAACCTGACCCTCATTTATTTGGTCAGTAGTAGAGGGTCAGGTTAAAGGTTGGTTAAAGTTTTTTTTTTTAAATAAATAATAAAAATAAAGCTAATAGTTTTGTGCCTAGGCGTTTTATAAAATGCCGGATTTCACATTATGCCTACGACAGATACACGTTCCAAAGGCTACTATATTTTTGAAAGTAAAATTCCGATTATTGTGCCTAAAAGTTCTCGAACCTGCAAAATGCGTAGTCTTTATTAGGTACTGCTGATAGCATTCAGTTTCTTAAACGCCAATAGCTTAGATGAGATTTTATAGTAGTTCAAACAACATTGTAAAAATTGGGAGTACAGGGTGGTCCAAATTCGATGGGATTACATGGGTATCACGCTTAATAGTCAAGATAAAGAAACGATTAAATTACCAAAAATGTGCAGTTTTTTGGCACAAACTCAGAACCGTTTTCAAAAATATTTTATCATTTCCGGTTTCTGAGTTATTAAAAAAAAACTGTTTTTTTTGTTTTATTTATTATATGTCATATGTATATCCCTTGTTGTTTTAAATATTGAAAAAGTTTATAAAGACTATTTTTAGATGTTTTTATGTAGATTTTGATAGTACTAAAAAAAGTTTTACGCTCGCCGTTAAAAAGTTATGACACAAACTCACCTTTTTTTAAATAGAAGCTATAGTTGGCTATGACCTATTTAAATTCCTTATTTTTTTCCCATTCCAAATATATGGGGGTTAATGTATTTATTTTTAATAATACGCAAGTTACGAAGGTTTTTAATTTTTTTTAAAGATAAGAAACTAAAAATAGGCTGTGAAAAAAAAACAACAAAAAAACAAGAAAAACCGGAAATTATAGAATATATTTGAGAACTGTTCTGAGTTTGTCTCTAAAAACTGCACATTTTTGGTAATTTAACCTTTTCTCTATCTTGACTATTAAACGAGATACCCATGTAATCCCGTCGAATTTGGACCACCCTGCCCCTTAAGCCCCTGCCAAATCGACGATACTCAAGTTATGTAAAAAAACTTGGTATTACCTACTTTTTTTATAAGTTTTGACGAAGAAAGTAATTATTCCAAGTTTAACTTGTGAAATTGCCTTATACAGGGTGTAGACTTGGATCACGCACATAGCAATTGAAATGGTAAAATTTTAAAAGTTGTATATTATCTCTCCTAATTATTTTAGAAAAAAAGTGCCAATGGTTTTTTTTGTAGAGAAAAAAATTCTGTATCTATAAATATAATCAATATAATTTTTTGTTTTCCAATAACTGAAAATTAAGAAAATTTCTAAACGTTTATTGACAAAAATCTGTAGTGCCTTCTGCCTTGGAATTATGCTGTGACAACTGCCCATCCTAATAACGCTTATACTGTCACTTTGTAATTTGCTTAATATTCAGTTATTGGCAAACTAAAAATTAATAGTGATTACATTTATGAATACAGAATATTTTTCTCTGCAAAAAACGTATTTGCACTATTTTTTAAAATAATTAGGGGAGATAATATACGATTTTTAAAATTTTGCCATTGAAATTGCTATGTTGCGTGATCAATGTCCAAGAAAAATCTTAGTACAATGCAAACTTTGTTAAAGAAACACAAAATCAAAGTAATATATGGGTCCTGTAAATGTGTTTATAAACTTTACTCTTTTAGGACAAAAAGTATTTATTTTCAAAAAATTTAAAAAATATTAGAAGTTTGACTGCTTGACCAATAGGTATTATATAAATATTACTAAAAAAAAATCTTAAAAAGTTGGACCCCTTAAAAAACTTGCATGTAAAGCACACAGACAGCAATATACAATATTCATTAGTCAGCAAAACCTTTCAAATATATTTTTTAAATTCACCCGAACTTGAACAATTTTCTCTACTTTCTGGCATAATTTGTTTCGAACAAAACCTTGAAAAACATTCACTGCTGAAATTTATTGTAAGCCACTAAAAGAGCTACATGCTGAATTGCTAAAAAGAAAGGCATCGTTACTCAACAGAAAAAAACTCTTTAATATGATAATGCTAAACCGCATTTAACAACAATCTCTCAATAAAAGATTGTAAGTGTGCTTCTTAGAAACTGAATTACCTGGTATAAATTAAATATGTAATCATTATTAAGTTGAAAGCAAAAACTAACCAAACCTATCGATGAAAAATTAAAGGTTTAATACTGTAGTGTAAAGCATGTCCATTCATCAATCAATATAGTTTTGGTATTTTTAACACGAACTTATTGATTTAGCCCCGAAGTCCATCCTTTATAATATTGTAAACACTTTGTAGCTTAAAGCAAAGAGTGCGCATTTAAAATTTTCGAACAATAAATCATGGACAACACATCACTGCAGTAATAAAAATAATGAGTTACATCAGCAGATCGGTTTGAATATCGCCACCCTGTCTATCAAACATACAATATCCGTCTAAAAACATCGTAAAAAATGTTGACAGTCAATTTTAATTAAAAACACAGCTCGCGTTTGTCATGGGAAGTTCACTGGAATATTCTCTTTACATATACTGGAGAGTGCAGTGGTTATTGCAGTTTTTCTAACGCTTTTTTTATTTTAATAACGCTCCGGGGTAGGTCATATAGTTTTGTTATCTACTTCGAATAGGGAAGACTCTTTCGAAATATTGACAATATGTCATGCACACATTTGTTTGCTATTCCATATGCTGTAAACATTTATTTAAGATATAAAAACAGTATTAATGTGCTTCCGACAGTGTTGCGTGTTATATTACATCGTAGTAACTTATATTTAAATTGCAAGGTACGTTATCGACGTGTAAAAAGCGGATGTATCTAAAGTAGCTATGCAAAAGGGTATTAATTGCGTATGTAGGTATGTACATATTTAAGAGTTAAGCGTCGCTTTTTTTGTTTTGCGGTTATTTCAAGAAGAAAACGAGGGAAATATAAATATGTAATTTGCTCTAAAAGTTGTACCTACAAGAAAGGTAAAATAAATTGTAAAGATTCAGTTTGATGTATGTATGTATGTTCATACATATGTTCAAAAAATAGTCCGGTGGTGCGATATCGGGCGATCTTGCAGGGCACAGTATATCTCCAACTCTACAAATTAGGCGATCAGGGAAAATATTATCGCGATTTCACGTATTGTGTGAGCCGTAGCACCATCTTGTTGAAATCATATATCGCCCATGATTAACCTTCGAGTGAGCGCGCTGGAGTATAAAGTATGCAGGGATGGCAAATAGGTGGCACGCGTGCCAAAGTTGGCACGCGAGAGATTTTCGATGGCACCCTAAAGAATTGTATGAATAAATTTGTTTTTAAAATTTTAAACTTTTTTGACACGTTTTAGTTATTTTTAATTAGTACGCTAAGTATCTTTTTCTGTGTTGAAAAAGTCACCTAACTAGTTTGGAAAAGTCACCAGCGGTCTAACGTAACTAGTTTTTTTTTTTTGAAAAGTCACCAGCGGTCTAACCTAACTAGTTTTTTTTTTGGAAAAGTCACCAGCGGTCTAAACTAACTAGTTTTTCTTGGAAAAGTCACCAGCGGTCTAACCTAACTAGTTTTTTTTTGGAAAAGTCACCAGCGGTCTAACCTAACTAGTTTTTTTTTGGAAAAGTCACCAGCGGTCTAACCTAACTAGTTTTTTTTTTGGAAAAGTCACCAGCGGTCTAACCTAACTAGTTTTTTTTTTTGAAAAGTCACCAGCGGTCTAACCTAACTAGTTTTTTTTTTTGGAAAAGTCACCAGCGGTCTAACCTAACCCGTGTTGAATACGTTGTTGGCACGGGGAAAAATTTGTATTAAATTTTATGTTATTTTGGCACACTGATCAAATCCTATTTGCCATCCCTGATAGTATGCCAATGCCACAGAACATAGCCAATGCTATGAAATTCACTGTGGTAACTGTGTATCTAGATCTAATCGTAAAATACTATGTATATTTTCTTAGTGTCATTTTTTTCCCAATCCAGTACGTAGTCGTAAGATCCGTAGTAGGGTGATAATAATTCTGTAGCAACATAATATAAACACAACTAAATATGATTCGTGCAATTAATTATATTTTAAAAATTATGTTAATGCCCTATAAATTTGTCACACATGTAGTGCTGAAGAATGTAATAAAAATACAAAAAAAAATACTACTGCTATTAAGGATTGTGTGTTGAGTATTAAAATATTTTTGGAAATATGTTTTACAATGTATTGGAATATTATTTGTTTGATGAAGAAATTAGCCATTTATTTTAAAAGTGACTTAAGTCACTTTTTGCGAAAAATGAGTTAAATCTCCTTGACAAAAATGTATGATATTTCTATCAGTTTCTTTCAAATCCACTACTATTTTAGTCTATCGAAATGTTTTTGTTAAACAGAAGTGTAAATGCATTTATTTTAAAGGTAGCATAATGATGGGTTTGATTCCCTATATACGCCCAATTTACCACAGTTATTTTAACAATTTGGGACAAAGTGAAATGTCCGAAGACTTCATTACTTTTATTATTAACAATGATTTAATAGATAATTAAAGTTTGAGATGAAATACGTTATATAAATTACTATTATTTCAAAATTTGCTGATGAATTTACTTGTTACTAATGTATTTTATAAACATTAATGATAATAAAAAATACTAGAATAAACGTATAATGAAATGCATTACACAAATAATTTATATTGTATAATTTACTCATCAATTTTATTAGATTAATGTCTTATCAAACATTGCTTCAGTAAAACAACGAACAAAATAAACCTCAGTTTTTATAAACTATTAATTTTTAAAGTGGCTTAAGTCACTTTGCAGTAATGAAAAATGGCGATTTGTTTACGTCTGTGCTAAATTATGTATACTGAGAAACATATAAGAAACCGAGATAACAAATATAAGTGAAATTTCTCTACACTTGGCATAAATATGTTGTTGCACATTAAACTGCAAATTTAATGTCTCAAAATAACATAAAAGTAATATGCCACTTTCAAAATAAACGGCTCAGATATAATTTTAAGTTGTTATTGTAAAACATAAGATATAATTTTTATAAAAAAAATAAGGCTTTAATATTATCAAACAAGGGGGTTATTTGCTTTAAATATGCTATGGACAAAGTATGCCACGCTCCCGCTTGAGGGTTAATTCTTCTAGCTGCATGTTACTAAATTAAAAATCCACCTTACACAGTATAAAATGAATCACAAATACTTTAAACTAATATCTACCTTGTTATTTTTATTCAGATTTTCATGTAGTGTAACATTTCTTATTCTACCAGAATATAAAACTTTTAAGGTACCAAAACTAGTTGTTTTTAGTATTTTCAGTTCAAGGTGATGAATAATGCAAAATAACTAGAGCAGCGATGATATAAAATCTTCAGAAATAACTGGAATGCTAAATAATACGTACTAAAAATAAAAATCCTTCAATCCATCACTACAATAAATAAGGTAATTAAATTTTCAACGAATTAAGGGTAATAACGTATCAGACTGATTGTGCAATTTTCCTTTTTGCATAACAATTTTCCGAAAATCATTACATGTTAATTTAGTACTTCAGACCACTTATCGCCGTTTGATCCCACAAAGATCACTCCGTTAAGTGATGTCTGCTTCACTTGAAGTGGTCTTTGTTAACCGCACAATATTTACCCTGCACGTGCTCTGGAAAAATCAGGTCGCATCCCAGCGCCCTCTAACATTAAATAAGGAGCTCATAATAAGATAAAAATTGCTTGTTTACTGTATTTAATCAAGGATTTGAATGTTTACGGTCCAATGACTTCTTCTCTAAGGACATCCGAGCATATTTACTTTGATATAATATCCTGAATTGTTTAATGTTTGTATAAAAAAGCATCGAGAGAAGCAAACAAGAGGGATTTAACAAGATTTAAAAATCTAACGTAAATACTTTCGTACCGAATTACAGAGTAACCGTAGGGTATAATTAAATACACGAGTGATTTTTTCCATTTCGTTACACAAATAAAGTAACGGCAAATGTAAACACTAACTAAACGAGTAAACTTCGCAGAAAATGAAGGATATAATTATTAACATTTAAAATGTGTGTGTATTTGTGTCCGAATCCCAAATTTATACGCAACAAAAACACTAGATACAAATTGTGAAATTGAGAATTAGCGATCGACAGTTTATTGCAGCGTTGAACAGCATATTATTATCAAATTTTTATCAATAAATATTCAGTTTTTACCGAAATATCTACTAAAGTCTTTGCACAATATAAGAATGTTTGTGTTTCCAAAATTTGGGTTTTGGAATGAGCCCAAAATTGGTAAGAAAGGTGTCGAAAATGAACCTCATGTGCGACGAGGTGCAACTTCATTTATCCAGGAGAACGAACAAAGGAGAATAAAAGTTCGTGAAATAGCTGGAATATTCCGAAAATTGTCGGAAGTCTCTTAAGAGATTATTTAAAACCACCTAAAATATTGTAAATTGACTGCCAGATAAATCCCGTGTTTGTTGACCGAAGAACACACGATAAATCGTTTGCGAGTAGCTTCTTTCCTGCTGCAACAGATGAGGAAGGAGAAACAATTTTGAACTCAACTGGGACAACTGTCCAAACATGAATATTATTTTATCCACGAGTCAAAATGTACCGAAAAAATCATCACGTTTTCAGCTTGTAAAATGGCAATATTTTTTTGTAATTCGCAGCAGCGGCGTAGCTAGGGTGGCGAGAGGGGCGGCCCACCTGGGCGGCACTTTTTTTGGGGTGGCAGTTTTAGTCCACCCAAATAGGTTACAAATTGAAATCTCGCGGGTAATGAAAGATCAGTAGATATAATGTAATCAGTACCTGCACTAGCGCTATTAAATTCATTAAAATTCATTTAAAAAAAAAGGAATTCTTATTAAAGTTAGATGATAAAACGTGCTAGTCGGCCTGGCTACACTGAAAACCCGCCCCTTTGTAATGACAAAAATTCCAAGTAATGTAATTTATGATAGGGTACCAACCATTCAATAACATTATGAAACATTTCATTTATTTTAGGCATAAAACACCATGCAGTTTTAAACTCTATTGTAACAGGGATTTTTAACTTCCGTTTCATTTCAAACATTTGGTTTGAAATATAAATCCCTTGCCATATTAACTAATCGTCGCATGGCGATAACATTAGTCTAATTCTAATTATTTGTAAATGGAGAAGTACAAAAGTTTTGAACGGTGGTAATAGTAGTTTGTATACCTAGGCGGGAAAGTGGATGTTTTCCGGGCCGAGAGAAAAGTTGGACAGCCGAGGCGCAGCCGAGGCTGTCCATTTCTCGAGGCTCGGAAAACCACTTTCCCGGCATGGTGTACACAATATTTTTTATCCTACACAACAAAAATTAAAAATAACTATCCTGTAAGAAATGCATCTATTTCTTGACGACTGATATTCTTAATTTATTAGCAACATGCCGGACAGATTGTTTTTTAAGAAAGGCAATTAATGTCTTATACAATGCAATATCGGCATTATGTCTTACAGTAAGCAAGCTTTTAACATAAATGAATCGGCCAAAGCGTTGAAGACTTATATTTCTTTGATAATTTAGATAAATAAGTTAGAATTACACTTTCGCTGTGTTGTTTAACGTTTTTGGTACTACACCACTCCATAAATAAGTTATACTGTATAAGTATATCATACCGTTTTTTAGATTTTGCTGGTAATAAATTCAGAGTTAATTCTTTCGCTTTTTCACTAATTTCCGCAAGTGTGCAACTAAAGTTGTCATCTGATTCTTCATTTCTTTTGTCCATTTCCATTATTTATCAACCGTAAAGTAAGTCACGACGGTTTAGAATTTTAAATTAGTTGTAATTTAATTTTGACAGATAACGGAGCGCCCTCTGTTGGTAAACGTCGACGTACTTTTTTCGCGCCTAGGCGTTACATGAGTTTTTACCAGGCTAGCCGTGCAATGTGTTTTTACCAGGCTAGCCGTGCAAGTGCATACTTTCGCGTCCATTTAGACGCACGAAAATAAGATTTTCAGATAGTGTAGGAGATAAAAAACAACTTTCAAATCATAGGGCACCAGAAACAGACTCACGATTTTTCATATTTTGTATGTAAATACGATTATTTTTGGGAGTTTTTTAAGTACGTGATAAAAATATTGGTCGTACGGGACTGGCCTAAGTGTGTGATAATTAGTACAATTTGACAGATATACAGGGTGTCCCAGCCAAGACGAATTATTCGATAGCTCTGTTATTAGTAATTATATTAAAAAAAGTTAAATATAAAAGTTGTTTGTAATTATTTACTACATAACTTAAAATTATTTTCAACTAAACACAGTGTTTTGTTTTTGCACTCTGATACTAAACATTCTTTTTTTTTATATGGAACACCCTGTATATTTTTTAATTTTTTGATGTAAAATAAAATTCTCTTTCAAAAATATTGTAGGTTGTTTATGTCTAAAATAAACCGTTTTTGAGTTATTAACGTTTTTTTGAAAATTTTCACCGATGTAGATCTTATAAAAATATTTATATTTATTAACATAACAACACCAGAGCAATTTACTCTGGTAGTTTATTAGACAATAGTGTCATAGTGATTGTTGACTAGTTACATTTTTAAAATAATATACAGGGTGTTCGTTATACTCGGTCCATTACGCTAAACTTTAAATGCATATAAATCTTTTTTTTTTTTTAATGGAACACCCTATAAATTTTTACATTTTCTTGTAGAAAATTTAATTATCTTTCAAAGTTGGTAAGTGTGTTTTATGGCTAAATATAATATTTTTGAAGTTATTTCGTTTCTTATGATTATTTGCGAGTATTTTACCTAAAATATCGGTAGTAGCCTTTGAAAATTTAAGTATGAACAGGACTAGAACAGTTAATCGGCACAATTTAAACGATTATGCCACTAAAAATCCATATTTTTTAAGAGTTGTAGATTCACAGCATAAATGGCAACAAATAACACCAGAATGCTGTGTATCTACAGTTCTTAAAAAATATGGATTTTTAGTGGATGATGGTAAAGTACTCTACATCGGCGTTTCTCAAACTTTTAAACACGTGACCCAAATAATTTTCTAGAAATGAGAGTACGACCTATAAGGGAGTCTCCATCCCCGCAATTTTTTTTTTTTAAAATACCTTTAGAAATGTCATTTTAAAGCATTTTAAAACAGAACTAGATTTTTATTTTATCAAAACAGTTCCATTTCGCGTATCAATAAAAATTTAACGAGACCCAATTTTAGGTCGCGACCCATAGTTTGAGGAACGCTGCTCCACATTATCTAACTTTGCATTAAAACACGTTTGACATTCTAAAATTTAAAAAAAAAATCCAGCGGCGCATTTTATCTCCCCCGCCCCACTTTTTGTGACCATCACTGCTTGCTTTTAGAAAAATCAAGAGTAAGCAACCTTAATTTAGAGGGGCGGCAAATTCAGGGATCGTTCCGAGCGGTTCAAACTCTAGCTACGCCACTGATTCGCAAAGAGTTTTAATGATTGATTTTTTAACTTAACATAGCACTGTTAACGCAGAATATTGCTTAATACATAATAAGAAATAAAGATAAAAATGCAATCAGGAATCAAAGGAAAAAATTCAAAGTTCTTTGTATTTTCTTTTTTTTCACGGCTGCAAAAAATAACGACACTACAGTGGCACCTTCTATTGTTGCACCCAGCATAATTGCTGCCCTCCAAGTGTCATCGTTTGAACTCCTGAAAAAACAATTAGAATAGAAAAGTTTCAGTCAAAGTTATTGAAACTCTCCTGAACTGGATAGACATGCAACTAAAAAAAAACTCTCTCCTGATTAGTAGCACAACTGTATCTAAATGCAAGAAGGTTATTTTGAAAAAAAAATGCTTTTTATTCCTTCGCAGCGTTTTATTTTATTTTTGATAAATAATTAAATTTGAAAGCTTCTTGTTCTAATAGATGTGTTATAGGACTACGCGCCTTAAATTATCTTACAAATTGCAACTTAACGTATTGCTTAATAGGTCGTAATGTGTTGAATGAGAAATGTTTCATATACCATAATTACTACCTGCACGAATTCGAGGATTCCTAAAGTGCTACTTAAGGACGTAATGGTTCTTCTTTTGTATTGCAACGTAACTGCACTGCGTTTAGAGTAATTAAAAATCGAATGCGCTATTATCCGAGGTAATTATATTCAGGTGTATAGGAAAAACTGTTAAAGAAGACATACTTGTATATTATCAGATTTACACTTTATCGAGATTCTTAAATTTGTTACACTTTGTTGGACATGGATTTGTACCTATTCTTTTTAAATTGGCCCTTTGTGTAGTAACTGATGCAACTATTCATTTTCGTTCAAAATTTTAAGTATTAATACTTTTGATACAATACAAAGGCACTAATAGTTATAATTAGGTCTTCAGTGAGGGGGGCAAGGGGGGCAGATGCCCCCGACCGCGCAAATGTAGGGGCCTCAATTATAAAACTTGATCTGTTAGCAAAATATACATAATATTTATGTAGTTCAAATAACAGTCCAATAACATACCTATATCATCAAATGACCATAAACATTTTATATTTTTCCCTTATAGTTAACAATTTTGAAGGGCCTCGAAAACATTGTTTGCTCCCGGGTCTCGCATTTACTCTGATAAGCCCTGGTTATAATTAATTATAACTTTTTAAAATTTCCTTTACGTAATTTTCGAAGAACATCATTATATAGTTTGCAAACTCAGGGGTATTGCAGACTTTTGGTAAAGTATTATAAAACAGTAGATGAATTAGGCTTCAAGATGTTGCCATGAGTTACTTGATTAAAGGTTCGTCGTAAAAAAAACTTTAAACGTAACAATTCAAATTAAAAGCCTTTATTCCAACAAATTTAAGTATGCAAATCCTTACGAATCTCAAGCATAAATTAATATTTTCGGGCAAAGGTGTACTTCAGACACAAAAGGATTTGCTTAGCACTTTTCGTCACGTCTGATGTTCATCATCTTTCAGCGTAAATGAAAGAGCTAGCTTAAATTGTCTCAATTTTTCAATGCCACCTTTTAGCTTCATTATAGTCTACATTACTGAGTCTACAAATTGCTGTATAGGTACACTTCTAACATGGTTCGTTCTTTATGGAGCACACAGCTGTGAGAATGAAATTTATCAAGTTTCCAATAAGAAGAATTTCGCTGACTTGACATTCCAATACTGTAGCAGGATTCGCTTGATAGTCAAATTTGTTTCGATTGTGATAGGGTCAAAATTTATTAATTCCGTTGAGCAATAAATTCTATGTAAATTTTAAGTCTTCTACCTGACAGTCCACGGTATCAAAAAAATAAAATGTACTATTTGGAAGTTGACCATAGGGAAGTTCACAGTCGAAAAGTTTACCGTCCGGCAACCAATATTTATGTAACATCATTTACTAAGAAATGTTTAATTGGTCAAAGTATGTGGATATTTGAAAATATAAACTGTAAATAAATAAAGTCTGAGCGCACATTCAAACTAATAATAAAAATAAAAATATAATGATAAAATTCGAAAGGAAGTGTTAGCGGAGCTTTAAGATGCTACACAAACAGACAAAAGAAACCGCTTGGTAAATTACTTCGGAAAACTGTAATAAACAACAGACTACCAATTTCTCATTTTATTATACTGAAATTTTCCATACCTAAAATAAATTAGAAGCATAAAATTTGCTACACTTCACTTCATTTATTTATTCACTGAAGTTTTGCAAGAGTAATGAACAAACTAAAAACGCAGTAAAAAGTTTTATGATGAACTGTAATATTTAATGAACTTAATCTTCGTAATTGCATTTCACCTCGCTACCTCACAAAGAAAATGGAAAGGAAGAATTGATACAGTGCGATATCTGAAATTCAGGATATTTGTGAAATATTAAGTTTGTTCGGGGCGTGCTTAAAAGTTTGCAAAGAGTGACGAGAATTATGATCATTTTTAGTATAATTCCAAGCACTTTGAGTAAAATAAGGATAAAAAACGTCATACGGGGTAAGGAAAATATTCCGAAATGGCTCGGTTATAATCAAACGGTGTTTTTAAAAATCGCAAGGTTTTCACCTCATTTTGAACTTATTTTAAAAATACATATTATTTTGCTGACGTAATTAATGGTCGGTTGGTGTCGTCGTGGTTAATTTGGTAATGAATAACCTTATAAATTTTCACGGAATTTTAAAAAGGAAAAATTTTCAACTCCACAAGATTTTAATCTACGCTCCCTCGTTTAATAAACCAGGTTGCTATGTTGAAACACGAAATCCAATCACCTTGTGTATATGAAAGCCATGAAGAGTCATTTCATACACTGACAATATTATTGAATTACTTATTTTAAGTTAATATTTTTGATACTTTATAGATCGAATTCCATGAGGGTTTACATCAAATGTTTTTTTTTCTAAATAACGTAACAATATAAAATTTACTAAAAATGTGTTTCATTTATTTCTAGGAAACAAGTCTGGAATTAATTTTGTAAGTTGTAATTATAAATCTTAAATAATCCTTGCTTTAATAACAAATTTTAATCTTTTATTCATAGTTTTCAAAGGACTTTGTCAGTCTTCCCGATTAATATACCCCAAAAATGAATATTTTTTTTCTCAGAAGCCTTTTTGTCCATAAAAAATTTCTTTCCTCAAAACTCACTTACTTGAGTTGTTGCTCCAATATTCAACAGGACTAACTAAGATTTATTTTTGTAGATGGCATTCTAGTACCTTGATCCTGTATTTAGCAAAGTATGTTTTTTGTATTACGTGTTTTGTAACAAACTTGCTGAAAATGCGAATTTTCAATAGAATTTTGAACAGAAAAAAAGGAAAAAGTTCTTCAACAATATAGTTCGTTATTTTTAAGCAACTTGCATATAATTTTGTAAGTACAAGTTTTTTACTCTATTACTATTACTAGAAAACTACTTATACTACTTATAACCCAAAACCACAATATAGTCAGCATCAAGTCTAAAGGCAAGCGGTAGGGGTGTTTTCGCGCAGCAGACGTTTCAATATGATCGACGGACCTTAAAACCATTGGCGGGTACACCAATACAACTAAGTAAGTAGGTTTCAATTCCAATTGGGTTTAAAGCGCATACCCGCCGCTCGCCATTAGACTTGACGCTGACTATACCATCTGCAAATTTTACACTTTTTTAAACAAATGAATAAAAGGCTACAGCTTTTGTTTACTTAATATGGAATGATTACTAAAATACCTTTCGATGTAACCCAAAACAAAAAAAGCCTCATCTAAATAGCCCTTTCAAAAAAGCTCAATTAAAGTAGCCCACCGACTTGACAGCTTCTTCATTATAGCTCTGTACACTTTTCTCTACAAATCTAATAATACCGTTATAATAATTAAAGCTGCATAACAGTTCCGCTCACTTATATTTATTTACTTATCTATAACTTTAAAAATGAACAGGATCGAGTAAAAATTGATTTGGCTCGTTTTCGAGTAGTATTTAAACTACCGGCAGCGTAAAAAAAAATGTATACAAAAAATCGGCGGCCTTAAACTTTAAACACTTGTGTATTACAAAACCAATATTTTAGTCTATCTACGTCTTATATCCCATAATTTGAAAATGTAATTGTTTTCTAAAAAGAATCTCTTTCGACTCTTTTGACGCGTCATTCTGAAAATCATATTGTTCTATTTATTTTAAGTTTATTTTATTTCCCGTATCTTGTCTCTGTTTTTTGTTTATGTCTTCAGTTAATAATTTAAATTTGTTTGTTATCGCTCGCAATTTAATTAATACGTTATTTCTTTGGAACTGTTAAATTCTTTTTTCAATTTTACATTTTGAAGTATTTGAGGAATATGCTTTTTGTAAACTGCTAATTGAATTTTATTATTTATACTTTTCTTAAACACTGATTTTGCAATGAAAAATTTGCTTCATATATCGATTATCTTTAAGTTATGAGATGTATCTAGAATTCTTTTATGATAGTTGTTCAATGTAATTAAAACGATACAATTATCTGCAGTTTTAATTACATAAAATGGTAGCAATCTAGCTTTTGCTCGTTCAATTTTAATTAAACTTATATTTAGCTCGAAATGATCAGTGATACGTGATAGAACTGTCGAAGAAGCAGAATCAGTTCCTTTAGTAACTACTTCACACACTCGCCATTCGTTGACAGTCCTAAATAAAAAAGACATCACGTAGTTTTTATCACGTGCTCGCTGCGTTACTGTAGCCGAAACATGAACCAAATACGAAGATAGTATTAGCATACAAATAACAATCTGATCAAAGTTTCCTTTGAAATTTTGAATTTTCGAAACACGATGCCTATGTAACATAATAATAAGTTGCGTGATTAAGTTGATTGTAAACTAAAAACATACAGCATGTTTCAACAAACTGAGCCAAAAATTATTGGGTGGATTCGTTAAGCAACCATATACAAAACAGTTTTTGTATGAGCACTGAAACACGACTATTAAATGCTGGATTAGAGAGACCGCACACTACAGACTTTTATTCGGCCTACAGTTTAATCGTTATCGGGCCATGACAGGGATTTGTCACCGACTAAATAGTTTAGTTGGAAGCGGGTACGCACACTATACCCGACAGTTTTCACGAGGTGCAAAGAAAGATGGTTCCCAGAGCAGTTATCATGTCTGCTATTATCGCAAAAAGGAAGCGAAAGAAACAATGCCGGCCGACTATTTGTCGGCGAGTGTGCGGACTCCAATACAAGCCTGTACTATTTCAACGTCGCCCGATAGTTGGCCGACTTTTTTGTCCAAAGGAAATCGGGTCTCTGATACGATTATTTAGTCGGCCAACTAAATAATCGGTACGTGTGCGCGCTCTCATAAACACTCATGCCATTTGCGAAGACGATTAAACTGTCAGCCGATTAAAAGTCTGTAGTGTGCGCCTGTGTATATTGTAAGTATATTTAAAATAGGTGCAAAGAAAATTGAAAAGACCTAGGAGTCTACAAAAATACGTGTAGTTAATGCTTGAAAAAAATGCACGATAATAATGAAAAGCATGTTTAAGGTATTCTATAAAACAATTTCATGGTCATTGCATGCATATTTTAAAGTCTTATGTACTGGAGCAAATATTAAATTTATCCTAGGATAATCTTGTACACACGATTCTTAAAAAAATCATTTTAATTAAAATACTTTTATCCTTTTGTCGTAACACGTCCTGTTAAATTTTAAAAGGGTATAGCTTATCATTAACGTAATTATTTAGCAAGATTTTGATATTTTTAAGTATTGGACTTGCATTTAAATATCGATTGTAGTTTCTTCACAGCCAGATCAACAAACGGACTGATCAAAAACTATCGATAACTTCGAGGCTCGTTGATGAAAAGCAAAATGTACTCTTAAGGTAAGGTAACCATTTTTTTCCCAGAACTTTCGGGGACACTAAGCTGGGGTTACCAAAAAAATAGGTCCTCAACTAACTTTCGTAAAATCTATTTTCCCGTTTCCCGTACATCACAAACCACAACTTTCATTTTAATAAACGGAATTCAAATTAAAAAGCGGGATTTAAAAGCCACGCATTTTTGCACCTTACAAAAAGAGAGGATATGTCCAGGAGAAAGGACCTTTGGTAACCCTAAGTAACCTAACCTTATCGGATTTGACACTTTATTTAAAGTTCACGAACTACTCCCCACTCCAGTTTTCGTGACCAATAAGCGGTTACACTGTTACACTGTTGCCAGACTAACAGATTTGCATAATTTGGCAACAGTGAAAGTACCATACATTCGTTATTTTAAATGTGTATAGAAAAATTATGAAAATCGGGGACAAAATCGGGGACAGGAACAATCCGGGACTTGAGTCTTGTTTCAGGGACTGTCCCCGAAAATCGGGGACGAATGGTCACCCTATCTTAAGGTGAATATACTTTTGCTGTAAAGTAAGAAAACCAAAACTTTTTGTGAAATAACGTCAATAAACTTGTAATCCCGAAGCGAAACTATCTAGAACTGCGTTTCCAAATTCCGTCAGAAATGGAGAAATAATCAATAAATTTAATTACTTGATTGCAGGGTTGAGCAGATTTAAATCAATTGATTTAAATCAAGATTTAAATCATGATTTAAATCAAGTGATTTTTTTTAAAAAATCATTGATTTAAATCAAGTGATTTAAAAAAAAAATTATCAATTTAAATCACAGATTATATGAGTAGATACGATATAATAATTATAATAAAACAAAATTGTATTACTAATTTTACTATTAGTAATTAAATACACGAAATGGTGAATAAACCATATCAATTTGCTCTTGTAAAGTAATATTCATTGTGGAAATGCAATAATTCAAAAAAAAAAAAAAAAGTTTTTGACGTTAGCGAAGTGAACAGTCAGTTTTTTCAATTTCCACGGCATTTTATTGCTTCAATAACGATTTGAAGAAAAATGTCGAATATCTCGAAAAGTATGAGTTTTGGGTATAGGACATACTTAACTAAATATGAAGCTCTTTTAAAGACGAATTCGATGACATAAAAAATACAGGGGTTCGCATTTGAAAAAATCGAGTTACGAGCTTTTGAAAATCATGAAAGTTGCCACCTATTTATAAACACTCCTGTATGTGATTCAAATTTTTTCATATCGAGCGAACAGAGAAATTTTTTCTGCATGTCCATACCAAATTAAAACTCTGTACTTCAAAATAACTTCAAAAGAATTTTTTAAATAAAGACTTAAAACCTTGAATAATTTAGAAAATAATTTTTTTTTTACAACGCCTTATAAAAACCTTTAATATTTTATATTGATGCAAATTTAAAATTAAGGCGGTCAAAAATATTAAATAAAAAATTGGGTGTTGTATTTGAAATATAAAAGTTACTATTAGTTCCAGAAAGGTGACTCACCCTGTATATTTGAAAATATTTTTATTGTGTTGTTTAGATAAACCTGTATAAAATAGTATTTGATTCAACTTCATATCTCAAGCCGTTTAGCCACAATCGACCGATCCCGCACTAATGACTCACCCTGTATATAATTAATTAAAGATCACCATTTAGCACTGATTTTTTTAAATTCTTAATCATTATATTTAATTTTTCATTTTGACAAAAATTCACCAATGAATTAAATATATTGGTTATTAAATATATTAGCACAAAACAGAAATAGCATGTGAATATATCACAAAAAAATCTGATTTAAATCAAAAAAATCTGATTTAAATCAAATAAATCGATTTTTTTTTATTTTTTTAAAAAAATCATGATTTTTATCTACCCTGCTTGATTGTTTAAACCTAATACAAAGCAAATTTATTTGATCGAAAACGAAATATATAATTATTTTACCGATTTTAACCGATTTAACAACTTCTTATTAACAATTTACTCTTATAACCGTTTAGTGAATTGTCCTTTGTAATTAATACTCGTCTTTTTTAATAATTATGGCAAAATCGAAATTAATTCAAATGCATAGTTTTCAAATTCGTTATTTATTTAGGTGTAAGTCCTTCTACTGTTAGTTGTAGGACAAACGAATTATGTTGTGCTGACTTTTTTCCACGTATTTCTGTCTTGTGCTAGCTTTTTTATTTCCTCCTATTTGATTTTTCTATTCGTTGCTGCTTTCTTAACTTCGTCTTGCCAGTCTACCTCTTTTGTTTTTCCCTGTGACCTTGCTTCATAGGCTTTTCTGATAAACCTTTCTCCTTTCATTCTAATTATGTGACCCGACCATCCCAGCTGTCTTTCTTGTACTTTTGTTTCAACTTATTTTTTTAAATTGTTCTTCACATGTTTTATTTCTGATTCGATCTTTTACTGTTTTTTCTTGGATTTTTCTTAGATATCTCATTTTTGCTGCATTAAGGCAACTATTTCTGTTTGGGAGTGTACACGTTTCACTTCCGTATAAAAGTGCCGGAGTTACTACTTTTTTACCACTTCCACTTTTGTTCGTTTTGGGACTTCTCTATTTTCAAAAAACAATGTTCTTTATCTGTTAAATATTCTTTCCACATTTCCTATTTTTGCGCTTATGTCCATCCCTTTATTTTTCTTTATGATCACTCCTAAATATTTAAAGCTATTTATTATTTCTAACCTAAGCCCATGGTGTTATGCTTTGTTCCCTGTTTTTTCCAATTCCTGGTTTAAAGAGACGTTAAAATCTAATAGGGTTCTGTATTGTTTAAACTTTAAAGAACTATTAAAGTATTTCTTGTTAAAATAAATTGAAAAATGTGTGTGCCGCGGCACACTAGTGTGTCGCGAGAATTCTTTAGGTGTGTCGCGGAAAATAAAATAAAAAATAAATAAACAGTTTTTGCAAGAACGCTATGTTTGAGATTCGAGTTTAAATATGGCGATCTCGCTTATTACAAATGCTATAGTATAGGTTTAAATTTGGAAAAGTTGCTGAATTCGGTGCTTATTAATAATCTGAAATCTTGAAAATCGTCTATAACACCTTTGGGGTATGAAATATTACAGTTGTGTTAAAC
Source organism: Elmis aenea (assembly GCA_947652605.1). Lineage (NCBI taxonomy): Eukaryota > Metazoa > Arthropoda > Insecta > Coleoptera > Elmidae > Elmis > Elmis aenea. Next base: position 26,990,045 of record OX393580.1, read on the forward strand.
ATTGCCTAAGAAACTTTTTAAGCCGAATCGCATTGTACCTAATTACTATTTTTTTCGGTCGATTAGTTTTTGTTTTATGACAACAAATTTTATTTTTTCCTTTGGGCGCAATTTTTTCTATTTATTAATGTAAATGTAAAATACCATGTGTGGTAAATCAATAAATTTAGAAAAAAAAAATTTATTTGATTCTGTAAATATAAAAAAATTGCGCCCGTAAGAAAAAATAAAGTTGGTTGTCTGAAACAAAAACGATTCGAACTAAAAAATTTAAAGACCATTCGATTCGGCTTAAAAAGTTTCTTTGACAATGTCTTTTACACATTGAAAATATTCTATATTGCAAAAGAGTTATAGACGATTTTCAAAAATTGTATTTTCAGGGTTTTCCTAATTTTTTTGGATACCGTTCGATTTTTCAATTTCTCTTCGGACTATTAGTGAGCACCAAATTAAGAATTTTTGTTAAATTTAAATCTAAACTCTGGCTACTATAATGAGCGAGATTCCATGCTTAAACTCTAATTTCGACAATCCTGTATACCTATAGTGTGCCGCGAAATTTTACCGTTGTTAAAAGTGTGCCGCGATATTGAAGAGGTTGAAAAACACTGTGCTAGAGAGTTCCTTATTGCTTAGGTACATAATCTAGAAATGCAATATATACATTGATCCACATTGCTGTGTAATGCAGTTCCCAGTACACTGAAGACTACATGGTCTAAATCGAATCAGCTAATTAGGACACGCCCCAATTACGAATCCTCAACCGGGGATAAAAAGTCTATTAACTATGTTTTGAAATCGCTTATATAACGTATTATTATTGCAATTATTAAATTTAGAAATAAATAAATGTTTAATTTTTTATCCATTTAGGAAATTTTCCATACATTATGCTTATTTGTGCATTATTCTAAATAGAAAGTTGGTTTATTAAGAACAAACAGTTTTTTACTAGGACGTTTTAGGCTGTGCAAACTTATATTAGCAAACCATAATTAAAATTAATTAATTGCGTTTTTTAATGAAATTAAACAATAAAAGAAACAAAGAATGCGGGGCAATAAATTTCATCACAAAATGGGTTCCATAACCACATTTACGGTCGACGAGAATTTCCGTACACATTTTTATCCGTCTCTTTTATGGAGCGGCCATAACTTGGAAATGCATGAAACAAGAGACAAGGCGAAAGCTGCTGATATCTTAATAATTATTTGCACTTCCGCTTCTACGCTGCATAATTATATGTAAAATTGATGATCAGATTATCACGTAATTATTAATGAATTCGTCGTTAGCGTCACTCTATCAAGTAGATTTAATGAGTTATTTGATTTGTCCTAGAGGCACTTGATGTTCGTTTTGGTGCATGAGCAAATTCTCTTAAATCAGAGGCGCGATTTTGTTTCGTTTTATTTCGTTCGCGCCATTACCGTCAAGATTTATATTGTCTTAGCAACGCAAAGAACAGAGTTCACCGTTTCTGTTCTTCATGATAAAATTTGCTTAATATTTTGATTGTATTCTCTACGCGGCGGTTTACGATTATTAAATAGCCTGCTGTGTGTTGTGTCTCGTTTCCTAGATAACAAGAGAAATATTTCACCTGCGAGTTACGCTAACAAAGAAGTCGCAAAGTTGGGTGGGTCTGGTGAAAACGGTTATTTTAATATTATATTAAAACTTTTCAGGTAGAGTTAATAACGTCAACTTCGTTTCAGGAGTAGCTTTTTCGCCGTTGTCTTAGTTATTATGAAATTATATTAAAAAGTTTACGTCTGTTGTGCAAAAAAATCCTGCGTTGTGTCTTATGAGATATGAAAATGACATTAACACCGACAGGACCTTTCTTGATTTAATCAACATTTAGAGTTGCATTCACTTTATATTATCTAGTGGAGACGTAGAGTAGGATTTTTTTACACAGAAAGTGGCTAAGGGACTAGAAAGCTCGCAAACTTTTAAGAATAGAGGAGAATTTAAAATTAAATAAATTATTCGTATTCCGGACATCTTCTCAGCCTTAATTTAATTTTTTCTTTAGATTATGACAAGTTAAATGAAAACAAAACATTAAAATAAGCGGGTATTTTACTTGTAGCTAGTAAAAAAACACCATTAAAAGTTATAAATGTTAAGTAAAAAAATCAATTTCTTTTCATCTTATTTTAGAATTGGCGTATACCTACTGCCAGATAAAATACTGATTACAAAAATCTTCGCCTAGGCCAGTAAAGATTTGTTTTTCAGCTTAAAAATTGATCGAAAAAAAACAGATTTTTTGTACTGATGCAAAATAACGATTTTTCTGGTAAAAAACGAATGCTACGTTCACAAATACCTATTACTCCTATAATTCTGTTAACAACAGTAATAAATGGTTAGGTTAAAGGATAATTAAAGCTCATTTTTAAATAAATAATAAAAATAACCCTAATACGTTTTAATTTTTAAAAAACTTTTACCAATCTTTAACCAGACGCTCTTTTGTTTGGTTTGTAATAGACGATTAGGTTAAAGGTAGGTTTAAGTTTCTTATAAGGAAATAATGAAAATGAAGGTAGTAGGTTTGTTTTCATTTAAAAAAAAGCTTTCAGCGACCTTTAACCTGACCCTCATTTGTTGTTTTGTAAGCCTTGTACATATCAATGTGGCTAACTTTAAACAGTCCACTAAAAACCTATCTAGGTCCTCAAGTTATAATTTTCGGCTGTTTTTATTTAATTCATACTTTATTTTATATCCTTCCCAAACAATACACAGAAATTCTGATGTCTTATTTATCAGAGAGATATTTTAGGATCAAGCAGGAAGATGCCTACTCTAATCTCAAAGAAATTAAAGCCGGAGTGCCACAGGGTAGTGTCTTGGGTCCAGTCCTTTACCTACTGTTTACCTGTGATCTTCCAGTACCAGAAAACAACACAATAGCTACTTTTGCTGACGATACTGCCATCCTAGTTGTCGGCAAAAGCAACAGCAAACAAGCTGCAAACATTCAATTTCAAAGCTGGACAAAAAGGTGGAGGATAAAACTTAACGAAACCAAGTCAGTCCATATTGATTTCACCAACAAACGAATAGAACACGTTCCGGTAACCATAAATGGTCAGATAATACCATATGCCAACACAGCCTAATATCTTGGCTTAACACTTGACACTAAAATTCGGTGGAAAGTTCATGTCAGAAAAAAAAGAGAGGAGTTGGGTATTAGATACCGAAAAATGTACTGGCTCTTAGGAAGAAACTCCGCTCTGTCAGTACATAATAAGCTTCTACAATACAAGTAGATACTAAAACCAGTGCGGACATACGGTATACAGCTCTGTGGTTGTACCAAAAAAAAGCAACATCAAAGTGATACAAACTTTCCAAAATAAAGTACTAAGGAACATCGTAGTTCGTAGATGCACCTTTGTACATTAGAAACGATGATCTTCATAGGTACCTTGGAGTAGAGTTTGTAGACAGAGAAATTCAGAAGTTTTCGAGAAGCCAGGAAGAAAGACTACTGCAGCACGTGAATATCGAGGCTATCCAGCTTCTCGATAATACAAATATAGTTAGGAGACTCAAAAGGAAAAAACCCTTTGAGCTGGTATAATGTGACACTATTAGTGCTTTAAAAAAAAGTGTTAACAAGTGTTTTTTTTTTTTAAAGCAGAGTCAGTGTTTGTGTTAGCGCACAAGATAAGAGTGCCAAATGCTAGACCAGATAAGAGACGCCAATGGGTGACTTACATCTTAACTTTTTTATAGTAGCTATATTACGAATAGAACTAAGTTACTTATTAGTCAAAGACTAGATGGTAACATTATTTAAACTTAAAAAAAAAAATTTTTAAAAAAAAATTTTATTTTGGTCAATTACGTTATTTTATGTAATTACTAGATATTGCAATAACTAGTTAAAGTATCAAATAATATTAATATTCTATCATCTTAACTAAATTTAAGTATATTTTCTATTATTATAACACCAAAATTATTTTTATTGTTTACTCTTAAGACCATTATCAACAAACGTTGTTTAACAACTTAAAAAATGCTAATTTATTCTCAAATTTTAGTCAAATTGCTTTTAACATTGAAATTAGCCGATGTTGCCTTCTTTCATATATTTGAGAAAATTGCTGATTTACTGTGCAATAAACTAGCAAAATAAATTTAAAATGAGCTAGTTAGTGCATCTCTTATTTGTGTAAATTATTAATGGTTAATACTCAAAAATTTTAGGCGCGTTAGGAAGTTTCTAGAATATGCATTATACAACACGGCACGGTAAAGTATCAAATCTGGATTATAACGAACATCACATCAAATCATGTCACGTCGAATCTTCATCCTGCGTCCTATAGGATCCTACTACGTATGCAGGATGCTGCGTATATTATGTTTGGTGTCAGTGTAACTAAATTGAAAATTATCGGTTGATAAATTTTTCGGACTCTCGGTAAACAAACCCTGGTATGAGTTGTAACTTACAATGTTTAAAATTTAGTTCGTTTAATTAAAAAGTAAATAAAAAAAGGTGTGCGCTTCATTTTGTTTACACCTGTATAGTTGGGGTGGTTTAGAGACCATTATATTTTATGAATGCCACTAAAAAACTTGGTAAATATCATTAGCTATACACGTCGACAATAATCTACATGTGTTGTATGGGTAACTTTGTTAATATAAGAGTTACATAATCGTTTAAACAAGCATAGTTGAGTAGAATTTCAAGGCAATTTTAATGCCTTTTTTGACATTTTAACTACACCTATAACTGTTTTAAATGTTTTGAAAAAAATAAAAACACGATTTTTTCAATGGTAAATAATTCCATAACCACCTACATTAAAATCAAAATGTGATATGATTCCTGTAGATATTTTTACGTAGAATTATAAAAAATATCCAAAAAGTCATGGTACATTTGATTTTTGGGATAAAAGCAAACTTGACTTTTTAAATGGCAACCATAGTTGGCTATACGTTCATTAACAAAAAAAATTTTTTTTTTCATTGATGTATGGGTTGTTTGGTTTATCTTTAAAAATAAGCAAGTTATAGCAATATTATTGTATTTATTAAGTTTAAAAATCCAATTGGCCATTGAAAAAAAAACCATCACATAATTACGCTAGCTGTATTTAATTAAACACAAACAATTGCAAACTTAAATAGTTTAAGATATTTTGCACCTTTCGTAATAATTTATTATATTTTACTTACCATTACTATTAAAACTAAATTGTTACATGTGTTAAAGGTGTAGCCCCCTCTCTATGGTCAATACAAATTTAAGATCTGCGTCTTGTAGATAATATTGTTTACCCAATGATATTACTTACGTTTGTTTGATAAAATCTTCTTAAAATAGCCAAAAGACAGTTGAATACAATTGCTAAAATAAGATTAACTGTCATTTAACATTTTGATTTTACATAGGTGGTTATCAAATTATTTACCATTGAAAAAATCGTCTGTTTTTAATTTTTTCAAAACATTTAAAAAAGTTATAGTGTAGGTAAAATGTCAGAATAGCATTAAATTTGTCTTAAAATTCTGACCATGTTTGCCAATTTAACCGACCATGTAACTCTTATAATAACAACTTTACCAATGCAACACATGTAGATTATTGCCACCCTGTATACATGTACAGCATTAATTTTAGATTAACAACGCTACTATTTTGGGTTGTTAAATCGAACCATAATTTTAGACTGTTTAACGTATTTTACTCTTTGCTTTGTAGTCTAGACTCGACTACAAACAAACGAAGATAAATAAATTAGTCGCAAATTACGTCGAACGAACAGAATTAATTGATCTTTTTCTTGTTTAAACCAACATTAAAATTCGTTTTCCAATACCAACACCATAATTTGCAGAAACAATGTTGCTTGATTACATTTCAGAAAACCAGAGGATATTCTTTCAATATCCTGCGTTGCGTTTCAGTACAGTCTGCCGTTGTCTATAAGAATTAAGGTCGTGGTAACAAAGTAAATCAAAATTTGCGACGAGAGGTGTATTATATTTCAGGATGCGAACTTCGTCTCAGGGTTGAAACAAATGTTCAAAGGGTCATCGGAAACCGTTCAAGGCTTTCCGAATAATATTTCAATAAATGTTGAAACTGCCCATTTTATCTTTCATGACATACGAAATATTTTCCGGTGTCTTCTTTCGCATCAAAGTCAAAAAAGGTGTTGAAATTCTCGGCCAAGCGTAAAAATATACCTGACCACTAAATGACTTTCGTCAGGATGTGATATAATCAGGGCTAGAAACCGAAAAAAATTTTGGTTAACGGTTAAGCGAATTCAAGAACTTTATTTTTATAACGGTTTCTGTTGAAAAACCGGTTTTTTCCGTAAAAAACCGGTTTTGAAAAAACCGGTTAATTTAACCGGTTTTTAACATTATTCAGATTTGGAATGCAAAGTATAAAAAGATATTATCTATTTATAATTTTATAATATATGTACAATCAACCATTCAGTAATTACTTTTGGTAAACTAATCACATTTAACCCTTTCAGCCCGAAGACCGTATATTTCCGCAATAAAATTTTGTGACCAACTGCCGAAGGCCGTGTTTTTTTGAACTTATAATATTTAGACGACGAACACCGTACGCGTCCGTTTGATAGGTTAAAATGCGTTTTTTAGGCTCTATAGATTCGTGTAAAATCGTTTAAACTCGCGTGCATATCAGTGCATTAGTCAGTCTCAGTTTTAACGTGTTTATTGTGCTTATAGTTGATTTTATTTTAAAATACAAAGGTAATTATTACATTTTATTTAACAGTTTAGTAAAATTCCAACGGAAGAAGGAAGTAAACAAAAAGTTAGGAGATGCGTTATTTGTAGTAAGCATGATAAAAGAAAAGAAACGTCGTATTATTGCAAGGATTGCAATGCTCCTCTTTGCATAATTCCTGTTTCGAAATTTATCATTATAAACGTAATTACTAACAAACATATTTAATTATAATTTTTTGAAAATAAACAGGAAAAATTGAAAATGTATTTTGATTTCTAACAGTGTTGATCATTACGTATAATATTCGAGTAGTGAGACCGCGGAACGTAGTTTGCCGAAGACAATTTGATAATTTCCTGTTTCGAAATTTATCATTGTAAACGTAATTACTAACAAACATTTTTGATTACAATTTTTTTTAAATAAACAGATAAAATTGAATATGCGTTTTTATTTCTAACAGTGTTGATAATTACGTATAATATTCGAGTAGTGAGACCGAGGAACGTATTTTGCCGAAGACAATTTGGTACAATGACGAAGGCCGTACAATTCCGCAAACGTCTAAAATAGCCCGGCATACGGGCATTTCTAATAAAAAAGTAGTCAGGGCTGAGATTTTGTATTTTTTCAAAATAATTTTTATTAAAAAGAGATGTTTAAAAAACCGGTTTTTTATTATTTTGGTTAAAGGTTACCGTTTTTTTTGCCTTTAAAAATAACGGTTTCGGTTTCGGTTAAAAATCACTTTTTCTGACAAAAAATAAAGGTTAACCGGTTTTTTAAACCGGTTTCAAAAACCGGTTTCATGCCCTGGATATAATATAAAAAAAAGCGATGATTAATTTATTTTGCACCTGTTAAATCATGCAAATCCAATTTATATGACGCCTAATATGCATGATAAAATTGGCATACATAACATTAATTTTGATATTAAATCAATGTAGGTACTAGACATTATAGTTAAACAAATTAATTGATTGAAATATTAACTAACTAATAATTACATTTTTAGAAACTGAAGCTTATAAATTAAATATCCTAAAATGTAAAGGAAATAGTATATTTTACAACAAGTGATGAAAGTCCAGTTTTTTTTTGTGAGGTGAGAAATCTCGCGAACGAAAAAAAAACTAATTTCATCTCGAGTCGTAACTGCAATTTTTTTACTAAATTAAAATTATACTATAAAACGAAAGTTAATGTAAACGTACTAAATGACAATTATTATGTATAGATCATTCAAAACAACTAAATCTTTCTTAGGCATTAACAAATTTTACTACGGTTACCATTGTTGTTATTGAGATTATGAATGTTAATAAAGGTAACCACAGTAAAATGTGTTTATAACTAAAGAAGATTCATCTGTTTAGATTGACCCATAAAGTATTAATTAATCATTTCATTTCCATGGCGACACCACCACACTGACATTGACATAAATAAAATTATAAACTTCAAACGAAATATATTTAATATTAATTTTTTTACCATTCTTAGGCTTTTATGTAAAATGCTACATTAAAATTAAATTATTTTATAAGAATATTAATATTCACGCAATTTTAGTTTATTATGAGTTAGAGCTTAAAAAAATCGTAAATTTTACTATATGATTTTGACTTTGACATTGACATTATTTTCGCCACTAGTGGCGAAAGTAAATTTTTGCCACTATAGACGAAAGTAAAACTTTCATGTAGGGTAGGCAGTGAGTAAATGACAACGTTCATATACATGAGTAAAAAAATTAATAATTATTGTATTTGGTTTGTTTAGGTGTATACTTCTTTTAACGTATCAACTGAAAAAAATTTAAAATCAATATTAACACACTGAAGAATAATTTTAATAAAGGTTAAAAAAAATATGACGCTGGTGGAAACCAACTACAAGATTCTGGTTAAGGGACATACATCGAAGGAATTGAAAGTTTACATAGGTTTAAGACAAGGAGATGCGTTGTCAACACTTCTGTTTAATGTAGTGTTATAAAAGGCCATAAGGGGTACATGTATAACGACGACAAGGAAATGTATAGCCAAACGATACAAATGATGGCTTTTGCAGATGACTTAGTCCCTTTAGCTAGAAACAGGGACTGAGAACGGAACGAAAACGAAAACGTTAAACGAAATCAACCGAAATTTATTTAACAACGAAAACGAAATTATTATTTTTCGTTCAAGAACGAAAACGAAATAAATATTTTCCAAAACTCTCGAGGCAGTAAAAAATCGCACTTGAAATTTATTGTTCATACTTGCAGTTTCGTGTAACACAAGAAACGGTTCAGATATTCTCTTTACACTTGATTGGATATATATTATTAATGTGTACGTTTTATTTGTGTTTAAAGTTTATGAAAGTAAAATTTATTCTTACTTCGAAAAGGACTAATGTAAAAGAAAATTTATTGGATGATGTGTTGCTAGTAAGATTGAATGGATTGTGAAAATGTATATTGTATGGTATGTATAAACTTTTAAGTTAAGTCTGTTTTATACTACACTATTTTTTCGTTTAAGAAAATCCTATACGATTTTATAGTACGGTGTCAATCAGAAATTAAAAATCTTGAACGAAAAATTCGTACGAAATTATTACCGTCCCTATATGCGTATTCTACTGTTACTGTATCCGACAGCATGTCATTTGTGGGTTAGGTTAACTGAAACAATCAAACTATGTTAAATACTACTTATTACCGTTAATCCCTCACAATTTATTTTGTAGGAATAAATATGTAGAATGGGACAACCGTTAAATATTCGTTAAATTTGAAAATGATTCGCTTTCTGTTGTGATCAAATTGAACATTTGACATGGTTACTCAAGGTGCCAACAAAATATGATAAAAGTTACTAAAAAGTAACCAAAATATATTGGGATTTTCGTACCAAAATATAATACAATGTAAAAGGTTCATATTTTCCATGATAAATTCTTGAACGAAATTTTTGTATCAAAAATCGTATACGATTTTCTTAAACGAAAAAACAGTATAGTATAAAACAGTCTTTAGAGTATATTTCAAGTTAATTTTTCATATATTATTAATGTGTATTGTGTATGTTTTATTTGCGTTTAGAGTTAATATAAGTTTTTTCTAATATCTTTTTTTTATTTATAACATTCATGGAAACATTTAGTGAATTATCCACTTGAATTCTTTTCTTTTAAAATAATTACAGCAGGATCTAATTTAATTCAAATGCTTAGATTTTTAGCACTAAAACAAATTTAAAACAGCACTGCTATATTTTTATATTTTTAGATAAAAATCGTGTGTTCAATTTAAACTAATCAATTTGTATTTTTGCACCTTACGGGTATTACACTAAATAAAATGGTTAAATGTTAATGTGTTTAACGATTTGGTAAATTTAATATGGCGGCGGTTCGCCAGTCTAAAATATGCTGTCCGTGAGCGTCAAAACCCATCGTCATCGTTTATATTTTAGTGGAGACGCGCAAATATTATTATCGTAGATATTAATAGAGGGTTGTAGTGACTTGAAAAAAAAATTAAAGTCCTCGATTTTTTGACGACAAAAAAAAAGTAAAACCGGTTTTAACCGTTATTATTTCGGTTCACGAAAACGAAAAAGGAATTTTTTCGGTTAGAACGAAAAGAACGAAAACGATATATTTCATTGACGTTCCGAACAGAAACGAACGAAATTTTTTTCGTTTTTAGTCCCTGGCTAGAAATAGAACTAAGTTAATAAAAGTAATCAAAAAAAAATTTAAGTAAAAGCAAAGGAGCAAGGATTACAGATAAATGAAAAGAAAACGACGTTTATGATACTGGATGGGCACAAAGCAAATCACAAGACACATTTGAACTGGTTATGGAGGATGAGACTCAATATAAATTTGATGGAGTTGATAAAGTTTGGAGTCACTTTATCAGACTATAGCGGCATTAGGTCATGTAATCAGGTCAAAAAATATCTCAATAAGAGTAAAAATTAATATTTACAAAACAATTATAAGACCAATAGTAACGTACGGGTGTGAGATGTGGTAAACAAATCAAATAAGAAAAAAAAAAACATTACAGGTCTGGGAAAGAAAACAATGGAGAAGAAAGACATATAAGGAACTGGAGAAATTATATACTTAGTCAACTATAATATATAATTAATGCAGTAAAGACACAACGAATGAGGTGACAGACATATCACAATTGCCGGAGAAAAGAATACCGAAATAATTACTTGAGAAAGAAATAACGGGAAGTAGGATGAGAGGAAGACCCCGATCAAAATGGTTAGAAGCGATGAAAAAAGACCTGAAGGAACTAGGAGTTAAATAATGGAAAAATACTGACAAAGAATTAAGACTGGAGGAAAACATATTACAAAGCTATAAGTCAGCTTGACCTGAAGAGGTGATAAAATAAAAATGCTTAAGTTTTCACTTCTTTTAAAGTTTTAATTGAAAATATAAAATAAATATAACCAAGTAAAGAGTACCTATACTTTGTAATCAATATAAAAATAAGGAAAACTTTTTCCTGCGAATTAAATTAGTTTAAAAATAATGAACTCGCAAAAATGCAATAATTTATTTTCTACAGTAATAGCTACCGAGATACATGGTGTCCCCGTTATCACCGCAAATATTTTAAGTGGTGATAGAGGACCTTTTTCTAATAGAAATTTCAAGTAGGTACAATTTTTTTCTAAAATCAACTGCTAAGCAGATAACAACACACTTGATTTTTGTACACTTCTGCATTTAAAAGGCTCTGTCGCCGAAAGTATCAGTTTTATCGTAAAATACCTTTTAGCTTTTTAATAGAGCAAGAAACTTTCTACAAAATTATTTATAATTACTTTTTGGCTACAGGCAATGGTTTAAAAGTTATAAGGCAGTTTGTACAAAAAAATATGAAAAATTTAAAAACTTTAATTGTTTCTTAGACTTTGCAACCGCTGTATCTTTAAAACGATAGGTTGTACAAAAAAACGGACGGCTCATTCCGGATAGCAAATTTTATGGGCTACAACTTTGGTCAAGTGAAATTTTTGGAAAATCAAACTGATTTTCCGGAAAAGCTGAAAATAAGGAACAGTGTAAAAAAAAAATCCGAGAAATGATGTTTTATATTTAAAAATGCTTTTAAAGACAGTGCGATTATGAACTGAAAATGATGGAGGTCATTTTGAACACTTATTGAAGCAATTTTGTGGTTACATATTAATTGTATTGCGGGATTTGCATTGTTTTGCATTTTATCGTTTTTTTTTTCACCTTTCTCACTATTATAAACATTTCTATATGTTTAGTTTTATTGAACAACATATTTACCGAAGTTGTAGTCCGTTAAATGCCTTATCTGCAATAGGCATCCGTCGTAGAGCAACGTTTCGTTAAAAAGATGCGGCGTTTTTAAAAATTTACATAACTTATTTATATGCAATTTTACAATATTTTGTTAAATTTGTTCGTTAGCTCCTTAAAAAATGATAAGGGATGATTTTCTGAATAATTTCAAACTTCATAAAAAGCTTTTAAACTGATGAGATACATAATTTTATTAATGGTGCCGATGCTATGGCAATTTTAAATACAAAATATTATAATTCCCCGGATTTTTTTTTTCGAAAACGATAAAATGCAAAACAATGCAAATCAATCTTAACTCAATAAAATGTACATGTAACCACCAAATTACTTCAGTAAGTGTTCAAAATGACCTCCAACATTTTCAGTTCATAATCGCATTCTCTTTAAAAGCATTTTTAAATACAAAACATCATTTCTCGGAATTTTTGTTTTTACACTGTTCCTTATTTTCAGCTTTTCCAGAACATCGGTTTGATTTTTCAAAAATTTCACTTGACCAAAGTTGTAGCTCATAAAATTTGCTATCCGAAGTGGGCCGTCGGTTTTTTTGTACAGCCTTTCGTTTTAAAGATACAGCGGTTGCAAAGTCTAAGAAACAATTAAAGTTTTTAAATTTTTCAAATTATTTTGTACAAACTGCCTTATAACTTTTAAACCATTGCCTGTAAACAAAAAGTAATTATAATCAATAGAAAATTTCTTGCTCTATTAAAAAGCTGTAAGGTGTTTTACGATAAAATTGATATTTTCGGCGACGAAGCCTTTTAAATGCAGAAGTGTAAAAAAATCAAGTAAGTGTTGATAACTGCTTAGCATTTGATTTTAGAAAACAATTGTACTTGAAATTTTTTCTTAGAAAAAGGTCCTCTATCACCACTTAAAATATTTGCGGTGATAACGGGGACACCCTGTATTTTGTATTTTGCATTCACATAAATAACGAGAGGCCCTGTACATTAGCAAATAGAGATACTTGTACGTCATCCTTAAAGTATAACATTCGCATAATTAAGCCCACAATGTGATGCATAATTTTATATATGTAGAAGAACCGCATTTCCTTTAATTAATTCAGTTAATTAAGTTAAACAACAAAGTGTGTGACTATGATAAAAGACGTTTTCACTTCCCTAAACATGCTTAATAATTCAATTGTGGCAGCTATTTAGGGAAACTGTAAGATACCGAGTTTGCTGTCGATATATAAAGGCGCCCCAACTCATTATACCCCTATTGTGCGTGATTTCTGAAACGGGCGTGTTGCATCAAGATGAATTGGCGGTGGAAGCACAATTTTAATTGACCGACTCGAACCCTAGACTTAATGCCTTGAAGTTTTTTTATGAGATCGTTTGAGCGAGGCCTTTACATCGCTTGCACAGATGAAAAATAGAATTTCCGGCAAACGCCGACGAATGGCTTGCGATCGCCAACTTTATTGTGTACTTTATAACATGCCATTTTGTTCCTCAAGATGTAAGTATATAATTCGTGCCTAATGATTTATAAAAAGCCGATCATATTTAAGAGACTCGACGATAAAACATTTTATAGTAATGGACTTGCGACTCTTAATATGAACATTTTATATCACATTACATACATTTCCTCAACTAATTTTTACTTTTCAACTATAAATAACCTTAAAGAAATTAAATTCGTTGATGTAAAGTAAAACTTGGCAGAAGTTAGTCCTGTTGTTAAGTATAGATAAAGAAAATGCGGTTGAAAAGAATTCAAAACCGGTATTGTATGTAAAAGAATCCAAAATTAAACATTGTGAGAAAACCCCAGGGCAGAAAGGATTAAATCCAATATCCAGTAGCCATATATTTAAAGAAAAGTACTTTAAATGAGAGAAGATAGGTTGCGTAGAAAATCCTAGCAAAAACTGAAGGAAAATACTAAAAGGAAGGAAAAGACAAAATCTGAAATGACGAGTGATACACCAAAGTCTCGTCCACGGAAACAATTAGTGAAAAACAGCTTTTATCAGCCTTTGAAGCGATGAAATTTTCGTGGAAAATTTCTCTCCTGATCCAAATCGCCGTGCAAAACATTCCAAACAGTTGTTTTATATACCTGAACTTCCCTGGATACAAGACAACTTCGTCCACCGATCGGACGGCACAATCTCTTACATATATTTTTAACCATGTGCTCAGTTCTTGCAACTTGTCGACCTGATTTTGGTTCATCCTTATAAAGTCCCGACCCCAGCGAACCTGCTTAAATCAAAATTATACTTGGAATAAACATGGGGTTTCATTCCCATACACGTCGGTCATTCTTTGATGGATAACTTTTGGCCTATAACTCTTTTTTGAGAGAAATTTTATTACACTTCGAGGCTCGAGTATATTTTCACTCTTTTGTGTTTAGATAAACCTGCAGAGAACTCTTCAGACTCAATATATTTTAGTAAAACTTTTCTCTTCAGATTCAATATGTCATAGCTATTAATTTAACTGAATGGCAACTTTTATTTTAACATTTCATTTTCATGGCCAGGTAATTCTATTTAACTCTATTAAAACTTGTAAAAATCTAAGCTCTAGCAGATTTCAATTAATTTATCGACGTTTATATGAAGATACCAAGTTATCTCTCACAAGATTTGTAAATGCCTACCCCAATCGTGTGCAAACTATTTTAAATATAACAATTTTTTTCTATTTTCGTTCTTCACACTAACAAAGTTGTATTTTTTCATTTCCATATAGCCTCAAGCTGTATGCTGTAATATATAAAACTCTTTACAGCTAACAGGCATTAATTAATTAAATCCTGCTACACGTAACACTATCAAATTCGTATTAAATTCTCCTGAAGTTTTAACTTTCTCAACTATCTGCATGTCGAGTAAAACTTTAATATTAATAATACCTGCGGATTATTTCGATTGTATAACCTTAGTAATCCCAAACTTCAGCAAATGCTGAAATTTCTCGTATCATGATTTATTTTGCAACATTACATATGCAATTTATACAAAAACGATTTGGAAACCAGGTAATAAACTCAAGTAAAATTAATTAAAAAGTATTTGCTTTCGTAAAAACGAGAGAAAAATGTTAAGATTTTATTAAAACCCTTTGTTCAGGATCTTTTTCCAAATTGTGCTTGTTCATTTTCCTCGCTTTATTAATTTTGCTTACAAAACAAATATCTCGAATGTTTCATGCCATTTAAAAGTCTAAATATGTAAACAAGATCTGAAAAAGTTCGCGTAAAGCTCTCAGGTTCGTAAATATTTATTTTGCCAGCATTTTTTTTTTTAATACAAGTTAATTAAGTACGAGATAAACTTAAACATTGTTTTCGCTAACTTTTTTACATTTTTAAACCGACCAATTCTTTGGTCTTTGTAATAATGCTTGATTAACAATTTGCTTTAACCTTGCTCTCTTATTTACATAAATTTGAAATAAGCCATCATATGAAAATGAAGTAAGAAGATGATAATACAAATTGTGATTACATGAATTAAAAATATGATTACCCAACTCAAATTAGATAAACTAAAATTTTAAAATCTTCATAAAATTTAAGAGAGGATAAAAACTATTGTCTGTATTTTTTCAAGAAAAAGTCGAAAAATTAATTTAAAAATCTAAGGCAAATAACTTAAAAGTTCTTATACACCTTATTTATAGCCTAAATCCTAAATCAGTGATTCTCAACCTGTGGGACGCGCTCCCTAAGAGAAGCGAAAATGTGTAAAGAACTTGTAAATCAAAAGCAAAACTATTTGTCCACTTCTTGCTAATTGAATTGAAATTCTATCGGTAACATACATGTACATACGAAAATCTATATTGGGTTTACTAACAGGATATGGATACTATTAAAACTGCTAAACCACTTCATACATGCGGGTTACTCACTCACCCACATTGTTATTACACGTTTACACGTGTTGCTAGTTCCGTTCGGTTAATGTAAACAGTAATTTAATGGACGCATTTGCTCAGTAATTCGAGCTCATCTAACTAAAGGACTCGCTGTATGTAATGTTTTGGGTTCATATTGGCATGTTCTAAACTACATGTGTCAAACGCTACAAAATATATTTTAATGCTGGCAAACATACAGCGTGTTCCAGTTATCGTGAACAGCATGGGGATCTCGTAAACGGTAAGAGATACGGAGTTGGTTAAATTAGTCAAAACTATCTTTGATTTAAGAGCAACGATTCTATGAAAATAGATCCTTAAAAAAATTATTAGTTTTTGCGCTATTCATAAAAACAAAACAAAAATACGTTTTTGATTTTTGCTTACAATTAGCTTATTTGAAATCATGGTCCAAATATTTTTTAACATTATTAGGACACTTTTTTGGGTAGATTTGAAATTTGTTAGGTAATAAATGTTAGCTATCTTGTTTTTGTTATTTTAACATCAACTTTTTTAAGTAAATACGGGTTGGCTATGGCACAATGAAAAAGAGATTTGTTTTTCGTTTTAATAATGTATGAGTTGTTTATCTTTAAAAATAAGTAAGTTATTACATATTATTGTATTTATTTTGTTTAGTCAAAGTGGCCATTAGAAAACAAAACAAAATAGCACAAAAATAAACCAGCCGTACTTAGTTGAACACATAAAAACTTAAATAATTCAAGATATTTTTACATTTCATAATAATTAATGATTTTTCAGTTATTATTACTATTGAATCTAAATTATACCGCGTTCTACGTGTAGTCCACTCTCCATGGGCAATACAAATTTGAGATCTGCGCTTTGTAGATAATAACGTTTTCTTGAGCAATTTCTTTTTCTTTGATGAACTGTACTTAAAATAGCCAATAGTCAATCCCGATTCCTGAAGACGACGAGTGTGACCTCGTCGATACGTCGAGAACTCGGTCTCTCTAGGGACCAGCAACAGACGCGGTTCAGCGCTCGAAAACCTAGTTCAACATATAATATTATAATACTATATATTTGATTTAAAAAACACTCCTAAATAGCCAACTTTTGTCCCATTTTACCAACCTTCTATTTTCATTATTTACGGAGATAGCAATAGTGACCCATGGAAAAGTGAAACACCCTGTGTATACGTAATATAAAGGTCAATACACATTATAGGTACGCTCTCGCTCCAGTCGCGGTCCACTCTCGCTCCACTCCCGGTCCAGTGTATTCACACTGGCCGCGCTCTAGCCGCAAGCTAGGCGCGAGCTAGACGCAAGCCAGACGCATGCCAGCCGCGTTCCAGCCGCGCTCCAGCCGCGCTCCAGTAGCGGTCAGTACTCATTCGCTACAGTGTATACATGAATACATGGCTGCAAATTTAAGCAATAAAGACCTATTGATGGTGGCATTGCTTGACGCAGATGAAAAACATACCAAAAAGAAAAGAAAATGGGTACATCCTTTGTTAAAGCGTCGAAAGTTGGAAGGATAATTTCACACTTTCTTTCCGCATTTGGCAACTAATGATACGAAATTCTCGCAATATTTTAGGATGTCTAGAGATAAATGCAAATTACAAAATCATCGTCGTTCATGTTGATTCATATGGATTGACAGAAGCGGATTTATCATAAGACTTGATAGGCTATATAGCCTACGTCGGCAAATTTTATGGGTCAGCAAATTAAAGTTAAATCCGTCCAAAATAATTAAAAAAATTAATAATTTGATATTAAGAATTATCAAACACTTAGATATAAATATTTACTTATGAGGTGCCGACCTATACGAAAATAGAGTGGTAAAATTCACAAACTCGCCGGTTTTAGGGGGCCCAAAAACATAGCAGGAAAAACCATTATAGTTTCATATGGAATAGAAATTTTTTCAAACAAAAACGAGAACTTTTTTTATATATGTATAAAAAAATTATAGGGTGGCGAAAATTTATTAGCTAACAGGCGGAAAAATCATAAATCCGCCACTCTGGATGGAGTAGTGGTGGTGGTATGTTTGTAATAATAATATGAACGTCCGTTATTGTATTAGTTTTGATATCGAAGAAATAAAAACTCTGGATTTACTGGAACGGTTATCTTTATTTTTTTACGTTTTTAATCCGACGTTTCGAGGAAGGAGCTCATAAAATTATGAGCGAAACGTCAGATTAAAAACGTAAAAAATTAAGATAACCGTTCCAGTTAATCCAGACTTTTTATTTCTTTGATATCGATACTTGGGGTATATTTGCTTCATCAAATCTTGGGGACCTTTTACAAAATGGTACTCTAGAAACTCTTGATGTACCAGAAGATAAACCTCTTACAGGAACTAAACAATCAGCACCCTTTGTTATCGTTGATCCAGCTTTGCTATTGAAAAAATACATAATATGATAAGGCCATATTCTACACTACAAATTAAAAATGAAATCGAAAGAAGAAATTTTAATTATCGCGTGCACGTAGAATGGTTAAAAATCCATTCGACATATTAACACAAAAATTTAGAATTTACAATTTATTGACCACAACCAACACAGAAATTTTAAAACATTTACCGAGAGAAAGAGGAAATTCTACAACTGCAGCTTTTGAAGTAAGAGACACGTTTTCAAGATCCTTTAATTCCGATGCTGGTTCTGTTTCATGGGGAATAAATATGATTTGAAAAATTACGTTACCGTTATCTTAATTGTGATGAATATTATATTATTAAAATTTTTTTTATGCATTTTCCAGACTTTTTTAACGCCTTTTCAGTTTATTTCTATTTTTTTCTTCCATATCGTACAAATCTGCTTTGTTAAAAACCATTTTAATTAAAAATTACTACTAAATAATCAAAAAATATATAATGCCACAATCTGTTCGCACTGACGTAACGCTTACTAAATAGAATGCCTTGCATTTTGGAGCGGGAGTGGAGCGAGAGCGGACCGCGACTGGAGCGAGAGCGTACCTATAGTGTGAACGGCCACATTTAATTACATGCAATCGAATTTTTCGAGACCGGGAGTGGAGCAAGAGTGGACCGCGACTGAAGCGAGAGCGTACCTATAATGTGTATTGACCTTAAGTAAATTCATAAATACGTTATAAAAGATAAGTATAAGAAATGTATGTAATGTATTTTTTATAAAAGTTTATTCGTGGATTGAATCATTGGCATGAATAGGAGCGATGAAGTCTTCGGACATTTCACTTTGTTTTACATTTTTTAAATAGTTGTGGTAAATTGGAGTTTATAGGGAAGCAAATCCATAATTACCCATTTTCAAAATAAATGTGTTGCACTTCTGTTTAGCAATTAAATTTTTGACGACGAAAATAGTAATGATTTTGAAAGAAATTCCAAGTGAATGTTTGAAGATAAAAATACCAGACATTTTTGTAATCGTAAACAGCTTTAACTCATTTTTCGCTACAGGTAAGCGATTATGCCAGTTTCAAAATAAACGGCTCGCGATATCACAAAGTTTAAGAGCTCCTGTTTTAATCAATCAAGTAAATTAAGTCTGGGGATAAATAACTGAAAAACCACGAAATTAGGATATCAAGATAGCACTTTCGAATTTTGAACAAGGCAACCGGGAGAGATTTAAATTTGTAGCGCATGAGTAACGAGTTTCCGCACGTCGCTTGTACAATCTGATTTAGCTTAATGCAGGTACTTAAGAAATTTTAGCCTCGGGGAATGTGGACTGCCTAACTCCATTTAGGTGTCTAACAAAGCATACCAGATTGTAACAACACCTAGGTTAATTACTTTGCAAAATAATCAACTGCGCTCTTAATTCATACATGACGTTATAACCTGAGATTTTTAAATGCTTAAAGAATAAAATTTTCTCATTTCATTTTTCTTCCTTTTCTACCGATTTCGTTACCTATATCTTTACAATGTTGCAGATTTTGTTTTCAGCGCATAATAACTTGAACAAAAATATAAATCATAATACAGGCCGAAATTAAATTAAAAGTTAATTAAAAATACTTTATTTCGAAAACAATCGCTGAAGCTAAAAGTCCCTCTAACAATTACATGAGAGAGAAAATTCATAAAATATTTAGCTATAATTAATATGGTTAAACCAATGATATATATGTCGTAGGCATCATGTGAAATCCGGCATTTTATAAAACGCCTAGGCATTTTATAAAAAGCCGGGAAAACGAGCAAATTATGACTTTTTCTTAGACCCATACATTTGTATTCATACAAAAAAAAGCTTTAACCAACCTTTAACCTGACCCTCATTCATTTGGTCAGTAGTAGAGGGTCAGGTTATAAAGGTTGGTTAAAGTTTTTTTTTTTAAATAAATAATAAAAATTAAGCTAATAGTTTTGTGCCTAGGCGTTTTATAAAATGCCGGATTTCACATTATGCCTACGACATATACACAGCGAATTCCAAGTTTGGTGAAAGCTTTTCTGGCAACGAATTGGTACTTGTTCAAAAACTGCGGTAGATTGTAATAGTTACACTTTTCAATTTGAACTTCATTTACACAAATTTAGCGGTGATTTTTTTAATGCCGCCCCAAAATCGTTCCTTTATTAATCAAAATCGGTAAGCAGGGCCGGTCTTACCTATGGGCCGATGGGGCAATCGCCAACAGGTGTTCTATTAGTAAGGGCGGGATTTTAGACTTTCAGAAGTGCCATCTTATGCAGTTTTTGAGGAATTACGTATATTTTTGCAGTCTTAGAAACATTCTAACCTAAAATTAAAATGTCATTTACCGCCCTACTACCGACTCATCCAGCTCGTGTCTGTGTGCTGTGTGTGTTTACTAACTTCACAGTAGAAAAAAATAACCAAAAAGATGTTGGTAAACTATGTTAAATTCTTGTCATAAGTATCAGAACGTAATTTATTTTTTAGTTATTTTATTCTCGAGGTGTTAAGTGTGTGTTTTTCTTGTTTACATAGTGATTGTTTTGTTGTTTTTTTTTACAACTTCTTAATAGTGCGAGTAAACAATGTATTCAAACAAGAACAAAAAAATTAAACTTTCGGGTCATCAATATAAAAAAAATAGGGCAGAAAAAGAAACCAGTGTATTAAAACAAAAACAAGCACTTTTAAAATTCTTTCAACCACCAGTCGAAGTATCAGTAGCGTCAACGAGCCAAAGTACAATGAATGACGAACTGGACGCAGTAAGTTTTATTGATAACACATCCAATATTAAGGAAATTTCGAATATTTAATCTCAAGATTTCAATTTAACAATCAAATGTAATAATCAAATCCAAGATTTAGTAACAGAATCGATTGTTAATGTTAGTGTAGTCAGCATATCAACTGACCCAGCTTTATAACCAAAATTAACACAATATTTCCATAGCGTACATCAATATCGAAACTTTTTAATCGCCATTATTTGTTCAATATTTTTAAGCAGAATGTTATGTTTATTTAGAATATTTTGTATTTATTTTTAAAATTGTAATAGATAAATTTTTCCACAATTTTTTTATTATAGCCGAATTTATATATAATAATATGTATAGGTATTTAAGTGTTAAAATATTTCTTTTATAAATTGCACAGCTTAATAATTTTCTCGCGGACAAGGACGGTCTTGCGGTAGGTTCGTATAGGGAAAAAAGTGGTCTTGTAAAAAGTTATGACCTTTTTTTTGCCTTTAATTTAGGCGAGGGGCGGCCGAGAAAACATTCGCCCACATCTTAAAATTCTCTAGGACCGGGCCTGTCGGTAAGAGCCACTATTGGGATTTCTTAAACAGTAAAAGCTAAAAGGAAGTTTAAATTAGACAAATTGTTTCCCTTTCTGAGACTTATTCAGCGATGCTTTAATGTTTTAAAAAAATTCCATGGCACGTTAGAGAGAGAAGCATACAAGAGAGGTCACATACATAAAAAGAAACAAAACCCTCTCACCTAACGTTAGAGAGGTGTAAGAATAATTATAAAAAGAGATGATTATTTAAAGAAAAAAAAAAGTATTTTAAACTACCCTGAGAATTGAGTCCATTCAATCGACTTTTAATCTTCATTTCCGTTTTGTGGAGGTTGTGATACATTGTGGACTGCAGTGAGAATTGTTTGCTGACAAAATGGAAATTAATACAGCGTTATTACTTATCCAATTATCAAACAAATAGTTCTTAGTCATCACAGGAGCTCTGGACACGCAATCGTACCAACCGAAGTCTGTGAACTTGCACGTTACCTAAAATTTATTCTATGCTGGTGAAGTTTTCATACACGGCAAAACCTTGAAAAGTTTTAGTTTCGTGCTATTGTTAACCTTGCAGACATTTTGTAGTCTGGGCCAATAAATCAAATTTCAATTTTAAAAACCACAAATATTACTATAAATGTTAAAAGAGCCATTTTGATTAAATGCTATTTCTTTTATTTATAGGTTCACTGTAATGCTAAAAATATATATTGGCAAACCCAAAATAGGCTTACTTAAGAACTTACTATCAATAGCTTTGATCAGAAATTATTTAGTTTCGTAAAATCTCTTGAAAAATGCAAAACCACTTTTAAGACTCTCGAATTATGATCAGTTACTGATTTATTAGAAGACTGTTTTAAAATAAGACTGCAAGGAGAGTCTTAAAACTGGTTTGGAAGTTCGACAACAAATCCTAGGAAAAAAGGTTAGTGATTTTTTATTTTACACTTTTTTGTATCTATTTATGAATCACTTTGAAAATCAAACAAATCACTCGTGAAATTTTTTTTTTTTTTTTATAGATAAAATAGTTAAAATTTTATTTAGATGAAAAAACCAGGTATGGGGGGAGTCGGAACCCGAGTCGAGAGTCAGAAAAACTAGCGACTTCCGACTCTTTGAGTCAGTTTTGATCAAGAATGAGAACAGAATGATAACGAAAACGAAAACAAAATCACTATATTAACCGTAATTTTTAAAAGCACGAAAACGGGAAATTTATTGGGTATTTTGTTGCCGATCGGAAACGAATTGAAAATATTCAACACTGGCCTTATTCTTAGTGTTCTCGAGTGTAGAGCATTAGTGAAAGAAGCCGAGAGTGTGTTAGCTATGCATCGCCCTTCCAACCCTATGTAGTACTAGTTTCTTAAGACGTTGACGCTTGCGGTGCGCAAATTTCTATGAACCCAATACGTACAAATGTCATTTACAGACAGGGATGTCGTAAAAGCGTTCCAGCAGCGACTAATCATTTGTTAGTACCTATACCTACATAGTTGACGCATGTGCAAAAATCAGTTCATGAACCAGTAATAAATTCGTCCCAAACTAGCTGCTAGAACAAACCTCAAGTTATCTGTACCAGATTAATTTATGTTTTTCAGTGCTGCCGAATTTACATTGGTATAGTAGCTAATGCAAGTTACTAAATTAAGTAGCTAAAGCAAGTCACTAATCAAGTAGCAAACCTTGTCTAAGTTTTGGTTTAGTGAGTATTAACACAATATAAATATAAAAAATACGAAAAAATTTGGAAGGTGATTCCTTATCCAAAATTAAGAGGGGTCTTTTATATAATTTTTTACTTTCGCCATACGTAGTATGAAGAAAGTATTGTGATCGCGAAAATTTTCGAATTCCAGATTTCGACGGATATAGACGTTTTGAGGTCCCCTGAATCCGTTTTGACTATTTTCGCGATGACGTCCGTGTGTATGTGTGTATGTGCCAGACGTTAAAAATGTAAATGTTTGATAGTAGTTATCGATAGAGCCTTTTAAAGTATTCTACAAAGTGCGTGCAAATATTTAATTTTTTTAATAATAACTAATATACCGGGTGTAAATGAAGTGTGGTACACCCCCTTTTTTTTCTTTAGTTTTGATTTTAAATAAATGAAATTTTAGACATATGATATGTGCAAAAAACCGGGCTTTTTGAGCCGTTGCACACACTTGTTTCACTTCCGGTTTCGCCGGAAATGACCCCAACTTTGTTATTTTAAATGGAACACCCTGTATGTTTTTACATTTTTGGTAAGAGGAAGCGATTTTGGATACAAATGCACTATTTTGGTTAATTTTTATAACCTCAAAATTTTTTTTAAACAAAATTTAGTTTTATATTAAGGGTGCCATGACCTGCACAAATTAATTTTTATTATGTCAACAATTGTCCAAAAAACGTTTTTGTAAATTTTAAATGACATTTAGGTTACTTTAATCGGCTTTGAAGGTTGCGGAATCGGTTTTTTGACAAAAAGTCAATTTTTTTAAATGGATCCATGCTGGTACTAGCGGTTATTTAAATGGAGCATCTTCTAACGAATCCATCGATACCAATAACTTGTATTTTTATTAAGAGTCTACTTTCAAAATTTCAAATTATTGTGAAAATTTATTAAGAGATCCTTTTAATGGCAGTAATCTAGTTATGTTAAAATGATTACCAACATTTTTGGACTTTTTAATTAAATGACTATAGTAGTTAAACATAAAACAACAATCATTGTTTTGTTGTAGTTATGCACAGTGTACTGCGATTAACAGGATCTCTTAATAAATTTTTACAATAATTTGAAGTTTTTGAAGCAGACTCATAATAAAAATACAAGTGATTGGTATCCATGGATTTGTTAGAACATGATCCATTTAAATAACCGCTAGTACCAGCATGGTTCCATTTAAAAAAATTGACATTTTGTCAAAAAACCGATTCCGAAACCTTCAAAGCCGATTAAAGTAACCTAAATGTCATTTAAAATTTACAAAAACGTTTTTTGGACAATTGTTGACATAATAAAAATTAATTTGTGCAGGTCACGGCACTCTTAATATAAAACTAAATTTTGTTTAAAAAAAATTTTGAGGTTATAAAAATTAACCAAAATAGTGCATTTGTATCCAAAATCGCTTCCTCTTACCAAAAATGTAAAAATATACAGGGTGTTCCATTTAAAATAACAAAGTTGGGGTCATTTCCGGCGAAACCGGAAGTGGAACAAATGTGTGCAACGGCTCAAAAAGCCCGGTTTTTTGCACATATCATATGTCTAAATTTTCATTTATCTAAAATCAAAACTAAAGGAAAAAAATGGGGTGTACCACAGTTCATTTACACCCTATTTTTACAAAATTCAAAGCAGAGAACTTTCTAAAGAACGGTCGCATAATGTCAAAAGGACAAAGTTGGCAACCCTATTAATTCGATGAAACACCAATTATTCAAATATTCGATTATTCACCTCATAAATACTTCCTATGTAAATGAAGATAGTTGGCATTTAAATAAAAACAAATTTGGTGTGATTATTTTGTACTTTTGGTAATAAATGTGAAATATAAAATGTTTGTAATGAATTTTAAAGTCCATTTACATTTTTGTGTCTGTTTCTTAGCAATCGTTAGGCCCCCGCTAATTAATTGTGAACGGCGATATGTTTGGTTTTGATCATTGTGGACGGCATAATTTGAATAGCGAATCGCCATAAAAATTCGTTCTTATAAAAATTTCGGTTAATTTCATTTAACGTTTTTATTCCGTTCCCAGCCTCTGATTTCTATGCTGTGAAGCATTTTCTTCTGTTCTTCTATTTGGAGTATTCCAAACATGAGTTAAATTAAATTGTTTGCTATGATTTCAATTATAGCTATGTTGTATTTAAAATTTTAAGAGTTGTGTTAAACAACCGCAAGCATATGTAACAACCCTTTACATAATCTTTTAAATAACATTCAAAAAAAGGTTACTACTATATAGCATGAAATACTCAAACAAATCTATTTAAATACGACATCCACAGCAATATTTACAATATATCTCATTTTAATGGGCTATTATATCTGACATATTTTTGTGTAACGTCGCCATTACCTTCTGAATGTTATTCTAAAAGTACATTTAACATTCGCATTGTCTGTTAGATATATATATATAAACGGGAATATCAGAGTCAAGTATGCGGACTCGTAGATACTTTGTGAAAATAAACGATGTATGTATGTCGTACAATTCGTTTCTTTCAAACCAGAGCGCACCCATGTCGTTCGGTTGCAAATGCTTGACTTCCCTAGCAATTTAGTAACAAGAAGACATTTTTTTCCGTAACGACTTTATTCTTTAGCAAAAATAACTTAAAATAGATGTTTAAATCTACACGAGTTAAAATACAGAATGTCCTGAACTGTTTGTGCTTGAAATTTCATGATAATCTTTGTGCTACCTATAAAGTATGTTTATGTAAAAGCTTGCTAGGATTAAAGAGCTTACTTATATGGTAATATATAGGTAAATAAGTATCTATAACAAAAATCACAATATTTTTAAAAATAAACAATCTACTGGCGTAAAGGCGTGAGTTCTGTTACTGGTCTAAAATGTCTAATAAAGATTTTACTTAAAAATGTATAGGTGATTTTAAATTAGGCGTTTTATAATATACTCGCTCTAAAAGTAAAAGCATTTACTTATTAAATGGTACTATTGTTTTTTATGTGTCATGGCTTTGGAGTTTAAAAACCAAAGCTCAAATGCTAATACTCTCTTTAATTAAAGACTTAGGGCAGTGTTTCTCAAACTTTTTGTACTTGCTCCCCCCTTTTCCCAAATTTTATTGTACCCTCTTTTTCCATATCAATGTTTATTGCGCCCCCATTTTCCATGTAAATTTTTATTGCGCCTTCTTTTTCCATCAATTTTTAGTGCACCATCTTTTCCTTTTAAACCTCTTCTCCTGCAAAAACACTGTATTTGTTTTTATTTTTTAATCGTCTGAGTGCATTATTTTTAAAATGTGTTTTTGTTAGTAGGTACCTTTTTTACTAATGTAAACTTAGGAATACTTTATAATCCGGAACACCGATTGTTAGGCTTACTAAGAACCTATCACATGTGTGACATTTTGTTTTTGATTTCTAATTACATTCACGCCCCCCTTAAGATATTTCGGGTATCTCCTAGAGGGCCGCACAGGTTGAGAATCACTGACTTGGGTAATTATTTGAACGTTATTTAAGCACTTTTCAAAGAAAAAATTCTATCATTTTACATTACAATTTTTCAAATATAAATATAAAATATTTTTAACTCAATATTGCTTAAATATAGTAATACAATAATATGAAATAACAATTCTAAACAAATAAATTTTGACATTTGTCCTTTCAACAAACAATAAAAAAGGGCATTATAGTTATGATGACCACACGTCCTTTATTAAAAAGGACTGTCCTTTATTTGAAAGCGATGTTCTTTAGATTTATTTGTTTTTTAAAAACTTTGTTTTGTCCTTTATTGAAAAAGATGTGCGGCATTAAATTAATTGGTGTTTATTGTGCCGGCCACACATGCAACAATTGTAGTAATATTGGTATAAAATGCCTTTTAGTCCAGTTGATATTGAACTTATGATAGTAAAAATGTATTCATACTTTCATGTCTATTCGATGCGAGTTGAGAAAATTTTGAGGAAATTCGTGATCAGTATCAAAAACTACTGGGGTACATAGGTGATTTTTTCTATTACTGACTTTTTAAAAGATTTTAAAACTGTTTGCACCTCTCAAAATATATGTTTTAAAACAGAACAAATACTCTATAATTCTCAACACCTTTCGCTGAAGCATATCTTTTCCCCATTATCAAGCTTCAAGTTTTCATAAACACATTCTGAAAATTAACTCTCAAAATATTTTGAAGAGTGTAAGTTTTGTTACTGTAAAAAATGAAACTTCAATTGTCTGCATGTAAGACACAAAAGTTTTTATTCATGAATATAAAAAACACTATTTCACGATTGGAAGATATTTATCAGAATTTAAAACAATTGGTGCAATAATTTTATTAAACTTGTATTAATTACCTATATAAATCAGTGGGATAATGTTTTACAAGGAACAGTTGACATTTACCGGATCCTTTTAAAGGTGATCTTTTTGTTACTATATTATGTTGAATCAAAAACTTTGTATCTAAAGAAAAATTACACAAATGGCAGCAAAGTCCGTTGAACATAAATGGGTTGCAATATTCTAGCATATCATTGAAAATTTAATACATTTTTAAAACCTATTGCTAATTATTGTGTTGAGTATACTAGGATTGCTGGATTCAAACGCTACTACTGAGGGGGTCTCTTCTATTATGTATAAATAAAATTGTACCAACGAAAAGAAATATTTTGAGAGTCTAAACACTGGAAGCTTGCACTTAGGTACACCAAATGCAATTATAATAAGAACTGTGTAGAATTTTATGATTACATTAAACACAAAAACAGTTCTCCGGAAAATATCATTGGAATTAATATTAAATGTAAATTATTATTAATTAAACTATGTGTTAAATTAGTGTAGACTGATCTGAAAAATGTTTTTTTTACCATTTTTTTTGTTCATCCGCAAGATAACTGAGAAAAGGTGAATATGTCGGTTTTTTTTTAACGAAGGTATTCGACGCAGTTTAACATAATTTTCCGTCCATAGACTTTATTTACCCTTTATTTTATCTTAGAAAATATAGTCACCATAATTATAGTGGAAGGTTCGGTCTATTTTATGATTTGTCTATAAAATCTAAAGTGATTAAGACTATAAACAAAAGCGCTTAAAATCCAATTAAACGACCTTTATAACAGAAACCAAGGTGGCAATAAAAATTTGTTTATATTGGAATGCTCTCTAGTTTGATTGTTAAATGAATGCTCCACCCAAAAATCTAATAGGCGCATCTATCCAATTTTAAAATGTAGCAAGGAATTTAATTAAACCGAGTTTTGCAAAAAACGCGAAATTTGTGAAGAACTTTCAAAGAACTACACGATTTGAAAATATTTTTAATTACGTCCACCCTTGAAATATCACTAACTTGGTCAGATCGCAGCTGCAAAGTTTTGAGTCCCGAGTTTTTAATGGGTACAAAAATGATTGGTAATAATCAGAAGCGAAAATTGTATAAAAATTAACATACGCTTAAAGTAAAACACACTAAATATGCTTGATTTAATGTTATTAGAAAACAAGAGTAAATAACGTTTTCAAATTAAAGCGATATATTTTTACTTTGACGAAACTCAATTTAAATACGTTATTTACCTTAAATATTTATTCAATTTAAAAAAAAATTGCCCTCTTGTCGTGCCACTTTAAAGGTATTCTATTTTATAACTCTAACGCAAGTTTTGCAAGCTTTTTACAAAAAAAAAAATGTTGCGGCAAAACTTTACGATATTGCAACAGTAAGACATTGTTTGTTTAAGGCTAAAAGTCATTAACATTTTAATTTTAATTTATAAGTAAACTTACGCGAACTACTTCACAAATATTTTTTATTTGCGTAATGCTAAACATTCTGCAAAGTTTAAAACTTACGATATTCTTATATTTGTAAACTTCTGCATAAACAATTACTTCAAATTTAAAATTCAATGCTGTTTATTATCTTACCATCTATTATAAATAACAGCTAATGCTGTTGAGCTAATGATTTTTTATTTAAAAAAAAATGCTTTGACTTTATCGCCAACTAGTCAAACGCAGCGAAACAACAAAAAAACATCCACTAAACAAGCTTTGGTTTAAAGGAAGCACACTTAAAATTGCAAATAAAGTTTCTGCAATATAATTTCCCTACAAAATAATCCCGAACATTTTCTTGAGCCCTTAAAACAATATCTGTTGGTCACTGACAGAGATTTTAAAAAATCACTGGTGAACACATCATAATAACGCTGAAAAAAGTGACATAAAAAGACTAAGAATTTAAGCTGGCCCAGACATCCTTAAATCTGTTTAATACAAAAACGACATTCACCAATCAAGACATGTAAGCCGTTAATGAATACTATGATTGTTTCCAACTTTGACGCATGTAATTTTCGTTACTTTAACGTACTTTTAAGTTTTCAGAAGTCTTTAGTAAGAGTTATCTTATAATACAAGGTAAAAGAAATTAATATATAAGCTAACTACTTGTCTGTGAAAATTAAAATTCTTCAGTACTGTAAAACTAAAATAATGCATTAAAATAAACCAAAAGCAGACGCGATTAAAATAATTAAGCGAATTTATTGATGCCTTCGTCTACTTTATGTATTTTCCTTTAAAGATTTTCTATGATCTGAACTTTTTTGCACTTAAAGTTACAAAAATACTGAGTTTTAAACTAGAAAAACGAATATCATAAAGTGTTCAATACCATTTCTGGAACATTTATTAAAAATTGATTCATAAATTCCAGTGTTTTTGAAACATGCATATCCATAATTGGCGTAATTCTGATTAATTAATGCGACTTTCCCACTTTTCATGGCGAGGGAAGTTCGGAAAATAAAAGTTATTAGTACAATTAAACGGTATTACACACTTTACCCGATAGTATGAAATAAATTATAAATCAAATATCATTTGCAAAATGTGTCAAATAAACAGAAATTGATTTTCCACCTGTCATGAGTGCGCTACGGAAAAAAATAATGACGAATCGCGACCTGAAAATTGTTTTAACTTCTTTACGAGCGAAAAATACCTAAACTCGAGATAATGTGCCACAATAAAGGAAAGTTGATTATACAAATGGGGTGATTAGATGCGTACTCATTTAAACTACTTACCGCCCTCGAGGAAACGCTGACTAAAATCGCCGCAGCGACGGCGAATAGGAAAGCTCGACGCGGGTCCATGAGCTTTGGACGACGTCGCGTGCTCAACTGAATAACTGAAAGCACGAATTGCTCGCGCTTGCCTTTTCAAAGAGGGTTTTACATGGATCGAAGGTGGTGGCGCTATCGTTCAGCCGCTGCGGTCGTGGAATTTTCATCCCTGAAAAATATTACAGTTTCCTAGTTCTTGTTGCGGTAAACTGCATCGATACGTTATATTTCCAGCAAATAATATAAACTCATTATGTATTGATCTACAATAAAATAAAAATTATTTTCGGTTATCTAATATTGATGAGAAAATTCGATAAAATTGGAAAATTTACTATTGCTTACTTACGATCCTTAAAAAATATTTACAAAAGCTTATTGCGCTTTCGTATCGATTCATAATGCCAGCGTCAAGCTAAATTTATTGAGAATAAAAAGCACATTATATTTTCTTAGATTATATATTTTTTAAATATGATTAAAATTATTCTAAATTAGACAAATAAAAAATAAAATTAGCTTTCTAGGCCTAGTTGACCTATGGCTGTTCCACAAATCCTCCTCCATTTATCTTTATCACTTGCTTCCTATCTTCAATCTCTTATCCCCAGTCCGTCCAGATCTCTCTCACCGCCACCATCCACTTTGTCCTCTGCGTCTTTCCTCCACGCCACCTGCTAGCACTCTCCTGACTACTTTTTCTGTCTATGGATTTGTTCCAGCCATCTTATTTTTTGTACATTTATGACCTTTGTGATTAACATTCTTCTCAGTTCTTGGTTGGTTCTTCTTTCCCACATGACTCCCACCTTTAGTCCTCCGTTTATCTTTGCCAACATCTTTCTTTCCCATACCTCCAGGGCTTCCATCTCTTTCGTGTTCATCTTCCAAAGTTCGCTCCCGTGCAGTACTGCCAGTCTTACTCTTACTACTGATTTATATATTCTTTTGAGTCCAACACTTGTCCCGATGCAATAATATACTTCACTTTTTTTACTTTTGGCTCTCCATAGTTCCCAACCAATATTCTTTTGGTATATTTGCAAAATAATAGTGGACAATTTTCTTCGCTGACCAGAGCTTACTACCTCGCAATTTTCTAGGTCCAGAAAATAAGCAAAAGTCGCAGATTGTCGGGTCAGGTAAGTCTGGTGAATGCCCTATTACTTTTATGTTTTTTTTGTAAGCTTAAAAATTGGAGGGTTCAGTTGCCGTAAGTAAGAGAAGATACATATCGTGATTGAGCATAATCGTTTTTTAAAGAACTTTGTTGAATACTTCATAAAAGTTTCGCTATGACTGTCTTCATTAAATACTAAATTAATTATTGCATTGACCATCTTGTTCTCCTGAATAAAACTACATTTATTAAGTTCTTTTATGCTCGTTGTTTTTTGCTCATTGTACTTTGCTCATCTTCGTGAATCCATACACGATTATCTTGGCAGACAAGGAAAACGAAAGGAAATGTTAACTTTGACAATTAAGTCTCAAATGACTGGCAAAGAACTAAATAATTTAAAGTTGCAATTTTTGTTTTTACTGCTTACAAGTATTATTTGTTCTCAATAAACTTGCTTGCCTCTCGTACGCGGGGTGTTTTTTATAGTCGCGGAATGGGGTAGAAGATTTAAGAGTTATAATCAGGGATTGAGAACGGAACAAAAACGAAAACGTTAAACGAAATTAACCGACATTTTTTTAAGAACGAAAACGAAACCGAAAACGAAATTATTATTTTTCGTTCAAGAACGAAAACGAAATAAATATTTTCCAAAACCGGTTTTAACCGGTTTTGTCGCTATTTCAATTTTATTTGTTAAACACAAAGCGAATTTACCTTCTGTGCTGGGAACACTCCACGAGGCAGTAAAAAATCTCACTTGAAATAAGTGAGCTTCACTTTTCTTCATATATTTACGTGAATATGTATTAACAACTTTATTGTTTATACTTGCAATTTCGTGTAACACAATTAACGGTACAGATATTCTCTATTTCTAATTTGTTTTTTAGATCATCAATATAGAATATACACTTGATTGGATATAATATTATCAATGTGTATGTTTTATTTGCGTTTAGACATAATCATAGTAAAATTTATTCTTACTTCGAAAAGGACTAATGTAAAAGAAGATTTATTGGAAGATGTGTTGCTAGTAAGATTTAACGGAATGTGAAAATGTACCTATATTGTATGGTTTGTACAAACTATAAAGTTAAAGTATATATCAAATTAATATAAGTTTTTTTAAATATCTTTTTTATTTATAACATTTAGTAAATTATCCATTTGAACTCATTCTTTTGTCTTTTTAAATAATTACAGCAGGATCTTATTTAATTCAAATGAATAGACTTTTAGTACTAAAACAAATTTAAAACAGCACTTGCTATATTTCATATTTTTAGATAAAGATCGTGTGTCTAATTTAACCTAATCACGTTGTGTTTTTGCACCATACGGGTGTTAAACTTAATAAAATGGTTAAATGTTAATGTGTTTAACGATTTGGTAAATTTAATATGGCGATGGTTCGCCAGTCTAAAATATGCTGTCCGTGAGCATCAAACCCCATCGTCATCGTTTATATTTTAGTTGAGACGCAAATATTGTTATCGTATTTATAGAGGGTTGTGGTGACTAGAAAAAAAAATCGATTTTTTGACGACAAATAAAATATTGTAAAACCGGTTTTAACCGTTGTTATTTCGGTTCACGAAAACGAAAAAAGATTTTTTTCGGTTAGAACGAAAAGAACGAAAACGATATATTTCGTTTTCGTTCCGAACAGAAACGAACGGATTTTTTTTCGTTTTTAGTCTCTGGTTATAATTTTAATTTAAAAAAAAAATCTTCTCGAACAAGTCTACGTTTGTTAGATCTTGCGATTAATTTTTCCAGACCTTTATAAAAGTAGTTTTCCAATTTGCCTTCAAAATGCTCAATTATTACTGCTTGCAATAACTCATCATCGGAGAAATGATTTCCACGAAGGGTGTTCTTCAAATTTGGAAACAGCTAAAAGTCTCCGGTAACAATCCTATCGATAACGTGTACTGCAATAACCCCACAGAGCACAGAGCTTCACACAGCTTTAATAACTGCTTGCAACAGTGTTTTTTTATAGGGAGTAAGATTTCTCGGCACCCACTTGGAATGGCTTTTGTCTGTCGTTGTTTCGTATATTTTAGTCGACCATTTTCATAACAGCATCGTCGACTTTTATGGCTATTTCATGTGTTAGGGTCTATCACTGTGATCATCGCCTTTTAATGATTCTCTACCTTTTTAAATAAACCTGACCTTTCATAAACCATGGTTTTATCAGAATAAAAGCATCTCCATAAACTTCCTGCATTTCATTTAGGATGCTGTCCACACTTTTTCCTTATTTTGAGAGGAATTTATTAATTGCCCGAAACTCAGTATTCGACCTTTTTAAAAATAATGCCACATTAACTTATTCTTTTGACGGTTATAAGTGAACTAATAAGACAATCTACACGAAATTTTGTTTGTGTGACTAAAAATGATTATCTGATACAAAAAAATATATTGGCCCATCTGCTTTTATCTTCTGTCTCATTCTGCGAATAAAAAAACACCTCTCGTATTAAATTTTTCCTGTTAAACTTCTGTCGATGTGCATCTCTAGGCGTTTGAACGCTGAATAGTGTGGATTTTTTTTGTTGGCTTATACGCTATTTTTAAAGTAGGGGAGACCGGGTATGAAAGTAACAAGGGTAGGTTGTAGGGTTTCTTTCCCGGGATCCCGGTCCATTTCCCGGGAAATGTTTTTTGTCCCGAGAATTCCCGGCATTTAAAAAAAGTGTTATTTTCGTTTATTTTGAGCTAAGATCTTTGTAATACTATCATAACTTATCAGAATTTATTATAAATATCTTTACTAACAGTAAATTATGGAAGAACTTTATTTTTATTTCAAAATACTTTTTCTCTTTTATATTTTTGCTTTTAGTTTGGTTTAAAGGAGCCCGGTCTCCATGACAAATTTAATATCTTCAAAATACTTTTACAGTTTTATTTTTGTGTACCTTGGTAATGCAAAGCAAAATAGCTTATAAATGAAATTTTATAGATAAAAACGATGTTTCTTTGCTGCTAGATGCTCTCAAGACAATTTCACCTACAGCAATAGAGATTGAGAGACATTATATACAGCGGGAATTTTTGTTAATAAATCAAGAAAAAGACTAAGTGATCGAAGCACAGATCACCTTTGTTTTCTTAAATCACATTACAAAAGTTCATTGTAAAAATTATATTATTGTGTTCATAAATATAAAATTGCAATAGAAAGGTTATATTTCCCAAATGTATGTTTCTCTCACCAATATTATTTAATTATTTATAATAATCATAGAGCAAAATGTATTACATATATGACTTCGAGTTGTTTTTAAGTAATAAACCGCTCCCTTCATTTTTTGGATTATTAATAAAAAACTGGCTGGCGACCTAAAACTCAAGAAATGCCTAGCGGGTGGGATCTCTACACACGCACACAGCAGGCTCGCCCCGCGCTAGTACCCCGCTAGGTATTTCTTGGTATGAACAAAATAAGGGCGAGGAGCTTTTTTTTTAATCCGGCCCCGCATTTATTTTCGCACACGGCCCCGCAAATCCTAGGATCGGCTCTGCCCATCGTAAAGCTATTGGATTAATTGGCAATGACCTCGCATTTAATTTATCATCGTCATCAACCCACTCCAAAGATAACCCATCTATTGATTTTTCCAGTCATACCACTTCCTGGAAAACTTGGGTGAAAACTTATAATTTTTAAAAACTTGTGAATCACTTTGCTGTCAAAGTGAGTCAAAACCGCAGACGGAAAATGCATAAAGTTGGGCTCATGCGCAAGAAAACATCAAAATTCAGGTAATCAGCTGAAATTGATGTTTAGATAGAGATAGTCGTGCCATTCTCAGCTGCGCGCGGCATTACTACCGTAATATTCTATTATTAGAGATGGGTTGGTTGTAATATTGCAATTTTCAGCTTTTATTGTTTTAAACAATATATTAGAATTGATTTATGGGTGGAAAGTAATACACAGTAATAGTAAACAAATATATGTACATACATCCATGCTGTAATTCAGTTTATTGACAATAATGAAAAACATTTCTTAAATATTTTAAAAGCTTTGTTCTACAGCCTGTTATAAACTCTCTTTGTATAACTTTCTTCATTTCTTTTTATTTTTAATTAGCTCTTTAACTTTACACCACTTGATCACTCTTTTCGTGGCAGTTTCTATTACTAAGGTGTTCCTTGGTATCTCTTCGGCTTTTTTCTCCAGTTTGAGCTTTATTTGCATACTATCTTCTCCCATTCGATGCACACGACCTAGCCATTTTAGTTGCGCTTCCTGAATTTTGTATTTCATGGGTTATACTTTTAGGTTTTCTATCTGGGTTTCATTTCCAACTTTGCCTGTTTGCGTTTCGCCTTCAATTTTTCTTCTTCTTCTTCTTCTTACATCTGTTAGACCGTCACCCTTTCGGGTGTAAGGCCCCGCCTATCTACCCTCACGGGTGTAAAGCATTGGGTGGAGTTGAGTTTTCTTATTTCTTTTCCATGTCCTTTTTTATTGATTGCGTCATTTCCGATATCTGCTTGTTATCTTTTCTTATTTATTATTTTTACATTTATTTTCTTTCTCATGTCCTTTTCCTTTGCCTGGATCTTTGTTCTAATATTTCTGGTATTAACTTTCAGTTTTTTTTAAGGTTATCGGTTTGTTGTTGTTTTATTTACTTTCAGCTTTTCCTGCTCCCTGTCCCATCTCCATTCTTTCATATCTACTGTGATTTTTTGATATCCTATTTTCATTGTTCTCCCTTTCTGTCTCTCTTCTTCCGCTATTTGTTTTAACTTCTTTTGAATTTCCAGTTCCTCCTTAGTCATTTCGTTGTTTATATAATTTTTTTCTTGGAGTTGTTTTAACTTATACTTGTTTTTCATTACCTCTTCTTTTTCTAGTGGTTTGTATAGTTCTAGCTTACATGATTTTGTTCCTATCTGTATGGCGTTTTTAATCTGAACTTTTATACCGGTTCCTCTTTCAATAAAGTTTTCGAATTCCTTTCTAAAAACCTTGTTTTCATACGTTTAATCCGACTTTTTTGACTTTTGGTCGTGTTCCATGACTCACACACATAGGTAAGAATGGGACTAAACACTTTGTGGAAGATCTCCTCCTTCGTCTTTTAGGTATTTCTCTTCTTTCTTAGAATTGTTTCTTTTTCGCCATAAAATGCCTAGCAGGTGCACCTATTCTCCTGTTTATTTCTCTACCTTTTCTTTCTTTACAGTGTAGATAGTGTTTATGATTTTTAGATAGTTTTCATTTCTCGAGACAAGAAAAATATACCTCTTATTTGTCGAGAATTTTCATATAATAAATAAATAACATTTGTCCGCTTAAATTTATTTTAAAAAGTTATATAACAATATCGGCGTATACTTCTAGGGATGGAAAAAACCAACCAAGAAGACACCCGTAAAGAAAGTCCTGGAGTTTTTCAAAAACACAGGACTTCTGAAAGGGACTATCACCAGAGGGTACAATAGACCAATAGGTCGCAGTACAGGAACCCCCAGCGTTGCTGCTGTTAACAATGTCAAATAATACAAATTCATATTATACATATTCAGATCATTTAATGCTTTTTTAAGAGCTATTTTTATTCACAAAAATTGTTCAATCATTGCCTCTATAGTAGTTCACCTCATATCACCTTATATCTAGAATCAGCGAAAATTTCTTTTGTTAGTATTTTTGCATACTTTTGGTTTTAATTATTTTTACAAACCGTATAGGATATTTGTTGGACATTTCCCAAGAAATTGCTCAGTTTCTCGACAAACGAGAAATCAAAAGCGTAACTTTTTCTTTAGAAATTCTCGAGAAAGAATTCTTGAGAAGAAACACTGAGTGTAGGTGCACTTCTAGGTATTTATAGGTTTTGACTTGTTTTCATTGTATTTCGTCTAGTCTTAGCTCGTATTCAATCTCCTCCGAGCTTATGACCATAGTTTTATATTTTTCTTTGCTCAATTTCATCTTATTTTTATTAATTTCCTTTGTATGACGTCCATAATGTGCATAAGATCTACTTTTTATTCCCCCACTATTGCAATATAGTCACCGAAATTTACCTATCCTTTCCGTTTCTCAGTATATCAGCCTAAAGGGTTTAATTTGTTCTCTGCATGCTTTCATTATTTCATCCACTGTTACCGAAATGGATGGATGATGTAACATTCATGTGAAACTATATTGATTAAATTGAATGAATTTTTAAAACTAAACAATCTTTTTTCCAATTTGTGTGTGAAATATAACCTTCCTCTCTATTTTTACTCAAAAAATGTGCTTAAAAATTGCCATTGACTCGCTAATAGTCCTCTCAAAACAATGTTTATACAGAGATTCTCCTTAGATAAATTTTAAGCTAAATTTATTTATAAAACGTTTTTAATCATCTACTGAAATAGTTTAAATATTTATCAAATTTAAAACTTTACTCGACTTCTTACTGTTTTATTTTAAGTACTTTCCCGCGGGCGCTCGTATTTGTCAATTCGTTACGAATTTACATAGTTGCGATAAAACTTTATAAACAAAAGAGCTAAAAACTTTTATCAACTTCTGCAATCTAGCTTAGTTCCCTCAAGTTTTCCACATATCCAGTTTACCTTCCTAGTTCCATAGATACAGTCACTTTTAATAAGAAATCTATATATTAATTAACTTTAAAATTGCTAAAAGATGGTTTAGAAGCATTTCAGATCTTTAGCGGTTAAGATTTTTTGCTTTTTTTAGAATAAAAGCAACTCTGAGCGTGGCGCTAGTATAAGCCCATCTCTAATGATAAAGCAGAGCTTTAGTAGGGAAACTACCCGTATCCCGTAACCAAAACAGTCAGTGCTGTTAAAGCTGCAAAAGACGCAAGAATGGCGGCAACTGAAAGAACAAAAGAAAACACAGGCCACGGCCACCCTAGCATCCGCGTTAGGCGATAATTATCAAATAAGGTAAGATTCTTTTTTAACAGCTTTTATAACTTCACCTTTAGTTCGTTCACTTAAAATGCAAGTAATGATTTTAAAACCAGTTTAATAGCAATCTAAATCACGAATTATACAAACAGTATAAAATAATAAAAGTTTTTAGTAAACAAACTTTGTGTT
The DNA here is from genome assembly GCA_947652605.1 of Elmis aenea. Taxonomy (NCBI): domain Eukaryota; kingdom Metazoa; phylum Arthropoda; class Insecta; order Coleoptera; family Elmidae; genus Elmis; species Elmis aenea. The sequence continues at coordinate 27,028,919 of OX393580.1, forward strand.
TATTAAGAATGCAGTAGTTTGAAGATTTTAATCGCTTTTATTACAAAAATTTACATATTTTTGGTATAAAACGTACGTCTTGTTATTTTTTTAGCGCGCGTTGATTTGTTTACTATTATCTATAATTAGTTAATATTTTATTACACATTTTCAATAACTTTAATGATTTTTTCATTGTATGTGAAGTGCAATTTATATTTCTGTGTTTGATTAAAGTGTGTAAATAATGAAACCCACATCAGGATAACAAAGCACATATCTCCTGCAGTATTATGAAAATATATTCACGTTTTCCTTATGGCTTGTCGACGAACCCCCATATATTATTTCCCTGGCGAAGTGTTCACGTTTTCACTCACACCTTTTTGTTGAAAATTCGAGTAGTTCACCGAACTTCAACACGCCCAGACGTTCTCGACTTAAAATTCATGTAAAAACCTAAGTTGCATGTAGGGTGATAATTAATTATTGTAAATTTATTTAGATTATGCGAAGTTTTAAATTTAAATTATTGCAATCAAACGACGAATGATTTGCAAAAACATTGAAAGTTAAACTGAATAATACAGTAATTCAGTTCTAAGAATTGTGTATACATGGCTTATAAAAAGTTTGCATAGTTTAGGGTGAAAGATTATGCATATTATGCTATAATTAAATACTATCAACTTGGGTAACTTTGCATTGCTCAGGCTTTTATTTTTAAACTCCTGTTCGATATAAAATTTAGTATTGAATTAAATTTTATTTTCTTCACGGTCTACATTATAACAGACAAAAATTTGTAAACTTGTTTGCACTATATCTACGGTGACTATACGTCCTTTATTAAAAAGGACTGTCCTTTATTCCAAAGCGATGTTGTTTAGATTTATTTATTTTTCAAAAACTTGATTTTGTCCTATACTTTAAAAAAAATGTACGCCAATAAATTAATTGGTGTTTATTGTGTCTGCCGTATATGGAACAATTGTAGTAGTATTGGTTTAAAATGCATTTTAGTCCAGTTGATATTGAACTTGTGGTAGTAAAAATGTATTCAGACTTTCATGTCCATTCTAAAAATTTTTAGGAATTTCGTGAGAAATATGTTCAGTATCAAAGACTACTGGGTTACAGTAAAGCTAGGTGGTTAACTCTATTACTGACTTTGTAAAAGATTTTAAAATTGTTTCCGCCACTCAAAATATACGTTTTAAAACAGAACAAATGCTCTATAATTCTCAAAACCCTTCGCTGATGAATGGTTTTTCTCCATTATCAAGCTACATTTTTTCATAAAAACATTATGAAAATTGTATCTCAAAAAATTTAAACTTCAATTTTCTGCATGTAAAACACGAAAGTTTTTACCCATGAATATAAATAACACTATTTCACAATTGGATGATCCATATCAGAATATAAAACAATTGGTGCAATAATTTTATTAAACTTGTAGGAGTATTAATTACCTATACAAGGTTCTCGTTTTTCGAGGGCCACTATGGGGATCTCGTAAACGGTAAGAGTTACGACTTCGGTTAAACTAGGGCAAAGTTGTATATTCAGGTGCTCAATAATTTGACGCAAACAGAACTTAACTAGCTTTTTTAGTTTTTGAGATATAGGGAAAAAAGTAAAAAAATGAATTTTTGTTTTTTACCCGTAACTTTTTTATTTGATGTCGAATTTCTTTTTTGTAAAAAGTTTTTTGTGACCACTTTTTGCAAGAAATCAAAATCCCTAATTATATTTTCCATGCGACGTTTCGCTTTTTTTAAACCATCATCAGGTTAATTTTTTCTTATGGACGCCAATTTGTAGAGCATTTTATTTTGAATTCGATAATGTATAACACTTGGCACTTTTTTGAAGGAATTGTTCTTAAAAATGGCAAAAACAAATATTTTATTTTGAAAAATTCCTAATCGCCATAGTAAATAATTGTCTTTGTCCCTTTTTCCCTGGAAGCATGTAAGTAAACCGCATAAATTATTATTAAAGGGGTTCAATAAAAAATTTACATGGTTACTCAAGTTGCCAACAAAATATAATAAACGTTACTAAAAAGTAACCAAAATATAATAAAAGTTACTAAAAAGTAACCAAAATATATTAGAGTTTTTGTATCAAAAAATAGTACCATGTAAATATTTCATATTTTCCATAGTAAATTCTTGAACGAAATTTTTACATAAATATTCCATGCTATTTTCTTGAACGAAATAATAGTTACAAATTAGTATAGTCTAAAAAGGACCTTATATATTATAATTTGTTTATTTTAAAATTGGGGCAATTCCATTTTTTGTTACTGCGAGATATTTAAGGGTTTGCGTTTTAATAGATTTATAAATATTTATAAGCAATAATAATCAAGAATTGTGTATTTTGTGGTGTTAGTCATAAAAATCATTATCCAATAATGTTTATCAATGATGGCTGAAGAAAATAAAAATTTTCTTATACCTACGTGGACTTACCCCACAAAATTGAAGAATTATTGTAAACGTTAGGTAATTAAAAGGCCATATTTCAGTCGAATCATCAATAACAAAATATTATGCTATTTTGATTAAATATTTATTCATTTAATGAAAAACAGTTTTTTTAGCATTTAAAATTTATCATAAGCAAAAATAACTTATTTTTATTAAGAATCCAGCAAAATTATACATTTTCGTTAATAATTTTAATTTCTTTATATTTACAAAAGTTTATTTAGAAGTTATTCGTAATGAACAGGTGGTATATATTTTAATAAATCCATATAGCTACTAATATCCATTTAAATGGACTTGCACTATTTTCCAAACAAACATGTTTGCAATTTATCAGAACTTTCATCGCCAAAATATTAAGGATTTTGAATTATTCTGACTATACAGGGTGTATATAAATTGGCGGAAGCACTACACGTGGCTATGTTCTTCGTAAAATTTTAAGTCGAAAATCTTAATACAAAAACGTTGTACCATGCTTGCTGTGTCTGCAAGAGGTCCTCAAAGTTTTGATATTCAGTCCTTTAATAAGCGATACTATTTAATATTTGTTAATGAAAAAGCTGCGATTTGGAATAAAAATACATTTAGAATAATTTTTTTCCTAGATATTACGTTTTTCCTGTCAAAAATTGGTGTTGAAAATATGTTAATCACTGATTTGAATGAAAATAATACTTATGAGAACATTGTCATTAGCTGTCATCTCTGTTTTTCTTGTAATTATTTCTAGTTTATTTAGTTTAGATGATACCTAAAAGATTGCAGCTATGTTTATGAACTGAAGGCTTTCAGATCGAACAAATATTATAAACATCTAAGTAATAATTGCTAATAAAAAAATGTCCAAACGCAAATCAATGGATGCAATGTTGCCAATTTTTTTAATGGTTCCCGAGGCCATAGGAAGCATGGTACAACATTTTTGTATTAAGATTTTCGACTTGGAATTTTACAAAGAACTTCGCCACGTGTAGCGCTTCCGCCAATTTATACACACCCTGTATACATTGTCTAGAGATAAAAAGTTTATATTAGGTTTTATATGGTGTTCCCATTAATTTCATTTTTTTCTTCAACATTAGACTTGCCTCACTTTAAAAAAATTACCGGCTTATATATTCATTGCATATTTTTGGCCCATACTGTAAAATCAGCTTGTGTGGTTCACATGTGTGTTCCACTCGCGCGGTAGACTGCTATAGGGGAATGACCCCCTCTTCAGCCGTTAGAGGTGCAAAGATAGTGGGTAAGGATGTGGCAAATCAAGCATGGGCAAGGATGGGTGGCAGTACTGCCACAGCATTTGCTTAACTGTAGAGGAAACCATCTGAAACCTCTACAATTACAGTCGGCCCTGGGATTCGAACCCATACCTCCCGATTGCAAGTTAGGTTGTTAACACAACCAGCCACCAAGCTCGGTGAAAATCAGCTTTAAACTGCATACGTTTTGTATAAAATGTCGAAAAACCAAATTAAAATCGACTAGAAACCAAAATTTTATTAGACTTTTATTTGGAAAAACTTGTCATAACGAAGTTTTACAAAACGAAAATACTTTAAGAATACATATGAGTTGAAGATATTTTAAGGTATTCGCAAACAGTTGCAGATACCTAAAATTTGTTTTTATATTGGTAATCAGCACATTTTGCAGCTTTGCCAAATTGGAATGCATGATCTTTTTCTTTTTTACTGCATCTCGTAGTTTAGCCCAGGAGCTTTTTTATTTCCCTAAAATTTTAGCGGGCCACAACTGTGTATAAATTGTAGAAGGTAAAACGCAATATTATGTATAAATCGTTTTAAGAGTTAGGTTGAATGACTTTTTGTAAGATGTTCGGGGCCACAAAACTTCTTTTGCGGACCGGATGTGGCCAGCGGACCGCCAGTTGGACAGCCCTGGCTTAGCTCGTTCCGTCTCTAAAGCTTTTACGGGCACGTCCAACACCTTGTCTTTCCACTGGGTTTAATCGTATTGCTCGTTTCCATGCGCTCTTAATAGTCTTTCCAGTAAGTAGTCAACGATTTTTTTATTAAGATGGACTAGATCTTATTAATTTCATCGTTCTTTGGTGCAGCCTTTTACTAAACGTAAAGATTTTGTATTTATTTTTTGTGATTGTTGTCCAAGATTCTGAGCCATATATAGCATTGTGATATAGCCATTGTCTTTTAAAACTTCATTTTGTTCTTTTCTAGCCTTGTTGCCCAAAGTTCTATGGATAGTCCCGGATATACAGGGTGTTTCTTAAGTATTGCAAAAAAATTCTGGAGGTGATTCCATATCGAAAATTAAAGGGGAAATTTCATTTTTAAAAAATTCCTTAGACGTCTCCTTTCGAAGTTACACCCCCCTAAAGGGGTGCGGTAAAATATTTTATTTCTCAAATTTGGATATGTGTGGGAGAATGATACATGGCAGATGTTTTATATTTATTAAAAGGTTTCCTATAGTAATATTTTTAATCATCTCCCACCTCCATAGGGGGCTGAAAAGTGCGACCCCTGTTGGTTTTCTTATCAGAATTTTTTGTTGGGTTAAAAAAATTTAATTAAAAATAGTTTTTTTCAAAGCTTGATTTATTTAGAAACTTTATTTATTGTTTAGTTTATCTCGTAAAACCTACCGTTTTTGAGTAAAAAATAAAATGAATAAACATGAACCATCAAATTAATATTCCAATATAAAACGGTTCATTTTGGTGGTTGCCATGGTTTGTTTATGTTCATGTTGGATAGAATTAACGGGTGTAATGCATTTTAAGGTTAATGCGGCGCCAACGCTATAACGCCCGTCAATTCTACCCAACATGAACATAAAAAAAAACCATGGAAACCACCAAAATGAATCGTTTTATATTGGAATATTTGATGGTTCATGTTTACTTATTTTATTTTTTACTCAAAAACGGTAGGTTTTACGAGATAAACTAAACAATAAATAAAGTTTCTAAATAAATCAAGCTTTAAAGAAAAATATTTTTAATTAAAAAAATTTTATCCACCAAAAAGTTCTGACAAGAAAACCAACAGGGGTCGCACTTTTCAGCCCCCTGTGGAGGTGGGAGATGATTTAAAATATTACTATGGGAAATCTTTTAATAAGTATAAAACATCTACCAAATATTAGTTTCCTAAATTTATCTAAATTTGAGAAATAAAATAAAAACCTAATTTTACCGCACTCCTTTAGGGGGGTGTAACTTCTAAAGGAGACATCTAAGGAATTTTTTTTAATAAAAGACCCCTTTTAATTTTCGATAAGGAATCACCTCCTGAATTTTTTTGCAATACTTAAGAAACACCCTGTATATTAAAATTTATGAATATTAAAGTTGATGTTGTTATCGGGTTTATACAACACCTCACGTTCTAGATACTTAAAGTGCGAACTTTTATTGGTGTGATGTTTAGTATTTACATATCTTTAAATGCAATAACCCATAGGTTAGAAGCCCTAGAATTAAAGTCAGCCTAAACACAAGATTTTGAGCCTCTTTTTGGTAAAAATAAAGTCAAAATTGTGAGAATACTGGATTTTTATTAGAAACATACACTATGTTCATTTTTAAATGAAGATCTTATTCGAGTATATTAGACTCGTAGTCGTAACGCATACTGAAAATGAAGAGAATGAAAAACAACAAGACCTAGACCTTCACTTTGCATGCACATGTAACAATGGAAAGTGATTGTGTTCTATTGGAGTTTACATTTGTAGATACAATGAGAACATTATAGATCATGGATAAAATGGTATTGTTAGTATTGTTACACTTTGTTGTTTTTCCCTAATAGTTCAAATAAAAAAACTTCCACAATTACGAAGTTGAAAATTAATTAAAGTCAACCTTAATGGTGAAATAAAGCTTTAAAAAAAATTGTTTTACGACGTAAAAGCGAAATATCCATGATGATTAATTGGTCGAATTTGCGATGACAGAAAAATGGATTATACCATTAAGTGGTAGGACGCTGTGTTCGTTGTTCATAATAATCAATTAGATTTTGAAAGGAATATGCACGTCAGACGTCTACACGTGGCGCGTGTTGAATATCGTTATTGTCTATTTTATTTTTATAGCGGTTTCCTTAACGATAATAAACATGAGGTTGGATCAGCCATTGTCAAATTTTTTTGACTTGCGAACCTCTTCGAAAATATTATTGCTGTAACGAGCCTACGAGGGGTGTTTTTTATATTTACAGAATGGGGTAAAAAGTTATAATTTTGTTCATTTTATTTTTCGGTATACAGAGTGCTCCAGTTAACGTGAACAACATCCCAATCTCGTAAACGGTAAGAGATACAGAGTTAGTTAAATGAGTCAAAATGTTCTGTGATTTGAGAGCAATTATTCCATTTAAAAAAATCTTGATTTTTTTTGTAGTTTTTGCGCTATTCGTTAAAAACAAAAAATGACGTTTCCGATTTTTGCTTGTAACTTGCTTATTTAAAATCAAACCCAAAATATTTTTCGACACTTTTTTGAGTAAAATTGAAATTTGTTAATAATTCTATCACCTATCTTCATTTGTTTTTGTTATTTTAATATCAACTTTCTTATTTTAAATACGGGTCGTAGTTGGCTTTGACACCATTAAAAAGAAAATCTTTTTCTCGTTTCATTGATGTATGGGTTGTTAGTTTTATCAGGTAATAGCAATATTATTGAATTTGTTAGGTTTAATCTAAGTGGCCATTGAAAAACAAAACAAAACATCACATAAATAAACTAGCTGTACTTAATTAAACACAAAGAAACCTAAACAATTTAAGATATTTTTCAAATTACATAATAATTTATGATTTTTTAATTACTATTACTATTGAATCTAAATTATAACATGCGTACATAGTGTAGCCCACTTTCTATGGCAATGCAAATTTGAGATCTGCACTTTGTAGATAGTAATGTTTTCCTAAGCATATTTATTTTTATTTGATAAACTTTTGCTAAACTAGCCATTCTTAATTCTGTAATTGTGTTTAACTGTCTTTTTATGATTAGCTGTTTTAAGAACATTTTATCAAACAAAAAGTAATATGCTTAGTAAAACATTATTATCTACAAACTGCAGATCTAAAATGTGTATTGCCCATGGAGAGTGGACTACACATTGAACGCATGTTATAATTTAGATTCAATAGTAATTGTAATTGAAAAATCATAAATTATTATGTAATTTGAAAAATATCTTAAATTGTTTAGGTTTCTTTGTGTTTAATTAAGTACAGCTAGTTTATTTATGTGATGTTTTGTTTTGTTTTTCAATGGCCACTTAGATTAAACCTAACAAATACATTAATATAACTATGTTATAGCTTGTTTATTTTTAAAGATAACCCTAACAACCCATACATCTATGAAACGAGAGAAAAAATCTATTTTTAATAATGTCATAGCCAACTACGACCCGTATTTAAAATAAGAAAGTTGATGTTAAAATAACAAAAACAAATGAAGATAGGTAAAATTTATTAACTATATTCAATTCTACGCAAAAAAGTGTCTTAATAATATCCAAAAATGTTTTTAGTATGATTTTAAATAAGCGAGTTACAAGCAAAAATCGAAAAGGGCATTTTTCTGTTTTTAATAAATGGTGCGAGAACTATAAAAAAAAAATTCAAGATGTTTTTTTAATGGAATAATTGCTCTCAAATCATAGATCATTTTGACTCATTAACTAACTCTCTGTCTCTTACCATTTACGAGATCCCCACGTTAACTGGGACACACTTTATTATTCTCGAACGTGCCTATATTTGTTAGATCTTCCAATTAATTTTTCTAAACCTATATAAAAATAGTTTTACGGTTTGCCTTCAAAATTCTCATTTATTTTTGCTTGTAATAACTCATCATCGGTGTTATGCTTTCCACATTAATTACAAAACATAAAAATATCGGGTATTGATTATGTTGATAACATGTACTGAAATCGCTCCAGACACAGCTCCAATTACTGCTTGCAACACTAAACTCGGTGCTCTTTTTGATGCAGTGAAGATTTCTCGTCACCCACCTTGCTCTGATTTTTGTCTGTCGTTGTTTCGGATATCGTAAACCTTTCTTCTATTTCTCTAATTTTTAGTCGACTATTTTCTATAAGGCCATCCTCAAGTTTTAGGATCATTTCATATATTAAGACGTCACTTGTTCCATTACTGTAATTATCGTCTTCTAATGATTCTCTACCTTGTTTAAATAAACGTGACCACTTATAACTCATAGTTTTATCAGAAAACGCATCTCCATAAACTTCTTGCATTTCATTCAAGATGTTTTCCAAACTTTTCCCATGTCTTTTGAGGAATTTAATTACTGCACGAAACTCAGTATTCGACCTTTTCAAAAATACCGCCTGCATTAACTTATTCTTTGAACGATTGTAAATGAACTAATAAGACAATTAGCGCGAAATTTTGTTTTCAAGTCTAAAAATTATTATCTGGTGCAACAAAATTATTTTAAGCCCGACCGTTGTTTATGTTCTGTGTGATTTCGCGAATATAAAAAACATCCCTCGTATGTTCTTTACCACTGTACAAAATTTAATTGTATGTAATCCTCACTATATTTCTCATTTTTAAATGTTCTTAGCAGGCCAGTATTATATTAATTTGTTTCTTTGTAGAACGAGTTTAGTAATAATCTTTAGTATCGGGCTCATGATCTGACTGTATCTGAACTAAGTTTTCATACATCAACTTAACAACTAACAGCCCGTAATGCGGTTTAAAAAAAACTATGAAATGTTTCAATGTTTAATAGGCCGCTTACATACAGGGTGTCCCAAATTCGAGTAAATGCATGGGGATCTCGCTTATCTTAAGAGCTACGAGGTCGGTTAAATTAGGGAAAAGTTGCTAAATTTGATGCTCATTAATAATCCAAAGAGAAATTGGAAATATCTCAAACGGTAGCCGAGAAAATTAGGAAAAACTGGATAATACGATTTTTGAAAATCGCCTATAACTCCTTTGGAGTATGAAATATTTTAAATGCGTAAAGACATTGCCCAAGCAACTTTTCAAGCCGAATCGAATAGTGGTCACAAAATTTTTCTAGACTGATTCGTTTTTGTTTTATGACAACCAACTTTATTTTTTCTTATGGGCGCAATTTTTGCTAATTACATAATCAAATAGCATTTATTTTTCTGAATTCATTGATGTATCACACATGGTATTTTACTTTTTCTTTCATTATCAAATTTCAAAAAATACGTTTTAAACAATAACCATTATAAATCAGGTTGGCCGGTCATTGTAGTTTATGTTGTTTCCATGACAACCGATCAACAAACTAAAAGTTTTGAAGGCCTGTTAGTCGTAAAAATGAACTTTAATAACGAAGAACAACGCGATATGCTGCCCATAAGAAAAAACAAAGTTGGTTGTCTAAAACAAAAACGAATCGACCAAGTAAAAATTTGTGACCACCATCCGATTCTGCTTAAAAAGTTGCTTGGGCAACTTTTTTACACATTTAAAATATTTTAAACTCCAAAGGAATTATAAACGATTTTCAAAAATGGACTTTCCAGTTTTTCCTAATTTTCTCGGATCCCGTTTGAGATATTTCCAATTTCTCTTTGGATTATTAATGAGCATCAAATTTAGCAACTTTGCCCTAATTTAACCGACCTCGTAGCTTTTAAGATAAGCGAGATCCCCATGCATTTACTCGAATTTGGGAAACCCTGTATACGGTTTTGCACGTGGTTTTGCTGACTTGGTTTTGCATTTGGTTATGATCGTGTGTGTGAACGCTAAAACTAAGCGATTTTATTGACCTTGGTTTTGCACAAGTGAATCTAGCAGTGCTAGATTCACACAAGCGTTCACACATGCAAAACCGTAAGTGTAAACGGCCTATAAGGATGGTGATACGATCCACGATCAAATCTAAATTTATAACCATACCTAATTCACACTGAATATTTTAAAAGTTTACAAAGATACGAACAGACTTGACCTCAGAATCGTTAGTGCGAACTTCCTGGAACACTTTACCAACCCCTTGGGGCTTGCAAATCACAGATCGACAGAAGACTTACGTAATTTTTCGTTTTGAGATATAACCATGATATAACGACGTTTAATTGTCGTAGCTTCATGCGCAATGTATGTTTGATAAAATAAATGTGACCGTTACTAATGCGGTCAACGATAATGGATATTAAAAATTGCTGTGCGTGCAAGGAATAATCACGCACTCGTATTTAATGTTTTATGCAGATTATAGGCAATTCATATTTTATGCGCTAATATTTGAAATAATTTCAACCTTTGCGTATACGGTACACAATTAAAATAAAAGTAATTATACTATTATTTAGGTTTGCCTTCAAGACTGGTGCACCCATTTGTCATATTTGATATGGTTTATTTGGTTTTTGACACGGTTTACGTTTTTGGTTTTTGAAAAATAGTAAACGTTATTTTGATATTTAATATCACAACTACAAACAATAGTTATTTATGTATCAAGGCCAAAACGTGTAACTTTTTCGGCCGCGTCTGGTTTGCTGGCTGAGACGAAAAAGTACGTTTTGGCCGAGGTGCATATTACATTTTTTGTGCGATCGAATTAAAAACAATTTAAATTATTAGTATTTTTCCAAAAATGTAGGTTAGAAACTACGTGACATTCTGTCACTGACAGATGACGGCGTATGCTGTTAGCGGTGGAAACGTACTTGCATGATTCTGTACCTACATCAATTAAATAACCCTTTTTTGTGCGATTGTAATGTTTTATTCATAAATTTAAACATCGATTAATTATTAATTACGTGTACCATATCATATATTAATTTATTAATACATAGTATAATTGACAGCAATAGAACAGTTAGTACAATTATTATTATATTAAAATATTAGGTTATAAACTACCCGACAGTTAACTACCTAAAGACCTCTACGTCACTACCCTTAGCGGGAAAGCCATAATCTCAGCGAACTTATATTCGGACACGCACAAGCGCTTTCCGTTCTGCTTAATGAAAATGATCTTTTTCGTACGCTGTAGCGGCTTTTTCGGCCGTTGTTAAGGATAGGGCCGGAAATGCAGTACTTAATGTTTGCTAACGCGTCCGTCAAACAACTGTTTCTAGTACGATCGCACAAAAATTTTTTTTTTTTTCACTTAAAATAAGGTACCATGAGACTTATGGCACCTCTAAGCTAAGCGCCTTGGTCCAGCGAGCCTTCTGCGAACTGTCCTTATGAGGGTTTTATGCATCCTTACACCATAAATATACCCCATATAATTTAAACGAGAAACATGTCGCAAATCTCCGACAGCTTTTATATTAAAACCATACATATTCCATTTATTAAACCAAGGTTGACACAAAACATTAGTCAAAACACCCGGCATTGAGATTTTAATTAAGATTTCAAAGTAAAATATCAATCTGAAAACGAGCAGTTTATATTTTGCAATTTATTTTTGTAAAAGTGCAGTCGAAAACTATTTTCATAATATCACAGACTACTATGTCGTTCCTTGATAATATTCTCTATAATCCTGATGCCGTCTTATTTAGATTTATCTTGCCTTTAAGAGCGAAAATAAGGAATAATTTATCATCCACGCAACGTTTGTAATTTCAGCTTCCACTTCACGTTCCTTGCTGCAGTCAAATCAAATTTGTACAAAGCTCCTCCTAAAAAGAAAAAAACTTATGATGATATCCCAATACTTTTTTCTCCAGATCTTAAATCGATAATATCATTAACTCCATCCAGTTCAGTGCTTTTAAATTTTTAAATATTTTTCAATAACCTACAAAATATGTCCTTGTGCACATAAAGATTATCAAAAAAATTAGTTTGATTCTGAATTAAAAACTTGTGGATCACCCTTGATTTTAAAGACCAAACCTTTTTAATTTTATTAAGTATGGTTGAGGTAATTTTAATCCAACGAAATCAACTAGCCACAAATATTCACCACAAAATATATTTTAAAAAATTGAAATTTGTTTGTTCTTATTTTATTACTTTTAAAGATATCAAAGAACAAAACACATTTCCATTAAGCAACTTCTCTTTGAGCTCATATTAATCCAATCAGCTATTGTATTATACATTTCGTTTGTCACCGACTTCGTATCCTCAAATCACTGTTAGTTCCCTATAAATGTAATGAATTTAATTGAGTAGGTACTTAACTGAATACTCAATTTAATGGCGTTTTATTGCCAAGGGTTTTGGTAAATGCATCGATTTGTACGCCAAAGGCATTAACTTTTGGTTAATTACAACTTAAAGCTACAATTACAGTTTATAGTTCTTGGCATCAACCGACAATTATTTGCAAGTTGTGCAATATTTTAATTATTGGTAGGTACAAGCTGAGCCTTTAAGCAAAAAGGAAATGCACATACATTGCATATCCGATACTTAAATGGTTATTATAAACAACATCAAATTATTTATCAGCTAATGATTTTATCATAATTTTAACATTAACTTGTAAATACCTTTTGCTAAAACTATTTGATTTTATTATTAAATAATACAAAAGTCACTGTTATTCGCTACTTCTTAGTAAATCGAAGTTGTCGTGTTGAAAATAATCTAAAGAATTAAAAATATACTTAATTTTTTCAAAAAAATATTAGGTACTTCTACATGTGGCTTTATGATCACACAAAAAATATATACATTTACATTACATTTCCAACATGGGGATCTCGCTTATTATAAGAGATACAGGTTTGTTTAAATTACATAAATTATTTTTTAGTATGAGAGGAACCATAATCAATTTTTAAAAGTACAAAATGCTCTTTTTTCTCGCATAACTGTTTTGTCTTAATCATTAAATCAATTTTATTTGTATCTTCTGAAGGTACTTTTTTTGTGTAGAATGTAACTATTACCTTAGATTTTTTTATAGCTTTTTATTTTTGAGATATTACCCGTAACTTCATTTTTTCTTATGGGCCGTAAAGTTGGCTTTGGAATAGTTCGGTGTGCTTTTTTTTCCTCTTTCTAACGAAATATCATATGTAATATCTGTTTTTATAAATAACTCAGGAACTCAAGAAAAACCGAATTTTACCGATATTATTTCTAAGTTAGCTATGAAACGTATTAAACGAACAAGTTGGCTGTGGAATAGTAAAATGTGTTTTTTTCTCATGTTCCTAACGATACATCTTTTGTTGTATCCATTTAAATAAATAACTCTGAAAATCAAGAAAAACTTTATTTTAGCAATATTATTCTGTTAGCTATGAAACAGCTTAAACAGGCAAGTTGACTTTGCAATAGTTAAAAGTGCTTTTTTCTCCTCTTTGTTATGATACATCACTTGCCATATCTCCATATCTGTTTAAATAAATAACCCGGATAATAAAAATAAAACATATTTTACCAATATTATTTTAAGTTAATTATCATTTCTTGATTTTTCGAGTAATTTATTTAAATAGATATGACGTAATATATCATTAGAGAGAGGAGGAAAAAGCACATTTCATTATTCCAAAGTCAACTTGCTTGTGCGTTTAATACGTTGCATGGCTAACTTAGAATAATATCGGTAAAATACGGATTTTCTTGAATTCCTGAGTTATTTATAAAAACAGATATAACATATGATCTATCGTTAGAAACAGAAAAAAAGCCCATCCAACTATTCCAAAGCCAACTTGACGGCCCATAGGAAAAAATGAAGTTAGGGGTGATTCTCAAAAATGGAAACTGATAAAAAAAAATCTAAGGTAATGGTTACATTCTACACAAAAATGTACCTACCTTCAGAAGGTACAAATAAAATTGATTTAATAATTAAGACAAAAAAGTCATGAAAGAAAAAAGTAATTCGACATGTTCATATTTTTTGCTATAACATCTGAAGTACGAAGATTTTGTACTTTTAAAAATTGATTGTGGTTCCTCTCATATTAAGGAATTATTCATCTAATTTAAACAAACATGTATCTCTTATAATAAGCTAGAGATCCTTATGCTGGAAATGTAATCTGGGACACCCTGTAAAGCGAGTTTTTACAGCGTCTTCGGTCGTTTTTCGCACCCCAGGTGCCATTTCTTCATATCTTCACACATCTCCTTTGTTAGGTTTCTTCTTTCCATTGCCTCTTCTACAGTATCTTTCCAATTCTTCGGTGAACGCGCCCTTTTGTTACGTTCATGTGGTTCCCATACAATAATTTCCTTTGGCCATCTATAATCAGGCATTCTTGTTAGAGGGCTGTACCATAGCTTGTTTTTTTCTATGTTGTTGATGTTTGTTTTAATTTGCATTCTATTATTATTTCAGTATTTCTTCTCCAAAAGCTCATCTCTGTGGCCTCTAGAGCACGTTTTTGTCTCGTGTTCATCACCCAATTTTCTGATACGTTACGCAACTTTCTACGATTGTACTTTGTACTATATATTTGTTTTTAGTTTTTTTGGTTGTTTCGTTACTCCATAAGATGGAGTTAAGTCTTCTTTTTATTACTCTCCCTTTCGTACTTTATCTCTAAAATCCTATCATCCGAGGTTAGAGTCACTCCCAAATATTTATATTTCCCTGTTTGTTTAATTTCTGAATTTACTAATTTTAACTCTTTTTCATTTTCCCCTACAACCATCTATTCCGTTTTTTTGCATATTTATATCCAGACCCAATTCTATATATTCTTTTTTTGCCATATAATTTAGATCCTGTTCGTCTTCGGCCATTATGACTTGGTAATCTGCGAATATCAATGTTGGGAGGTGTTCATCACCAGTCTGTTCCCATATTCCTACATTTCTTTAACCAGTTAGTCAATGCTGATTTAATGTAAATTTTGAATAGTGTAGAGTGTAGACGACCAGCAACAGCCTTGATGTAGACCTTTATCTAGTTTAATACGACGCCTGTTGTTTGCGTATATTTCTTTAACAGTAGGTATTTATTAGATATTTATTAATGCCGCTAATCTCCATAGCTTTCCATGATTTAATTGTCGCTACGCTGTCAGGCTTTTTTCAAATTCACAAACATGATATGAGCTTCTCTCCCGCGTGCAAGCTTTTTCTATGTTATTTGCTTTAAACGGAACACATTGTCCGTACACAATCTTCCCGGACGAAAACCACTTTGCTCTTCCAAATCTTCGACTTCTTTTTCTATTCTCTCTTTAATGATCCGTCCATACAATCTTCCCATTGAAGCTGTCACGCTTATGCCTTTATAATTATTGCAGTCTTTTTTATTGCCTTTATTACATGTTGAACGAATGTTAGCAGTTTTCCACTCCTCAGGAGTCACTAATTCTTGCAAGCATAATGTAAACAACTCGGTAATACATATAAGAAGTACGTCGGGTGCATGTTTTAACAGCTCCACTGAAATATCTCCAGGGACCGAAGATCTGTTGTTTTTAATTTCTCTTAGCTCCTTTTTATTTCTCCAATTGATATTATTTCGATTACTTGATATAGTCTGTTTGTTATGTCCTTGACTACTAATTTTTTATAATGTTATATCCACTCCGTAATTCCTATTAGGTCAAAATGTTGTCTCTGTTAACCATTCTTAGTTAAGTTTCTTATCGTTTTCCAAGCCTCCCTTGATGGAGTGCTAGTTACCAAATAAGCTATCTATTTCCTATTTCTTGGCATTTTTTGTTCCAGTATTCGTTCTTTAGCTTTTTGACTTGTTTCTTGACTGCATAATTCTGTCTTGAATAACCTTTACGATGTTCGAGGTCACACAAACAATACTTTTAATTTATATTTCGAAAAATAGTCTATTTCTAGTTACTAAAAACTAACTTTAAAAACACATTTTTGGAAGTATTAATCAACATTTCCCATTGAATGAGCTTGACGTCTAGTCTAACAAATCTTTAGTTCATTAATGGACTGAAACAGACCACAGTTTGAAACTAGGAAAACCCTTTTTTACTACGTCTGCAGTATCATCTCAATGCTTCTATTTTCAGGAGCAGAACATTTACCGTTTCGCGGTTCTCTCAACTGATATAATGTAAAAGGGTTCTGAAAGGTCAATCGACGCAAGTTGCGGGAACTTTTTATGGGAAAGTTTACTGTACATGTACAGCTGTAAATAGCCTACAAAAATGTATGCTACTTGTGAAAAATCATCCTGATTCTATAAAGCATTTGCCATGCCCACTAAATTTTCTAAAATTAAATACAATTTTAAACAGTCTGGTTTTTCAGTTTGAATACAAACTCTATTCAACTTTCGGTGCTTTGATTATTTGTATGGTTATTAAATAATTTTTAGTAAACAAATATGTACTTTCATTTTACCACCATCATCAACAATATTATCTTTGATAATTAATTTAATAGGTTATGTTTCGGTACAAGGACTAAATTACACCAGTGTAAAATTAGTTGCCTACCATATACATAATGAGAACGCTAATGGAAGACAGCAAGATGTCTTAAAATGTAAAAAAGTATCATCAAAACAGTTATATTACCGATGCAACTTTTCTAAAAAAAAATTAAGAAAATTTAATGTTGTAAAATAAGATGTCTATTTAAGCAAACCTTGTGTAATAATAACATTAAATGGAGTTATTAATAATGATATTGCATTTAGTTTTTAAGTCCTAAACAATTATTAACTTTTTTTTAATTCAACTTTTTTGGAAATATTTAATTTTGATGTTTTTTTTTAACTGCTATAAACAATTATTTATTCATACTGTTTTTTAATAAACTATCTAAGAAGACAATGTTGGCTGTAGTGTACCCCGAGTAAACGTTTTTAACAAAAAAAAAAACATTGGAATACAAAAAGCATGGAAAGTTTTTTAAAACGAACTCAATTGCCTTTTGTGGCAAGTTTAGTTTAAAAATCCCATTTCCAGTTCCGCACTCGTGTGGTCCATGCTTGTTTGTAACTTTATTCTTACTGTTTTTTTCTTCCTTTATTTACACCATAAATTTTATTTTATGCATTTGCATACGAAGTAAAAATGCGGTTAATGGTAAAACCTTAATATATTTTAAATTTTTGCATAAATTTAGTGCGAGATACGTTTAAATTTAAATATGTAAACAAATTCAGGTTTTTCCATTCATTTTAAATTAGCAATCAGGATAAGGGGATTATTTCGTTTATTACTTTAAAACAAAAACAAACCCACAATAGCAATTTGACTGCCCGCTGCCGGTACTGCTTCGTCAGATTAAAAAATTACAGGATTTATAACACATCAAAAGAATATTTTTAATTACATATTTTATGCGTTGATGGTCATCACAATGCAAGTTCTAGAATATTTATAATATAATACATACTGTTAAGTCTCTGAGTTTGACTTTCGATTTTTAAGGCGAGCAAAAACTTATGGTTACTCCAAATATACATAAAACATTATAATCAAGTTAGGTAACTTTATGATTTCTTTAATTAAAGAGTTACTTGGATATTCAGACTGTCAAACTCTTCGCTAAATTACAGATAAAAGTTAATTTAAAATCTGGCTAGGTGTGCTTCTTAGCAGGGACTTGCCGAAATATAAACACGAATAAAATCGTCTTGCAACTCCTCTTTTAATTATATCGTTAACGGTTTTTATGAAACTAATCTTAAAATCTTAATAGGTAAACTACCAACTTATTTTTTGAAAGTGGAATACGTCAATTTTTGAACAATTAAGAAGACAAATAATTTAAATAACCTAGGGTAAATTTATTATTTGTAGACAATTCACAGTTTATATTTTAAAACGTCCACATGCTTTGATCAATTAAAAATTCGTTTGACATTGCGTAATCATATACAGGGTGTGTATAAATTGGCGGAAGAGGTACACGTGACGATGTTCTTCGTAAAATTCCAAGTCGAAAATCTTAATACAAAAATGTTGAACCATGCTTCCTATGGCCTCAGGAACCATAAAAAAAATGGCAACATTGCGTACATTGATTTGCGTTTAGGCATTTTTTTAACAGCAATTTTTACTTAGGTATTTATAATATTTGTTCGAACTGAAAGCCTTCAGTTCGTAAATATAGCTGCAAACTTTTAGGTATCGTCTAACACAAACTAGAAATAATTACTAGAAAAACAGAGATGACAGCTAATGACAACGTTGCCATATGTATTATTTTCATTCAAATCAGTGATTAACATATGTTTAACACCAATTTTTAAGAGGAAAAACACAATATCTAGAAAAAAATATTATTCAAAATTTATTTTTATTCCAAATCGCAGCTTTTTCATTAAAAAATAATTAATAATAACGCTTTTTAAAGGACTGAATGTCATAACTTTGAGGACCTCTTGCAGGCACAGCAAGCATGGTACAACATTTTTGTATTAAGATTTTCGACTTTTTTTCTAAGAAAATCATAGTAGTCTGTGAAAACACAAACAAAACAAGGTGTAAAACATTTTAAAACTCATTTGGTACAAGTTACAAAGGTTTTGTAATTTGTTGTTGTGATAAACATTACAAATATTTGAACATAAGATAAACTACAATAAACTACATTACTGCAGATTCCTACTTTATCGTTGTTTCCTTATTTTTATATATTTATAATGTTTATCGCAACAACAAATTACAAAACCTTCATAACGTGTACCAAATGAGTTTTAAAAGGTTTTGCAGCTAGTTTTTTTATTTTCACAGCCTATTATGATTTTCTTAGAAAAAAAAAACTAAACAACCTTCGTAACTTGCGTATTATTGAAAATAAATACATCAACCCTTATATATTTGGAATGGCAAAAAAATAAGGAATTTAAATAAGTCATAGCCAACTATGGGTTCTATTTAAAAAATTACAACATTATGTCACAACTCGAATTTCGGATATTTTTTTTGTAAAATTGTCTACGCCACTGTATTCTTATCAAAAAAGTAGAACGTCAAAATTATTTTAGTTTATTTTCATAAACAAGCGAAATATAGTCATAAAACGAAAAGTCGAAAAATCGAGTTTTCGGCGATAACTCGAAACAAAAGACGATAACCAATTTTAGTTTTCAGCATTAACTTTTTCATGCAAAAAGAGATCGAGGATGCGCGATCCGTTTTTTGATACCTCTTGTAGTTACCGAGATTCCCTATGAAAACATCGAAATTTGCCCATTCTGTACACCAGTTTTAATGGAAATGATCGTAACTCTGTTACTTTAAATGGAACACCCTATATATTCTTAAATTTTTGGAGAGATGAAGCAGTTTTGGATACAATTTTGGTTAATTTTTGTAACCTCAAATAATTTTTGGACAAAAATTTATTTTTTTTAGTGGACCGTGACCTGCAAAGATTGAATTTGATTATGTCAAGAAGTTTCCAAAAAACGTTTTTGTAAATATTAATTGACAATTAGATTTAACTGGCTTTGAAGGTTTCAATATCGGTTTTTTGACAGTGATTTTTTTTTAATGGAAACAAGGTATTTTGTGACTAAACTAACGATACCAATAACGTATATTTGTGTTGGCAGGCTGCTTCAAAGATTTAAAATATTATAAAAACTTACTAAGATATCTTATTAAATCGCAGAACACTATGCCTAACTGCAACAGAACAAATTATCTTTCCTTTATGTTCATCTACTATAGTTATTTAATTTAAAAATCTAAAAATTTTCGCAATAACTAGTTATAATTAGTCACAGTATTCTACGATTAACAGGATATCTTAATAAGTTTTTATAATAGGTATTGAAAGTCTTGAAAGCAGCCTTCCAACACAAGTATAAGTTGTTGGTATTGTTACATTCGTCAGAAAACACTCTTTTTAAATAATGTTCCCTTTAAAAAAAAATTATTTAGTGTGCCGTTACTAAATTTTAAAAAAAATTATTTTAAAAATTATTAGAGCTTATAAAAATTAACCAAAATACTGCAATTGTATCCAAAATTGCTGCCTCTTTCCAAAAATGTAAAAATATATAGGGTGTTCCATTTAAAATAACAGAGTTACGATCATTTCTGTAAAGCCCGGAAGTGAAACAATAGTGTACATATGTTTAAATAATCCGGTTTTTTACACTATGTATAAAATTTACAAAAAAATTAAAATCAAAACTTTGGAAAAAAGTGGGTGTACCAGAACTGTGTTACACCTGGTTTTTAAATTTACAAAAACGTGTTACTTTACAAGTATTTTTAAATCGACTAAAATGCAGACCCTTTAATATCTCGAAACAAAAAACGATGGACTTCACCACTTTTTCAAGAGAAAAAGTCCAATTAATCAAAATCTTACAAAGCTGTCCACAACGAAGTCAAAATTGCTTTTGTTATACTTTATATACCTAATGTATAAATAATTGTAGAAATATCGATTATATTGCCACAAAAACAAAATTTTAAGAGAAGTATTTTAAAAACTGTATCTTAAATTGTTTAAAATTTGTACGGGTAAAAATATGTGATTTTGGGTTCGTATTAGAAATCAAAAGTACATTTGTTTCGTTCCTTTATAAAAATAATATCTCATTCCTTTATAAAAATCAAGTATATTGGAACAAATTTTGTACATTCGGTACACACATACATTTTTCAAATTATAGACATTGACATGTAACTAACATCTGACCAATTTAACAAATAAAAATAAATAAAAAAGCACTAAATACGCCTTTGAAGCATTAATACTGAACTTCGTCTATTAGGAATTCAACGCTCAACGTGTTGCAGAGCGCGTCGAGGTCTCCACACTCCATTAACTCTTACAAAAAAGCTAAACAAAATGTATATTCTAGTATTTCAAGTAAATGACTCACGTATTTTGCGATACTTTTGATAAATAAATATCTGAAAAACATATTTGTTTCAGAATCTGGAGCGGTGGGGTGAGCTATCAGCTGTTGGCAAAACCTAGAGATAGAATGTGCGTCCAGTTGCAGCGTCGTCTGCGCCACGTGCACGCGCCTGAACCAAACAGGCGGCTTAGAATTCGCGCTAACACGTGTTTTGTGCCGTGAAGTGTCACAATGGCCGTTGGCGCCACAACCAGAAGGAAAAGTGATGAAGAAGAGGATATGGAAACACCGCCACCCCCCGACGGCGGCTGGGGGTGGGTCGTCGTCTTCGGATCATTCATGATTCACATCGTCAGTAAGTCACTTGTCATTATAATTTTGACGCGATCGTTTCCACGGTTTGCGGACAGCAAAACAATGCAGCGATTGATTTAAATCAGCAATTTAAAAGTCAAAACGCGTTTAAAATTTAAATTACTACAAAACACGGATAACGATGACTGCAAACCTTGCGTTTTGGTGTGTAATGTAAAACCTCGTGCCCCGACTGGTTTCCCGCCAAAATTCCGTGAACGCGAAAGATTTTTATCCATTTACTTACGCAGCCAAACTAATAGTACTATAAAACCATTTGTGAAGAACATTTTTCCCAGTTCATCATCAATTAAACAGGCCCTATTGATTTTATTCGTTTTACCCAAAAGCCAAATTAGGTTACGAGGTTGTACAACGCACCTTAAACTTGTAACGTCTCACTGTGTTCCCCTTTTATTTGTAAAGTACGTAACATTGAAATATTTACTGATAATTCAAGTCTTATCAATCCAGAGGACATGACGTAACCAGCAAAAAAACCAAACAGTGATACTGTTGAATCGTAGCGTACATAGTAAATAGAACGGCATGTCCATGTATACTAGTTTCAAAAATATATTCCTGTGTTCTATTTCCGTATTCTATTCTGGAGCTGCTTCGGAATAAACGAAGTCTTATCTTAATACCGCGTATAAAACTGTTGTTACAGTGATAAAAACGCAATTTTATGCGCCTTTACTTTGCTAAACGTACGTGTGCAATTTACAAGTTGGTAAAGAAACTCGTTCAACGAAACAACGGACAGTTGTTTTACCAAAACCATATGTATGTTGAGCTGCAGTTTTTGTGGTTCCTGTGCGTAAATAGGCCCCTTACGCGCCATGCGTTCTCATACGGGCACTGGCACGTGTGGAGTCAATGAAATTGTAGCGCGATTAGAATATGATGCAACGACTGTGACAATTTCTTTAAAAAATATAAACGCTGTTTTGTTATTACGTTGATTGCCGCCTAATGTTTTTGTTCAAAGAGCCGGTGTTAGTTGTAACGATGTAATTACTACTCGTAATTGAAACATCTAAAAGTTTTCCTAGAATTTGTTGGTGTAATTGTTTATACGTATAGTCATAGTATGTTTCTAAGACCGAGCGCTCATTGAAATGATGCAATTCGTGGCACTGACCTGACAATCAGTTTTTGAAGCGACTTAACGCAAAAATAATTAAAAATTTGGGTGTTAACCTTATTATTAAAATGACAAGAAATTTGGACTATACAAGTCCACTAAAAATGATGTTATATTGTCTATAGAAAAGTCAGATATTATTTTTCTTGGATTGTGTGTCAACTATTAACATTGTAAGACGTACATTTTGATTAATATTTAGTGAATTTCAATCATCTCTAAAGAAAAACTACATCAGGAACCGTTTATTATAAATTAGCATAAGTCACTTTTATGTTATTTAAACAAATTGATTGTTTTGCATATAATTGTACATAAAAATGTTTATGCTAATTAAAGAGCAATTTTACTTATATTTGTTATTTCGGTTACCTATATTTTACTCTGTATACAGGGTGTAGACTTGGATCACGCAACATAGTAATTTCAATGGTAAAATTTTAAGTCGTAATTATTTTGGTAAAAAAGTGTTTTTTGTAGAGAAAAAATTCTGTATCTATAAATATAATCAATATTAATTTTTCGTTTTTCCAATAACTGAAACTTGAGAAAATTACTAATCGCGTTTTGACAAAAATCTGTAGTAGTGACAACTGCCCATCCTATAATGTCGCTTATATTGTCACTTTGACGCGAAGTTTATTCTTAATTGTCATTTTTATTATTTCTTGGAATGAATACATAACTAATTGTATAAAATAAATGTTTTGATAAAATATAAAGCATAATTAAAAATGAATTCGCGTCAAAGTGACAGTATAAGCGACATTAGGATGGACAGTTGTCATAGCATAATTCCAAGGCACTACAGATTTTTGTCAAAACGTGTTTTGTAATTTGCTTAATTTTCAGTTGTTAGAAAACTAAATATTAATACTGATTACATTTGTAGATACAGATTTATTTTTCTCTACAGAAAACCTATCTGCACTTTTTTTCTAAAATAATCAGAGGAGATAATATACCTACGACCAGTGCATGAAACCGGTTTAAAAAACTGGTTAACCGTTATTTTTTGTCAGAAAAAGTGATTTTTAACCGAAACCGAAACCGTTATTTTTAAAGGCAGAAAAAACGGTAACCTTTAACCAAAATAATAAAAAACCGTTTTTTTTAACATCTTTTTTTAATAAAAATTACGATGAAAAATACAAAATCTGTATTATATGCGATTAGTTTACCAGAAGTCATTACTGAACTCTTGATTGTACATTTATTATAAAATTATAAATAAATAATATCTTTTCATACTTTGCATTCCCATCTAAATAATTTTAAAAACCGGTTAATTTAACCGGTTTCTAATTTAAATCGGGTTTTTACACTAAACCAGTTTTTTACGAATAAAACCGGTTTTTCAACAAAAACCGTTATAAAAATAAAGTTCTCGATTTCGGTTAACCGTTAACCAAAATTTTTTTCGGTTTCGAGCCCTGCCTACGACTTTTAAAATTTTACCATTGAAATTGCCATGTTGCGTGATTCAAGTCTATACGCTGTATATAATTTCGCACAGCGTTATGGAATCGCCATTTTTTTTCTGTAAAGTGACTTAAGCCACTTTCAAAAATATTAATTTATAAATACTACGAACTTGTGTTGATTTTGTCCAATGTGGTTTACTAAATTTATGTTTGATAAGACAATAATTTAGGAAAATTAAAGAGTAAATTTTATAATAAAAGTAATTTATGAAATTTATTTGATTATAAATTTATTTAAGCATTTTTCATTATCATTTAAATTCATAAAATACATACCTAAGTAATTAATAAATGCATAAGTACATTTTATAACATAAGTATAAATAATTTATATAACGTATTTCATGTAAAAAATACGTATTTCGTATAAAATCGTTATCATTAGTAGGATTGATAGTCTTCGGACGTTTCACTTTCTTTAAAATTGTTAAAATAACTGTGGTAAATTGGGGGTAAACATATAGCGAAGCAAATTCATCTTAATGCAATTTTCAAAATTAATGTGTGCACTTTTTTTTAGAAATAAAATTTCTATTGACGAAAATAGTAACGATTTTGAATGAATCTGCAAGTAAAATGTTTAAAGATAAAAATACCGTACATTTTTGTATTGGAATTCAAAATTTACCGCTCATTTAGTGAATCTGTGTTGTGTTGAAATTTTGTGTTTTAGATTTAATCTAATAATTAACACATTTTCGTAAAAAAACTAAATAACTTGAACAAGTTATTAGATAACATAGACGAATGTCTTTAATTCGGTGACGTTTTGCTAATAATATCGATAGGATTTGTCTGCGTTCTTTGTCATCTGCAATTAATTTTTATTTAATGTTTAATGTTACTTTTTTAGAAATCACCTCACCATTAATTTGTCCCCGGAGCAAAAAACTACAAAGTGTCATAATAATACTAAATTGAAAATAAAATTAACACCAAAATTTTGTCGATTATTAACTGTGTAGATGCTTCAGTGTAATGTGATTTTAATCAGTCAAAATGACCTTATTTGTTATATCACTATTAAATTTCTGTTATATTATTTTGATGAGTGGACAGTTTCAGTTTTGTAGAACTTAACAACGTAAATTTTCAAAGAGTGATATTGTGCGTAAGAAACTGTTGATTAATATAAGCTTATGTACCTATTAGAAACACAGTTTTAGGAACAGCAGTTTCGAATTTACAGAAATTTCTTCATTTATGGAACAAGGGTCGTTGATTATTATACGGTTTGTTCTTTTTATCAATGCTACTAAAGCTTTCAATACTTTACAAAGCCTTTAATTGAGACGAAACATTTATCCTTCAAAGAGCTAAGCTCAGATCTTTTTTTGTATTGCGCATCATTTTAGATATAAAGAACTAATGTAGACAATTTGTAATCCTAAATATTGTAACAAAAAACTGTTAAAATCAAAATCGCTGATGTTTTACTTGATATAAAACTACATACTTTGTTTTTGTATTTTAAAAATCATTATGTAATTTTGTTGTAGTTTTATTAATTTTAACTAGTTTTTAGTTCAAATATTGAAATAACAAGCAAAACCATGTATTATTAAAATGAGCAAGATAAGTGTTTTTTTTTTTTAATAATGTTTAAACAAAAAGCGATTTACATTTCAAATTTGCATATCGTCCATGTACGTTGGAACGAATATTTACACAATTGAACGGTTAATTTATGCTGAATAAAAATATTTACAACTCATCAACAGGAAATTTTTGTCACAAATAAGATAAGTCTTTTTTTTTTAGTAAACCTAATTACATTTATATTTAAAACGAATTACTTAAATAATTTAAACGTTTGGTTACTCCAAGTTTACGCCAAAATCATGAAGCCATAAAGGCTTTATCATGTGTTTTTACAATACTAAGCAGAAGTATGGAGTTATGCGAAGTGTTAATTAATCTGTTATCAATCTAATTTTTAAACAAATATGTACTGCCTTTGAAAAGTTTTTAAATGATGAAAATTTTTAGAAGTACCTACTGTTTCCCTCAAAATTTTCATAATTATATAAACAGCACGTCAACGATTGATTTTGGGCCCATATAACCCCATATTACCTTTAGCATTTCTAAAGTAAATTTGAAGAGGAATCCAAAAATATCACAATATATGAGCGTTCTTTTTAAAATTTCAAACTTTGGATCCGTTTCCGGTTGAACCGGAAGTCGTGTTGCAATCATAATACTCTTATCGAATCCGGAACACACGATAAAGGTGAGATACCAAATTTTATTGTAATATCTTCGCTGGTATTCTAGATTCTAGATATTAACCTGTTTTCAAACTTTTGCCCAGCCCTGTACAGGGTGGACCAAATTCGAATGTTTTACGAGGTATCTCGGTTAGCGAAAATCTGATTCCGGTCTCTTGGGCTATTTTTTTGAAACAAGAACGCCTATATAATCAGATTTTTTATATAGCTTTCCATTTTGGCACTATAGAAAAAAAATTAATTTCTTCATTTTTGAAAATTTACTTTAACTTCTTTATTTATTGAAATAAAACAAAATGTTAATAAAAGAAATAGGAATATGTAAAGATATACCTACAAATAAATAAAAATTGATAAATTAAAAAATAAAGGTTTTTTTATACAGATTTTTATTGCGTAATTCAAAGAATAGATATAATTTTAAAAAAAAATGCGACCTTGACTTTCGTAATATGAAGTAAACCTTTTTTTTAATGGAAACCCTAATTGACCATGACTTGACACAAAAGAGCATTTTTTAAGCTTTTCAAAAATATGTAGTTTTATATATTTGTTGCAAAAAATAACCGAGATATAGCTAATTTTGTGCGCAATGCAATGCCAGGTGTCTTTGTAAGACGTCCTTACAGATGCTATATGTGAGTAAAATTCATTAAGGAATAAATTGAAATTCAAAAATACATTCCAATAGGTAAACCCAGATCAATTCATGTCATACGGTTGTATAACAATTTTCATTATTTTTCTATTTCACGTAACAACAGTTTTTTATATCATCTTAACAAACAAAGTCTGCTTCTGCACATAATGTGTATATTTGTAGATATACGATTTTTCCGTGGAAGTATTGTATTTGCAAACAGCAAAGCAACTAAAATACCATCAAAACTGCTTTAATTAATTACGGTGCTATCCTTGAAATATTTGTACTACTGAACCAAATATCTGAACTAAATTACTGGAATATTGTACACCAAAAAATGCTCTTCATTTACGTTATCTGAGACTTTGGTATTTTTTTATTATGTAATAATAAGTTTAATACTACTTGACACAAACTTGTGATCTAACTTACAGATTTATTAATTGATATTATCCTTGAAACGTATCTTTAGAAAAAGATAAGAATTTCAGATGAATTGTTGATATTTGTGGAGTACTTGACGTCGCCAGGTGTACTCAAAGTTACCTGATGTAATAATTTGAAACTTTTCAACCTTATTTTAAGCTTTTAATACAATTTATTTTACAGTACTGAAGTATGAGGATGCAGCTACTATAAAAAGTTGTTGACAAGGTTTTTGAGGTGCGCTATTTTATTATATTAAACATATTATGGTATATTTTACAACAACAGATGAAAGTCCAGTTTTTTTCGTGAGGTGAGATTTGTTCACGAGCCGCAAAGCGGCGAGTGAGCAAATCTCACGAACGAAAAAAACTGATTTCATCTCTAGTCGTAAATGCTATTTTTTCCACGAAATTAAAATTATATTATAGAACGAACATTAATGTAAATGAACTAAATGACAATTATGATGTATAAAGTAGGGGAGAGTGGCCTAAAATGATCCCTGCGGGCAAAATGATCCCCACACTTTAATTTTAGTACTAATCCTTTTATCTATAAATTTAACACGTCACTATCACTAATTGAGTCGCTTGTGTCAGTTAGACTATCGAAAGTGAGGGTAAGATATTGCAAGTAGACAGTAAACAAGAAAATGTGGTTTTTATACATCGTGATTTAAGGTAAGGCCATGGCAGCTATACTAAAAATATCTTGAAAGTCATAGGAATGCTAAATTGTAATATATTTTTCATAAATACATCCTTTTGTCTATAATTCGACGTGTTTGTGAAAAATTCAGGCACGTCCAACATGTTGCTAATTTGACTTGAGTCTAATTATCCACTTTCGGGCAAAATGATCCCCCAACGCAAAGTCTAGCAAAAGGCAAAGACTGCAAAAGAAAGAAGGAAGACGAAGATGAGAGTGAGTCAGAAGTGTATGTAGAATGTATGTAGAAGAGGATGTAGAATGCCTTATTTGTTTTGAAACGTTTCCAAGATCTTCTGCGGGAGAAGGATAGGCACAGTGTGTTAGAGTGGTCGCAGCGAGAAGTGGACTGTGACGCAGAAACCAAAACAGGTCCAAAGCGTTTATTACTGCACCACCTAAAAACATCGGCCTGTCTCAGCAACGTGGTAATAACCTGTAAATCACAGTAGTCAAATTAAGTCCACTAAAAGTCAACGTTTTTAGAAAAGTCTAAATATCAATCGCGATCCCCTCTCTTTGCGCATCTCGCGGTCCACTTTTGGGTGCGATCACTCTAAGTGCAAGCGCTGAGCATATGATGAGTGTGCTGGACTTGAGGATACACCTGCGATTACTGTGCTGTGGCCCCTTAAGTTCGTAGAAGGGTGTTAGAGTAGTGTTTTATATAGTAGTCTACTAAATCATTCTGTGATCATTTTACCCTACACTGGGGATCATTTTGCCCTACCTGTGAGGGTAAAATGATCCTTTTGCATAGTTTCCTATTATATTAAAAAATATATATTATTTGTTTTTCTCAAACAAAATGGATATATGAATTTTGTAGTCCAAGGTTTACAGGATTTAATAAAAAAAGTCTCGATTATTTTTGAATCTTTTTCTACATTTTAGAACTATTTTGGTGTTAGGGGGATCATTTTAGGCCACTCTCCCCTATTAATTAATCATTTCATTTTCATAGCGACACCTCCACAAATATATTTAATATTATTTTTTTTACCATTCTTAAGCTTTTATATAAAACGCTACATTCAAATTAAATTATTTGATAAGAATATTTACGCAATTTTAGTTTATTATGAGATTAAGCTAAAAAAAATCGTAAATTTTACAATTTGATTTTGACATTATTTTCACCACTAGTGGCGAAAGTTAATTTTCGCCACTAGTGACGAAAGTCAAACTTTCATGTTGGGTAGGCAGTGAGAAAATGACAACTTTTATATACATCAGTAAAAAAAAAACAAGTAATAAAAACTCAGTGAGTGTTTTAGCGCAATTTTTTCACCTCATGGGTGAAGCATAAAGGAAAGACTTTTGATTAATTCTTTTTCTAATATTATTGTAAATTTTAGAAGCTATCGATTGCAATTTGTTTCAACTCGATAGCTATTATAGTTGCCGAGAAATTTGCAAAAAACGGAATTTTGTAGGAATTTCCAGGAAATCCAAAATCTTTTCCTGGATTTTTTTTTGTGCGTTCCCGAGATTAGACCTTCCTTAACATAATGCCGAAAACCAGAAGTCTCTAGGTGGTCTGGTTGAGGAGTAGATAGAAGTGCAAGATTGGTGCGCACAGACGCACAGAACAGAAATCATGAGTTAACAAGCGCAATTTCGCTAGAAAATTGCGCTAAAAACATATTGAAATATAAAAAATTTTGTTGGATATATTTAGCAAAAAAAACTGACAATGACTGCTTCAATTTTGTACTTTAGTCATACAAATCATGGTCACATATGGAACAGAAACATTTTACAGTAATTTAACTTTTGTACAATTTTACTGAAGATTTTTATTATGATTCAAGGCACGTTAATATGCTGTCGAACAACGCTGTAGTAATAATGTTAGACAAATATTAGATACTCTGTGCAGATAACTTTTAGCTTTGCAAAATTAAATGTCCAAGACTGTAAGTCTGGTAAAAATGGCACATGAAAATTTGTTGTACCTGCTGATGTAGCCGTAGGGCTGACGTGTCCTTTTCACATTTTAATGCAAGTACTGAATTATTGTTCGACTGTTTGAAATCAATTCAATGCATGTCCCAATGTTGAGTAATGGAGTTAATTTGCACGTTACACACACACAAACGTCAATTTAATAATTACAGAATGTGTCTAGAATAATTGTTAAAACAATCATAAAGCTATTACTATCTAATTAAATTTAGTGGCATTTCCACATGAAGTACTTTAGAATAAAAATAATAAGGAACCTATACATGCTAATAAAGAACTTATACTTAACAAATTTCAAATTCGGTAATTTTTTGGTTCTTGCAATTTGTTTGAGGTAGTCATATCTTTCAGAGATTACCAAAAATACCGGATATTTTAAACCATGCAAGTCATCGCACCACTTTTAAAAAACTAGAGCACTGTATTCTTTATCAATTTACACCCGGTGAACTATTGTTCTCCATTAAACTGTAAAAATTTGACGACCCTATTTAAACTTCAAATATGGGGTAACTCAATTATCCTTGATGTAACTTAATAAACCAAATTAGGTCAAATGATATGCTCAAGTTTAGTACTACGCCCCTCTGACTGCAAAGTTGACGCAATTTCTCAATTGTTAACATACACAAAAAAATATCTTTTGCTGTTTATATTAATGTTAAAAATTAATACCGCAATAATTGACTAAGAATTTTTAAGCCCTAAAATATTACTTGAAGTAAAATACTCCCCAACTTAATTTAGGATGCATATGCTTAAGTGTATTTTCCATAAATACATTTCTTCAAATGCATTAGTTTTAAAAAGAGGCAAAGACACTTTTGAAAACGCCATTTAATGTAATATGGATACTTTTTTTATTTGTAAAATCGACTCTTTAAATCTTATGCCCTATTTCCTAATACCCTGTTAAACAAAAGTTGATGATTAAAATGCAGGCTACAATCTTCTTTGATATTACCAAACGCTTTATTTAACGTTCGTTTGCATTCATATGAATGTAAGTTATGACTCAAATTTAATTCTAACAATCGGCAATTTTACCCACCAAAACAGTACCTTAGGTTATTTGCAGAGCTTATATTTTTATCATATCATTTAAAATACGTGTTATTGTATATTTTTACTAAGTTTGTAAATAATAGCCTTTTAAAAAATACTTTTTAATAGTCTATTGTTATTTTGTTTTGATGTATTACAAAAAAGTTTACTGGTAGAATTTTCATTGTTATATTACATATTACATTTACAATCTCTAATGCTGTTTTCTCTCATATTACCCTTCCTAAAGTATTCTATGCTTTGCAAGCTAGGGTTTGGTAACAAGAATAAATTTAGGTTCCCCTATACCTAATCCTTTTTTCCACCTGATCCCAAAGGTAAATTGTTTTATTGCTTAATGGTAGTCAGTCTACTACCTACTTAAGCAAAAATGTGTTGTAGATAAGATCATGTTATGTAGAAGATGTTTGAAATTTAATTCTTT
This sequence comes from Elmis aenea, assembly GCA_947652605.1. Lineage (NCBI taxonomy): Eukaryota > Metazoa > Arthropoda > Insecta > Coleoptera > Elmidae > Elmis > Elmis aenea. The sequence goes on from OX393580.1 coordinate 27,060,597, forward strand.
TGTCGAGAAATACGAATCTAATAAATGGCGAAACAACAGACTTATGTTGACCTAAATAAGTTTCATTAATTTTTTTTTTAAGGAGCCTTTGTAGAAGTATTAGACCAATTTCAAAACTAGCGTTACTTAATAAGTAGCAATCTTATTATTTGTTATTAAATATATTTAGATTAGTAATTTAATTAAATTGAATAATTTAAATTTTAATCGAATTATCTTGGTGTTTTCAAAATTGATTCTATTAAGCAATTTATTGTAATAACAAATAATAACCAATGATCACAACGAGCGCTTTCTATATTTGGGTTAAAAATATATTTTAAAAACTCTGTGCGTAATTTTAGCCATACATAACCAGTTCTTGAACCAATCAATGTAAACAACAAAAAACACTGCATTTTTTGTGTACTTTTAGTTACCTACGTTTCGTAAACTAAGCGAATATTTTCTGATAAAATAAAGTAATTCTATCGAAACGGTTACCAATTTCTGGTCGTATTTATGCGAAACGTAAATTTGTTTTGTAGATAACATTTGAGGTTCGTGACCCACAAATTATAAGTCCCATGTTGCATTCTATGATAATTTTTGGTGACCCTAAATAATACAAACTGAAGTGACTCGCCTAATTTTTATTTAATTTTGCAGTAGCACCAACTTTTAATAAAAAATTTGTGAAATACCCATTTTTTATTCGCATTGTTTGCTTTCCGTTAGTACCTATACCTACGTTCTAGTAATTGCATGAGGTCTTCCTTGAACATGTATTACTCAATCATGTACGTTACTGTGATAGTTTGATCGTTTATAAACTGACATTATTACTTATTATGTACAAAAGTCGCCGACCCTGACTGCTCATGCATTATTAAAGAAACAATTATGTGCGGCGAAGGATCGTTTAGTATTTTATAATAAGAAAGCTAATGTGAATTAACAATGGTCAATAAAAACAATTCTATAAATACCATAAAAATTATTAATCAGTCGATAGTGCTGCTACCTACTGCTACCAATCACAATAAATCGTATCTTTTTGTGACCTCTGCACTAATCCTAAATTGCAACAAACAGTTATCATAAATGCATAAATATATCATTTCCGTTTGGTTAGATGTAGGCTGATATCACTAACCAAATATTGAGTAGAAGTATGTTATGCAAATACTGATTTTGTATGGGTATTTTTGTTAATTCCGGCTGCATAATATGTGAATATGTCAAAAAAATGTGAACTCAACTTAACAATATTGATTTTTTTTTAATTAATCACAAAAAATACGTATAACATGAATAATACTTATAAAATTGAGTGGTAGCTTAATTTATTTTGTTATTTAACTCATCATTACTTCTGGTGCTAGAATATATTTGAAAAATATTTTGCGCAATGTTAACTTGATAAAATTTATTAATAGTGTTTATCAAACGTATAAATTGCTAATCTAAATTGCAATTATTACCTTTATCAAAAACAACGTATTTATTTGCAAGATTATAATCTTTTTCTCAAATCTATTAGTAATCAATCATCATAACCTATCCAATAAAATAAAGTAAATAATATTGCATGCCTTTCGACTATTAACAAAAATAAATAATATTCTTTTAGAGATTGCTTCATTCAGTAATAATGTATTTGCGAAAAAGTCATTTTTAATTACCACAGATTAGGCTTGAATTACACATTTTTGAGATGGTGTTTATACGGAAATGTTTAACATGAACCGCTTAAAATATAAATGCAGCCACACGAATCATAGCATCTTAAGAAATCGATTTTATACTCGATGTAACTTCAAATGACGTGAAAATAACATCCACTTATTTCTTACTGGGTAAACAATGTGAAAATAAGATATGGTAGGTTACAACTTAATTGCTGAAGCCCAGCTAACAATGGTTCACACATGGCCAGGGCTTTGCAAATCCCATGGGAGCCATATTCCTTCAAGTTCAGAGATAGGATTGAAACGCTTTTCTTGGATTTCTTATGGCAATGAAGTAAAAACGTAAATTCATTTGTTAAAGTATGTATAAAAATGAATTTTAAAAATCATCGTTGTATATTATTAGCCGTATCGGTCATTTATAAATTAAAAGATGCAGGAAAACATCAGAAAAATTCATCAATCTTATATTTTGACGTAAGAGAACTTTTGTTTCTGTTGACACTTTTATTAAAACAACTAATCGACCTAAAAACTTACCAAGTGGCTGATGGAAATAATAATATTGCCGAGTTTAATAAAAGTCTATTTATATTACACCCTGCGGTTTGTCCACGTGCAAGTAAAGAACGTAAAAATAAACTTTTGGTACAGTAAAAATTTATTGTCAGAAGATAAATTACGCAACTTTATTTTATAAGTTACAAATTTATTTTAAACGTGCCAGTAATATATTAGTTTTCGCCGATATATTTATATGTGTGTGTAGGATTTAAAAGGTTTATCAGAGTACTTCAGTGTGTTTTCGTCTTTTATACCGATGCTTGTATATTCCAATCTTTAATTCTTGAATCTGTTCATACAAAAAAAAAATTCTACTCATGTGTATGAAATTTGCCATTTTCTCACTGCCTACCCTACATGAAAGTTTTACTTTCGTCACTAGTGGCGAAAATAATGTCAATGTCAAAATCAAACTGTGAAATTTACGATTTTTTTTAGCTTAAACTCATAATAAACTAAAATTGCGTTAATATTCTTATCAAATAATAGCATTTTGTATAAAAGCCTAAGAATGGTACAAAAATTAGTATTAAATATATTTCGTTTGCAGGTTATAATTTTATTTATGTCAATGTCAGTCTGCTGGTGTTGCTATGGAAATGAAATGATTAATTAAAACTTTATACATAACAAGATGATTTACCCGGCGTTGCACGGGCGATTACAATTTTAATTACTTTTTTAACTTGAATAAGCCCAATAATTCCAAATCATACACAAATGACATACTCTGATCAATCATCTTTCCATTTTCTTATAATTCATTAAAAAATAACCATTTATTGCTTAAAAATTGAATAATAACTCAAATTTATTTTCTTTCGTCTTGTTTCAATTAAAAATGTACTAATAAAAATAATACTTCATGTACATTTATTACTAATTGTATACAAAACAATCTTTACTTGAGAAATACACCGCGCCGTATATCGTGTTCTGACCAGGTATTTGCCGACGTAAGATCGAATCCCGTCCAAGTAATTTTTTTTTTTTTTTTAAATTGGTAATATGTGCTTGTACTTAAAGTTTGGCGTTAGATCTGCAAGGTCCTAAATAGTAACTGTGCAAAATTTGGTCCCGATCGGTCAACGGACCTAGGATTCTATAGCGAACAAACAAACAAACAAACAAGCTCTTTTATATATATAGATAATAATTGTCATTTAGTTCGTTTATATTAACTTTCGTTCTATAATATAATTTTAAATTCGTAGAAAAAATAGCATTTACGACTCGAGATGAAATCAGTTTTTTTCGTTCGTGAGATTTGATAACTCGCCTCTTCGCGGCTCGTGAATAAATCTCACCTCATGAAAAAAAATGGACTTTCATCTCTTGTTGTGTTAATATACTATTTTTCGAATTTTAAGTGTTATAACATTCCTTTATTTAGAACATTCGTCTTCTTAATTGAATCCTCTTGAAGTTTTCGGTGTGGATTAATGTTTTCCTGGTTTTTGATTATATTTCTTCACGTATTTCTATCATTGATCAACTATAGCCTCCAACTGACTTCTCTTTCTTCTAGTCCTAGTCTTTTTCTCACTTCGTTTTTCCATTTGGTATCTATATTTGACTAAATGTGGTACATCTTTCCAGCTACCTCACAATTTTTGTGTTTGGTCTTCCTTCCATCTTTTTCTCCAACCCATTTTTGCGTATCTACTTTCTGGCATACGTAATAGATGAATACGCCATCTAAGTTGGTTTGACACCTTTTTCCCTAGGTTCTTTGTAATTTTATTATTGCTGATTTTATCAATTAGTTCACATCCCTCTATTTTATTAAAAATTCCATCTCCTGCGTCAAAATTCTTTGTTTTTGCTCACCACGTTAGTTGAAAGGTTGAGACCATTGTGATTGTAATTGACAGGGACTGAGAACGGAACAAAACCGAAAACGTTGAAACCAAGGACTGAGAACGGAACGAAAACGAAAACGTTAAACGAAATTAACCGACATATTTTTTTAAGAACCAAAACGATACTGTTATTTTTCGATCAGGAACGAAAACGAAATAAATATTTTCCAAAACCGGTTTTAACCGGTTTCATTACTATTTCAATTTTATTTGTTAAACAAAAACGCAAATTTGACCTTCTATGGTGGGGAGACTCCACGAGGCAGTAAAAAATCTCACTTGAAATAAGTGAGCTTCACTTTTCTCCATATATTTACGTGAATATGTATTAACAACTTTATTGTTTATACTTTCAATTTCGTGTAACGCAAGTAACGGTACAGATATCCCCTATTTCTAATTTGTTGGTTAGATCATCAATATAGAATATACAATTGAATGGATACATATTATTAATGTGTATGTTTTATTTGCGTTTAGACATAATAATAGTAAAATTTATTCTTACTTCGAAAAGGACTAATGTAAAAGAAGATTTATTGGAAAATGTATTCCTAGTAAGATTGAATGGAATGTGAAAATCTATATTGTATGATATGTACAAACTATTAAGTTAAAGTATGTTTCAAGTTAATTTTTTATATATTATTAATGTGTAAGTTTTATTTGCGTTTAGAGTTAATATAAGTTTTTTTTAATATCTTTTTGTATTTATAACATTAATGGAAACATGTAGTGAATTATCCACTTGGATTAATTCTTTTGTCTTTTTAAATAATTACAGCAGGATCTTATTTAATTCAAATGCATAGATTTTTAGTACTAAAACAAATTTAAAACAGCACTTGCTATATTTTTATATTTTTTAAGATAAAGATCGTGTGTAGAATTTAAACTAATTAAGTTGTGTTTTTGCACCTTACGGGTGTTATACTAAATAAAATGGTCAAATAATGTTAATGTGTTTAAGGATTTGGTAAATTTCGCCAGTCTAAAATATGATGTCCGTGAGCATCAAAATCCATCGTCATCGTTTATAATTATAACTAACTATAACTAAATTTAGTGGAGACGCAAATATTGTCATCGTATTAATTAGAGGGTTGTAGTTACTTGAAAAAAAAAATTAAAGTCCTCGATTTTTTGACGCCAAAAAAAAACTGTTAAACCGGTTTTAACCGTTATTATTTCGGTTCAAAAAAACGAAAAAATAATTTTTTGGGTGGGAACGAAAAGAACGAAAACGATATATTTCGTTTTCGTTCCGAAGAGAAACGAACGAAGTTTTTTTCGTTTTTAGTCCCTGGTTGAAACGAAAGTCACCGAAATTTTTATAAGAACGAAAACGAAATTATTATTTTTCGCTAATGAACGAAACTAAATAAATGGTTCCTAAAACCGGTTTTATTTAATTTTTATTCATTAAACACAAACGCGAATTTACCGTCTATGCTGTAAAGACTCTCACAAGGCAGTAAAATATTACACTTTATATGTTAAATGTGATTAACAATTTGCTAAATTCAATATGGCGATTCGCTAGTCTGAACTATGGCGTCCATAATGATCAAAACCGACCATATCGCCGTTTACAATATTTAGCGGGGGCCCAGCAACGATTGCTAAGAAACAGAAACAAAAATGTAAATGGAATGTAAAAAAATCATTACAAACATTTTATATCACATTTATTGCCAAAAGTACAAAATAATCACGCCAAGTTGTTTTTATTTAAAGGCGAACTAAGCTGATTAACATATTAATACCTACAAAGCAGGGTTGAGCAGATTTAAATCAATTGATTTAAATCACGATTTAAATCATGATTTAAATCAAGTGATTTTTTTAAAAAAATCATTGATTTAAATCAAGTGATTTTTTTTAAAAAGTTATCAATTTAAATCACAGATTATATGATTACAATATAATATTGATTTATAATAAAATAAAATTGTATTACTATTAGTAATTAAATACACGAAATGGTGAATAAACCATATCAATTTGCTCTTGTAAAGTAATATTCATTGTGGAAATGCAATAATTCAAAATATAAATGACAAGTTTTTGACGTTAGCGTAATGAACAGTCAGTTTTTTCAATTTCCACGGCACTCTATTGCTTCAATAACGATTTAAAAAAATTTCGAATATCTCGAAAAGTATGAGTTTTGGGTATAGGACATACTTAACAAAATATGAAGCTCTTTTAAAGATGAATTCGATGACATAAAAAAATACAGGGGTTTACATTTGAAAAAATCGAGTTACGGGCTTTTGAAAATCATGGAAGTTGCCACCCTGTATGTGTGATTCAAATTTTTTCATATCGAGCGAACAGAGAAATGCATGTCCATACCAAATTACAACTCTGTATTTCAAAATAACTTCAGGAGAATTTTTTAAATAAAGACTTAAAACATTGAATAATTTTTTTTTACAACGCCGTATAAAAACCTGTAGTATTTTATATTGATGCAAAGCTAAAATTAAGACAGTCAAAAATAATAAATAAAAAATTGGGTGTTGTATTTGAAATATAAAAGTTGCTATTAGTTCCAGAAAGGTGACTCACCCTGTATATTTGAAAATATTTTTATTGTGTTGTTTAGAAAAAACTGTATAAAATAGCATTTGAATCAACTTCATATCTCAAGCCGTTTAGCCACAATCGACCGATGCCGCATTAATGACTCACCCTGTATATAAATAATTAAACCTCACCATTTAGCACTGATTTTTTCAAAATTCTTAATCATTATATTTAATTTTTCATTTTGACAAAAATTCACCAATGAATTAAATATATTGATTATTAAATATATTAGCACAAAACAGAAATAGCATGTGAATATGTCACTAAATTCGATAATATGGTACATTTGATTTAAATCCAAAAAAATCTGATTTAAATCAAAAAAATCTGATTTAAATCAAATAAATCGATTTTTTTGATTTTTTTAAAAAAATCATGATTTTTATCCACCCTGCTACAAAGTATTTAAATTGTGAATAATCGAATATTCAAATGATTGGGGTTTCATCGTATTAATAACACTGTCATTTTGACATTTGTTGATTGTTCTTTAGAAAGTCCTTTGCTCTAAATTTGTAAAAAGAGGATGGTGACTAAGTAAAAATAGGTCCTTGATTTGGTTTCTTAAAAAAACCGGCAAAACCGGTTTTGAATGTTATTAAATTTCGGTTCACGAAAACGAAATATTATGGGTGGAAGCGTTAAAAATGACAACGAAATATTTCGTTTTCGCTCCGATCAAAAACGAACGAAATATTTTTCGTTTTTAGTCCTATTGATAATAGATATGATCCTTTTGCAGTTTTAGGGTGTAAAAATCTTTTTAAATTTTAGCAACAGTCCTTTTTAAATAAAATGCCGTGCACTGTATAAAAAATTTGGTAAAGTAGAACGCGCCTATTTTTAATAAATTAAAGGCTACTAATGCTGTGCTATTTGGTGTTAATATTAAAATAATATATTACTTCCGTGTATATTTCAAAAATATTTGGATCTGGCGTATGAAATGTGCTCATGTTAGCAGGTGTTTAATTTTACGTGTAGTGTATACAATCATAATAATAAAATACTAAAACGTGTTGGATGCGTGTTTTAGACGCTTCGGAGTTGGATTCAGCATTTTAATTTTCGTGCTATGTTATTATTTGTGCAAATTGAGATAGTAAAAGCCCAAACAAAACAAAAAGTTTGTAGTTGCAATTTTGATTTTTAATAAACTACGCGAAACTGAGAAAGTTAATTTATATATTTCGAAAGTAATTACATGTTAAATCTATATTAATTCATGATGCAATTGTAGGTATAGGTAAAATTTAAAATTATACCCAGTTAATTGTTGACATAAATACATGTAATATATTCCAGTACTTAAGTTGTTTTTTATCAGAGCAATTTAATTTAGGTCATAAAACTCCAATCATAATATTTAATATTTACAAAAGTGTTAAATGAAATCGCTTTTTTTTTTGTTTTGACCTAATAAAATATATTTGTAATTTAAACACAGTGATTTAACTACTTTTTTTAATGTCAACAACATGTTGCAGATAAAAATTCAAGGTTAAATTATATCAGCAAACTTTTGGCTATAAAATGTATGTAATTGATAATTTACGAAACCCGAAGATAATGGACATAAGTATTTATGATGTTGCAAAAAAATTATGGGATTATTTTTTTAAAGTTTTGTGCTATTTCTAAAACATTTACGAGCCAAAATAATAAATTTCTTACGGTAAAAAAGTTGGGAATGAAATTAATGGATCCAGAAGCAATGAAGATTTCTATTTAAAACAATAATTGTTGATCTTTACCAAGGCAACGGAGAGAAAAATATGAAATATACAGGGTGTCCCAGCCAAGACGAATTATTCGATAGCTCTGTTATTAGTAATAATATTAAAAAAAGTTAAATGTAAAAGTTGTTTGTAATCATTTACTACATAACCTAAAATTATTTTCAACTATACACAGTGTTTTGTTTTTGCGCTCTGATACCAAACATTGTTTTTTTATATGGAACACCCTGTATATTTTGTAATTTTTGGATGTAAAATTAAATTTTCTTTCAAAAATATTATGGGGTTGTTTATGTCTAAAATGAACCGTTTTTGAGTTATTAACGTTTTTTTGAAAATTTTGACAGATGCAGAGCTTTATAAAAATATTTATATTTATTTACATAACAACACCAGAGCAATTTACTCTGGTAATTTATTAGACAATAGTGTCATAGTGATTGTTGACTAGTTACATTTTTAAAATAATATACAGGGTGTTCGTTTTACTCGGTCCATTTCGCTAAACTTTAAACGCATGTAAGTCATGTTTTTTAAATAAGACACCCTGTATATTTTTACATTTTCTTGTACAAAATTTAATTATGTTCCAAAGTTATTAAGCATGTTTTATGTCTAAATATAATATTTTTGAAGTTATTTTGTTTCTTATGATTATTTGCGAGTATTTTACTTAAAATATCGGTAATAGCCTTTGAAAATTCAAAACAATTTGTATGAACTGTCAACCAAAACACTTAATCAGCACAATTTCCACTATTATACCACTAAAAATCCATATTTTTTAAGAACTGTAGAGACACAGCATTCTGGTGTTATTTGCTGCCATTTATGCTGTGTATCTACAACTCTTAAAATATATGGATTTTAAGTGGCATAATAGTGAAAATTGAGCCGATTAAGTGTTTTTGTTGACAGTTCATACAAATTGTTTTGAATTTTCAAAGGCTACTACCGATATTTTAGGTAAAATACTCGCAAATAATCATAAGAAACAAAATAACTTCAAAAATATTATATTTAGACATAAAACATGCTTAATAACTTTGGAAGATAATTAAATTTTCTACAAGAAAATGTAAAAATATATAGGGTGTTCCATTTAAAAAAGATGACTTACCTGCGTTTAAAGTTTAGCGAAATGGACCGAGTAAAACGAACACCCTGTATATTATTTTAAAAGTTTAACCAATCAACAATCACTATGACACTATTGTCTAATAAATTGCGAGAGTAAATTGCTCTGGTGTGGTTATGTAAATAAATATAAATATTTTTATAAAGCTCTGCATCTGTCAAAATTTTCAAAAAAACGTTAATAACTCAAAAACGGTTCATTTTAGACATAAACAACCTATAATATTTTTGAAAGAGAATTTAATTTTACATCCAAAAATTACAAAATATACAGGGTGTTCCATAAAAAAAAACAATGTTTGGTATCAGAGCGCAAAAACAAAACACTGTGTATAGTTAAAAATAATTTTAGGTTATGTAGTAAATGATTACAAATAACTTTTACATTTAACTTTTTTTAATATAATTACTAATAACAGAGCTATCGAATAATTCGTCTTGGCTGGGACACCCTGTATAATGTAGTTCTTCATTTGCGGCTTAAAGCCGCGTCTTTTTAGGTTACTTGAACTAACGTTTTGTCTCTGCTATGAGAATTATCTATTCTCTTAAGTTTGACAGAAAGATATTTTAAGATTCTTTATTTTCTCCACAAAGCGAGCAGTAGGTATTTATTGTTTTTCTCAGTTCTAGAATTCCACAAAGATAACTCGTAACTGATACTACATTAAATATGACTTTTTGATCAGAGTTTACAATTGTAAACGTTTTTTGTTGGGGAATCTTTTTTCTGCCTCTCCCTTGACTATAATTTTTACTGTATCATCTCCACAAACGTTTTTTAGTAAATCTTAACAAAGGCATGTTCTCACTATTTAGGGACTTAAATCACACATCACTTTTACTAATACATATCAATATCACTCGTCATTTTAATAATCTGCAACTTCCACATAATCCTCTTTCAAATACAAAGCTAAAAGCCTGAAATAATAATTTAAGTCATCCTTTACATATTTGATCGTTTTTGCATAAAACACACTTTCTGAATAATATGTTATATAAATAAATGTGATTTTGTTTTAATATCTGACAATCGGAATTTGACATGGCAATTTATTAGCCACTATAATGCCCAACTTTTCTTAGATATGTAACCAAATTTATATCTTTTTTTAATCAAAAAAATCCCATGCTTATTCCCCCAATCTTAATCGCGGTACACCTTATACATTGAGTTATAGAAAATATTGATTTTCATTTCAATAATGCATAGAGACAACGGTCCATACATAATTAAATATCACTGAGCGTTAAAAATAATGAACTTGGCTTTGAAAATAATCAAAAATTAAAAATAATAAGCGAGCTACCGAGAGAAAAGTAATATAAAAATTCCAACTAGACTCATTTGCAAGGTATTGAAATTTCTCGAGTATACTAATGTTAATGTGTACGTCAGTATTCTTGTAGCTCTCGATCTGTAATTGCTAGCGTTTGTTAAGCACCGAAAACTTCTCTCGCAGTTTAATGCAAAATCAGATCATTTAATCACAATTATGCGTTTACAGGAAGTTTAAAGTTCGAAAGTTCCTATGGTAGAACGGCTGGATTCATCATCAGCCTTTGAAATTTACGCAAGTGTTCATTTACTGATTGTAATTTAAATGCAAAATAAAGCGATAAAAATGGGCGGCCTTGATTCTTTGGATTTAATTACAATGTATGAATGTACAGATTAGTAATTAAATTACACACAGGATGAATAAAATCATTTGCTCGACTATAGGTATTTGATTATCCTGGGATATACTCAGTCGGTTAAAATAGGTCAAAGAAATACTAGGAGATAATCAAATTTTAATTGCATACCTATTTTGAAAATTTTTAAAGTAATTTTTACTGCGTTATTCAACTTAAAAATCAGAACTGCATTATAATTATTGCAATATGCAGAAAAACGCTGTAATAACTCGGATCGTTTTGGTAAATTCAATGTGTTTGACACCAAGTAACTTGATAGATCTACATAATGCCTCTATTTAGTTGTCTCGCCGTGTCATTAGACGTTTCAAATAAATTCTACACCTGTTTAGTGCGCATCTGAACTCGACGACTAATTTGTATTATGTCCATTATGTCCTAAGGTAATATGATACTGACAGGTGTAGATCTTTTATTTTTATTGCGTCGCAAATGTTAATTATCACATAACATATTGTGTTAATTAATTAAGTAAAGTTTAGGTAACACCTTACATCTGTAGGTAACAAAGAGGTATTTTTTTAAAATAATATTAGAGTTGTTTTGTATATACGCGGAATGGGGTCGAATGAGACTGAAAGATTTTATAATAAAATTTAATTAATATATTATTTTCTATATTTGTTAAATATGTACTTCAGTTTATTTTCTAGACCTTTATTCGCTTTCAGAATGTTGATTTGTTGTTGCTTGCAATGACTCGTCGTCGGTAAAATGCTTTCCACGAAGGTTCTTTTTCAAATTAGAAAACAGATAAAAGTTTCGGTAACAATCCTGTTAAAAACAGCTCCGATAACTGCTTGCAACACTGAACTCGGTGTTTTTTTTTTGTCTGCCGTTGTTTCGCATATTTTGGACCCTTCTGCGGTTTTTCCAAGTTTTGATCGACCGTTTTCTATAAGAGCACCCTCGACTTTTATGACCATTTCATGTTTTAGAACGTCACTTGGTCTATCACTGCGATCATCGTCTCATAATTATTCTCTACCTTGTTTAAAAAAACGTGACCACTAAAACACCATAGTTTTATTTAAAAAAAAGCATCTCCATGGATTGCTTGCATTTTATTAAGGATGTTTTCCACAGTTTTCCTTGTTTTGTGAGAAATTTCATTACCGCACGAAACTCAGTATTCGACCTTTTGAGAAATAACGTCCACATTAACCTGTTCTTCTGACCATTGTTAAAGAAATAATAAAAGAATCGGCACGAAGTTTTGTTTTTAATTTTGAAAATGATTATCGGATAAAACAGAAATATTTTTAGCCCTGCCGCTTTTTGTCTCATTTCGCGAATATATAAACAAAACTCGTAAATGATGATGAGACTACTGAGTAATGTTCTGTGAAGAAATTATGAAAGGACAAATGCTTTTTCTAATTTTTAGAACCAGCAAAAATCTAATAAATACAAACTTTATTTAATGGTTGTGGCTATTTGCATCTACAGTAGGTGCAAATAGCATTATACAGTAGGTACGAATAATTGGCTATTGGCACCTACTGTAAAGGAATATACCCGGTACTGAGTTCTGGTACTTTTTTTAATTTAGTTTTAATTTTACATAAATAAACCTTTATACATATGGTAAGTGTAAATAACCGGAATATTCGAACAAATGTACACTACTATTTCACTTTCGGGTTCGCCGGAAATGATCCTGACTTTGTTATTTCAAATGTCACATCCTATGTATTTACATTTTTGGATACAGGAGGCAACTTCGAATATAACTGCACTATTTTGATTAATTTTATTAACCTCAAATAATTTTTGGACAAATATTTATTTGCCGTGGCCTGCATAAATTGCATTTTATTACGTTAACAAGCATCTGAAAACATTTTTTTACAATTTAATTAACATTTAGGTTACTTTAATCGGCTTTGAAGGTTTGCAGAATCGGTTTTTTGACTGAAAGTCAATTTTTTGAATGCAATGGTAGTGGTATACGCGATTATTTAAATAGAGTATTTTCTGACCAATAACATATACCTAAGTACTTATTTGTATGGAAAGGCTGCCTCAAAGACTTAAACTATTATAAAAAATTATTGAGTAGAATTGACGGGTGTTTTCATGTTGTAAACTCTTGTTCTTTAAAATGAATTGCACAAATGTTAAGATGTGCGATATGTGTTTCGTTTAGGGTCTTGTTAACGGTAATACATTAGCAGCCAGGTGTCTTTATAAAGAAAAATATCCCAACCGTATAATTCCACATTATTTGATGATAACATGAAAACACCTGTCAATTCTACTCAATAGGAACATAAACAAAACATGGAAACCACCAAAATGAATCGTTTTATTTTAAAATATTTAATAGTTTATGTTCACTTATTTTATTTTTTACTCAAAAACTGTAGGTTTGGCAAGAAAATTTAAAGATTAAAAAAAGTTTCTAAATAAACAAAGTTTTTAAAGAATTTTTTAAAATTATAAAATGGTTAAACCCTTTAAAAAGTTCCGATTAAAAAACTAACAGTGGTCGCACTTTTTAGCCCCTTGTAAAGGTGAGACATAATTGAAAATATTACTATGGGAAACCTTTTAATAAGTATAAAACATCTACCAAATGTCATTCTCCTACACATCTCCAGATTTGAGAAATACAATAAAAACCTAATTTTACTGCTCCCCTTTAAGGGGTGTAACTATGTAAGGAGACGTCTAAGGGAAAAAGAGTTGTATAAAAGCCCCCCTTAATTTTCGATAAGAAATTGCATCCCCAATTTTTTCTCAGTATTTAAGAAACACCGTGTAACAAAGTTAGGGTAATTTCCGGCGTAACCTGAAGTGAGATATTAGTGTACATTTGTTAATATATTCTGGTTATTTACACATATCAAATGTCTAAACGTTTATTTATCAAAAATTAAAACTAAAGAAAATAAGGGTATACCAGAACTCAGTTCCAACCGGTATATTCCTTTAGTCAGTAGGTGCAAATAGCCGCAAGTATTCGTACCTACTGTAGGTGCAAATAGCCAAGTATTCGTACCTACTGTAGGTGCAAATAGCCAATTATTCGTACCTACTGTAGGTGCAAATAGCCAATTATTCGTACCTACTGTAGGTGCAAATAGCCACAACCTTATTTAATTGGTAGGGAAATTCAATAATAGTTATTGTGTATACCAAATTTTTAATGTCTATTGTCGATTTTAAAGTTATAAATAAAACTTGAAATCGAAGGTTGTCAGATTTTTCAGGATATTTCAGAAACTGGGCATAATGAGTACATTTTCAGTTTACTATATCGCTAATCATGTAAAAACACATGTTTTGCTTATCTAGCTATCCTCACGGTCTCTGTAACTATTTCCGGTATACCCATTTTCTTAATGTTAAAACACTTTGTATACTGGCTGAAACGAAATCACTTCTTCTTCCTTCTTTGAGTTACTATTTTAAACAAACACAATTTAAACATGTAAAATGTGCATAAATGCAATTATCTGAACAAATGTAAAATGTTACAGCACTGCCGGTTTCCCAGGAAATTGTTTTAACTTTGTTCTTTCCAGTGAAATCGGAAGTGATAATAAGGTGTACATACATCTAAATGATCTTTTTTACACCTGTATTATATATGTAAAATTATGTTTCTTTGCATTAATAACTAAAGAAAAAATAGGGGGTGAACCTGATGTTGTTTCCACCCTGTACAATAGTTCTTTTTAAACGAAATTATATGTTTCTGCAAACCAAATTCGTAATAATAAATATGCTGAATATTTCTCATTGCTTTGATTATAATATATCTTAATAGTTGGCACGATTTAACATCTCATTCCTAAATATATTAAAACATTTGCCACAACTCGTGTATTAAAATAATGCATAAGCAATGAGCGATTGTTATCGAGAACTGAGTTGTAATAAACTATTAAAGGTTGGTAATTTTTCACTTCTCTTGCTTCTTGCTCTTACCATATTATATGACGTCAAACGAGAAGCATATCTCTTAAAAAATAAGCATAATTTTCATTTAAAATAAACCAATACTGTCAGCAGCAGTTGATAAATTGACGACTAGCAGGGCAAAGAATATGGAAATAATCAAGTTTAGTCAATTCTGTAAATTAATTATAATATTAACTTAACAAATTGTATTTGTCATGGACGTGACGTTATTTGTTTATTATTGTTATTGCAGTGTCAGGGACTGATTAAATTTTAACTCAACTAATTCGATAATGATGAGTGACTCACGATATTAATATTTGCTTTCCAAAGATCTTATTTTTTTGATTGGAAAAACATTGGGGATTGTTGCTTTCTTCGAAACAACATTGTTATATGTTTTTTTATATAAATGTTTTTACAGGCGAACCCGAGTAAACTCGTATTATTTGCTTAAGAGATTCTTATATCCACACACACACATTGTTCATGGCTTAAAAATGATAGTATTTTTCTAGTAGTAAGCGAACAAATAAAAATAAATCTTGATCAAATAATTTATTAAAAATATTTGTTTTAGTAGGAGCTAAATCGGTTAATAAACTTTGTTTTTACAGTCTGTAGGTACATTTGTGATTATGATTTTATTTTTTTTTAAACACATTTTATACGGTTGATTGCATTCCTAAATTACAGGAAACAATTCAATAATTAATGCATTGTTTTTCATTTGTAAAAATATATTGTTTTAATTAATTTACATGTGTTTTGTTAAATTATTTTGTGTTTTTATCGTAGATATCTCTTTTGAGCGTTTTGTATTCTGGTTGTGATGCAAAAGCAATTCAGTTCCACAAAAAGTAAAAATAGTAAGTAGTTCAATAACACCGTCTGATGCAGTTTCAAAGAATTCGTTGAACTTTTTGGTTATTTTACGTTGGAACTATAAATTTTGATGACAAAGAAAGCGAACAAAATATTTCGTACGATTATTTGCCAAGTTTTATTTTGGTGAATACGAGATTTTTCGACAATAAGAATATGCTTCCATTACTTTACAATTAGGACAAAAAGCAGCTAGATATTTATTATTATGCATTAAAACATCGATTTAAGTAACAAATATATACAGATTCTATAGAGTTTACAAAATTTGTCCCATCAATAAGCTTTATTACTATAGTTGCTCGTATACTGAGATATTGCTATCGATCAAACACGCAATACTAAAACAACTTTCCTTCTGTTTTGTTATTTAACGTAAATGTACATTTGGATTTTTTTGAACTGTTGCATATTTGCTGGCAGTCAAACCAACAAAAATTCAAGATATAAATCGGAAGTCATTTTTCCCTAAAAACAATTTAATTAAAATTTACGCTGTTAAATCTAGTCATGTTAAGAATGTTATGTAAATATTATACAGCTGACATATACACATAAATAAAATATTTAGTGCAGAGATCTCAGATTAAACGCCTTAAAAGACATTTACAAAACTTTTCAGTAAGAAAAGTCGCGCTCTTCCGGCGTCTTCCCGGATTTCAGTCTGTACTGTTGGATATCCTGTCTGACCCTACTAAAATTTAATCTTTATGGATTGAAAGTTTTAGTTGTTAAATATTACTTTGTAACTTTTCATTCTAAAGGCTTACAAAACGGTTCACGATTACACAGACTGCTCTGCATAATTTTTATGTTATTTTGAGATATTAAATATTTTGTATTTCAATGTGCATAAAAATATCCCGGTTACTTATTCTTTTTTCAATATACATAATTTCACAATGACGTTAACGAATCGCCATATTTCATTACAGTTAAGTGACTTAGGTAAGCCACTTTTAAAATTAATAGTTAGTAATAACCATGGACTTACACTAATTTTGCGCAAACTGTTTTACTGAAGTGATGTAATTTTAAAAAAATATATGAGTAATTTATTCAATATAAGCAATTTATGTAATGTCTTTCATTATAAGTTATTCAAGGATTTTTTCATTATCATTGATATTCATAAAATACATAAGTAATAAGCCAATTCATCAGTACATTTTAAAATATAAGTATAAGTAGTAATTTATAAAACGTATTTCATATAAAAGTTTATTGATGTATTGAATCATTGTCATTAATAGGAATGATGGAATCTTCGAATATTTCACTTTGTTTTCAATTTGTAACATAACTGGTTATCCGTATTTATCCATTATATCATTTTCAAAATAAATTTTTTAACAATAAAATTTCTTTTCTCGAAAATACTGATGATTTTAAAAGAAATTGCAACTAAAATGTTTAAAGATAAAAATACCATTCATTTTAGTAATCGCAAACAGCTTTAACTAATATTTCGCAAAAAGTGGCTTATGCCACTTTCAAAATAAACGGCTCATAATTAACTACAAATATTACAATAGTTATGATTGTTATTGTACTAGGCATGTTCATAAAGTAAGTACCATCTGATTTTACAAAAAGGACGCCTACTCTAGTTTAATGAGAGAGTTATGTCAGAAATGAATGATTGTTCGACTTAACAAAAATTTACCTGACAATAAATACAATGACAAAGTGTCGTGTATCTTTGTAAAAAAAAGTCGGATCTACATATTTATAAAATGTTTCCTTTTAATTTTAAAATATCTGCATTCCTAAATTTATGGAACACCTTTGAAGAAACCTTTTAAAAACTACACGCAGTAGTGAACTATGAAATACCTGTAATTATAAAACATTTTGTTGTATTTTACTGCCAACTAATTATATTGCTCATAAAAGAACAATCAGACATGATGTAACATATAACCATATAAGTATTTATTGTACGGTAATTCCATATTGAGATAAAAACTAACTCGGAAGACTGGACTTTTACAACTAAACTTGAATATGATTAGTAGAGTAACTTTTCCAATCATTTATTTTTCTCTTATCGAGGGCAACGATTCCTGTTTTCACAGTATTTCGTAAGAGAACAACGATATCAAATAAAAAGTAGGGCAGATACCATTGACCTGCAAACAATATGACGTTTTTCGCATTCTTGTTTACAAACATATGGAAGGGTGAATAGCACGCCACATAATAGAATGTTATGAAATGTAATGGGGTGTTTTAAAGCAAGCGAATGCGATAAGTGATCGTTTATTTTTGTAAAAAAATTTATAGTGATTAAGATAATAAAACAAGCATAAATTAATGAGGTAGATTTATACACTATAACTTATTTTTACCGAAGTCCTAACTCAAACCGTTTACGAGATCCTCATAGTGGCCCTCGAAAAACGAGAACCCTGTATACAGGGTGTTTCATAATTGAATGCTGATCCTTAAGGGTGTTATTCCTTGGATGATTTTAAGAAAAAAAGTTCATATCAATGTAGGTCCGCAACCGCCGTATTTTTGAGATACAGGGTGTTAAAAGTTGAAAAAAACGGTTTTTTCGTAATATTTTTGATACCGCTTTAGATATTTTTTTGAATTTTAGTAGGTACTAACTAGGCATAAAAACGCATTTTTTCAGAAAAAAAAATTGCAAACCAGACGCGGCCGAAAAAGTTACACTTTTTGGCCTTGATACATAAATAACTATTTTAGTTGTTTTTTCGCATTAGTCCCATAAATAAATAATTGTTATTACCTTTTCCATAAAACGATTTTTCTTAAATCAGTTTTGTATTTCTTTTAAAATTAATTAACAACCAATGCAAAATACACTCAAAAGATGAAAAAACAATTTAACATTTAAAACAAATTTTGAGATATTTTCAAACTATTAAACTATTAAACATTGTGTTTGTATCCGTAAATCATCAAGAATAATAACTCGAGAAATACTGATTTTAGACATGATTTACCTTTATTAGTTTTTGAAGATAATTGCATTATCAACAAGAAAATGAAAAAATGTATAGGGTGCTCCATTTAAAAAAACTGACTATTCGTGTTTAAAGTTTAGCTAAATGGACCGGGCATAAGGAACACCCTGTGTACTATTTTAAAATTTTAATAGTCAAAAATCACTATGACGCTATTGTCCTACAAAGTTTCAAAGGAATTCGTTCTGACATAACCAAGCTGTTATATATCATAATTTTTGTAGACTCGTTTCTGTCAATATTGTTATAAAACCTTAACTCAAAAACGACTGATTTTAGATACATAAAGCCTTTATTTTTTTGAAAGAGAATTGAATTTTACATCTAAAAATTATAAAATATACTGAGTGTTCTATTTAAAAAAAAAAACAAAGTGACGTGTCGGTGCGCAAAAACAAAACACTGTATACCTAGTTGAAAATAGTTTAAAGTTATGTAGTAAATTAGCACAAACGACTTTTATTTATAACTTTTTTCTGTGTCACAAGACGAGATTGATCCGTTACGTTACTTTTTGTACACCCTGTATAATCGTGTAAAGAATTTGTTCGATAAATAAATCGAATTACATATTTTTACGTACCTCGTTGTAGCAAAAACCCTAAATTGCTTTGCTAAGCGTAAATCCTACATTCGCAAGGAAGGAAATTAATTAAAGGATATCGAAGTAATAGCCAACGTAGGGTCGTGCATGGCTACAGTATTAAAACAGATTAAACCAGATCAACTCTGTAAATTGATGTATTCCAAATCACATTCTCTATTTTATTAGTCCAAAATAATGTTAAATATGTTATATTGAATATAAATATTGAATAGGTACAAATATTTTAATTATATGAAACGTTATATGATAAGCATAGTGAGGTTTTGTTTTATATCAAGGCACATGTTATTTTCTTGTACTTAATAACTTTCGTTATAAACATGTATTTTTAGGTTTGTAAAGCAAGTTCATTTTAACTGATTTATTGTTTACGCAAACAAGTAGAATGACGTAAGCACAGGTTTACGAAATATATAAAAAATATATTGGCTTTATCTTTGAAAAAACAAAAGACGACGGCAACCATTAATGGTGCTGCTAAATGAGGAACAAGTATATAAAGATCCGTAATTTATCGTTACTCTTGTAATCAGAGTATTACAAATCGTTGCGTTACAAAGGACGCTCTATTTGTGATACGTTTAAAATACAATATAAATCGTATCGCATGGATTATACAAAAAAGTCAATCGTAAATCTGACGAAAGTTGTGCTTTGAAATCGTTAAATTCGCTAAGTTATATATAAAACCATAGAAATAAAGCGTGAGTTTTTTATTTTGCCAGGAAATAAATTTTACGAGTTACCTATTCATTCAACGTTAAAATGTAAAAATAACACCCAACAATTATTCAGCAATTATTTTATTGCAAACTTCTTTTTGAGCAAGTTTAAAACTTATAAATGTAATTATAGTTAAATCTTACCCGTTTAAAAACTCATTAAAATGATTTTTACTGTTTTAGAATATCATAGGGAAATAATCTAATCTAACTTACATATCTTACTTTTAACTGACCAACATTTTTTGTAAAAACTAATATTGCCAAATATTAGTTTTTATTAATATTCATATAACGTTTGCAATAATTCCATCGTATATTTATTTTGTACAGCATTTTGATATACCGGATGATTCAGTTTGACTGTCTCACCCCTATAACTTTTTAATTATTGAAAATAACCCCAACAAACCTTATATTTTTGGAAACGGTGACATATACTCTATTAAATGATGTGCATTTGTTATCTCTACGATGTCGTATGTCAAATCCGCGATATGCAACTGTTTTTTTTTTATTACATACTATCCATTTTTTAGTTGATTCGGATGGACAATTTATTTCTAAATCTGACCATGTATTAAAAAAGTATACTTACATAAGAAATTTTTCAAGAAAAATCAGTTCAAAGTTTATTTAAAGCATATAGCAACAAAAAACGATCAAAACTTAAAAATTATACTATAACTATCAGAGGAAATGTATTAAAAATTAATTTTTAATAAAAATAAAAACAAATAATAAACGTTGACATAAAAAGATTAGACTCCAATTTCAATCAAGCAGTTACAAATAGAGGACAACTGTGTTTGGAATGTGAATACATTAAAACCTAATTTTTTATGTCGACGTTTGTGATTTTTTTAAATTTTTATTAAAAATTAATTTTTAATACATTTCCATTTATAGTTACAGTATAATTTTTAAGTTTTGATCGTTTTTTATTATGTTAAATAGACTGTTTGCTATGATTTGAATAAACTTTGAACTGATTTTTCTCGATAAATTTCTTATGTAAGCATACTTTTTTAATACACGGTCGGATTCAGAATTACATTTTCTATCCGAATCAACAACAAAATGTATACTATGTGATTTAAAAAAAAAAACAGTTGCCTATCGCGCAATTGACATACGTCATCGTACAGATAACAAATGCACCTCATTTAATAGAGAATTTGTCGCCGTTTTCAAAAATATAAGGTTTGTTCGGGTTATTTCGAATAATTAAAAAGTTATAGGGGTGCGACAGTCAAACTGAATTACCCGGTATATTACATAGCATTTTGGTATTTTTTTCGTATGGCGTTTTGGTATTTTTTTGGTTATCATTTTAAATTTTTTTTCTAGAACGTTTAGTTATTTTCATTAAGCTTTTAATTCCAATTAATTATTTTCGAAAAAGTTTAGCTTTTCTGTACGGGATATGACTACCATAACCAAAATCTACCTGGTTAGTATTTTTCAAAACCGTATATGGTTTGTTATTTTTTGTTGTCTATTACCATCGATTTATTTATTTATTTTAAAAATGTTAATGTTTTATTGGAATCTTGAAAACCGTAATCCTCTTGAATTATTAAACGAATCTTAGTTGACCCTTTTTTTCATTTCAACCGATCCACTCAATATGATTTCTGGAATATTCCAAATCCTTGAAATAAATTTCAGTCAGTGATATACATTTCCTACACAATTTTCTGAGATTTTTTTAATTTAAACACTTTTGCACTTAATACGTCACCTTTTTATAAAAACACATTAAAGATTTGGATTATAAGGTCACTGCAATTGCCAACAAGTGGGCGCTTATAGTAATAATGAACTCCTCAACATTTTTTATTTTCGTTTTTAAGTGACGAATAGGTCCTTGTATTAAACGAAGTTGTTAATTTATTAAGGACCAAATATTGATGGAACTATCAGTCCATATTAACAAAGATAAGTCACAGAATATTGCTACTACTAAAGTCCAAGTCAACAGCAGCAAAATCCTACGTACGAGGGGTGTTTTTTATATTCGCAGAATGGGGTAGAAAGTTTTATAATTCTATTTTTTAGTATATTAATCTCGAACATGTCTTCATTTACTACATCTTTCAATTAATTTTTCTAGACCTTCATATAAATTGTTTTCCAATTTGCCTTCAAAATGCGCATTCATCGGCGAAATCTTTCCACGAAGGTTGTTATTCAAATTAAGAGACAAATAAAAATGTTCCTGTTGATAACGCGTACTGGAATAGCTTCATATAGCTCCACATAGCTCCAACAACTGCTTGCAACACCGAACTCGGTATAAGATATTTCTCAGCACCCACCTTATGATAGCTTTTGTCTGCTATTGTTGTTTCGGTTGAACCTTTCTGCGAGTTTAAGTCGACTATTTTAAACAACCGCATCCTCGACTTTTATGACCATTTCATGTGTTAGTATTAGTACTCACTCCTCGGTCTATCCCTCCGATCATCGCCTTCTGATGATTATCTACCTTGTTTAAAAAAACGTGACCAGTTATAATAAAAATAATAATAATAATAATAGATCCGTTATTCCCTTCTGGGAAATAGGGTATTGGTGTATTCCTTCCATTTATTTTTTTCCTCTGCTATGTGGCCCAGTTCTGCGATTTTATGTTATGTCTCACTCTCTACCGACTTCCTCCATGTGTTTTTTGGGTGCCCTCTCTTTCTGCGACCTTCCGGGTTCCATTTCAGCACTCTTCTGCAATAACAAAGGTGTGATATATCAATATTCGTACGAGTAAACAACAATTGAACATCGCTATCTTATTAAGGACAAAAAACCATCCCAAAAATGTATTTAAAGTTTTTCTCTATCTTTTCGTTTAAGCGAGATATTTAACATTTTTGAAAATTGGCAAAAACCGGTTTTTAACTATATTTCGAAAATCAAAAAAGATGTCAAAAATCTGTTAAGGCAATGAATTTTTCTCTAAAAAATAAATCGAGACTACGTACTTAGTTTTTTCTATCTCTGATAATAACCGAGATACCCTGTATGGGCATCGAAAAGAAGCCACCCTGTACGTGTACAGTAATAATTAAAAAAGCTTCAAAAGCATTTCGTTTAAAGAATTTATATTGCTCACTTCAAATTTTGATGCAAATAAAAGTATGTTGTAAAAAAAATCAATTTTGATGAACACCGTCTCTCTGTTTTATTAAATATACCAGCAACACTTCCGTCTCGCAGTACACCGTATTACCGATATAATAGAAAAAGCACTTAAAGAAAAGAATGTCTGTTCAGCGCTATTTCTTGATGTCGCACAAGCCTTCGACAAAGTGTGGCATGAAGGATTAATCTATAAACTTAACAAAATATTGCCCTACCAATATGTAAAAATTTTAACTTCCTACATTTCTAATAGACTTTTTAGAGTAAAACAAGGAGAAGCATATTCGGAATTGAAAGAAATACAAGTAGGAGTGCCACAGGGGAGTGTCCTTGGACCTGTCTTGTATCTACTCTACACCAGTGATATACCAAAACTGAATCAAGTGAAATTGGCTACTTTCGCGGACGATACAGCATTGCTGGCAACAGGTAAAACATATATAATTTCCACCAAAAAACTACAAACAGCTAGTGATGCCATACACGAATGGACCAATAAGTGGAAAATTAAACTAAATGAAACGAAATCAGTCCATATCAACTTTACAAATAAAAGATTAAGAAACTCTCCAGCAATAACAATCAATGAAACCATTGTCTCACACGCAAACACTGCAAAGTATCTTGGTATGACTCTTGATGCTAAATTAAGGTGGAAAGAACATATTAAGAAAAAAGAAAAGGAGTTTAAAATTAAAACCGCACAATACAGATGGCTTATTGGTAAATATTCCAAACTGTCATTATACAACAAAATTTTGATTTACAAACAAATTATTAGACCTACATGGTTGTATGGAATACAACTATGGGGGTGTGCAAAAATTACAAATATACGTAAGATACAAACTGTCCAAAACAAGGTGTTACATGAAATGCCTAACGCTCCCTGGTTTGTCAGAAACGCCGACCTTCATCGAGACCTGGTTATCTTAACCGTTGAAGAAGAAATCAAAAGATTTGCAAAGAAGCATGAAGTCAGGCTTCACCTACACGAAAATCCAAAAGTTCTCCAGCTGCTAGACAACCAAAACCTATGTCGTAGACTGAAGAGAACCAAACCGTTCGAACTTTCCAAGTGATCTGTGTAAAAGCAGAGCATTGTGCAAGTGTTGGTGTATTTATTTCCCTAAGAATAACAAAGACAACTAAAATACGTCGCTGGACTGATTTTAGCTAAGTAACTTAGATTTAAGATTTAACAGATACAAACTAATGGTTGGTCTTACTTCTAGACCAGTTTTAGTGTTCAAACACCTAGTGTTTTAAATTTAAAAAAAAAAACTTCCGTCTCGTCCAACAGACAAAATATCTTATGCAACCTGACGTTTAATCATTACAAAGGATGTTGTTTGCCAGTTTGATGTTTGTTAACACGGAGGTATAGTTGGTAGTTCCATGTTACGGTACCTATAATACTCTGATGCATGTCCTGTTCAATATTTGCTTAGCAACTGCACATCTAGTTCACATGCTAATAGAATAAATTACAAACGTGCCTTGCGTTTGATTATTAATAAAATCTTTTCACACAACTAAATATACCGATTTGCACAAACAATGTGCGCTGAAACGCTGCCAGAAGTTTTTTTATACCATTGTTTGGGCGGAGATGCCTTGAACTTGAAAGTTTATTTCGGGGACGAGGAAGAACAAATTAAAAAAAACTCACACGAATTTGAAATCAGGAAATTGACACCGAATTCCCTTTTGCGATCGAACGCAAATTTTACAAATCAGGATTATAGTGAAGTATTTATAACGTTGATGATAGGCTTTTGCTTTTTTAATTAAAGCTTTTTTATTTATTTATTAATTTATGGTTTTCCTATTGTGAAAAGTGTTTTAAGAAATCAAAATTATCACTTAGTGTAGCAATACAATGTTGATAGCTTTCTAAACTGTTGGCTTTAAACATAAACAAACTTATTTTTAACTCTATTAGTGGTACTACTTTTAAATCCAATTCAGCAATTTCCAAAATAAAAACAATACTGACTTTCTTAACATTTTACGCTGTACTTAGCAAACGACTGGCGTTTAAAAGGACTTACGGTAACGTAAAACAATGCGAAATCAACAGCACAACGTACAATCATTATTTCTAGCAAATTTATTAATAGCAACCCATCTTTAAATCACCCTATGCGTATATAAACATTGAATTTTCCGAAAAGCAATAACACTCCTATTTTTAACGTGATTTTCGTCCATTGTAGAGGATATATTGACAAAAGTAAAGCTTTATATGTGAAGGTTGAGTCAATCAATTTGGCAGAATCGTATATTTTTATTTGCTCTATAATTAGAAAAAGACATAACATTCGCGCTTTCATAACGTATAATCAGGGCTACCGAGAGGGGGGACGATGGGGTAAAATTTTCTGGGCCCGGAACTTACATGGGCCCGGACATCGTCCCAGAGTTTGTTTTTTTACACGCTATTTAACCGTGGGACGGTGCTGAAAATTGTAAATTTTTCCCCCGGGCCCGTCGACGTATCCCGACGCCCCTGTGTTTAATAATATACTTGTATTTTCATCTTATTTTGTAAAGTTTGATAATTATTGTATTCTTTTTAAAGTCCATCAAATGGTAGCAAAAAACTCAATATGGGGTCCAGGGTTTTACCGTTAGGCGAGTCTAGGCAATTATTGCCTAGAGACGCCAGATTTCCTTATAAAAAAGGGTAAAATTCATATGATATACAAATGTATTAACGTTATTTAATAAAAAAAATTAAAATGTTTGTAATGGTGTAATATTTTTATAAAATATGCCCGTGCTTCATAAATATTGCAAAAATCATCGGGAGGTAACTCCTATCATATCGAATATTAAGGTCTTTTTTACAAAATGCTTTCCGAAAACTTTTTCTTTCGGAGTTACACCTTACACCCCCTAAAGGGAACGGTAAAAATAAGTTTTTATTTTATTTCTCAAATTTGGAGAAATGTAGGAGAATTATATTTGGTATACTTTTATACTCATTAAACGGTTTCCCATAGTAATATTTTCAATCATCTCCCACCTTCACAGGGGGCTGAAAAATGCAACCCATGTTGGTTTTATATCGGAACTTTTTAAAGGATAATTTTTTTTGAGACCTCCATATATTTAGAAACATTTTTAATTCTAAATTGTTTCCACAAACCTACAGTTTTTGAGTAAAAAAAATAATAAGTAAACATGCACCACCAAATAAACACGAAAACACCTGTAACTTGTACTGAATAACCATCAATATGAAACATTTTATTTTAGAATATTTGATGTTGCATGTTCACTTATTTTATATTTTACTCAAAAACTGTAGGTTTTACGGTATAAATTAAAGAATTAAAAAGGTTTTAAATAAAGTTGGCTTTCAAAAAAAATGTTTAAATAACAAATTTCTACCCTTTAAAAACTTCTGATAAAAAAAACAGCAGGGGTCGCACTTTTCAGCCTCCTGTGAAGGTGGGAGCATCATAAAAATGTTACTGTGGAAAATCTTTTAATAATTATTAAAATAACATCTACCAAAAGTCATTTTTCTACATTTTTTTAACTTTGAGAAATAAAATGAAAACCTACTTTTACCGTTCCTCATTATGGGGTGTAAATTCAAAAAACAAACGTTTTAGGAAAAAATGTTATATGAAGGCCCCCTCTTAATTTTTGATAAGGAATAACCCCCCGAAGTTTTTTGCAATATTTATGAATCACCCTGTATACAGGGTGTGTAAAAATTGGCGGAAGCGCTACACGTGGCGATGTTCTTGGTAAAATTCTAAGTCGAAAATCTTAATACGAAAATGTACCATGCTTGCTGTGTCTGCAAGAGGTCCTCAAAATTTTGACATTTAGTCCTTTAATAAGCGTTATTATTTAATATTTTTTAATGAAAAAGCTGCAATTTGGAATAAAAATAAATTTCGAATAGTTTTTTCTTAGATATTGTGTTCTTCCTTTTAAAATTGGTGTTGAAAATATGTAAATCACTGATTTGAATGAAAATAATACATATAGCAACATTATCATTAGCTGTCATCTCTGTTTTTCTCGTAATTATTTCTAGTTTGTGTTTTACGATACCCAAAAGTTTGTAGCTATGTTTACGAACTGAAGGCTTTTAGTTCGAACAAAAATTGTAAATACCTAAGTAAAAATTGCTGATAAAAAAATGTCCAAATGCAAATCAATATATATGCAATGTTGCCACTTTTTTTTTTCTTTAAATGGTTCCTGAGGCCATAGGAAGCATGGTACAACATTTTTGTATCAAGATTTTCGACTTAGAATTTTACGAAGAACATCGTCACGTGTAGCGCTTCCGCCAATTTATACACACCCTGTATAGGCGTGCCCAAATTTTCTTTGCCTTGGCGCGCCAGATACCCTTGCACCGGCCCTGAAAGCGTCTATAAGAAATAAAAAAGTTTACTGTCGCATCTCAAAAAATAAACAATCTGAATCAATTTTAACAATAAGATTATTGCCTTTACCTAACGTACAAAAACAAAATTTCTAATGTCGATAATAAGAAATTTATAAAATATAAAATTAAAAACTTTCAATCAGCATATTATGTCAGGAACTGGACACACTGCTTATTTTTAAGTTGAATTCTTTCTAAACACGTAAAAACACACTTGTTTGTTTATTTAACCATTCTTTTATCTCCAACAATTTCCTCATATTCTTCATGTTTAATTCCAACGTATAAGATATTATAAAAGTGTTTTAACGACTTGCAATCCCAAAAGTAATAAAAAAAAACTTTACTTATTCACTGTTTTTCATTTAAAAATGAAATATAACAGCACTTGAGCTTAGTACACGATTTATTAAAAAAATTTGTATTAATTTAGGACTCATAAAACAGCATGTTAATGAGTTTAATAGTGTATATTTTCTTAATTACCTACGCTAAAGACGCCGTCATTTTATCAGACCGCGAAATTTCATTAGCGTAGTTTTTAATACGTCATGAAGGTTCTAACATTTACCACCTGATGACACTAATTTTAAGATAATTGAATTTTTTGAAATTACAGCAAAAACCTATCTAATAAGGCTTATATACTTTAACTTTTATGCGAAAGCTTTCATGGAATTGGAACGAAAATATTCGAGCGAAATTGTTTTGGCAAAAGTGAACTTACTTTTTGCATAAGTTGGTGGTTTAATGCACTGCTCATACTCGATTGGAAATGAAAAATTTAAACGTCGAGTTATTGCCAAAACGAATTAGAAAACAAATTATGTTACGTGTTTGAGTCTGTTAATTCAAAAATTGTTATTTAGTGAAATATAGCTTACCTGCATGAAACATTTGCATAAGAAATTGTTTAAAGCCAAATTTTCTAAATCAACCCTATACAGAGTTCGATTGTCGCACCCCTATAACTTTGTTATTTTAAGAGAAAGACCCTGTAAACCTTATATTTTTGTAAATCGTAAAAAATTCAATCGGATGTTTTTTTCTTTTACGATGAAGTATCGGGTGATCGAAAATGATTGAAGTCAAGGGTGTTAGGAACTTTATTCGAACGGTTGGTAACCCATAGGGGAAAACCAGTGGAGTAGGGAATCCTAGCACAAATTGACAGGCCACCTGATCGTCACAGAAAACGAAAATAATACCACGCCACTGATATCCTTGTTTTACACTGTGATACCAACAAAAACTTGGTTATTTTATTTTCGGTCTGAAGTTAGCGGGCATCAATCATTGTTGATCACCCGATATGTTCACTCGTGATAGTCATTTTTGTTTTTTGTAATTACTTGGTATACTTTTTTATGGATTCTGATAAAGAATTAAATTCTAAATTCGATAGTACATAAAAAATAAAAATACATAGGTACATTTTTGAGAAAAAAAAGTTTATTATCTTTCATAAAATCGTTGTATTTGACTAGACAAAACACCATCGCTGTAGTAATTGACAGATTGACACTGTATAACTTGTCTTATTGTGTTCTTTTATTTTATTAGTTAAAAGCCTTAAATATACACACTAACAAAAGTAAATTGACAGAAGGTCCAGCGATCGTGTTTTGTTTAATTAAATGCAACGATTGTGTAAAAAATAATAAATAACTTTTATCCTCATTTTTCTAAGATTTTTTTTTATGTATGCCAATTTTTTTAATAATCTATCCGCTTTGAATTTAAGTCTATCAGAATTAATAAAAATAAATAAATACCATGTTATTAAAAAAAAAGTTGGCTATAGCCAGTCTAACATATTTCGTCGCACTAATTACAACATTGTTGAAAATAGTAACAGGGTGATTCAGTTTGTTATTTTAAGAGAAAACCCCTATAAACCTTATATTTTTGTAAATCGTGGAAAATTCTCACAAAATAATGATTTTCCGTCGAAAAATAATAAAAAACAAATATAAAGTTATAAACTACTGTCAATTATAACAGCGATCGTGTTTTGTTTGGTCAAATACAAAGATTTTGTGAAAAAAATCTTTTAAACTCATTTTTCTCAAATAGTTTCTATTTATGCTTATTTTTTTAACGTACCATGGAATTTAGAATAAAATTTTCTATCAGAATCAATAAAAAAAAAAAGTATTTAATGTGGTTTCCAAAAAAAAGTTGACAATTGCCAGTCACATATTTTATGGTAGAAAAAACATTTGATCGTCTTCGATAAAAAAATTTCTACGATTTACAAAAATATAAGTTCTGTAGGGGTTTCCTTTTAAAATAACAAAGTTATAGGGGTGCTACAGTCAAACTGAATCACTCCGTATACAGTGGTTCCGAAATGAAAGTCTGGCGCTCAACAACCTACCAGTAATAAAAAGATAGTAGATGAAATGAAACAAAACTTACCACGTTATAAAACATTTAACTATTCTTAAAAATGAAGTAATAATAAACCTAAAACATAATTCCGCGTCAGATCTAATATTGCAAAAAAAAAATGTTAGAATTTTGTATTTACAATTTGCTATAGATCGTTAGATTATATAAGTCAATAAGGGCTACATTTTAAAAATATTTTCAAACATACAGGGTGCTCCAAAAAAGAGTGGCATATCAAAGTTATACTTTTTCTTATGGAACACCCTGTATATTTTTACGTTTTTGTATTCCTCTTTAAGTTCTTAAAAAAATTTCAACCGTTTTCGTGAAAATTGCATTTTTACTTTCAAAAAACTTCCACATTTGGAAACTTTGAAAAGAAGAAATTGTATAAGGTCATTTGAGTCTAAAATCAACCGTTCTCGTAAAAAATTGCATTTTCATGTAAATACAGTATTTTTAAAAAATTTCAACATTTGAAAACTTTGACAAGTCTGAAGAAATTCGCTTGGAGATAAGATTGACAATAGATTATGTAACACTTTGCACCACCTACATTTGTAAAATATTATACAGGGCGTTTTTTACGCTTGGTCAAACTTGTGAAACTTTAAACATCGATAACTCATTTTTTTTTAATACAACACCCTATATTTACTCCGTCTTATAGAAAATTTAATTCTCTTTCGAAAACATAAAGGTTGTTTTTCACCTAAAATTGATATTTTCCGAGATATCGCGATTTTATTGTTAATTATTAAGGCAAAGTAATATTTTCAGGTAGGCTGTGAAGGTAGACAGCGGTAATTTAAAACAATTGAAAGAAAAAACAGGTGACTTATAATTTTGTCGTTTGCTTACACATTTTTGACATTTTTTTTATAAGAAAGTTGTAGTTTTACCATTCTTACGTTTAAATAGAGGTTTCTTATCAGGGCCACAATATTTTTCATATAATTGAGTTTGATAGTTTGCCAAGTCCTAAAAACCGATTGATAATGTATTAGGTACGCGAACGGAATGCTCATTTAAAAAAAATTAATACTGACTTGTCTAATTTTACATTTAAAAAAAATGTTTGGTACTGTTTTCAGTAGAACCAAGTGTCGTATCGGAAACATGCAAAAAAAGGTTTATAGGATTTAGTTATTATCTTATAACACTGGTCCAATAAATAAATGCATAAGTATTTTTAAGAAACCTCTATTTAAACGTAAGTATGATGAAACTACAACTTTCCTATAAAAATATGTCAAAATTGTGTAGGCAAACGATAAAATTATTAGTTTCTTGTTTTTTCTTTCATTTGTTTTAAATTACCGCTGTCTACCTCATAGCCTACTTGAAAAAATATTACTTTGCCCTAATAATTAACAATAAAATCGCGATATCTCGGAAAATATCAATTTTAGATGAAAAACAGCCTCTATGTTTTCTAAAGAGAATTAAATTTTCTATAAGACGGCGTAAAAAAATATAGGATGTTGTATTTAAAAAAAAATGAGTTATCGATGTTTAAAGTTTCACGGGGTTGTTCAAACGTAAAAAACGCCCTGTATAATATTTTTAAAATGTAGGAGGTGCAAAGTGTTACATAATCTATTGTCAATCTTATCTCCAAGCAAATTTCTTCAGACTTCTCAAAGTTTTTAAATGTTGAACTTTTTCGAAAGTACTGTATTTTCATGAAAATGCAATTTTCACGAAAACGGTTGACTTAAGACCTATCTAACCTTATACATTTTTAGAAGTAAATTTAAAGAGGAATCCAAAAATGTAAAAATATACAGGGTGTTCCATAAGAAAAAGTATAACTTTTTTTGGAGCACCCTGTATGTTTGACATTTTTTTTTAAATGTAGCCCTTATTGACATACATAATCTAACAGCGACAAAAGTTTGAAAATATATACCGTTTGGCCACAAAACTCCGTGGCGTCCGTCTTGACTCACCCTGTATGGCTAAGTATTTATGCCGTTCGTTTTGATGTAAGATATCTAAACTAGAATATAATTAAAAGAAATAATCTTCAAGTTAGAGTGCTTTGAAATTGCAGTTTCCTTTGATATTAAAATTAAAGCAATTAAAACAACTAAAATTCTTATGTTATGTTCCATTAAAATGTGTACAAGTGTTTCATACACAACTTTTTTTTATAAGTAATTGAGATATAAATTGTTGACCAACTTTGCTGTTTTTACAACATCTATTGTAAAACATAGAGGCGTGTACAAAATAGGTAACATTTTTTACATTTGACCAACCTTGTATTTATAACGATTTAAAGTTGCCAATGGTAAGCCTTTAATTATGAACACACTGTATACTCATAAGAAATTAGGACGTATGTATTTTATTGTTATTGATGTTGGTACAGTAGAAAAATGTTTGAAATTTAATAAAAAATAAATATTTATTTTAATATAATAATTAACTAAATTAAAATTCCATTGATTTATAGTGGGCGTAAAAAAATGCTGTTAAAAAATATACAGTAGTGTTAAGGCTTCGAGTTTTTAAATACAAGTCTAGAATTCTTGAGTTGTTTAGAAAATTTTCAAACAAAAACGCACTTTTCTAAGCCTACTTTATAATTAGCACTTAACGCCACTTAACAAATTCGATATGACAGCTTGCATAATTATTTACATCACCATATATTTGTTCAGGTTACAATTTAGGTAGCACAAACAAATTTATTTTAAAACTGTGCTTGCTAGTGTCAACTTAAACGTAAAGGTTTTTTGAACAGTGCAATAAATTTGTGTAACGTGAAATTAGTCTAATTATACGTCCTGTATGTTTGAGAGCAATATTGCATAATTAACCTTGTACGTTACCTGTCGAGTTAGAATGTTTAAAATACTTTTGCTCTGAGCTTCTTTTTGATGCCTGCGATAATTGCCTTCCTTAGAGGATAATAACAGTCATAATAGAAATTGAAATTGTAATGGAAAATTTGTCGAATAAAAAATCCAAACAGTAAAATTTTGACTATAAGATTTTTTTTGCTGTTCATATTTGTAACAATTTTGTTTAATACTTTGCATTGCTTATGCAACTTTTTTTAATCTCTTGTCTTATACCTAATTAATTGAATAATCAAATGTTCATCATCATTGAGCCGTATAATGCTAGGGATTATGGCTAACGCCAAGGCGTTGTTGTAGATCCATTTGTTGAGGTGGATCAGTCCTCTTCTCTAATTTTCAAGCTTATTGGTTCTGGCTGCCTCCGTTATTTTCTTCCATTCTTTCCTGTCTTTGCATTTATATTTCCAATCCCTTATTCCCAGTGCCTTTGCATCTTCCTCCAGGGCGTCTCTCCATCTTTTCCTTGGTCTACCCTTGTTTCTGGGCCAAATAGGAATCCATTATGTTACCCTCCTGAGCATTGCGGTTGGTTTCCTTCGCATGATGTGTCCTGCCCATCGTAGTCGCTGTACTTTGATGTGTCGAGTGATATTCTCTCCTCCGAGTTCCTCCTCTATTTCTTTGTTCCTTCTCAGTCTTACTTCTCCATCTCTTGTTACGTTAGGACCTAGTATTGCTCTCATTATTTTCCTCTGCACTATTTTTAATTCTTCCTCCTCTTTCTTATTTATTGCTACTGTTTCCATGGCATATGTTATGACGGGTCTTATCAGGGTTTTGTATATTTTTATTTTTGTTATTTTGCTCATTGTTTTGCTCTTTAGTAGGGTTTTGTTTCTGCCGTATGCTTGATTTCCTTTCAGAATTCTCTCCTTCGCTCTGTTCTTTCCAGCTTGTCCCACTGTCACGCCCAAGTAGTTGAAAGTATTAACTTCTTCGAAGGTGTATTCTTTTGTTTGTAGATCGTTCTGTAAGTGCATATTCTCTTTTCCTATCTTCATATATTTTGTTTTTTCTTCATTTATTTCCAGACCCAGTTTTTTTGCTTCTTTGTCTAGTTGATCTATCGCTCTTATTAGGTCTTCTCTTCTATTCCCTATAATTGCTATATCGTCAGCATACGCTATTATTTGTATTTGGTTGATCATGACGTTTTTTTTATCTAGTTTCGCTTTTCGTAGTGTACCTTCTAGTATTAAATTAAATATAGTGGGGGATAGTGTGTCCCCTTGTTTTACGCCTTTGTTTACTTTAAAGGGTTCTGTTGTTATTCCTTGGAATCTCACTTTTGCTGTTGTGTTGTTGAGGGTCATTTCTAGCAGTGTTATTAGTTTCCCCGATATTCCCAATAATTCCATTTCTCTTAGCGATTCTTTTCTTTTAACTGAGTCGAAGGCAGTTTTAAAATCTATGAAAGCTACGTGTATCTCTTTATTATGTTCCCACATTTTTCGGAGTATTTGGTCTAAAGTGGTGGATCGACCAGGTCTAAAGCCATTTTGGTAGTCTCCTAGTATTTTCTCAGCGTGTGTTTTTAGTCTCTTATTTATCAACTTCGCTAAGATTTTGTAGGCGGTATTTAGCAAAGCTATGGGTCTATAGTTTTTACAGTTCTCCTTTCCCCCTTTTTTGTGCAGTGGTATGATTATACTAGTATTCCAGTCCTTTGGCATCTTGTTTTGCGTCCATATTTGCCTAATTAAGTAGCATACTTGTGCATGTAGTTGCTGTCCTCCATATTTTATCAGTACTGCCTCTATCTCGTCCTCTCCCGGAGCTTTGCCATTTTTTAGCTTTCTTATTTCTTTTTGTATTTCATCTTTTTCGGGGCACTCTTCTCCTTCTTCTTGTTCCGATTTATTTTCTTCATTTCTTATTTCACGCTCCTTCGTATATAGCATTTCTCTGTAATATTGCTTCCATATGTCTCCCATTTTTTGTGGGTCGTTCTCTATTTTACCGGTTTTATTTTTTATTCCTCTGATTTTAGTTATTTTACTGTTGTACTGGAGTCTTATTTTTTTGTAGAAATGTTTCAGGTTGGAGTTTCTACCTTCTTGTTCTATCTCTTCTAGCATCGTGTTTATCCAGTCGTTTTTTCTCTTTTTATACACTGCATTTGCTAGATTTCTTTTTATTTGGTAGTCGGTTCTATCTTCTTCTGCATTATTAGTAATCCATTTAGTTCTTGCAAGATGTTTTTGTTTTCTGGCTTCTTCACATTCCTGATTAAACCATTCTTTATTTTGTCGATTTGTCGCAGCTCTTCCTAGTATTTCTTTTGCTGCCCTTGTCGTATTTTCCTTTATTTCTTTCCATATTTCGTCTACATTTGTTGTTTGGCTCTGCGTATTTTTTGAATTAATTTCTTCCAGCTTTTCTCGTACTTCTTCTTTTTGTAGGGTCTCTACATCCCATTTTTTGTTGTGTTTGTTCGTGTTGTGCCTCCTTTGTAATTCTACATTTCTTATCGTAGCTACAACCATATAGTGGTCTGTTTCAGCCTGTGCTCCTCTGTATGTTCTTGTGTCTGTTATTTTTTTGCCGATTCCTTTTGTAGCCATTATGTGGTCGATTTGATTTTCTATGACTCCTGTTGGGTGTCTCCATGTTACTTTATGCTTTCTGGGGTGTTCGAATTTTGTTGACTGCAGAGTCATATTTAGCGATCCTGCTAATTGTAATAGTCTGTGTCCGTTATCGTTAGTTTCACTAAGTATTATTCCCTTTCCAGTTCCCGTCACTTCACTAAGGTAGTCTCTGTTCCTATTTGGGCATTCGCATCTCCCATTATTATCACTTCGTCCTTTTTTGGCAGATCTTCACATATTTTGTTTAATTTTTCATAGAAGTTGTCTTTTTCAGTTTATTCTGCGACTTCTGTAGGTGCGTATATGTTAACGACTGATATACTTGGTCTTAAACTTTAGGCGAAGCAGTGCAATTCTCCCATTCACTGGTGTGAACTCTATTATATTATTTGCTAACTTCTTCCCTATATAGTAGCCAACACCATTTCTTCCTCTTTTTTCTTCTCCACTGTAGAGGAAAGTATATTTATCTTTTGTTATCTCGCCCGCTCTTTCCCATCTTGTTTCTTGTATAGCCGCTACGTC
This sequence comes from Elmis aenea, assembly GCA_947652605.1. Lineage (NCBI taxonomy): Eukaryota > Metazoa > Arthropoda > Insecta > Coleoptera > Elmidae > Elmis > Elmis aenea. Next base: position 27,096,931 of record OX393580.1, read on the forward strand.
TATATTATATTTATCTCATTCTCTCGCAATTTCTTCCATTTTACCTATTCGCAACATGGTTTTAACATTCGATGTTGCAATCTTTATTTGTTCGTATTTACTTATTTCTTCCTTTTTTCCCCTCTTGTTTTCTTGTTTTTCTTTATTTTTATTCTTATTTGTGTCCTTGTTCCTGTCCTGTTTAATTTCCTGTGTGATGTTCCATGTACTTATCCTTAATTCTCTGTTTTCATTTTTATATTTATTTTTTTCTTTCCTTTTGTCTTTAATTAACTTTCTCATATCCAGTTTCATTGCTTCGGTCGTTTCTCCATTTTCCTGTCCTTTGCTATTTACCGTTATTAGTTTTTTGACCTTTGAGTCAATTTATTTCGCTCCTTACTGTACTTCTCCAATTCTTGAGCCTCTTTATTCCAGTTCCAAGTTTCTTCGTCAATTATTAACTTTAGGAAGCCTATCTTAACATTTTTACCACTTTGCCTTTTTTCTTTAGCTATGTTTCTGATTTTTCCTTGTATTTCCCTTTCATTCTTAGTCATATCGTCATTAATGTATATTTTTTCTCCCTTTAGCTGTCTTAGTTTATTTTTATTCTGCATCACTTTGGTTTTATCCTCTTCACTATTAAGCTCAATTAAACAGGTTTTCTCTCCTATTTTCCGTGCCGCATTTACTTCCACTTCGACCCCCAGTTCCTTTTCTATGAACTTTTTTAATGTTTCTCGGAGCACATTCTGGTTGTTTGTTTCGATGGGCGTACCTTGTAATATTACGTTCCTCCTTCTTTTTTCTCTCTCTAGCCTTTCAAGCCTCTCGTTTGTGCGTGTCACCTCTCGTCTCAGATCACCTATTTCTTTTAAGGCCTTTTCGTTAGTTTCCTTTAATATCTTCATTTCATCTCTATATTTTTGTTGTTCGGCTCTTAGTTCTTTGATTTCATGTTTTATTTCCTCACTACTACTTCGCTGCCCTTCTTTTATTTCTTTCATATCTGCTGCCAGGTTTTCAATCATTGTCATTATTTGCCCCATTGTGCCTTCACATGTCCCCTCTCCCTTTGTTGGGGTCCTGCCTGTCTTTTTTGCTTTTTTAAAAATTTCTTTTCCATCATCTCTCTTTCTTTTGTTTTCGTCCGTATTGTATCCGTCGGTGCTCATCTTTGTTGACAGATGACCGTCGCGCGTCAACTCGGTGGTGCTATATTTATTCTCCTTATAAATCAACGCAGAATCACACTTTGGCGATTTATTAATTTAACTTAAACTTGATTTAATATTTAAAAAGATGTATTTATCAAATTTTTATGTAGTAATCAAATGTACACAGTTTTTATTATTATTGGCAACTATTTGTAAAGCTCCATGTAATTTCATCAACATTTTTGTAAAATATTGAAGATTATTTAGGTGGCCAAAGTTACCTACATATGCAAATTGGGTATCTATGACTCATATTTTGAAGTTCGCTTTAAATTGATTTATTTCTACATAAGTTAGTTACAACTCTTGACAAAATATGTTAAATCAAGAAAATTATAACTTTCCAATTTTATTGTATTCATGTACATAAATAAGTACTATGTAAAAATTTAGTCACTGTAAATGTTACCAAAACTTGCTTTAAATTTTGTAGTATTACAGGTACGACACCGATTTACGGGAAACTGATGGTTCGGCACCTCCTTTATAGGGAATTTGAAATATCAGCGGCCACCAGAGTAGTTTACTAGGCATTATGTGTAGGTTAATAGTAACGTACTAAAAATACGTTTTTATCACCAAAGCGTCTTATTAACGGTGGTAGAAATCTAAATTATATTTAACTTACAGCAGCAGCTATAAATTTCCAGTGTTTACCTATCACAACAATTTATTGTTTTCTACAGCGCGCGTTCATGGTACCATTATCTAATTAATTTGTTGACTATATCAACAGTTAAAATAATGGCTATGGCATCCTGTGAATTCGCAAAGACAAATTATCGCCTTTTTTGCACATTTCTCTTTGTCTGAACGCTTAAATATTTCCATGATTCGTACACAGCGTAAATATGCCATATAAATGGGTTTCTTTATTTTAAAATAAACAATATTGGTATTATTTTTTATAAATGATCTTTACAAAATCATATTGCTTGGTTGTTTCTGTTTGACCAATGATCACGCCAATAATCGTAACCCATATCGACAAATTCATTAAAAAGCGCTATTTCCTGTGACTATTAAAATCTCATTAAACAGTGGAGTACTATAAAATTCACTTTAATAGTATATTTTACAAACAAATCTCACCTCACGAAAAAAACTGATTTAATCTCGTCGTAAATGCGGTTTTTCTACGAAATTAAAATTATGCTATAGAACGAACGTTAATGTAAACGAACCTAATAACAATTATTATGTATAAAGTTTTAATCATTTAACTTCCATAGCGCCATTAAAATTAAATTATTTGATTAGAATATTAACGCAATTTTTATTAATTATAAATTTAAGCTTAAGAAATCGTAAATTTTAAAATTTGATATTGACATTGACATTATTTCCGCCACTAGAGGCGAAAGTAAAACTTTCATGTAGGGTAGCAAGTGAGAAAATGACAACTTTCATATACATGAGTAGAAAAAATTATTCATATCCTTTTTGCTATCTTACAGTATCCTCTTAAATATTTTTACATACAAACTTTAGATCAAACAGTCCTGAGTCGTTTCAGAATTTTCAAAATTTGTTGTTTCTCGAGAAATGAAATGGAATATTCCAAGAATATTCAAAAAATTTCATTGTTTTTTTGTGAAGCAATGTTGACAGTATTTAACAAAATAGTAATGTTGGTAATATTTAACTGAGAGAACAAGTAAATTATAAGAAGGTACCTACAAATTTATTAAAATGTCTTAATTACACAAAAATTGTAGTTTTTATACACAATGCGTCTAAATAGTTTTTTTGTGAAAAAAAAACATTGATTTTGGTAAAATTTTATTTATTTCAATTAATGTTGATTTAACTGTACAGGGTGATTCAAATTCGAGGACGAACATGGGGATCTCGCTTATTACGGAAGATTGAGGGTAGGTTTAAACTTGGCAAAGTTGCTTAATTTTATACTCATTAATAATATTAAAACAGATTTAAAATATCTTCAATGTTATTGAAAAAACTTAAAAACTTTTTGCTATAACTTTTTTATTTATAATTTTTTTTAAATCTGTAAAAACTTTTACATGGCCACTTTTTATTTTACTTGTAATGCCATTAATTTTTTGCTGTGCCGATTCCGTTTTGTTTTATAGGTACTAACTTTTAAATTTCTTATTGGCGACAAACTTGATTTTCATCTAGTTATTATATATGTTGAATAAATGAAAACTTTTTTCTTTTAAATAAATATGTTGTTTATGTAAATAACATAATCATGTAATACATTTTTGAAATCAGAAAAAAAGTTCCAGCTAACTAGATGAAAATCAAGTTTTTCGCCCATAAGAAATTTAAAAGTTTGTACCTATAAAACAAAACGGAATCGGCACAGCAAAAAATTAATGGCATTACAAGTAAAATAAAAAGTGGCCATGTAAAAGTTTTTACAGATTGTAAAAGAAACTTTAAATTAAAAGTTATAACAAAAAAAAAACGAAAAGTCATTCTTTCAGTTTGTTTTCATTTTTTCAAGAACAGTTGAAGATATTTTAAATCTGTTTTGATATTATTGATGAGCATAAAATTTAGCAACTTTGCCGAATTTAAACCTACCTTTTATCTTCAGTAATAAGCGAGATTCCCATAGTCGCCCTCGAGTTTGTATTAACCTGGTTAACAGGGTGGACCAAATTCGAATGTTTTACAGGGTATCTCGGTTACCGTAATAGATAGCGAAAATCTGATTTCGGTCTCTTGGGCTACTTTTTTGAGAAAATAACGCTTATGCAATCAGATTTTTTCTATCGGATTCCATTTTGGCACTACAGACGAAAAATGAAATTTCATCATTTTTGAAAATTTGCTGTAACTTCTTTATTTATTAAATTAGAACAAAAGGTTTTTTTACACAGATTTTAATGCTTAATTGAAAAAGTGATTTTTTCATAGCCTCCTTGACTTTTGAGATATGGAGTAAACTTACATTTTTTAAAATGGAAACCCTAGTTGGCCATGACTTTATGTGAAAGAGTATTTTTTTAGCTTTTCAAAAATATATAGTTTTATATATTTTTTGCAAAAAATAACCAAGATATGGCCAATTTTGTAAAAATTCGATCATCAAAGTTTGCCATGATTTCGTAAACAACTGATGTTTGCAATTATTAAACAACTAAACGTCATTGCCAAGTAAATTCTGAAACATCCGCTACGTTTTTTATCACTTACCAAGTAATATTCTTACATATTAAACTTTTCAAAGAGTTCAAATTTAGCCATGTTCACAATACCACTATAAACAGTTATAAAATACAAAATAATACACGGATTTGCTTAAAAGTTAAAAAAATTACTTCTAAATGATGTTTAGTTGTTTAATAATTGCAAACATCAGTTGTTTACGAAATCATGGCAAACTTTGATGATCGAATTTTTACAAAATTGGCCATATCTTGGTTATTTTTTGCAAAAATATATAAAACTATATATATTTTTGAAAAGCTAAAAAAATACTCTTTCACATAAAGTCATGGCCAACTAGGGTTTCCATTTAAAAAAATGTAAGTTTACTCCATATCTCAAAAGTCAAGGAGGCTATGAAAAAATTACTCTTGTTTTTAAATTAAGTATAAAAATCTGTATAAAAAACCTCTATAACATTTTGTTCTAATTTAATAAATAAAGAAGTTACAGCAAATTTTCAAAAATGTTCAAATTTCATTTTTCGTCTGTAGTGCCAAAATGGAATCCGATAGAAAAAATCTGATTGCATAGGCGTTATTTTCTCAAAAAAACAGCCCAAGAGACCGAAATCAGATTTTCGCTATCTATTACGGTAACCGAGATACCCTATAAAACATTCGAATTTGGTCTTACAGAGCATCCAAAATAAGCCGTCTATTGAGCGTCGTTTTTCCAGTTAAATCAAAAATGCAAAATTTCCAACACTTGTCAATATTGGTTCTTTTTTTGCTTAAAACTAAATTCAAAATTTGCGAATTATACAAAATCATAATTAAGGAACAATACTTGATGGCTTTTTAAATCATGTAACGTTTGCAATTTGTTGTATGTACAAATATATCATATTAATCGTTAATCTTTTCTACCATCGGTGTCGAGGTAAAGTGTGTGTACAAATAATAATTTAATTTGTATTTCAATCGTTCTAAAACCCGACGCATTTTTATCCAGACATTTTTAATTTATAAAATAAAACAAATTTTAATTCCAGCGAATGTGTTTTAAATACTAATTGTGTATTGTATACGTATTACCGTTTTAAACCAATTTTCGCTGAATCGGGTGAACCATTAGCGTTTAATTTAATTTAATTTGCACAGTCGATCCTAAGCTGCAAGGCACGTAGAAATAGATATTATTACATTCACTTTATTGTTACTGGTAGGTACAACAGCAACAAATTAAAATCCAAAAAAGCACATTTGATGATTTAAGCGTAATACATAATTCCCATGACTTTTTTTATGTACCAAATAAAAGCATCAAAACGACCATTGAATTTTCATTTCACATTCAAACTTGAATGTTTCATTTTATTTTGTGAATAAACCCGCCATAGAGAAGTTAAATGTCATATTCTCAATATATCCTGAAGCTTATTCCATACCGATATATGGGATTTCTGCGAGACGCGAAAAGTAATAACAGATTGGATTTTTTATTACGCTCGCAAGCCATTCCCCAGTTCTTTTTTTTACGAATATATACTTTCTTCTTATGTGTTCATTTACATGTCTTGGTTGACAGAAATAATTAAATCGAGGAAGTTCCCATTCGGTTAAAATATATTTTATTACTTTTATCTTTATATTTGTATTTTCGTGTCATTTTTTAAAATAATAACATATTGCTGCAGATCGCTTTTACATATTTTAAAATTGAATGAAATCCGCCAGGCGTTTGTATGTATGTGCATCTCACTTCTGCATGAAAAAATTAACCTACGTGACTAAAAATTGTCATTAATCATAATAGTCCAAACATCCAAAATTACTAATAATATAAAGAAGCTAAAACAAATGAATATCACTTATCTTTTTTGCAATACCAGAATCCAGGCTCCCGTCCCGCATTCAGTTACAGTCAGACAATAGTCTTGAAATCGGTATTGCCTTTTTACAAGTTGGACTGTCGCACCCCTATAACTTTGTTACTTTAAGAGGAAACCCCTATAAACTTATATTTTTGTAAATAGTGGAAAATTCTCTATAGAGTGACGTTCAAATGTTTTTTCTACCATAAAATATGTGACCGGCGATTGCCAACTTTTTTTTTGAAATCATATGAAATACTTTTTTTGGATTCTGATAGAGAACGATAGAGAATTAAATTCTAAATCCCATAGTGCATTAAAAAAATCAGCATAAATAACATTTTTGAGAAAAATGAGTTTAAAACTTTTTTTTTCACAAAATCGTTGTATTTAACTAAACAAACAATTGACAGTTTATAACTTGTCTAATTTTTTAAATTATTTTTTGACGAAAAATCATTATTTGTGAGAATTGTCTGCGATTTCAAAAACATAAGGTTTATAGAGGTTTCCTCTAAAAATAAACTGAATCACCCTGTATTACTATTTGCAACAATTTTGTAATTAGTACAACGATTTATGTCAATCGGAAACTAATAAAAGGCGATACCATTCAGTACTTACTTAAAAATCAAGGTCACTTAAAACAAAACGTTTTATTTTTGTTTGCTCAATTTTTGCTCTTCATATTATTTTAAAACTAATAAGTAAATTTTAAAAATATCTATGAATAATGTTAGTAGTAAATAAATTTTTAAAATTATACAGGGTGTCCCAGCCAAGAGGAATTATTCGATAGCTCTGTTATTAGTAATGATATTTAAAAAAGTTAAATATAAAAGTTGTTTGTAATCATTTGCTACATAACCTAAAATTATTTTTAACTATAAACAGTGTTTTGTTTTTGCGCTCTGATACTAAACATTGTTTTTTTATATGGAACACCCTATATATTTTATAATTTTTGGATGTAAAATTAAATTCTCTTTCAAAAATATTATAGGTTGTTTATGTCTAAAATGAACCGTTTTTGAGTTATTAACGTTTTTTTTAAATTTTGACAGATGCAGACCTTTATAAAAATATTTGTATTTATTAACATAACAACACCAGAGCAATTTACTCTGGTAATTTATTAGACAATAATGCCATAGTGATTGATGACTAGTTACATTTTAAAAATAATATACAGGGTGTTCGTTATACTCGGTCCATTTCGCTAAACTTTAAACGCATATAAATCGTTTTTGTTTTAATGAAACACCCTATATATTTTTACATTTTCTTGTAGAAAATTTAATTATCTTTCAAACTTGTTAAGCATGTTTCATATGTAAATATAATATTTTTGAAGTTATTTCGTTTCTTATGATTATTTGCGAGTATTTTACCTAAAATATCAATAGTAGCCTTTGAAAATTCAAAACAATTTGCATGAACTGTCAACCAGAACAGTTAATCGGCACAATTTAAACTATTATGCCACTAAAAATCCATATTTTTTAAGAACTGTAGATACACAGCATTCTGGTGTTATTTGCTGCCATTTATGCTGTGTATCTACAACTCTTAAAATATATGGATTTTTAGTGGCATAATAGTGGAAATTGTACCGATTAACTGTTCTGGTTGACAGTTCATACAAATTGTTTTGAATTTTCAAAGCCTACTACCAATATTTTAGGTAAAATACTCGCAAATAATCATAAGAAACGAAATAACTTCAAAAATATTATATTTACACATAAAACATGCTTAACAACTTTGAAAGATAATTAAATTTTCTACAAGAAAATGTAAAAAAATATAGGGTGTTCCATTAAAAAAAAAAGATTTACATGCGTTTAAAGTTTAGCGAAATGGGCCGAGTATAACGAACACCCTGTATATTATTTTTAAAATGTAACTAGTCATCAATCACTATGGCACTATTGTCTAATAAATTACCAGAGTAAATTGCTCTAGTGTTGTTATGTTAATAAATATAAATATTTTTATAAAGGCCTGCATCTGTCAAAATTTTCAAAAAAACGTGAATAACTCAAAAACGGTTTATTTTAAACATAAATAACTTATAATATTTTTGAAATAAAATATAATTTTACATCCAAAAATTACAAAATATATAGGGTGTTCCATATAAAAAAACTATGTTTGGTATCAGAGCGCAAAAACAAAACACTGTGTATAGTTGAAAATAATTTTAGGTTATGTAGTAAATGATAACAAACAACTTTTATATTTAACTTTTTTAAATATCATTACTAATAACAGAGCTATCGAATAATTCGTCTTGGCTGGGATACCCTGTATATTATGACATGAGCTTTTTCACCTGGCACAACTACGTCTGCTGCCAATTTATCTTGTCCAGTACTTCCTAACTACACGTTTGCCTCTCAAAAGACTCTTACTTGTATCATTGCCTTTTGTTCATTAAAAATTAAGCGCAAATTTATTTTACCCGAGTGGAATTCCAGCTGGTCTAACACAGTACTTTATGCATCCATCTGGGAATGGGGAAACCCAGTGTTGTGGAATACAAAACGGATAATTAGCCTTTGAAATTTATTTACGGATTTTTTGGTCCTTTATTGTGGTCTATTTTTATTACTGTTTAGTATTTAATGCGGCTTGATCTTGAACTAATCACATCTTTAAGAAATAAATAAAAATAAAATAGTGCATGTAAATACCCAGTACTTTTTCGACATTGAAATGTTAAATTTGTCGTTTAAAGACTAATTTGTCATTAAATTGCCACATTTTGCTCATTACTCTTGACTAGCAAATTAATAATTTTATTTGCAACAAGTTAGTGTGATAATTTGATGTAGTATGGCTTAAAAGATCAGAGAAACTTTTTTGAATGAATAATAATTAAAATCTTAACATTAATTTGCAGTTCCAATAATCTAATAATAAACTAAAACCCAACTAAAACTTTTTTTTAAATATTCCTAAAGAAGTGGGAATGAGAATGCGGAGTAGAGATAGAAAGCATAATTAACAAGTTCTAGCGCTATCCCAAAATATTTTCGAAAAGTATTATTAAGGTCTAATAGTGCCACAACCACTGTGTCACATTTGTTCAAAATTTGTTAACTTTTAAAGCTACTTTACATACAGATCTATGATTTGATTAACGAGAACATTAAATATGCCTCTTTATAATTAAAATATGTTTGTTATCCATGTTTTTCAATAGTTTTCATATGACTTCAGTTTCCTTAAAACACAATCCCTTTATTTTTATGGTTATACAGGGTGTGTATAAATTGGCGGAAGCGCTACACGTGGCGATGTTCTTCGTAAAATTCCAAGTCGAAAATCTTAATACAAAAATGTTGTACCATGCTTGCTGTGTCTGCAAGAGGTCCTCAAAGTTTTGACATTCAGTCTTTTAATAAGCGTTATTATTTACTCCTAATATTTTTTAACGAAAAAGCTGCGATTTGGAATAAAAATAAATTTCGAATAATATTTTTTCCTAGATATTGTGTTTTTCCTTTCAAAAATTGGTGTTGAAAATATGTTAATCACTGATTTGAATGAAAATAATACATATGGCAACATTGTCATTAGCTGTCATCTCTGTTTTTCTCGTAATTATTTCTAGTTTGTGGTAGACGATACCTAAAAGTTTGCAGCTATGTTTACGAACTGAAGGTTTTCAGTTCGAACAAAAATTGTAAATACCTAAGTAAAAATTGCTGATAAAAAAATGTCCAAACGCAAATCAATGTATGCAATGTTGCCAAATTTTTTCTTTAAATGGTTCCTGAGGCCATAGGAAGCATGGTTCAACATTTTTGTATTGAGATTTTCGACTTAAAATTTTACGAAAAACATCGTCACGTGTAGCGCTTCCGCCAATTTATACACACCCTGTATTTTGTTTCTTTACATTTCACTATTATTTTTAGGGTTCCATCTATATTATGTATGATAATTTATACCAATTAACGTTGTTTTAATGTTTCTTCTGTCCAGTATTAATAAAACATTTTATTTGTTTAAATTTTTCTTGAATTTTACTTCTATAAAGTCGTTTCTTGCAAACAATATCAAAACAGATAAGATAACAAAGACTAAACGCTTGAAAATGATTAAAGTTTTAGTAACAGTTTTATTTCCTTTTATACACACAACAATTTCAAACTTTAGAATTGAGTAAAGGAACTATTATGAAACAGAGGAAGTAGTCAAATTGTACTTGACAACAGCAGCTGTATCTGAGCTAGGATAAGCAAATTTTTAAACAATATTTAAATGTATGCATCAGGTATAATTTGTAACTGTTGCCGGAACTAAGCCTTTTTTTATTTATTAATCAGCCTAATTGAATTCCTTTTAGTGTTTCAACTTTGATAACTAATTAATTACACACTAATCCTGTATATAGTTGAAATTTCAATACATTATCGTTTGGTGGTTAGACAACTAATTATCCATTGTTCATTCGACCATGAAGGATGTTACATTTATCGAGTTGCTTATTGCAATTTAATGGTAATACCTACTTCTGGTCATTAATACACGTACTGATAATATTTCAAGGATTAGGTAATACACATTTAAATTACTGAATATTATAGTGTCGATTGCATGTCTCAACCAAGTTCAATCTTAAAAATTACCAAATTATTGTGTAATTATTGCACCAATTTGTTCAAAGCATGAGATTGTGAATCAAATGAACAAAATCATCGCTACAAATTATGAATTAAAAAGATTTATTCGTCAAACTTTTTAAGGGTGCCTATTAATAATAACACTTCTTGAATGATTGTATTTTTGCTTGGTTTAGCTTCAAATTAATTTGATGTGAACTTTTAAAAAATGGGGAAAAAAACTGTAATTAATGGTTTTCTGGAAAGGTACAGGGATTAAAAAATGCCAAATGACTTATGCTCTACTAAGATATTGTTCCAAATTGTTGAAGTTAAAACATAAATTTTTAAAATTCTAAAAGGTATTTTATGGGTCCTAAAGTCCTAAACGATTCTTAAGACCGACTTTATGACGAGAACTTCTTGTTTCAGGTTTGGTCTTAATAACTTTATACTGCTTTCAGCTTTCAAAACTCACAAAAATTTTAATTGTAAATAAGACAAACTTCTTGCTCAATAGTAGCTGTGACAAAAAAAAAAGATAAAAGTAATAGAGCATCCTCCGTTTTCACCTGACTTGACGATTGCGACTTTTGATTATTTTTTTGGCTTTATGGGGTAGGTAGAAAGTTCTGAGAAGAAAATTGATGCTGCAGATCAGTTATTTTGCAAATTAAAAACAAATTGGTTAGACGCTTTTAAAAAGTGTAAAGTAAGAATCGTACAGTTAATTTTTGCTGAAGGAAATTACTTGGAACATATCTTAGAAATTAGTAACCGTGTGCTTTTTTCTTAATAAATTCTACTTGATAAAATTTTGAGACCATAAAAAATAACAAATAGCAAATTTGTTATTTTGAAAAAAGTGTCTTACTGCTCTAAATGAAATTTATTTCTTAAAAGTTGTATTCGTATTACATAGCAGTATAAAAGAACTTAAAAAACACGATTTGCAGCAATAACGAGTAGGGTATGATTAAAAACCAAAGACCTTTTCTAAACACATAATACAGTTCACTTGCACTAAAATAGTCGTCATGTAATAAATATCCCTTAAAACTGAGTTACGATGCCCTAAATTATTTTTTTCAGTTAATAATACGGTCGGGACAAATAAAACAAACTTTATTACCAGTTTTTATAAGCTATTACAGCGTGGAATTAAAATAAAACGTAACAGAACAATAAAACAATCGTTAAAATTCAGTGTTCCATTTTCTTCGGCATTTTTAGCTCAAATTAATCACACAACACGGTCATCTTGTATTAGGACTAAATATTTTTACGACTAAAGATGAAAAATTACCGCCGGTTCGTCAACAAACTGCTTATTACAGCTTTGTGGAGAGTGATAATATTAAACTCTTCACAACCCTAAGCCCTAACGAAATTTTGCTGTCTGCATTCAGCGAAAATAAGGTTCGTTATTAAATTTCTTAGAAATATTTCCGAGTTTAACGGGACAAGCAGTAAGGTTTTACATCGAATATAAGTTGTGTACATTTCGCAATTTTGCAAATATATTTTTTTATTGCACAATAAAGTAGCGTAGCTGTACTGTCGTGATAACACTTTATCAGTTAAATTTTTATTTTTCATCATACATTGCAACAAATATTATCGTGGAAGAGGAAGTCCCGCTGTCTTTTCTGCTTTGTGTTGCTCTAAAAACTGATCCGTTCAAAAATATCATCTTCTTCTTAATCGGGTCCTCTAGTATCTTTCAATGTTGAGGTATATTACTTAGTTCTTGTTTTCTCCATACCAGGAGTACATTTCTCCATCCTTATCAATCATTGGCCATCTGTGGCACATATCTCCAGATGACTCATTTTTCTCACTTGGTTTTCTCATTTTGTTGTTGGTGTTCTTCTACATCTTCTTCCCTCAAACTTCGTTTTCCATCCCATTTTTGCGAACCTGCTTTTTGGCATGCGTCCCAGCCATATTGGTTTATCTTTGTCTTTATGTATTTCATTCCTAGGCTTTTTCTGATTTTATCGTTCCCAATCTTGTCAATTAGTCTACATTTCTTCCATTCTTTTCAAAAATCTCATCTCCTTCGTCCGTATCCTTTGTTTTTGCTTTCTTGCTAGTACCCAAGTTTATAAACTATAAGTAAGATTGTGAAAAAAATACAGATTACTTTTGGACACTTCACCTAACATTAAACTTTTTTTTGCTACAATTTCCATTACATTTTATTCTTTAAGCTTTCGCGGCCGTTGTCCATGTTACAGTCCTCGTTTTCATCAGGTTTGATAAAGATTTGACGTTTCGTTCATGTTATCGTGTTCTTTTTTAAAAAAAACGACGTCGTTCCTAAATAATAAATAAGTTTTGGTTTAGAGTTTATTTCCTAACATATATTTTCATCGTCGAACATTTTTCATTGAATGAGACTTTGATAAATTCATGAAGTCATGACACCGTAAAGAGTCGTAAGGCATACCGGAATACCCCGGATTGTGATTTAACGTATCCAGACACAATTGACTGGTCGCAGATTCTCTCGGTGAAACGGAACATAATTTTTATGTCAAACAGATTCTGCGAACTTTATCGCCATACCTGAATTTCTTAAAAAATCCTTTTTCGAATACATTAGTTCAGTTTTCCGTCTCATTTTATTACAATAAAACTAAAATTATAAATAAGCACACCTTAATTTTTTCCTTTACAGCAAATTTTTGTAGGCGGTCGTTGTATACATTGCCCTCTGTTATAAAATAATGTTTCGTAACTAAGATTATTAAACAGTTTAAATTAGGTGCTAGACATGTGTATCAAGTATTGATTAATTATGGATGCCATGGGTACTGTTATCGATATTTTTGTTCATAAATAGTTGTGAAAAAATCACTACTGTTACTAAAAGCCACTTAATACTAATTTTCATAAGTGCATCTCTGGAATTTAAAATGAATTGTTTGTTATACAAACGGTCTCTTAAAACTAAGCAAGATTTATACATGCTATTGAAAACAACAACCATTAAAAAAATCTTTTATTTTTGTTATCCGCGTAAACAAGAAAATTATAATCGAGTATAAAGGAAGTAAAAAAAGTTGAAAGTTTATTCACATTTCATTACTACGAAGTTGTAAAATATCTTGTTTACGATAGCAAAATTTTACGCGAAGTTGTTGTTTTACATAAGTAATTAAATAATACCTGTTTATAAGCAATAAAACTTTCATTATTCTATGCTTTACGATGCCGCTTATCAAGCTACCAAACCGAATATCAAAACGTAACAAACTATTTAATACAATATTGTATTGACCGACTTTAATATGTTTCAAGATAAACAAATTCAAACAAAACACATTTAAGTGCGTTTAAAAATCACTAATAGTATCTAACAAATTATAACGCGATTTAATATTTTATTTTAGCGTTTGATATTACGACTATAGCAAAATAATATTTTTAAAATATTTAAAAAAAAACAGGGCTCGTCCGGGATTTGAACCCGGGACCTCTCGCACCCAAAGCGAGAATCATACCCCTAGACCAACGAGCCGCACATGGAAGAGCATGTGTACTAGTGTGTTGAGTAAATACTGTTCATAAATTGTTCTAAATCAATAATAGAATACGAATTGCACAAATAAATAATTGTAAGTCTCAAAATAGACCAAATACGATTAATTTATGAATAAAATGTTAAAGCAACCATTTGATTTCCAAATATTCGTGCAGTAGGCATCGTGGTTGGATAAGCTGATCTTTGTGGAGTTGCCAGTTTTATGTTCTTCTTTATATTTTTTACACTTTTGACGATTAAAAGAAATTGAAATATATACTGCATGCCTAATTTAATACCAAGGTATTTTATGAAACTAGTAAAAATTGTGGAATGTTTACGATAAAATCTATGAACACTAAATATTCATTCATTTATATTTCGCAAAAATCCATTATCCACTAGATAATGGAAAATCAGAAAAATGGTTTGCTTTACAACGTTGGATATTTCCGTAACTAAACCTTATCATGGAAGACAGGTATAACTGCAATGCATGTTTATGGTCCATTACTCTAGTTTATTGAAACACGTGAATGATTATTTTGTGCAGCCTATTAAAATATTAATTTGTTACTAAGACGACCCATCCCACGCATCAGCTTGTAACCATCTATTTCAGGTCGTTTTTGTCAATATTGTCTTCGCAATCTTAATGAAGGCTCATTATAATCTTCAATTTCCACAACCACACAACGAGTCAGTTAAAGTTGAAAGTTTGCCAAATATTTTTCGCTTGCAATTAAAATTGCCTTATTTACTTTTCGTGATTTACAGAGAACGAAAACTTAAACAATTGAGGTTCACAAATCATCGCTTCTTAAATATACCTACCACAAGAAGACATATAAACCTAAATTGTATTGCACATTGCACATGAGTAAATTTGAATACTATGGAAAGGAAGATGATTATAAGTGGCAACTCTTACGAGTTTCCTCTAAGAATCTAATAAAAAGAACCCATTTCGAATTCACTTTCATCGTAATTACCTTAAAAATCTATTTATTGCTTTTTAATTTTGTATACCTACTCCTAATAATTTTGTCTTTTAAGTTGATGCTAAACTATTACCCACTGGAAATTGGTCGGCAACTTTTTTAATCATTTTAAATATTTTATTCGAGTTATTTTTTTAGGACAGAAACTGTCCTGGGGAACTTTTAGCAAACTTATAATTTAAGAACTTCTCAAATCAAATTGCATTAATACAGTAGACGTTTTTGAGTGAAACAAGCCCAGTTCATTAGTTTTGAATCACAGAATAATATCTGTTTGTCTTTGCCAAAAATTTTTCTAAAGCAATGTTGATAACTCTGAACTAACACCGCCTATACAGGGTGTCCCAGATTACATTTCCAGCATGGAGATCTCGCTTATTATAAGAGATACAGGTTTGTTTAAATTAGATGAATTATTCCTTAGTATGAGAGGAGCCACAATCAATTTTTAAAAGTACAAAATTCCTCCTAATTCAAGTGTTATAGCAAAAAAATGAATTTCTTTTTTCTCTCATAACTTTTTTATCTTAATCATTAGAACAATTTTATTTGTATTTTCTTGAGGTACCTTTTAATGGAGAATGTAACTGTTATTTTAGATTATTGTTAACACCTACCATTTTCGAGATATTACCCCTAATTTCATTTTTTCTCATGGGCCGCGAAGTTGGCTATGGAATAGTTGAATGTACTTTTTTTTCCGCTTTAAAATGAGATATTACTTTTATAAATAAGTCACAAAATCAAGAAAAATCGTATTTTACCCATCACTTATCAAGCTATCTATGAAAATAAAAACAAAAAACAACTAATTAAATGTCAAATGACAGTTATCATTTGTCTGCGGTATCATTTATTAGAATTTCACATTATTGTTGTGTAATTCGATGGTTTTTGTAGTAAATGTTATAATGATGGCTGCATTTAAAAATAGCGAAAAATTTGACTTTTAAAAATTGATTGTGGCTCCTCTCATACTAAGGAATAATTCATCTAATTTAAACAAACATGTATCCAAAAAAGACTTGTACGATCAATGGTAGGGACAAGTACTAGAAAATCATGTAAAGATATATTTAGGGATTTGGGAATATTAACATTAGCTAACCTTTTGATTTTAGAATTGGCTTTATATGCCTTTGACAATAGAGATCGTTTGAATAATCGAAATTCTAAATATGTGACGAGATATGGCCATTTATTGTTACCTCAACAAACTAAATTAACTATTGTCCAGAAGTCTTTAACTACAATGAGTGTAAGGGTATTTAATAAAGTACCCAGGGAAATGAAATTAACAAATAGGATAATATTTAAGAGGTTACTAAAACACCTGCTAATTAAACATGTTTTTTATTCTCTTGAAGAGTTTTTTATGTATGATATTGTATAGTACTATGTGTAGTATTGAATTTTGTACTGACTTATCCCACACATTTTTTTTTTGTATTATGAGGATGAATAAAATTATTATTACTATAATAAGCGAGATCCCCATGCTGGAAATGTAATCTGGGACACCCTGTATATCTCTAGTTAACTCTACCCTTTTTCACTGTTTGACCCTTTCTAAAACCATCAAGAATGAGCAATTCTTTTTAGACGAAAAACGATTTTTTCATCTACATCTTACTGTTGTCATGTTCGATAATAAAGGAACCTCTTGTCAGAAAAAAGTGCATGCGACAACAGATTTTCGCCTCATTGCTTCTGAATCTCTCCAGGCTTGTGACCTACTTTTAAACTATTGAAAAATTGATTATCTTGTCATCATCTTGACTAAGATGACCTGATTTTTAATAATTTTACAATTTCTTTTACATTGTTGCTACAGCTTAAGCTCTAAAATTGGATGTATGAGGTTGACAGAGTTAACCCTCTTGAGAGCAGACCTGGACCACGTATGCAAGTGATTTTCTATAAAGAACATAAAAAAACTGAAATATGTATTAAGTATTTATTGTTGCAACATTTGAAAGAAAATGCCCGCAAATTAGATCTGCCAGTTTTGCGTCAATCAAAAGTATCCTCGGTTCTATTACTGAAAATAATCTGACATGTACATATCCCAATCACTTATTAATTAATTAATTTACAAACGATTTTGATTTCTCCAGACCAATATGGCCAATTTTGTAACAGATATTGTTTTTATAAAACTGCTCTAACAACGGTAAAAACTACAATGAAGTTAAATTAGACAAATTTTTCCCCTTTCTAAGACCTATTCAGTGATACTTTAATGGTTTAAAAAGTCCCATAAAACGCTAGATAATAAACAAAAATCCAAATAAGCATTTTTCTTAAATCGTAAATAACTCGGTTATACTTGATGGTACAAAAATATTTTTGGGCAAAAACTTGTAGATTTTTTTACGCACTGTAAAATGAAAACATTCATTTTCATAAATATTGTTCCATTCTTAGACAAATTACAAACTTGCATTTTCTTAAATGGAAACCATAGTTGGCTATGACCTCATGAAGAATCTTTTTTTTTCTTTTTTCAACAGTATAAGGTTTAATGTATTTTTTAAATATTTAGACTCAAAACAAATGAAATTTATTAAAAAATCCAGATGAAGCTATAGTGACATGAATTTAAATAATATTGAAACAAATGAATGTTTTCATTTTACAGTGCGTAAAAAAATCTACAAGTTTTTCCCCCAAAATATTTTTGTACCATCAAGTATTACCGAGTTATTAACGATTTTTAAAAAAAAGCTGATTTTAAATTTTTGTTTATTATCTAGCGTGCCATGGAACTTTTTTAAAACATCAAAGCATCACTAAATAGGTCTCAGAGAGGGGAACAATTTGTCTAATTTAAATTTCTGTGTAGCTCTTACCCTTTTTCGAGATCTCAATAGTGGCCCTTCTATGTGGACCACCCTGTATATCTTAACACTCCAATCAATAAAAATTTGATATTGACTATTTGATTTTTGTTTACAATTTTTTGGAAGGCAATATTTGAAAAGCGTTTCCTTGTCTTTCTTTATTTTTGAGCAAATATGCCTTTCATCTTTTTGAACACTTACTTTTTAGTAACTTAGTTTATAGTGATAAAAACCTTTGAGTTGTTTACATTTGAGCTGCATTCTCCTGTACAATAAAAATAAAAGCATGTTAAAAAGTTCCAAGAATATCGTGAGGGCAGTGCTCTACTCAGGTGATATGTGGTCGCAGTGTGTTAAACCAGAGATCAATGTATCAGCGTCGCGACGACGTTAAATATCGACGCCGGATTTAGGACTTAACATACTTGCACAAATAAATAGCTGCGCCAACATTGTTGGCCTGTTTTTTCTGTTCGATTTAACGTAGAAAAATGTACCAGCGAATAAGATTTAAAAACAAATGACAACACGGTTAGTGAACAATTGCCTAATATTGTTTATTTACTTTGGTTTGTTAACACCACTGTTATACGCGAACAATAGGAAATTTATTGTTGTAGCGAATTGGACTGCACTGGGACTATGTGGGCGGCCTATAATCGACAATTTGATTTACTGGTGTTCGTAAATTGGTTATTGGAAAATTCAAATTAAAAAAAGATTTATTTAAAGTACATGCATTTTTTTAATTAATTGCTCGTAAATTTTATAACCTATAAACCAAAAATTACTGGAAATCGGTTGCACGAATTGTGCAAACGTTTAAAACCTAAAAAAATTGTTTCAAGGGTCATCAAAATACGATGTTACTTCATATGGTTAAAATTTGTGTTACCGTATTCTGATTATATTGCTTTTCGGTATACATTTTACGAAAGAATAACAGAGATTAGGGGTTTTGATCCTGATTTTTTATTGGTTTGTCTTCAGAACGCCTGAAATCCCAATTGGCTGATGGTTTTAGATCGGCTTGTAATTCAAGAATTAAGATGAACGAAAACACTTGTTCGATGATATTTTGTAGTACTTTTTTGTTTTTCTTCTCCTTTTTCCTAAGCTTCTCTACCGTTAGATGTAAGTGTTTTGTTTCTTTTTATGTATGTGGACTCTTTCTATCTTTAGCTAACTCGATCCATGAGTTCGTGGAAGTTTTATTTTACCTCCTCATTGCAGGTTTTCTTTGGTCTTCCCTTTCGGTTTTTCCCTACTTCATACTTTATAGGTTTTCCCGGCATCCTATCTTCTCCCATTAAATGCACATGACCTAGCCAACTTAGTTGTGCCTTTTGTATGTTGTATTCCATCGATTGTTTTTTTATATTTTGTCTATGGGCTTCATTTCTAATTTTGTTTCTTCGCGTTTTACTTTAGGTAATTTTTTTCTTAAAACTGTATACTTCCTTAAACAAGCAATTAAAAATTATTTTATCTTTACAACCGAATACATTCATATGCATAAACATATGTATGTGGTAATCTTGTTAATTGTTGTTAGCACTCCAGTAAAATGAAGAAAAAGTAATTGGCTTAGAACTTGGTCGCGAAGCACGATCAAAACTATATATTTTTTTAAACTGTGGTTTTGAGAATACAGCATTTTACTTTAACATCCGGAAATGTATTCCTGTTAACCAGATTTTGCAATTTAAATGGCTCTGACTTTGTTCTTTGATAACACAATTAAAAGTTTATCATCACACTCCATTCATCGACTAAAACAATCGTAATGCCGAAGGGATGCAAATTTATATCTGCAAAAAAGGTAGAGTTATAAAAAACGTAGCTGTTTTTTCTACTTGTACAATATTAATTTAAAAAATGTTGCAAAACAAAATGCAGTCTGCCTTTTTAAACGACTTTACAAAACAGTATAAATATATTTCCAAAATGGTTTATTTTAAACTTTCTTGGATTATTTGAGTAAATCGTTAAATAAATAATGTAAATATTTTTCATTTAAAACTACTTTTCTTTCCGAAATTTCTCTTGTCGAAATGCAATACAAGTTTCAAGACCCTTGTCTCTTCATTAGTTGCAAATAAATATGATTGCAACTGATGAAGAGAATACGAGTCTTGAAACTGGTATTACATTTTGACTAGAGATCCTTCGATTTTTAATTAAATATCGTGTACCATTTCCAAAAATATTGTCAGTGGTCTATACCGTACTTTTAGAAAACTGGAATTCACTTTCGTACTGTTTTTTTACAGAATTATTTTTATATCGATTAAATTGCCCAACTTTTTTATGGTTTGCGTAGTTTACAACTAAGCGTCATTACAAAAATATACACATATATTAAATTGCGTTTGTAGGGTCATTTAAATAAAACTAAATCTTATCAAATCGTTAAACGAAAAATTGGTAATAATTCTAATTATATCCACATTTCTAGCCAATATTGAGTTATAACGTTCAATTATGTAATCTTGGTTATCAATAAGCTATTGAAAAGGCAAAAATTAATAAAAGTTAAGAAATAGGTCGTAATTAAAGTATGGCAATCAAAGTCTTAACAAGATAAAGTTTATTACAGACCTTTTGAAAAATGATAACGGTCTGATCGTTAAATTACTATTAAGTTGCATAATTCTGATAATGTAACTAAGCGCGTGCATAACCTGTATCGCACATCAATGTCCAAAGATTAAATAAATTTGGGTTAAAAAGTAAGAGCAAGTTCACATCTTATAGATCACACGATAAAACAATTTTTTTTTTCATAATTTGTATTGTCTGGCACCCCCTAAAGAACTTCAAAGGTGCTACATTTTGCTTCAACATAAGTACCTATAGTATATTTCCTTTAAAACTGCTCACAGCGAATTAAGAAGAGGCAGAACTAAAGGAAACAAATGCACAATCTCCGTCTCTTTCTTTAAATATTATTTGTGTTTACAATTCAGTCTACGCCAATGAAAGTTGTAATCTAATTGAATGAATATTATCGCAAGCAGTCGAAATTTGATCCCTAATTATAGGTTCAATAAGGTTTAATTTGGGTTCTTAGGTAAAAGAAAATTAATATCTGTATCAGTGTTTCCCAAAAGTTTTTGCTTGAAAACAATTATAATTTAAAATCTATTATAGCGTATATAAGGTAATAAGCTTTTAGCGAGAACTTATTTAGAACTGCAGCATTATGGTCATTATGCTCAAAGAAAAGCAATTAGGAAGATGTGGTATACGATTATGATTTTAGGTGTTGTGCCATACAAATCATTTAAGGTTTATAATCCAAGATTGTGTATGTACCTGGGTTGTTCCAACTGCTTAAGCCGATATGGGAAGTTTTATTTGAGATATACTATACCTCGTTATTTTTAAGGCTGAATTTCGATCAGTGATTCATATGTTTCTTTGAAAATCAGGTATTTTCTAAACTTTGGAATAATGCTTTGCCTCGCTTAAATTTTTTTATAACTAATTTTGTTTTTCAACGTTTGCCAAATGGCACGTTTGATATACGAATAATTGGCCATGTTAACATCTTCTTTTTAGATGAAGTTATATTAAAAATTTAAAAATCGATTAACATTATCAATGCGGAGATCATAATCCTGCAGAAATGTAAGTTTCTTCTAGGATTGTTACTGGCGCTAACGCATTCGGGTATAATATGCACCGTATATTATGAGAGTGATGTAGTCGTGGTGCGCAAGCCGTGGGTCGCGACCCCTCTGGGGGTCGCGAGAAAGTATTTGTGGGTCACCAAATTCAAAGAAATTTATTTGACAATAACAAATATAAGGCTTTTTTTAACAAGTATCAGGTATCAGTAATTTTTTTTAAACGGAGCTGAAAGTAAGAAAAATCAAAATGTATTTTGAAAAACTATTCAACAGTTCTTGAGAAAGCTTTACGGGCATCCTTAGAAGTTTCATATTTTATAGGGAAAATTTTAAAACCATATGCAATTGGAGAATCACTTATTCTTCCTTCAGCAATTAAAATGACATCACTTATGCATGGAGAAAAATATGGTAACGATTTAAAAACAATACCATTATCAAGAGATATCGTTTCTCGCCGAATTTCCGCCATATCACGTAATATACAATCAGTTCTGTTAATTCGAATACAAAACTCTCCTCTATTTGCTCTACAACTTGACAAAACTACTGACATTACTAAAATGTCTCAATTAATGGTATAGTGAGATACCTACGCTTTTGAAGAAAACATATCAGAAGAATTTTTATGTTGTAAGAAATTAGAAGGAAAAACAAATGGAGAGAAAATATTTGAAATTATTAATAGATGTTTTGAGACAAATGACCTTACCTGGACACATTTTGTCGCGGTTTGCACTGATGGTGCTGCAGCATTAACAGGTAGACTAAGAGGGTTAATAATGAAAATTGCTCCCCATACAGTATTCAACCATTCCATGATACATAGACAAGCTCTTGTTGCAAAAGACATTGATGAAGAATTGCATTCTGTGTATGAGACATTATTACTACATACCGAAGTCAGATGGCAAAATACTGTGATGTATTTTCGATTTGACAAACGAAGTTTACAATTTTTTGGTAGAACAGAAACATATTAGCAAGTTCATTCATTAATGAATATTGGCTCGGAAAACTCAGTTACATGGTTGGCATTTTCGAAAAACATAATGATTTGAATTTGAGTCTACAGGGAGAGATTACAAACATTTTAACATCGATCAGTAAAATTAAAGATTTTAAGAATAAGCTGATACTTTAGCAAGGAGAATTGAGCAAAAACAACACAGACTTGTTTCCGTGCTTTTCAGAATTTATTAAAGAAAATAATATAGATTTCTTGTTATTTAAAAACATTATTTCCCGTCATTTATGATAAAATTGGGAAAAAACTTTTCGAAAACGTTCGAAAAATTTCCAGATAATGAATTATGTTGGATCCGTGATCCATTTTCGTTTGATATTTTTAATTCCAATATCCCTTTAAATGAAAAAGAACAGTTAATTGATGTTTCAACCGACGAAACTCTGCGCCTTCAATTTATTAAGTCTCTGACTTGCCAAAAATTTTGGTTATCGATTGGAAACGAATATGCCGATTTGAAGAAAAACGCAATCAACATTTTTTTTCAGTTTCCATCGACCTACTTATGTGAAACCGGCCTTTCAAAATTAGTTGCCATTAAAACAAAATATCAATCTCGATTGGATCCGCATGATGACATACAGATCCGAACATAGAAGCAATCATGAGCTCTTTGCAAGCGCATACTTCACATTGAATTCTTATGATGTAAAAGTTTTTAAAGTATTTTTCATTAAAAAAAAATAATTATACCCATACGCATAAATAAAACCATTGTTTCATAAAATAGTGTGTTTTGTTCAGACCTCTAATAAGGCAGAAACATAAGCGCAAATCCCAGAAAAATTTCACTTTTACTACGTTGACGATTAAAAAATCGTCTATCCAGGGGTCGCGACAAAATTTTACACAAAATGGGGGGTCGGAAATGTAAATAGTTTGCGCACCACTGATGTAGTCTGCTCTTTGTTCGAGATATTTAAGGGTTTGCATTTCAGTCGATTTAAAAATACTGATAATCTGCTAAGTTTAGGCACATTTATGTGAATTTAAATATCTGTAAATCTATACTTATTGTAAGAATTCTCTAAACAATTTTTGTTTATTTTTTGGGCCATACATGGACTCACACAATGTTCATAATTATTGAATTGTAAGTACCTATCATCAAATTTAAATAATTGTTTTAATTTCAATTTCATTTGAATTACATGTTTTAGTCCGGTTTCGTTTAAAAATGCGAACAAGAAACAAAATACTGTTGTTTAATTTTAACATCAGTGGCGGCTCGTAGATAAGCACTGCGGCACTGCAGCACCCCCAGCAAAAAAATGAAAAACCCAAATGTAATGTTTCTTTTTTAAATAATATTGTTAAAAATATTTACAAGCATTAATAAAATACAAGGAGAGTAGAAAAATTTAATTTAAAATGTTATATTTTTAATAAAATTCGAATTTTTTACGCATCTAAATTTTCTCATCAATATTTTGTATATCTCTTTAATATATTATCTATACTTTTTAATAAATTGTGTACTTATAAACAGCACCCCTACTCAAAATGTGCACCGGATTCCACTGCTTAATATGTTATTTTTTTTGCAAATTACACTATGCTTATAAGTAGATTTTCGTAGAACATGGCAAATTTACTTGTAAAATTGCACGGTTTTACTTCTTAGGTTACCCAATGTTTGATCAGATTATGGAAAATGAACTTAATCTACTTTCTTTATAAATAATTATGCAGTGTTATTTACCAACGAATTTCCATTTGATAAAAAATGTTAAAAAAATGAACTTAAAATCTCTACAAATGGAAAGTTCTTACTTAATTATAGGTAAAGTTTTCTCAATATTTTCCAAAAATGAACTTACACCACTTTTCTAATAAACGATCGATATATCATTGCTTATTTTTAATAACCTTCTAGTCAAGTAAAGTAGTTTTTATCGCGATTGCTGAAGTAGCATCCTGCAAGGAACCTACCTACCTTAGACTCCAAAGTTATTAATAATATTCCTGGCTTCATGACAATACCATGGTTTTATACTTTTTGGGAAATTGTCCAAATCCTTGCTTAGCAGCAGGCTTTCATTGGATACTTAGGCTGAATTAAGTTTTTTTTATTTCTTTAATTAGGTTTATTTTTCTGTACTTATTTGTAATATCTGAATAAGACATTCACTTAAAGAAGGCACTTAAAAAATCATATTGTTTTTCCATATTCAGCTATAAAAAAAAGAATGAACGACGCTTTTCTTCCAGTATTGTGCAATTACTTTTACATAAGAGTTTAATTTTCTACAGTCTAAAAACCATTATACAGGGTGGTCCACATAGAAGGGCCACTATTGGGATCTCGTAAACGGTAAGAGCTACAAAGAAGTTTAAATTAGACAAATTGTTCCCCTTTCTAAGGCCTATTCAATGATGCTTTAATATTTGAAAGACGTTCCATGGCACGCTAGATAATAAACAAAAATCAAAATGGGCATTTTTTTAAAATCGTTAATAACTCGGTTATATTTGAAGGTACAAAAATATTTTTGGGGAAAAAGTTGTAGATTTTTTTATGCACTATAAAATAAAAACATTCATTTGTTTCAATATTGTTTAAATAGTTGGATAAATTACAAACTTGCGTTTTTTTAAATGGAAACCCTAGTTGGCCATGACTTTATGTGAAAGAGTACTTTTTTTGCTTTTCAAAAATATATAGTTTTATATATTTTTTTTGCAAAAAATAACCGAGATATGGCCAATTTCGTAAAACTTCGATCATCAAAGTTTGCCATGATTTCGTAAACAAGTGATATTTGCAATTATTAAACAACTAAACGTCATTGCCAAGTAAATTCTGCAGCAGCCGCTACGTTTTTATCACTTACAAAGTAACATTCTAACATATTAAGAGTTCAAATTTAGCCATGTTCACAATACCACAATAAACAGTTGTAAAATACAAAAGTATACACGGATTTGCTTTAAAGTTGACAAGTTTACTTCGAAATGACGTTTAGTTGTTTAATAATTGCAAACATCACTTGTTTACGAAATCATGGCAAACTTTGATGATCAAATTTTTACAAAATTAGCCATATCTCGGTTATTTTTTGCAAAAAATATATAAAACTATATATTTTTGAAAAGCAAAAAAAAATTCTCTTTCACATAAAGTCATGGCCAACTAGGGTTTCCATTTAAAAAAACGCAAGTTTGTAATTTATCTAAGAATTTAAACAATTTTGAAACAAATGAATGTTTTCATTTTATAGTGCATAAAAAAATCTACAACTTTTTCCCCAAAAATCTTTTTGTACCATCAAGTATAACCGAGTTATTAACGATTTTAAAAAAATGCCTATTTTGATTTTTGTTAATTATCTAGCGTGCCATGGAAATTTTTAAAAACATTAAAGGATCAATGAATAAGTCTCCGAAAATGAAACAATTTGTCTAATTTAAACTTCTTTGTAGCTCTTACCGTTTACGAGATCCCAATAGTGGCCCTTCTATGTGGACCACCCTGTATAGGTCGCATGGTTTACGAACTTAGGTACACTAAAATACTGGATATATTTAAAGAGCAATTTAAATTGTTTATAGCCTAATTTTAAAATAGAATATGGTACATGATACAACTGCTTGCTTATCATAAATTTCAGAAAACCGAATAAATTTAATTCAAAAAATATAAACTTGGGTCAACCAACAAAACGAAAAAAAGTAATTAATGATAAAATTTCGCCGAAAATATCAAAATGTTCAGCTTCATTTAATAAATATTAAATTTTATATTTAGGTCATGTGTTCATTTTTATATTTATCCGGGTCAAAAATCTTAAATAATAGGGCTATCAAATGTATTTTGATCTATATTTTTAAGTAGTAACTAATTTACTAACTATTTTTTAAATTTATAAACCGAAAATCGCACAATGATTTTTAACGAAATAACATTGGTCCAGTCTTGTAATAATTATAGTAACCGTAGATAGTCTTAAAACTGTACTTTATTTGCACTATTTTATTATTAAATCAGATAGTACTTGTTTAAACATTTCAAGGACAACTTTAATTATTATCTCCTTCTAATTTGCTCAAAGTAAACTTCCAATTCTTGTCCATTTTGATTTTTCCGCTATTTTACAAAATAAAGTTAGTAGTTTTCAATACTTCGATTACATTTTTCTACGGTCATCTACCGCTTCTCCGTCCAGTTTCCACTTCTATCTGTAGCAGTATAGGTACGTCCTTTAAAACCTCTTGTTCTCATTGCCTCTTCTATATCTTCCCTCCAGTTTCTTCTTGGTCGTCCTCTCTTCCTCTATACCTTATTCTATTTTAAAAGTTTAAAATATTCTCCGTGCAAACTATAATAAGAAACAGTGCAACTGCAGTATAATTTTCTCGTAAATTCAAAAGGTTAACTCATCATGTGACTTTTGCCTTGTTCTTTCATTGCTAAAACAATCAAATAAAGTGCCAATCGTGCTAAAATTCAAAATTAAATTTAAATTTATAACGATAGTATTACGTATGGATTAAATTGTGTCTTAGCTAGTCCTAATCAATTTCCATCAGAAAATAAAGTACAATGCTAAAATATGGTTTTAAAAAAAAAACGACTTCGTTAATTTTTCAATAATAAAATTAAAGCTTTCTTTATTATCATGTGTGACTCGACCAACAATTTTATTACTTAACATTTTTATTCGTTAAATCCAATTGTCACGTTTGTACAGCCCTTTTTTTTAAGTTAAACTTTTCTATTTTTGAGCGCAGCAACGGATCTGACGACTTTAATGGGATTTTGTAATTTTTAAACAGTAGTAAAATTGTATTTATGACATTTAACATGGTAAGGAAATAAAAATAGTTTAATTATCGCTTCTGAACTTCTAAGTACCGAAGCTTTACAGGGATCAAGTTTAATGAATGTTTTATGTATTATATAATTTATTGGATACGTAAATTGCCTATCTATCAATCAACAGTAAATTAGCAATATTTATAGCTATAGTTTTCTACCGGTGAACGTAATATCGTTCCACAACTTTATCGTTACTATGACTTTATAAGCAGTTTATGTTAGAGCTGTTCAAAAATGGAAATGATGTACATTTTCATTTAATAAAAAGATCTTAGGATAATTACAGGCATTCATAGTACATACTGATATCGACTTTTCTATTACAAAAATCCCTAACAAAGGCTTTGTTACAAAAATCTCTTACAAAGGCTTTGTTACAAAAACTCATTATGAATGGTCCTTTTATAACCAAAACCTGATGAAAGTTCATTATTGCTGGATCATCGCAGATGATTTTAAATAATAGTTTCACCACTAATGACTATTATATTCTTAAAGAATATCTTCTTCTTAACCGGTTCCTCTTGTACCTTTCGGTCCCGAGGTATGCTTTTCTATTTCTTGTTTAAGTTTCTCCACTTCTGCCTATCGTTAGCTAATTGTGGCACATATCTCCAGCTGACTCCTTTTCCTTCTAGTCTCTGCCTCACTTCCTTTTCCCATTTTATTCTTGATTTTCCTCTATTTCTTTTTCCCTGCATCTTCATTTTTCATCCTATTTTTGCATCTCTACTTTCTGGCATGCGTAGTAGATGTCCAAGCCAACTTAATTGGTTCGTCTCCATCTTTTTCTTAATATCCATTATTCCTAGGTTTTTACGGTTTTTTTCGTTACTGATTGTATCGATCAGTCTACATCCCTCTATTATTCTCAGAAATCTTATTTCCTGTGTCTGTATTTTTTGTTTTTGTGTTAGGGTCCAAGTTTCTAAACTGTAACTAAGAATGGGTACGTGTACTGCATTAAAAACTCGCGTCTTCGTTTCTTTTTTCTTCTTACTTATGAAACATTTATTAGTAGCGTAGTAAAATTTCATCGCTGCAGCTATACTATTATTTAGATCTTCTTCCAGTTTACCATTATATGCAATTATTGTTCCTAAATATTTAAAATTCACTACCTACTCTTTGTCTAGCATAATTTTTACTGATACATGATTTTTTCGTTATATCCATAGCCTTTGTCTTTGTTATTAATACTCATATCATGTCTACTGAATGTATCTGTACCCATAAATCTAGATTGAGTTTGAAGTCCTTTTCGCTTTTAGTTAATGCACCACATCATCTACAAAGGCTAGTTCTGTTAAGGATATTGGTTTTAGTTTATTCCAACCCCAGAAGTCTTTCTTTGTGTTTTGCTTACATTCCTTTATTATTTTATCCATAAAAGTTATAAAGAACAGAAGACTAAGTGCCTCTTGCTTCATAAAGAACCTCTTGTAAAAATGCTAGACCATTTTCAATACGCTCGTTTGTTTATCAGAAATTTTTATTTAAAGTCTTAAAACTGGTCGAGCACATCTACAAGATATCCTTCGAAAGAAAAATAAGTTGTTTTATTTGAACATAATTATCTTACCATTGATATACATCACTTAAATAATTCAAGCATTTATCAAGTATCTTTAATGACTTAAAACTTATTTTTCTATTTAGGTAATGCGTATTTATCAATAACAAAATTCAAAAAATTGGTGTTCTATTATTAATGATTTTTAATAATTAATTTACACGTAGACGATAGGACTTTAACAAACAAAAATAGGTTTAGATACGTTAGTTATACCCTAAATTAAACATTTTAGTATAGAATAAAACGAATTTTGTTTTTCGTAAACTTTTAAAGAATAACTAGTACCACTACTTACTATGAAAAACTACATTTTTAGGTTTCAATAATCAATCAGTTTCTTTACTTTAAATCGTGAGTTTGCTTGTAATATTTTATATCGTCTATCATTTTTTTAATAGCTATATAACATCCGATATAAATTGTGCACCTGTACAATTATGAAAAAAAGTGAAAATTACTAAAAACTCTAAAAATATAAGTTTGAGTTACATTTTCACAAGAATTTTTTGTGCTGGAAAAACTAAGCTTTGCACATACATCTCCAAGAATTACAGGCAAATATATCACGAAAACACTTTATTTTCAATTTCGCTCTTGTATTTTACTGTGAAGTGCCGAGAAAAGTCTCTCTGTGGCACTAAATTATGATTTCTATCTAATTTGGCACCATATATCGCGCCTTTTAAGCCTTCTGCACTTACCTCTTTGTTGTTTTAAGCTTTGTCAGCGCCAGTGCTATATGAAGACCTATTTTTATCCATTTCTAAGGAAGAATTGAGCCAAGGTCCGCATACACTTATTTATAGATCAAGGATTTCTTTCATCCAGAACGATGTTAAACAAATTATAAATGAAGGCGCAGTTATAAACGGATATTTTACAGTATTTTTTTTTTTCTGAGGGCAATTAGAAATTCTCGGTTCTCGCTGCTACAACGATTTACAGGAGGGATTAAGTGAAATTCTGCCAGTGATTTATTTAGTATTTCTTTGCGAATTACAAGGTTTTACTTTTATGTAGTGGGCGACAGCAATTTACATATTGTACACAGTTCTCTTTCAGTGATAAATTTCGCGGCTTTTAACAATATGCCCGTGGTTATTATATAAAACTGCTGCCATGAATTTTAAATGTTTAAAGCAACTGGAAATAATGATAAACGGAACAAGGACATATTTGGTGTCGGAATTCTTTCATTATTTTTAATTATTGCCCTTCAATTGCTGTAATACAATAAAGAACAAGCAACAAGATTATAGGTATGTTTAATTAAAAATAATTGTGATTGAATATTACATCTGATGTTGATTAATTAAAAAAACTTTTAAAATAAAATTGATGGCATAATAATTTAACGCATCAAATTGCATTTGTTTTAACAATTTAGTAATTGTCTTTTTTATTAGCAACTCACCCAAATTAATTTTTGGGCAGGCCAATTATACAGTTATTAATAATATGGCTGCATCAAAATTTAGAATAAAAATTAATAGAGTTGATCTAATAAACTAATCTTACCCCAAGGCCTATTGCATAAAGTGCTTAACATCGCATGCTAAAGTTAACCTTGAGCTTTTGCATTATGTTTTTTTTGCTATAACCAGGGCCGATCACAGGGGTGGGGGGCGACTGGACTAATTCCCGGGGCCCGAACAACCCGGCAACGCGGGCCCGAATTCGAGCTAATACACAATGTTTTGTTAACAAATACTGTTAAAATTTATAAGAACAGCGTCGAATTAAATACAATTTTTTGAAGCATTATCTCTACAATAGATATCTGAAAATCGTATGGAGTGATAGGGTAAGGTCGGGTATATCGTACCGCTTGCTAAATCGTACCACTGCTATTTTTCTTATTAGAATTTCTACACAATCCGAGGCCCTTGTACTGCAAAACATAGAGCATTTTCCATTTTTATCGGCAACATGACTGTTTCCGGGTAACTTTCAATTTGTGAAAACAGTGTCGTCAATAATAATTTTTTTCTTTCACGTGTAAGATTTTGATTCTAAATCGGTAAGTTAAACCGTATGAATACTTTTACATCAGCATTTGTCAGTAAATTAGGCGTAAATTGAAACTTGCTTTAATACGTTGAAATTGTAATAAATTCCACAATAATCATAAAATCGCACAAAGTGGCAGTTCGGCAAATCGTACCGCAAATGGTTTGGTATATCGTACCAGGTACGATTTGCCGAATCTCTAACACTTGTTGCCTCTATTTAAAAAAAAGCAGGCCGTCCCAAAGCTACGACGTCAAAAACAGTAAAAGATGTTGAAGTAGTAGTGAACCCAGATGATTGGTATTGGTATTGTTTCATTTGCGAAGAAAACGTAATTGAAGATATGTTGCGGTTTTGGAGGTGTAACCGTTGGGCCCATGAAACATGTTCTGGAATGAGAGCTGGTACAAAAAAATATGTTTGTGTTAATTGTTAATAAGCTGTTGAACCTATCTTAAATCTGTACCTATCTCCATATATATATAACCTGTAGGTACGATTTAGCCACCCCTAGGTACGATTTACCGAACGAGTTGGGGAAATCGTACCTTTTGCAGCATTGTGCAATTTTTTTTTTCTTTTATGTTCCTATTGTTACTTGCCTATGGATTTATATCATTTTTATAAACAAATATGTGTACTAACCAATGATATTTTTTATTTCGCGTAATTTTTAATAGAAGATTCACCATAACCAAAATTCTAAAAAGTGGTGCGATATACCCGACCTTCCTATATTTTCCTTCCTACTCCTTTCCTTTTAGTTCACACTGTTAAGAGAGCGCTGGTGTTCATCTGTGATGTTATGTCGTCAGATTGTGGATTTCCCGCATTCACCCAAAAACAAGTTTTTTTTATTCTCTTTTTTTTAATTTAAATAATGTTACCATCTAGTCTTAGACTAATAAGTAACTTAGTTCTATTCCTAATATACTGAAAAAATAATTAAGATGTAAGAGTCACCCACTGGCGTATCTGTTCTAGCATTTGGCACTCTTATCTTGTGCACTAACACACACTGACGCTGCTTTTTTTTTTAACTCTTGTTAACACTTTTTTTAAGCACTAATAGTGTCACATTATACTAGTTCAAAGGGTTTTTTTCTTTTGAGTCTCCTGATTATATTTGTGTTATCGAGAAGCTTGATAGCCTCGATATTCACGTGCTGCAGTAGCCTTTCTTCGTGGCTTCTCGAAAACTTCTGAATTTCACTGTCCACAAACTCTACTCCAAGGTCCCTATGAAAATCATCGTTTCTAATGTACCAAGGTGCATCTACGATGTTCCTTAGTACTTTATTTTGAAAAGTTTGTATCACTTTGATGTTACTTTTTTTGGTACAACCCCAGAGCTGTATACTGTATGTCTACACTGGTTTTAGAATCTGCTTGTATAGTAGAAGCTTATTATGTACTGACAGCGCGGAGTTCTTCCTAAGAGCCAGTACTTTTTTCGATATCTAATACCCAACTCCTCTCTTTTTTTTCTTAAAGTTTAATTTTGAACAGGGCCGTACTAGTTTTTTATAAAATTTGTTAAAACTGAACCCCACAACTCCGCCACTGGTTGCTTGTGGGACTTGAAATTTTCACCGATTGTTGTAACCTGTAAGATGGTGCTGTATCCCAAATTTGGTTTAAATATATCTACTGGTTGAGAAACGGTTAAACATTATCGATATTTTTTCGAAAATTTCAACACTCTGTATCTTTAAAATGAAGCGTTTTTGGACCCATGTTGATATGGAATATTCGCTTTAAAAATCCTCGCGACGGCCCTGATTATTGATTATCAATACAATGAAATATTATTTTGTTTTCTTTAATACTGTCCCATAATAATAGTAGCAAGTGAATATTTAAACGGGAATTATTGGCGAATGCAACCAAGTTATTTTGTAGCGCAAGATTGCGAAGTCTTCAATCAAAATCTATGTTTAATTTAGTCTAGTTTTTTGATAATAAATGTTGCGTTCTATATTTATTTTCTCTTGCTACTATGATTATGAGACAAATAAAATAATCAACTGCTACTATTATTATGGGACAGAGGTAGTAACATATTATCATCATTATACTTATTATTATTATTTATGAATATTGAATAATACTTAACTGATATAAAATTAAGATGGAACATTATCATCCTAAATCTGGATCTCAGAAGAGAAAGAAAAAAGATGTAGCCAAAGCCAAATAACTGTAGAGACTTGGGTTGTGATATCATATTAAACATTTTGCGTGAAATTTTATTTTTCGTATTTTTAATACAGAATTACATTGTCTATATCAAAATGCGAGTTTAAAATTTATACCTTTCTTAGAGGAAAGGAGGGCCCAGGGGTCCGAATTTTCTGTGAACGGCCCTGGCTATAACATCAAGGCCAGAAATTGAAAACATACCTCGACACCGAAAGGTACAAGAGAAACCGATTAAGAAGAACATCAAGGCTTTAACTTTAAAATGCATATATGAAGCGTTTTGTAAAATCAATTCTTAAAAAACAAAATATATTTTACTTATAAATTTTGTATTATTATTTGTAGAATTTTTGATTTTATAGACCAACGACTAACAACGATTAAGTATAATTATATCATGTGTTTATAACATTCTTCTTTGGAAAATCTTAAAAAAATACATCTTAAACTTCAGACTTTGTTATTTTCTGCACCATCAAAATTTGTGCTTTTGAGAATCACTTAAACTCATTTTCTTGATTTTATTGTCAGTTAACCACAACTAATTTATTCGATGTTTGTCTATTAATTATTTATAATCCCACAAAGGTTGTTGACGCATTTCTTAATTTTATTTACACTCACAGTCGCCAAAACTCAACAAAGTAGATAAAAATAAGACTACCAAAGTCAGTGTCAACGCCTGCATCAGTAAAATATGCGCACGCATTTGTAGATCAAGAATTTTCAGGAATCTTTTTTATACTTAATACAAAGCAATCGGAATTGAAGATAAAACAATAAACTTTTACTTTACTAAATCAATTACGCATTTACGCGGTTTGAAATATAAGCATAGTTTTTATTATAAGCTTTTGATTGTATACTCCATGCAGAGTTTAGTCCCAATTTTTGCTGTGTTAGTTTTCATTTCTCTTGTAGTATGGTCCAAAAGGCAAAATTTACTGCAAGATCAGATGCTTTTAAGGAATTTAAATAAAAATTCAAAAGATAGTTTTATGTGCCTACGTAAAATTATTAAGCAATTCACATTTTACTAAAATATCTTTATAAACTAGAAAACGAATAAACATTATTTGTTTTAAAATCAAGGATAATTTTACTGTTTAAAGCTTCAAGCGTTAGGTTCGGACTTCGGACAGACAGATTGAGGAATTTAAATAAAACTCAAAAGATAGATTTAATTACGTAAAATGAACATGCCCTGTAAATTTTACTAAAATATCTTTTTTAATCTTTTGGTTAATGAACTTTATCTGTTTTAAAATCAAGGATACATTTGCTGTGTAAAGCTACATGCGTTAAGTACGAACAGACAGATCCATAAATAATTAACCTCTCGATTAATACTAGAATAATATTTTCATTGTAGAAAAAAACTTTTTCGTATTCAATTGTAAAGGATTAATTGTGTTGTTATAATGTCGTAAATTTGTTATAAATTTCGATACAATTTTGATTTAGTTCAAGGTTTGTATTTTAAAAATAGACAACCCATCGTACTGCTAACAAGCAATCTTATTTTCGTCTTGTTCTGACTTTATTATTTAATTAAAGACGCCCTTTAATCACCATTTTAGAAATTCGTTTTAAGAAGTGCCTTACCTTTTTTGAATAAACTTTATAATCATTATTGTGTAGCGAGACTGATATTATTGCTACAATTTTAAGAGATATGGATATGATATTTTTTCTAAATCAGTCTTAGTTCAGTTGTAATATTTTCAGTCATGTAATGATTTTAATACTTCTTGTGATAAAAATCCGTACTGTACCTATTGTTATGCCATGAAGGTATATCATGTACCTAAATTAGTTATTAGCGGCAATTTTGTTGATTTTTTGAGCTAAATGAAGTAGGTAATTATAATAGACAACACAATCCAAAGAATTTATAATTCTTATACCTCTAGGGCAGGGATGGCAAATAGGATTTGATCAGTGTGTCAAAATAAGATAAAATTTAATACAAGTTTTTCCCCGTGCTAGTACCTAACCTAACCTAACCTAACCTAACCTAACCTATCTACCAGAAACAACCGTCAGTTATTTCGTTCAGTATTGCCAACGTCATGATTTTGTGTCACTAAATACATATGCAATCAAAAGTTCCGTGCATCACTACAGTTGGTATTTTATACGTATAGTAATGATGAAATTATTGTATCGATATAAGAGTTGTTATTTTCTGGTATTTTTAATTTTTTGATATTTAAAAAACATGTAGTTTTGTAGTTGTAGATAATTAGCATACTAATTAAAAATAAATAAAACATTTCGAAAAAGTTAAAAATTTTAAAAACAAATTTATTCATAGAATTCTTTAGGGTGCCGTCGAAAATCTCTCGCGTGCCAAGTTTGGCACGCGTGCCACCTATTTGCCATCCCTGCTCTAGGGTCTACTTATACGTGACATTTTTTTTTATAAAAGAACTGTCATGGAAAGTAATAAATGTTTACATGACTGTAACTATTTTAAATTTTTTTTAAATACATTTTGAAGAAAAAAAATTGATTAAGCCATTGTTATACAGGGTGATTCAAATTCGGGGGCGACCATGGGGATCTTGCTTATTACTGAAAATAGAGGGTAGGTTCAAATTTGGCCAAGCTGCTAAGTTTTATGCTCATCGATAATATCAAAACAGATTTGAAATATCTTCAACTGTTTTTGAAAAAATTGGAAAAAACTGAAAAAAATACTTTTCGTATTTTGCTATAACTTTTTTATTTATAATGTTTTTTAATCTGTAAAAACTTTTACATGGCCACTTTTTATTGTACTTTCAATTTTTTGTTGTGCCGATTCCGTTTTGTTTTATAGGTACTAACTTTTAAATTTCTTATGGGCGACAAACTTGATTTTCATCTAGTTATTAGATATGTTAAATAAATGAAACCTTTTTTTTTTAAATAAATACGCTGTTTATGTAAATAACATAATCATGTACTTAATACATTTTTGAAATTAGAACAAAAGTTCTAGCTAACTAGATGAAAATCAAGTTTGTCATAAGAAATTAAAAGGTTAGTACCTATAAAACGAAACGGAATCGACACAGCAAAAACTAATGGCATCATTAAAAGTAAAATAAAAAGTGGCCATGTCAAAGTTTTTACAGATTAATAAAATTATAAATAAAAAAGTTATAGCAAAAAACGAAAAGTCATTTTTTCAGTTTTTTTCAATTTTTTCAAAAACAGTTGAAGATATTTCAAATCTGTTTTGATATTATTGATGAGCATAAAACTTAGCAACTTTGCCACATTTAAATCTACCCTCTATTTTCAGTAAAAAGCGAGATCCCACTGATCTCCCTCGAATTTGAATCACCCTGTATACACCAAAAGTTTCCATATATTTTTATACCATTATATGCAGTTTTCCGTCATTTAGTAGTGTGTGTGTTTTGGGTTATTCTTAAAAACAAATAATATCATTGAGGTGCTAATGATCACTGAGATACGTGACGCGGACAACTTGTAAACTCAACTCTGACTAGAAATATTAATGTTGACTTCATATACCATAAACCTTTTTTTTATTTTCAGATGACGGCATAACGTATTCTTTTGGGGTATTCTACGATGAGTTTTTAACATATTTCAACGAAGGAAAAGGTGCGACAGCGTGGATTCTCTCCATCCTCGTCGGTGTCACATTATGTTCAGGTAAGTGATCCTATTCTTCAAGGATATAATATCATGTTCCAGTAAAATTCTTTCATTATTCATTTTAGCTCGTATTAACTCATCAAAAAGGGACGAGTTTTATGTAATCGATTAACTTCCAGCCTACTTACGAAATATTCCTTACAGCACTTACGTCAGAATAAATTTCCTGGAAATAATCCTATCACGACTTACTTTTAAGCTTTTCCTGAAAGCGTGACTTCACAGCATTTCAGGACGAAGCTGAAATATATTGTATTTTGTAACCAGGTTTAGAGCGATGCTGTCATAATACTATTTACTCACATAATTGAATCCTATATCGTAACATTTATTTATCTGTTTTATGTAAACAACTATTGGTATCGTTTTGGTTTAAGAACTTGTAAACATATTATACAGTAAAAGAGAATTTAAATGCTGTTTATTTTTATGAAATCATACATCCTCCAATTTGTTACAACTTTTTGTCAACTTATTGATTCCACTTTCGTAGAAAGTTGTAGGTTGTCAATTGAAAAAACCTGTGATGGGCGTACTCACCTGCTGAATCACTTTTAATCTTTTTCCGTTTTGCCTCATGAGAAACGCAGACGTCTAGTTTAAAAACCATGGTTACTCCAAAGTAGTTGTGTGATCGACATTCAATCTTTCCACTAATTCTCACAACACGAGTGTTTTCTTCAAACAGTTGCTTTAAAACGTTATTAATTGAACCATCATTTTCAACATTCCAACTGA
Organism: Elmis aenea; assembly: GCA_947652605.1. Taxonomy (NCBI): domain Eukaryota; kingdom Metazoa; phylum Arthropoda; class Insecta; order Coleoptera; family Elmidae; genus Elmis; species Elmis aenea. The sequence continues at coordinate 27,134,797 of OX393580.1, forward strand.
TGTACGCTAATTGTTGAGGTTTTAACATATTTTTGCATTAGATTTTTAATGAAAATTACATTTTTGGCACTAAGTTTTTGCTGTTCGAAGCGGCATTATTTCGAAAAAGAATTTACGGGACTAGGTTACTACAAGGAGAGCAGATTTCAAAATTTTTATCTTGTGTTAGTCCAAAACCAACAATTTTGGACTTACACCACTTGTAAGGAAGAGTCCAAAACCAACAATTTTGGACTTACACCACTTGTAAGGAAGTTGGGTGTTCGAATTTTGATAGCCTTTCATAGCAAAGTTTATCACTCAACTATTTTTGTAATTATAAACGCTTAGACACATAGTATGATATGTATATGATTATCTTGCTTTGAATTGCTTTTTTCACAAATTCAGGTAAACATGTTAATAAATTACACCGTTAATTAAGCCAAAACAATATCATTTTTCCACGAACGTTTAATTTTTCCAATGTGATAATGATTGTATCCCATGAAAACTGAAAATATCTGAAAAATTTGTTCATTCTCCATTCTCGTAACTATTATTTGGTATAATCTTCTTTTGCTTACAAATACTTTTGATTTTACATTGGTCTTATCATTTCAAGTGCAATATTTTTAACAACTAATTCCATTCTTTAAAATGATTTCTTTGTTATGCTACTATTAATGATTCGGTAAATATGTGAGTACGTATAATTGTCTTTTCAATGCTGACTTTAGTATAAAAAAGGATTAGATATCACCTACAATGCTTTCTTAGTATACTATCTAAATAAAGTCCTTGACATTAGTAATGCAGTTGTATTAACAAGTGTTGCAATTTACTTTCAAGTTCATCTTTCATTTATCTATGGAAGTAAATGCACTGCACTTATGATATTTTGATAAATGAATAAAAAAGAACCAAGAACAAAACACAAATATTGATTAATTTTTTTACTACCATATTTTCGGCGCCATATTCTACTAAAAGAAGTTTTTTTTTATAACATCGGCAAAACCAAGGCTGTGGAGTCGGAGTCGGAGTCGGAGTCGGAGTTTAGGAGAAATTTCTGGTCAGTGGAGTCGGAGTCGGAAAAAATGTACCGACTCCGACTCCGAGAAAACAAAAAATTGCGAGGTGGTCCTTTGCCGCAAAATTAAAACTCAAATTTTAAATAATTTTTTTATACTTATTTATTTTTTTCTTATATTACACACCATAAAATGTCTTAGTATTTAATTTTGCCGGAGTCGGAGTCGGAGTCGGAGTCGGAGTCGGAGTCGGAGTCGGAGTCGGAGTCGGAGTCGGAGTCGGAGTCGGAGTCGGAGTCGGAGTCGGAGTCGGAGTCGGAGTCGGAGTCGGAGTCGACCTACTAAAATTATCAGGAGTCGGAGTCGGAGTCGGAGTCGACTTTTTGCCCTGGGCAAAACTTATATGATGACTTTTTAAGTGTCTTATTTTGTTAGCCCCGTTCTAAAGAAATGATATAATGAGACTTATTAATAAACGAAAAAACTGTTTGGAGGTCAATTTTAGTAAAATACAGGTTTAAATTATTTTGTAAAAATTATAACATTCGATTATTTTGCTATTTGCTAGAAGAATATCTTTTTCATGTATAGTTGGACAATTTTTTAAAATTAACCGATGACGAGACCAAAGTCTCGAAACTAGTGTAGACTTTCTTCAACAAAATATTTTTCTCATAACTCTTTTACCTAGACTTGTATTTAGATATAAAATAAATCACTTAAATAATCCAAATATCCCTCAAAAATCTTTGGAAAAAAAGTGTAGATTATTGACCAAAGCTTACATGGATATCAGGCATCCAAAGGGCCATGTAACAACGGAATTTAGAACCAGGAGAATGGAACGATCGACAAGAATTGTGTCTAGGAATCGGAAGGCGTAGAACGCTATAAAAACTGGATAATAACAATAATATACATAAGTTATATAAAATTAGCTAGCTATTTAGAAAATAAATTTGCCAATAAAAAAGCATAATAATTTGCCAACTACATTTCCAAAATGTATAAAAACAGCAGTAACAAATCCTCCTATAACACACATAAACTGAAAAAAGATCTACAAATTTTTGAAACAATAACAAACACGGTAATTATTTTCATACCTCTCTTCTTGTGTTTAGGAGGTTACCCTCTTTATTGCTTGTTTTGGGATGCTATGTTTTTCCATCTTTGTACGTGTCTAAACCAACGCAATTGTCTTTGTTGTATTTATTTTACAAGCGTTTTTTTCAGATTCGTTATTTCTCTTATGTGTTTATGTAATCCTTTACACCTTGATGTGCCTTCTGACCGTCTCCACAAGACCTTTTGACTATGTTTTATTATTATTATTATCATATTCGCGGAGGTGGTCCCCTTTCGGATTCCTGTACTGCGTCGTATTGGTCTATTGTACTCTCTGTTGATTACCCCTTACAGGAGTCCTGTGTTTTTAAAAAACACCAGCATTTTTTTTGAGGGTGTTTTTTTTAACTCATCTTGTTTGGTTTCTTTCATCCCTAGAAATCTACGCCGATAGGAAGTGAATCCTTCACAATGGCATAGTACGTGAAGAGTTTTTTCTTCACCACATATTTTGCATATAATCGATCTCTGAGAGCCCGATTATGTAGAAGTGTTTGTTAAGCACACAGTAATTAGTCCTGTGGCTGCTCTGATGTCTATTCTGCTCATCCTGAGCATTTCTTCTGTCTTTTCCTTAGAGACATTTTGCAAAATAGCTCTAGAATGGGCTTGCTCTGCTATTTTTTAGACTGTGTTTAATTTTCTTTTAAACGACTTTTTTTTATACTTACTTTTGTTTCAGGTCCAATATCAAGCGCCTTCGTAAACAGATATGGATGCCGTCCTGTCACAATAGCCGGCGCAATATTAGCCTTTATATGCATGACCGTCAGTTGTTGGGCCCAAAACGTAACAACCCTTTACTTAACTATCGGTATCGGAACTGGTTTAGGTTTCGGCCTAATCTATCTACCAGCAATAGTCAGTGTAACAACCTACTTCGAGAAAAAACGGTCGCTCGCCACGGGCATAGCCGTATGCGGCTCGGGTTTTGGCACATTCATTTTTGCACCCATAATCAATCTCTTGCTCGTGGAATACGGGTGGAGAGGCGCCATGCTGATAACGTCGGCCATCGTACTGGAATGCGTTATATTCGGAGCTCTGTTCAGGCCTTTGGAATACGAAATAGAGCCAAGAGAGTCGGAGAAGAGCAAAATTACGTTGAAAGAATCAGAGGGCATAGCTGATTTGCACATCGGCGATCATGGCACTCTTTTGTTTATCGGAACAAACGAAGGCGGACAAATGCATCGACCGCATAGCATGGGACATTTTTCTGTCCCACTCGGACAAAAAGCTTGTACGTTGGAGAAAAACGGCAATGCTCGGAGCGCGAAGGAAAAACCCAGCGAAATAGCGCGCATGGCCAGGAGTCAACCAGTATTATTAACATCCGACAGACATTACGGAAGCCAACATTTCAGAAAACCCGGTCCCATCGATCGACCCGATGTGTTCTATCAGGGCAGTTTACTCAACATTCCGAATTACAGATCACGTGCTGATTTGAAAAAATCCGCCGAAGAAGTCGATCTGATGGAACGCAGACATTCGAGCTTTAGTAGCTACAAGCGTAAAAGAACAGAATCCGAAACGCGACCGACGACTGTTTGCGGATTTGTCCCGTGCTCGGAGGAAACAAAACACACTTTGCGCGAGATGTTGGATTTCTCGCTTTTCAAAGATCCTCTGTTTCTTTTGTTTACCGTTAGCAATTTTTTCACGAGTATTGGATTTAACGTGCCGTATGTTTATATAGTCTCCAAAGCCAAAACGCTAGGTATAAGCGCGGAAAAGGCGAGCATGCTTCTATCGGTTATTGGAATTGCAAACACAGTGGGAAGGGTTGTTTTGGGTTATTATTCGGATAAGCCCTATGTGAACCGTCTCTACGTTTACAACGTGTGCCTAACTGTATGTGGAATAGGTAGGTAAACCCCTGTTTTAAGTACTTTATTCGTTTAATTAATTTAATTCACTCAATTAATTATTTTTTTAAGTTTTTGAATTAAAAGTATTAAATTAGCTCATTACAAAATATTTAAAAAAAAAGTATATAACTAGAAATCAACAGCTAAAAATTGAATTAAAAAAGGCAAAATTGAATGTAAAATTATTATTACCAACAATTTTGCGGTTACAGAAAAAGTTACTGGAGGTTTTATCCAATTAGCTTTAGAAAATTGTCCGAAGACTAACTTTCTTGTATTAAATCCTCGTTTTCATTGCTATTACTTTTGAAAATACAGTTTTTTCATTCATTTAAGCAAAGTGCCTTTTTTAAAAACCACGTTGTCAGAAAATAAAAAATGGACTTTAAACAATGTAAAACAGAAAAAAAATATGTGTTTTTTTAATAAAAACACTTTTTTGGCCTAAAAACAGAATTTGATTAGGTACATTTTTAAAACGTAATTTACATTTGTAAAGTCTTTACATTGATCAATAAGTATTTTACTGTGTGATAAGTTGATTTTGGTCATAGTTTGTACAGTTGAAGGACAAACAATATCATTACACGTTTAACGTTTTTACCAATTACCAACGTTAAGAGAGAAAACCGTAACAGACGCTGTTGAAAACGGTTTTCACAACTTAAACAATGAAAATTTACAAATAGTATTTTTTTAAAACCTGATACAACTAACATACGTTTAAAGATTACAAACGTTTTGTTTGTGCCTTTTTAAGAGCTTTTTTAATTTTAATAATGTGTCTAATATGCATGTTGTGTTATCTGTCAAAATACGACGTTTATAGGTTTATATTGATAACAGGATTAAATAAATGCACGTATAATTTAAGAATACTGTAACTATACCGATCATCTTTAATCCAACACTATCCAGTGCTGAAAGCTTTACAGAATTGTAAATGTATTCGCTTTACAAGATTTTAAATTACCTGCAATAATAATACTGCAATCTGCAATTTGCTTACGTTTTATACTTTATAATATAAATCGAATATGCGATTCTGTGTGAAAACAAATCTCTTTATTTTACAGCTACTGCGTTTAGTGCCTTTTGCATGGATTTCTACACTCTAGCAATCTACGGAACCGTTTTTGGGTTCACCATTGGAGCTTATGTGGGACTTACATCTGTAATTTTGGTAGATCTCCTAGGATTAGATAAATTAACTAATGCCTTTGGTCTTCTACTGCTCTTCCAAGGAATCGCTTCCCTTATTGGTCCACCAATAGCCGGTAAGTTGATTTATACTTAAATTTCCACAAACTAGGTACTCCGCGGAAAACAAATCTTAAATGCGCGATTTTTAGGTTTCCGTCGTTTTTATAATAGCTGCTCACTTGAAATTTTAATATTCTTAAGTATATTTAATCAATAAATAGGTTTTGCTTCGTCTAAACTAAAATTTAACTACCTAGTATTTTTCAAGCTTTTCAATGTTACTATTTATTTAAATTCTCCTGCACATTAAATTTCGTTTTCTAGCGCCTTAAAAAAAATGTTGACGTTAATAAGTTCATTCCTTGGGCTCCGAAGAACCTAAAAATTTGCAAAAAAAAATTTTCGCAAACCAATTGTACAAGGTTTATAAACAAAGAAATTTGGTTTTAACCTACTTATTTACTTATTTCGCAGTTTTAGAAACTTTAGCCAGAGCAATGAGCTATTAGCTAGATCAGTAATTTTGTTTACTGGCATCAGAAAAATTAAATTAATTGCTAAAATTGTATGTTTTTTTAACATCTTAACAATCATTGTCTTAAATATTCCAAAAATGTTCTGAAATTTTTAAGTTTCGACATAGTGCTGTAAAAATTTTGAGTGTGATACGCCGGATAAAAAATTCACGGGCCCAATGCGATCTGTGGGTTGCAGTTTGAAACGATCGTTGTGTTGTGTTGTTTGGATTTTTGCAGAGAAACAGAGTCTTGTTGGAAAATCGAACGTTTATTGTAACAAGTATTTAGTAAATCATTTAACAACGTTCCAAAACATCATTTTGGTGCACCAGCGCTCGGCGTTTTTACCCCTTTTTCGCCAAAATGAAGCTCTGTTGCCAGTGACTGAGAGTGGATGATAACCTCTTCGGACCTTATTTCGTTTTTCTAACGCTTCCCTACAACTATCAACAAACAGTGTATCATTTTAATTAGTTAATTCATCTCCAATAGTGACAATTTTCTCATCTGTAAACAAAATGCCGCGCTGGTCTCCATCCACGTGCCTCTAAAGCAAACGTTTGATTCTTTAGATTTTTTGCACCTAAATGCGTACTCAAATAAATGCTTTTAACATTAGATCTCTCTTTAGCATTGGGGATGTTTATCTGGTAAAATTTTCTGTTTTCGAAACAAACCTTTTTGAATGAGTTCCCGAATATTTAATAACTGCAGGAGTTCTTATAGCTAATGGACGTCCACTTCTCGATCGACATCTATCCTCCAACGCTCATAGTTATGTATTCTAATCGAACCATTAGAAGAATAACTCTTATTGTTATTGTTAATACTTTTAACAACTTCAAAATTTCATCTGCAGTCTTATTAAACTTCTGCAGCACTTTCACTGCAGTATGATTTTCTTTCGCACCCCTATCCATGCTAACGGTTCCACATCAAACTTTCAACTGACAAGCACTTAAGAAATGATGATCGCTGATTCTAAAAATATCTTTAGCAACCCTATTGATCCTGAAGTATTCAAGATATGATTTTTTTCAAGTGGGACAGAACTTAGGGCATGACAAAGTACAGCTAAAGAAACAAGCGACACAGTTTAAACTGTTAACGCAACTACAGTTTCTGTAAGGCATAGGATTGAATAACTAAAAGAAATTTTCGATATTCCAGGTGAACTTTACGACTTGCTTCAATCCTACGACCCCGGTTTTTATGTAGCAGGCATAACAATAGCAATCAGTGGTGTAATGCTTTTTGCCATACCTCCCATTCAAAGGTGGCAAGAATCCAAAAATCCCACTGCTCTTCCGGCGTCGCACGACGACATATAGCAATTACTGCATTCTAGTGACAGTTTGCTGTACCACACTATATAGCAGGATGGTGCCACTCCACATATCGGTACATATATAAATAAATTGGTATGTACAATACGTCCTCGGTGATTATCTGCAGTGCAGATGTTGCTACAAAATAGGAGCTGTGTCTGATTAGTAGTGCAATTAATTTGATAACACGTGTTCATGTGAACTTATATTAAAATGAAGGTCAGTAAATATACGCGAAATATTTGAAAACGTGATTTTAAAATATATCAACAGTTAATATATGCCTTTGTAAATAAATCCGCGTCTTATTACGTATCCACAGGACAATAAATTAATTAAGTGTTGGTAATTGGGTAAAAGTCGATTCTTGTTTCTTCCCAACAGAGTCAAATTTGAACAACCTCAGCGAAAATTATTTATTATTAAACAGTTTAAACTTCGACTTGATTGAATCAAATTTTTTAGCAAAATTCCATTACTGAAATTTTTTTGAAATCTACGACGCGACCAACAGTTCACGACCAATCGTGTGATTATCATAGTTTTTAAATACTATTTAACCATTAGTTTTTAATAGGTACGTTTAATCAATTGTGATGTAAATATAATTAATACGTGTAATTAATATAGATAAATATATTCTTGATATCATATTTACAATGTATACTAACTGAAGTGCATTTTTGATTACGACTGAGTATATAAAGTGGATTGTGTATATGTTTCTGAATGACTTTGTGGATGTTGAATGATGTTTAATGGTAAGTGAGTTGTCCAGGGATATATCACTTGCGTATTTCAACAAATTTTAGCAAGATTCGACTGTATCATTTTAAATTATGTGTTGAAATAATATTTTGTGTACCTGTAGCAAACAACCTACCGTCATTTATTTTTGAAGAAGTCTATTTTAGATACTAAAGAAGTGGTTTTGGGGTTTTAAATTCAGAGCTGCACCCTAAAAATTTGCGTGTAAAAACCAAACTATTTACAAAACATTACCAAGTAACGAGATAAAGCGAAAAAATAAATAATAAAATAAAGATTTTCAATGCGTGTTCACATTTAAGTAAAACTTTGATTCAAGCTTGAATTAAATTCATTTTCTTTACTGCAAGTCGAGTGGGATGCCCGCTTTGCAAACTCATTTGGTTGGGCCCTGTTGCAGCTTATTTTAAATCAACCAACTAAAAAAAAGCTAAGTTCCCAAAAAGTTTGCTAGTGCTGGTTTACAAATTTTGTAAAAATTAAGTTAATATGAATCACATATCCTGAGTTTGTTTTATGTGCTGCCAAATTTTCTTACATTGTAAAATTTGACTACACAATAATTGCCTCATAATATTGTCAACACGTTCATATACTTCGCAAAAATAAACAGAATAATAAAAGTTCGTATTTACATGAGTTTGAAAAGTATCTTTGACATTGTTATTTTGTAATGCAAATATTACATGTTTAGATAAACTTCACTGTTTTATTTGTCTGTTATTATTTGAACCCACAGTAAACATAATTTTGCGATGTTTATTTAAGATAACGCGGAAGTACCCACTCAATATGTCGATGAAATATTATTATAGGCAATGGTTCGAATAATTTAATTTAGTGGAAATTTGTTTTAGTGCAGACTTCATTTACCCCTTGTTTGCCGGTGCTCCACCTCCTTGTTTAAAATAAAGCGTTCGACGAACCTTTTAAACTCTGAATTGTACACGAGCACATGCTCTGGTTGTTCGCATTCGTTTGTTTCGATATTTATTTTTTAACCTAATTGCCAATCAACCTTAATTTTTTTTTACAAGAGGTAGTAGCTTAAATTATGCACAGGTGATATATTCTTAGACAATGTTTTTAACATGGAGCACGTGTATATTAAATATAATAAGTTTTTTACATAATGAAACCCCGTTTTCATTTTTAAAATGTATTGTATTTAATTAAATTAGACACATTTTGTTACTGTTCTGTATATACTGTTCTGGATCATTTTAATTTTATCATGTTGTTATATTTAAAATGATTTTTAAATTAATTCTAAAAAATAAAACTTGTTTTTAAAAGTTTCTTATTTACGTAACTGTCTTTTAGTGAAAACATTAACCATTGCCGTACATATAGTTGGATCGTACACTATATAGGTAATTGCAGGAACCATATTGGCAACCTAAAAAATAAAATGTGATTGCTTATTACTTAAATTAAAAATATTTCATACTAGGTTTAACACAAAAAATCACGAATCGATTTTAATTCATTTTTATTGTAGATCAACCATTTATTTAGAATAAAATTGCACTACTGAGCTAACTACGATGTTTTCTGCAATTTTTTTCGCTTAACGAATTACTTATTAGAAATTAGAACCTTAAACATTTTTGTGTATAGTTTTTGCTTAAGGTTTCTAACGTTTGTAGCACTGCTTAAAAACGAACCCCGAAACAATTTAAGCTTCCACCATTCGAATATTTTGTGACTAAATTGTTTTCAATTCCAAGATTTTAGTCATTTTTATTTTAAACGCATTAAACAACGTTAATTTTATGCAAAGCTTGACTTTTTATGTCATAGAACACAGTTTTTGCCTTAAATTCTAATAGAATTAAGATATTAACCATTTTTCTTATCTGGTTTCATAACACGTTTGGTTATAAATCTTGCAATAATGTTGGTGAGTGGTGACCCTCAAATTTTCCCAAGCGACCCCTTCAGGAATCGTTTAGGCACCTCTGACTTAGCTTGTGTTAAATCAATATAAAAATGAACCTACTTCTAAACCTAAAGGATCCATGATGACCAAAGAAAACGGAATTTTTATATCGGTCAACGAAGAGAGCATCACGCAAACATTTAAAAATGCTGCCGGGGACCAAAACACACAAGTCACTACTATTAAAATCGTAATTGCCTGCAAACGCAAATTTGCATTTTCTTTTATTCAAATACTTATCACCTAAACTTACCCTAGTGATGTCGCGGTGTTCAGTTGTAAATGCAATTGGTTTTTGGGAATGTAGAATTGCGTCTCTCAGACAGAAAAAGCTGAAAAATGAATGTGATTTTCATTCCGTAAAAACACATTGTTAACTTAATTGTACAGGGTGGACCAAATTCGAATATCTTACGGGGTATCTCAGTAACCGTAATAGTTAGCGAAAATCTGATTTTGGTCTCTTGGTTTTTTTTTTTGAGAAAATAACGCCTATGTAATCAAATTTTTTATATAGCTTTCCATTTTGGCACTACATACAAAAGTGAAGTTTCATCAGTTTTGAAAATTTACTATTGCATCTTTATTTATTAAAATAAAACGAAATGTTATAAAGGTTTTTAATACAGGTTTTTATGCTTAATTTAAAAACAAAATAAAAAATGTTCAGCGACCATGACTTTTGAGATATAAAGTAAACTTAAATTTTTTTAAATAGAAATCCTAGTTGGCCATGACTTTATATGATAAAACTTTTCAAAAATATATAGTTTTATATATTTTATGCAAAAAATAACCGAGATATGGCTATATTTTTTTAAATTCTACTATTAAAGTTTGCCATGATTTCGTAAACAAGTGATGTTTGCAATTACTAAACAACTAAACATAATTTCCAGGTCAATTCTGCAGTAGCCGCTACGTTTTTATCACTTACAATATAAACTTCTAACATATTAAACTTTTCAAAGTGTTCAAATTGAGCCATGTTCACTATACCCTCGACAATATCACAATAAACGGTTATAAAATACAAAAGAAAACACGGATTCCCTTAACGTTTAGTTAATAATTGCAACCATCACTTGTTAACAAAATCATGTCAAATTGATAGGAATATTTTTACAAAGTTAGCTATATCTTGGTTATTTTTTGCAACAACATATATAAAACTATATATTTTTGAAAAGCCAAAAAAACGCTCTTTTATATAGTTTAACTAGGGTATCCGTTTAAAATAACATGAGTTTATTTCATATATCGAAATTAAAGGTCGCTAAAAATTTAATTTTGTTTTTAAATTAAGCATAAAAATCTGTATAAAAAACCGTGATAACATTTTGTTCTATTTTAATAAATAAAGAAGTTAAAACAAATTTTCTAAAATGATGAAACTTCACTTCGTCTGTAGTGCTGTTTTGGAAAGCAATATAAGAAATCTGATTACATAGGCGTTCTTTTTTCAAAAAAATAGCCCAAGACACCGATATCAGATTTTCGCTAACTATTACAGTAGCCGAGATACACCGTAAAACATTCGAATTTGGTCCACACTGTACATACATTCAACAATTTAAGACGTTTTAATCAAAAACTATATCAGAACTCTTAAGCAACGGATCAAATACGAGTCGGGAACTTTTTTTTCATGCAGAGTGCGTACACCGCAGTTACAAGTTAAACCTGAAACTGCTGACGACTGGAAAAACTGTTTAAACGCTGATTTGGTTAAACGACTAGTTGCTCTTTGATTCGTACAACTTTTTCAGCGTGAATAATGCTCCTAACTATTATAAAAATGCCGACTTTTGCCTTTTAGAGGTAGACTGGTAGACTATAGATGGAACGATATAAACCTTACCTTATAGATAACGGAATAAAACCGCAGCCAACTAAAACAAAAGTATTGTAGCTCAATTGAGTTGAATTTATAATTCTCCAATCCAAGGTACACGTCGTTCCAGTAACATCGCAAGTAAACGAGCCCACACCCAGAAGTGGTAACACAGAAACCATAACAGAAATTAACCAACACACAAACATACTCCACACGTAAAACTTGAAGGACAATTCTGTACCTAAAAAAACAATCCATATGAACAAATTTTTAGAGTGTACCACACACTTAGGTACCTTTTATATTTGACTTTGTTATGCAGTAACGTTCAACGCTCATACAAGCAAAACAAAGAATTTGGAAAATTCCGAACACATTCCTCAAAAATGCTGATAGATGACAGGCTGTTGGACCAAATAACCAACTGCACCAATAAAAAATACATTAAAAAACGAAAATAATTTGTAATATCAACAAAATGGTTCCTATTTGCGCGTAGGTACTACAATAACTAGCATTGTGGTGGCATTTCCAAGACTTTACGTTTGTTAAAGTGTTATTTCTTACAAAAATTGTATTATAAAATATTTATTTTAAAGTATAATTTACATTAGTAGAAATAATTTTCGTTGGTAAATATAGAACCTGGTATGCATTTTCTTGAGACAAAAGTGCCATTATATTAAAAAGATTTATCTATACATTAATACGTTAAACTCACCTATATGTCTATTTTTATATTTAATTAACCTCTACTGCTAATGAAAAATAAAATAAAATTTTCTTAAATTTCAAAATAGAATCTTTAAAATTTTCAGCGTAACAGAATTATCACAAAATATTCATCATACTTGCAACAAACTCAAAAATAGTTATTTATGTATCAAGGCCAAAAAGTACGTTTTGGCCGAGGTGCATATTACATTTTTTTTGCGATCGAATTAAAAACAATTTAAATTTTTAGTGATTTTCAAAATTATAGGATAGAAACTACGTGAATTTCTGTCACTGACAGATGACGGCGTATGTACTGCATTACCGGCTCTCTCCTTAGCAACGGCCGTAAAAGTTACTTTTTCGGCCGTTGCTAAGGAGAGGGCCGGTAATGCAGTACATAAGCCGTCATCTGTTAGTGACAGAATGTCACGTAGTTTCTAACCTGTAATTTTGAAAATTACTAAAAATTTAAATTGTTTTTAATTCGATCGCACAAAAAATGTAATATGCACCTCGGCCAAAACGTACTTTTTGGCCTTGATACATAAATAACTATTATATAACCTGGAATATAAAGCAGATGTTGATAAGAATGGAAATCCGGATAGCACACCTCGTCCTAAACAAGCAAGACAATATGCCAACAAAAATAAATAACTCCTGGCGATCAGGAGGGAACTTCGTAGAAACGCTAATAAAATCCAAATGTTCAAACAAGCTCCAACTACCCCTGCAAATAAAGTGTAATAAAACTTTCCACACACACAAATATTTCACACTTACCAAATATTATTAAACACAATCCAAGTAGTGTTTTGTGTGAAGCGTCTAATATATCAAAAGCGCACTGAATATTCTGGGATTCCATGTTTGTTGTGAGTGTGCAACTGGTAGTTTCTGGTTAACTGTCGTCAGGGTTCAAAAAGCAAAAAACAAGTTTAAATTTGATGCTTCAAGATGCCTATTTACTCTGCATAATAATATGCGCTTTCTAAAAGCAGTCGCACAAATTGTGCAACAGACCATATCAAACACACTTCGTTCATAAAATTTTCTGTCATTAATATTTTTTTATAACTATACAGGGTGATTGATTGAGACTGGTACTTAAAAATATATAAGAATGAAAAAGGGTATGGATCTGAAATTTCGGTTATGACCATAATGGCATCTGATCTGTTTATTGAAAATATTTTCAAGATGGCGACACTTCCGGAAATACCGGAACTTGACGTCTACTTTCTTATTTCAAATACAATAGTCTATTTTTTATTGCGTATTTTGATTTAAAACGTTATTTTACAGGGTCTTTTTTAGCATTCCCTATACCTAAGTGCAGTCATTTTTTAGATTTTTGGACTTTTTTGAAAATTTTTTGATTTTCATCGTGATGCTTCATATTATCAAACGCCGTCATTTTTGAAGAAAAAATGCTTAAATTTAGACCATGCCTAGAAGAAACCTTGGAGTACATCCTGAAATTTTTGCAATCAATGCAAGGTGTCCAAAATTTAATTTTCTCTTAATACAACTTCAGACCACTAAAACTCGTTTTTTTTTTCAAATACAATGCCCAAACTTTTTTTTATTTTCTAATGCAAAATTACATTCTCCATCAATCCGTATTAGCGTTTCCTGTACCTATCTGCAAGAATTTTCGAGTTATTAAGAATTTTTGGTAAAGTTAAGAGAAATTGCAACATTTTAAATAGTAGGCCTTGGAAATGACAACAAATGCCAATACTTAATAACCGTCAACCACTTTTATCGCGTTTGTCTGGAGTATCCATGAAAATGGATTATCAAGAGTATTCAAACACGGATATTTTAAATTTATTTTACATTCATGGACAATTTCACAAGATTATTGAAAGTGCGAACGAATAGTTGTGCATTTTTAATGTAGCTTGTACAGCATAGTATGTTAAACCCGAGTATTGCGCTGCCAATCGAATTGACCGCTAAGGATGGTCATTAAAATATCCCAGGATGTTAACTTCATTAGTTTCATTATTTGTCACACGCTTAGGTCGAATACTAGCAGATTTCACTCTTCTAAATTTAAAAAAAAATTGATTCTACTCAATGAAATTTCTGTCTGGTCATTACAGTCAAAAAAGGATAACTCTCACTGAACACACGGCAAGTTCTTTCAATAATCTTGTGACATTCTTCATGAATATAAAATAAGTTCAAAATATTCGTGTTTGAATACTCTTGATTTTACGTTTTCATGGATACTTCAGACAAACGCGATAGAAGTAGTTGACGGTTATTAAGTATTGGCATTTGTTGTCATTTCCAAGGCCTACTATTTAAAATGTTGCAATTTCTCTTAACTTTATCAAAAATTCTTAATAACTTGAAAATTGTTGCAGATAGGTATAGGAAACGGAAATACAGATTGATGCAGAATGTAATTTTGCATTAGAAAATGAAAAAAAAAAAAATTGGGCATTGTATTTGAAAAAAACGAGTTTTAGTGGTCTGAAGCTGTATTAAAAGAAAATTAAATTTTGGACACCCTGTAGGTAATGCATCGATTGCAAAAATTCCAGGATGTACTACAAGGTTTCTTCTAGGCATGGTCTAAATTTAAGCGTTTTTTCTTCAAAAATGACGGCGCTAGATAATATAAGCATCACGATGAAAATCAATATTTTTTTTTTAAGTCCAAAAACCGACAAAATTACTGCACTTGGGTATAGGGAATGCTAATGAAAGTCCCTTTAAAATAACGTTTTAAATCCAAATGCGCAATAAAAAATAAACCATTGTATTTGAAATAAGACAGTAGACGTCAACTTCCGGTATTTCCGGAAGTGTCGTTATCTTGAAAATATTTTCAATAAACAAATCAGATGCCATTATGGTCATAACCAAAATTTCAGATCCATACCCTTTTTCATTCTTTATATATTTTTAAGTACCGGTCTCAATCAATCACCCTGTATATTAAAAATCCGTGATTTAATCTGATTTGTCAGACTTGCACCAGAAACTTTCTTGTAAGATTAAGCTCTTTGAACCATGGGACTTGCATTACAAGTTTTAAGCTTTCGAAATTTCACGCATCTACCTAATTTATTTGTCTATATTGGTTCGTTGATATTCTTATTCCCAATTTCTGTAAGCACTTTTTTCATTAATATAAAACGGATGGTCTTTCCAGATTTTCGATATTGGTTCCCGTGTGTAACAGCTTCCTTGATGAGATTATAAGGTTGCATGACCCGGACAGACTCAATTTTACAGATATTCAAAAAAAATGCAAAAAAAAAATGCAAATGCTATCGTGTTTACACTTTTTCCATTTCTCATAAGAATGTTAAAATCGTAATTTAAATTATTCGGGGGCTTGTAATCGTTAACTGATGATTATTTAGTGTGAGAATAACATGTGTTTCGTTATTTATTTATTTGTTAACTGTCCAAAGTGTTTTGTGACTGAATTTAACAATTTTCCAGTAATCTAATACTTCTAATATTTATTAAGACAAATTACTCCATAGCTCTGTTATTGATAAGGATAAGAGAATATAATTTGTTTTTGTATTTTTTGAACTGTCCAAGGCATTATAATACCTAATTCAAAAAATAATATTTCCACAAATGTCACATTTTTAGTCGACACGAATTGTTCCATAGCTCTGTTATTAGTAAGGATAAAACTTGATTTTTATATTTCTTAAACTATTCAAGGTGTTCAAATCTACATTCAAAACTGTCTCATTTAAAACCAACATTACTCAGAAATACCTAGTGCTCACTTTGTGTATAATGTTGTCAGGTGTTAAATCTATTATTAGTTGTATTTAAAACTTTTTTCTTTTGTTGTAATTATAACTGTATGATAAAATGGTGGTGTTTGTTTTGGAAGTAAAATTTTATGCAATCATTCTAGAGCAAGAGCCAAAAGGAAATGCTAGAAGATTGGGTGCAATAAGGTAATTGAATCAACCAGGAATAACAATTTGCGATAATATTACCACAGTATTACATACACCAAAAGATGTGTTTATTATTATTTAAAAGTAATTCTACACGCTCATTAAAATATGACCAAAATTAGTTCAAACATAATTTTGAGCATGGATCTAGTTGCTCTTTAAGGTAGCAAAGTGTTTTTTAATTCACACATTTTTATAAAATTTTGGTAGCATCTTTACAAACTGTTATCCTTATTCAAATAACTAAACCTTTTTTTTAAATTAGTCGACTTTGGATTCAAATGCAAAGAAATTTAATAAGTTGCCGATTATGTAAACTTATACAATGTAGTTTGTTTGCTATAACTTGAAGTATTTAATATATTTATTTTATAGATCTTTTGTCAGTATACTTCAGGCTTTAGCTATGTCGACGTCACGATACATTGGAATTATCAATCTTTTAAAAAAGGGCCTAGTTTCTTACAACACAGTACCACTACTTAGCTGTGATGGTTTATGCGAAATGAAGAATCGTTGAAATGAACTTGTGGACAATATTGATGACATCTTTTTCGATTAGTTTAATGTGCAAGTCGATTTTTTTCTTTGGTGTAATTTTATAAATCACTGAAATTCCTGTGATTTTTTTTTAAGTTAATGCGCGGTGGAAACCTTATCCTTCAATGTCGACTAGGAGAATAATTTTTTGTAAATGTGGATTCACAACTGATGAAAAAACATTATATTTAACAAAGACGAGTCCAGCACGCCATAGTCTCTAAACTCTAAAACAATGAGCCATTTGCCGATGCAGCAACGAGAGGGTAAGCAGATAATCATTATTTAAACTATAAATAACGTTCGTAACAAGTTTAACGCCATTCGCTTAGATTTACATATTTTTCCATTTTTCTTTATAAAAGTGCAAAGCCATTTATTTCTTTAGTTTTGATTTTAGATAAATAAAGTTTTAGTCGTCATATATAATTTGTGTAAAAAACCCGATTATTTAAACATATTTACACTATTTTTTCACTTCCGGTTTCACCGAAAATGACCCTAACTTTGTTAGTTCAAAATGAACACCCTGTATACTTTAACATTTTTGGAAAGAAGAAGCAATTTGGGATACAATAGCATTAATTTGGTTAATTTTTATAACCTCAAAAATAATTTGTGGACGAAAATTATTTTTTTTTATTTAGTGTGCTGTGACCTGCATAAATTAAAGTGCCCAAAAAAATGTTTGTAAATTTTAATTGACGTTTAAGTTAGGTACTTTAATCTGCTTTGAAAGTTGTAGAATCGCTTTTTTAACAGAAAGTCAATTTTTTTAAATGGAACAGTACTGGTACATGCGGTTATTTAAATAGAGTGTTTTCTGACGGATTTAACAATACCAATAACTTATATTTGTGTTAATAGGCTACTTCGAAAACTTTAAAAATAGTTGTTCGGCATTACAAGCTGCACAATAGTGCATTATTTTCATAATGAGTCTGTTTTTTCAGAACTGGCATGGAACTTGTTATTTTAAATATAACACCCTCTACGTTTTAACCTTTTATTGAAGATAATTTATTTCAGAAACTTAAATAAAATTAATATCTCTCGAGTTATTGCAACTTTTATATTTTTTCGAAAAAATAAAATGTACACACAAATTATTTAATACCGTCGTTATTAACGTAGTTACAAAAGTTGTTTGGTATCACGAACTGTGTAATTCTGCATTATTTTTAAATATACAGAGTGTTCAGTTTTTAAGAACCTACATGCAACTTTGTTATTTCAAATACAACTCCCTGTATGTTTTAACGTTTGTTTATAGATTATTCAGTTTGGAAATATACATAAAAGTTGTTATTATAAAAGACTGAATAATAAGACTTGATAATAATATTTCGTTTTATCTTGATATATATTATATATGTTATTGTAAATACATACAATATTTATTTTATTAAATCCATTCTTTTAAATATCTAGTACAGTTCTTGTTTAAATTTAAAAAAACTAAATTATACCTGTACAATTGTTTTAAATTACTTTACAATCGATGAAAAGTTTATTACATATTGGCAATAAGAATGTCGTTGTCTGTTACCATCACATTTTAATTGGTTGTATATAACTATTAGATGTTTGGTATATCCATCAATGTGCTGAAGTGATGGACCACATGGAATAATTCCGATCTGGATTATTACGATATTGAACATGTAGTTGCTGATACCGGGAAATGGTTACAGATTCTCGTCTACATCCTGTACCTACTATCAAACTCATGGAAGAAAAATGTATGTGAGTTTAATTCAAATCAGTTGAAATTTAATGAAAAATCAATTCCATATTAATTATTATATTATAAGCGTACAATTGCTGGCTTGTTTTATGTATGATATAGTTTAATGGTATTAAACTTAATCTGGAGTTGCTTAGAAATTAACTTAATTATGCTAATATTCATTATTCTTTAATGTCTGTCTTATTATTATTGTTATTGGTACCTAGTTGTCCTTTTTAATTGTTCTTTGCTTTATATTTATCAATGTTTTTTAGGGATGTTAAGATTGTAGTATTTTACAAATTGCTTAACACACATCACCACATCAGCGTAGCGAGGGTAAATGGCCCCGGAGCATTGTTTTTTTTTCGCCCCCCCCCCCCCTCTTGTCCGTATTTTTATAGTAGTTTGTGAGTTTTAAGTAAAATGTGATGATAATGAGAATAAATTTTAATAGTATAACGGCATTTTAGTTTTCTGGATTTAAATAAATGAAATAAACGCAAAAATATTTTGTCTTCGCGGCGCCCCCCAATACTGGCGCCCGGAGCATCAATATCCCCCTACCCCCCGTCGCTAAGCCACTGGTTGTTTGTTACTTCAATTCACTTTATAGACTATAGACTCTATAGTATAGAGCAGGGGTGGCCAACCTGCGGCTCGCGAGCCACATGCGGCTCTTTGAAGGATTATTTGTGGCTCTCGATAAATGTACCCGAGTTCCCTTTTCAGTTTTGTGCTATTATATTTTAAAAAATTATGATCGTTCCGTATGTGTTTCAAAATGTCTTTTAAATTACTGACAACAAATATGAAAGACTAAGTGCAACGTTGTAACAAATTTCATTTCCGTGCAAGTTAAGAATGATGAATGATATGACTCATCGAAAACTGCGCGAACGAACATAAACAGTGGCGTAATCGTCCGTAATCGACCGACTCCAAATCGATTTTGACCGATCAGTATTAACTAACCAGCATCTCAAAGAATTACTGAGAAGTGCTGTCACCAATTATTCACCAAATTTTAAAGAATTATCAAGAGAAGTAAAATAAATGTGTTTAATTTTTAATATTTAAATTTAATACACATATATTGTACTTTTATTTATGTTTTCAATAAATATAATTTCTGTAAAAAAAAAATTAATACCTTTTTTGCATACCTTTTAAATACGTATTTAATTGCGGCTCGCGAAAAATTTCAAATTTTAAAAAATGGCTCGGACTATCAAGGAGCTTGGCCGCCCCTGGTATAGAGTATTCAATAATATTAAACCTGCGAACCTGCCCATAATGTTACGGTCTAACTATAAAGAGCGGCTAGTTTAATTGTGTCTGTTAAGGTTTATTTACTTATTATTAAAATAATATTACTGTTGCAGTTATTTCTATGAAAATAAGGAAATGGCAACAAGAAATAATGGGACCTGCATGTGAAAAACGAAAAGGATAGGTGAAAAACGTAATGGAAACTGCATGTTAAATTGTTGGATTATTAATACTATTCATTTATTAATATAAATAATCACTTTATTTCAAAGTATTTTCTCTAAAAATGCAATGATAAGCTTTAAAACTAATTCTTTGATAACTTAATCGTTACACCATTAATATTTTTTAAAATTTGTATTCACATTTAGAACTATATCATTCATAAATTTGTTTTTGAATAATAAATATAATATGGTTTAACTCTTATCGAATTTTTACTAATAAAAGTCTTTGGGCCGCGAAAGCATTATCAAAAATATATAAACGTTCAAGTCTTTTATACAAAAATAAAATAATCTTTAGTTATAAAGCCACATGAACAATTTTAAAAAGAAAGTAATGTTGATATAAACACTATTTTTTTTTCAGAATTGACGGTATCTCCGTAGCTGCCAAATTGCAGGTCCTTACAAATCCTCATACGTATTATACCACATTTTAGTGTTAGTGCAATGAAATACTCACAGTTGTGTACAGATATTTACACCTTTTCCTGTTTTAAGCACTGATTGTGAACTATATATTTTTATGAAAAAAATACCAGAAACGAAATTATTAAAGAGAACAATTAAAAGATTCAGAAGTTTGTACCACAATTGTAATTAGCAATGGTAAAATGTTATTAAATTTTTAAAAAATATAATGCAAAGGTTATTAAATGTATAAAGATTGTAATGTAATTTCACAACCAGGACATATAATACCAGTTTCATGTATTGTGTTATTATAGTAAAGTCTATGGTATACTTTTTCACAAGTCTTTATCCAAAACTAAGCAATGTACAAAGGAATATCAACAGTTTATTGTTTATGCCAGTGGTGTCCAACCTTTTTAACTCGATGTGATCCAATTTAGAATTTAAAAATTTTAGGCGAGCCACATATATAAACCGAGATAAACCGGAGCATCCCGAAGAGTGCTTCGAGTGATGCACGCTGTTTTCGATCAAAAATATTCCTGGTTAGTGGCGTCGCAAATTTACCGAAATTTTTTTTTTACAAATCGTCCAAATTAAATACCAATACTCAATGTTTTTCCCTTCTACATATAAAAGAAATGTCACCGGCTGTGACTGAGTTGATAAAATGATTAACATCAAAAGTTGCCACGAGCCACGGGTTGGGCACCACTGGTTTATGCAAATGTGTTGGGTTTATATGTTAATAAAATATTTGCAAAGTTACTATTAACTTTGTTGTATTATTTTCTCCTAATCCTAAAAGTGTTAAAGCATTGTGTTTTTATTTCATCATAATGCAACAACCGCCGCATAAGATGTATTCCAATATATCAAATAACAAGAAAACTGCAAATACAGTTCCAAAATTGCAAAAACTGTATAAAAATTTTAGTTAGCTATTCATCATAAGGGGGGCAGCCCTTCCTTGTAACATTAGGATTAGGGTACCTTTGTAACATCGCAAACGATTACCTGCGAATTCTGTGATCCTAATACTTCAATCCAATTTTTGGATCTAAAATTACAATTTGTAATGATACCTGTGCTTTCACAAATTTAACCTTTTTTTCTTTCCTGTGATCCTAGTGCCTAAAACTTAAGAAAATTTCCTGCCTTGCATAAAATTTCATTAGAAGTATTAGGATCGCAGAAGTGTAAAGAGAAATTACTTGTTTATCGCCGCGTTATGATTTTTAGGATGAGAAATTTGGTTGGAGTATTAGGATCACACAAGTATGAAGAAAAATATCTTAATTATCGCCACTTTATGATTTTCGTAAAGAGAAATTTGATAAAAGAATTTGGATCCCAGGAGTTAAATGGGATCGTTTATTGACGTTACAGGGTAAGGCTGGCCCCCTGATGTTAAATAGCCCGACTTAAATTTTTATACCGTTTTCTGCAATTTAAGAGAAATTTGTGCAGTGTTCTTGTTCTTATACTAAAATGTGGATTTCCGCGCCAAATGTAATATAACAGATGTTGAATGACAAAACAAATAAGGATTAAACAATTCACTTTATTTATATCAAACATTAAATTTGTACATATTTATTTATTCAATGGATGTTTTGTTGCAAAATTATACTATATTAAGATTTTTTAAATACAGATACATCTAACAGGATAAACTGCTACTGTTAAACGGGAACTCTGCACACAACTGCAACGCAGGAATACCAAAACACTGCTGCGCCTTTCGTGTCAAAGTGACAATAAGCGACATTAGGATAGGAGGCAGTTGCCACAGCATAATTCTAAGGCACTACAGATTTTTGTCAGCACGCAATTTGTAATTTGCTTAATTTTCAGTTATTGGAAAACTAATTAATATTGATTACATTTGTAGACAGAATTTTTTTCTCTACAAAAAACCTAATTGCAATTTTTTTCTAAAATAATTAGGGAAGATAATATACAACTTTTAAAATTGTACCATTAAAATCACTATGTTGTGTGATCCAATTCTACACCCTGTTTAGCAATTTTCTGTCTTCAGTCGTGTTGATTTTGATTAGATTGAATTATGGCCAATGGTCCAGTATAGCTGAATGCCAACCTATTACTTAAAATTAACATGTGCAATACCATTACGCATATGGGACTTTATCCAAAACCTTGGTTCTTGATTATTTGAAAACTACGCTGGTCTACTGTGCCGTGTTCAGAGTTCATGTTTAAAAGTATGGAAACGTTTATGCCGATATTTAATCAAAGAGTGCATTCGAAGTGTTTAAATAATATAAAATCTATTTCACAGTATAATAAAATAGTAAATTAAATAAAAATAACCAATGTGCATACGAAAACTAATTAAAGTCGTTATTTAAACTCGTTGAGGTTCATACTTACTATTGTGAAAATAATATCTTAAAAATTAATTACACATATAACGACTTTCAAATTTGCATGAAAAATGGGAAAAGTGCAAAATAGTCTTTGCGTTTTTTTCGCGAATCTACAAAATTTTAAACTAAAGCGAATTACTTAAAGCTTCTTATTATAAATGTAATGTATGGCCGAAATAATGATTATTAGCACTCAAAACATTTTAATTACGAATTTAAAAGTTGCAGAGACTTGGCAAATTTGAAAACTTTTAAAAAAGGGTTATAAATTATTTTTTATCAGTTTCTGAACGTGTTGGTATAGTCTTTTTAAATTGATTATAAATGGTTACAACATTACAAACAATAATCCCACTTGCAAATTGTTGTTTTCAATTATTTGTACAATATATTTTGTGTTTGTAAAGAGAAATACATTTTTTTTAATAGTTTTTGATTTGATGGGTCCCTAGACAAACGTAAGCCCTGGGCTTCAGCCCAATGGTAAATCCAACCCTGGCTGTGAAAGTTTGTTTTAAAAAAATATTAATTTGCATAATTTGTTCTGAAAAAGTTATAAAAACAGGTCCTTAAGCCCTGTTAAACGGCCCTGCATATGATTTCATAATTTTAAAACGGCCAAGTGTTTGTTTAAAAACATATTGTCCCCAGTACCTATATTAGCAATATTTTAAATTGCGCAGGGCTGGTTTTTATAATTTTTTTTAACAATTGATACAAAATTGCTTTTAAACGGACCTGTTTGTAATTTCCTGCGGCCTGTGTTGTTTAAAAAATTAAACTTGAAGTATTTTGTCTTAAAATAAAGAAATCGCAGAGCTGGTTAGTTTTAGCTGGGTAGCCTTTGGAATTTGGAGCGTTTTATCTAATTTACAAACTTTTTAATCTCCTTGTACTTAAGATTTTTATATTTAGATCGTTCGGTATACTCTACGATCTACGCTCTACGAAGCTACAAAATTTGTAGATTTATCTCAATTATATTGCCACTAACATTCAATATTAAAATAATATTCCCACTGTACCCTGCTAACTTTAAAGCCAGACCTGTACCTTTTAGCATGTATCAAACAATCTGCATCTCGATAATGTGTTACTTTCCCGGTATCAACTGTCTATCATTAGGTGTGTTTATACATTGTGTCGATGCTGTAAAATGATTTTAAACGAATATCGGTATCTATTTTTGCCATGGTCCTAATTGCCAACCCATTTCCTAAACTTGTTTTGATCGCTATTTAACAAAAGTGTTTTTAAAAAAATGGTCATGAGCTGTCAATTGCTACAAAATTTAAACTTCAGCATTTCTCGTAACGCGTCAGCTGTAATATTTTTTTTTCCACAGAACAAAATAATTAAAATATGTATTCAAAAGTGCAAACTATAGAAATTTATTTACCTTACAACTTGTATAAAAATTTATCTCGAAAAACCAAAACATCATTTTTACTGACTTATACAATTTCAGAAATAAAAAATACGGCTTCCAATCACTAAGAAAACAATTAGCCTTTGAATGTTTTATTTATTAAACAAAACAGTTATAATTATTATAATTACATACTTTTTCCTGTACCCCAATAAAGCTTAAACATTTAAACCCACACACGTACACCAAACCCTCTATGATTCCTAAATTTAACGAAATCAGTTTTATTCACTACTCACAATAAAACTAACTAACACTTTATAAAATACAAATTCATTTCTGCATATTATTACATATAAAATAAAAAAATGACCACTGGAAATAGATAATATCCTAACGTAGTCTCTAACGATTTAATAAACCTATTTCAGACTGAAAAATGTATTATTAAATATGTGGCGACCAGATTAAATTTTACAACAATATGAATAAAAACTGCTAACTTAAATTAACATTTTTTAAAGTTTCCCCATACAAAATTCGTATATATTATTCAGGAAAGTTCTATGATTAAAACAGTGCTACGAGTTCTTTAACATCAAAAGATAAATGAAAACTTTTCCATTTCTTTTCGAATCATTAAGTTTTTGCATCTTTTGCGTTAGACTATTTTGAGACACACTGTATTATGGAAAGTGTCTCAAGTATTTCAGGCTGTTTTCGAAATTTTGAAACAAAATTGTGTTAACATTTTTGACTCATTTTGTGGTTTGAAATCTCAACACTAAATACTTGATTGAAACTTATTTACAAAGCTAAAAATTGAATTAAAAATAATAAATTGTTCAATACACAAAAACAGTACCCATAAAATGTACTCATTGAAATAAAAATTACATAAATTATTCATTAAATATAACAATTACCACATTTCAATCAATCAACTGCCCAAATTTTTAGAACCTGTGGTTTAAAATTAATGAATCTGTATTTTTTTTATCTAATATTAATCTGATGGTACAATAAGTTTTATAACAAATAGTTTTAAGTATAAAATACTTTTAAAATGCTTATTATATTATTGTAGGTTAAATAAAAATATGATGAGTACACTTAAAAGCATTTACATGGTTTTAATACAAAATATTTAACCAAAAAGTTGAGATGCATTTTTTTTTATAAATTTTAAATTTGAGTTATTACTTATTTCGATTGAATTTTAACTTTTTTTAATGCCACACGTGACAACTTTAATTGGCACATCTTTCATGAAATGTGCACTTGGAATGGTATCTGTTATCCATCTTTTGTAGTTCTTTTCAAGTACTTCTCTCGTACTTCATTGGGTGCATGTACATCATCCATTAGAATATCAATTGATTCGTTAAGCAACTTCTCGTGTTCTAGAGTTTCATTCTATTCCAAAAATATACAGATTAACAATTAATAAAACAATTATGTATTATTATCGGATATATGACACCATTAAACATAAAAGTTTGACCACAATTAGCCTACATTTGAGGACCAAGACAAATCGTTGTATTTAAAACTAAAATTCAAAATTTAACTATCGGTAACTTAGCAACATCAAAGTTGTTATTATGGAAATAGTATTTGATCTGTTACCTCTAACCGAGCATTGTGCAATTGGATTTTTGTTATTTAATCAGGCACCTGAACACAAAACTCTTATGTTTTAGTTCACTTCACCAAAAACAAAATTTCATTCGTTTTGTTTAAAACCGTCCACTGCAAATAATAAGTATTTAATTGCGCCTACGTTGTCTAAATTCTTAGTAATTTTGGAATTGAAATTAACACTGTACTTTTTACTGTGTATGTCTTAACCCATTTCCATTAGGGGCACAAGCACAACATGTACATTTTTTGGACAATTTATTTATTTTTTTACTACTAATTTTTACTACTAAAAAATTCGAAAAAAAATTAGCTCTAAACGATTCAATAATGTCTTTCTGATTTCAATTTCACCCGCTGGTTTTGTTTGTTTTTTCAATTTTGTTCTTAATCTCTGCTTTTAAGTAGCTAAATTTATGTAAGTATTTTCCAATTTTTTTTTGCCTGTACCTTACAGAAATTTGTTTGCTAAATTATTAGATCTTTATATGCATACTTCCTAAGCATTTCTCTTATTCAATTTTCTTGCGTAAACAACCTATTAAAGATTATTATTTAAAAATGCATTGTTTTACGAATAATCTAAAACTATAAAATTTAATTACGTTCAACATTTCAATCATACACAAACATTTAATTTACACTACCAACGAAAGCAATTTAATTAAAATTTAATGCTTTACTCGTATGGATTGTAAAATTTTCACAAACAATAACAAATTTATTACTTTATAACCGTATTTGTATTGCGAACAGAAAACATTTTAATTGACTAAACAAAAGCTTTGAATTAATGCGATTCTATTTAAATCAACACCGTTACGCAACTTTTGTATTTTTGTTTGTTTCGCGAAACAATGGCCAACAATGCTATAAATTTTGTCACAAATCGACAAAGCATTCTGCTTAAGATTTATAAAGACTAAATTTAGTATCGCAACATAGGACCCAGACTAAACTAAATATATATCGGTTTGAAATACATTGTCTAGGTACTGCAATGTAATTAATTAGGATTTTAATTATTCTTGTGCCCATTTCATAGCTGAGCCAAACATTAAAGACGATGAAAATAAGTTGCATTTAATGTAATTTGTGTTTTTACAAACGGACATATTAAATTAACAATTTTAAAAATTTACCAAACCACCCACCCCGATAACAAAGCGAAAGGAGGAAGTGCTATCATTATAAAAGATAATATCAATCATTTTGAAGAGTGCCATATTCAAAGCGCAGAAATTCAGCTTACAGTGGTTGGAATTAAGTCCATCAAGCAAAAACTGACTATAGGTGCCTTATATTGCCCACCAAGATATAACCTTAAGAAATTAGATTATAAAAACTTCCTGCGGCATATGGGCGACAGATTCATTTTGGGAGGCGACCTCAACGCGAAACACGTTGAATGGGGATCCAGGCTTACAACAACGAAGGGAAAAGAACTGAGAGAAGCCATTAGGGAAATGGGCTGTACCTATCACTCCACAGGTAAGCCAACCTACTGGCCCACAGATCTAAACAAAATTGCAGATCTTCTCGACTTCTTTATATCAAAAAGAGTTTCCCCAAACTTTATTGATATTGCAGAAAACTTTGACTTAGACTCTGATCACTCCGCAATAATTCTAACTCTGAGTGAAAAAGTCATAAAAAAGAAGAACAGACCAACATTGGCAAACAAAACTACGGACTGGATGAACTTCAAAACAGAACTAGAAAATAAGATCAATTTAAATATACAAATGCAAACTTTGGAGCAACTAGAAACAGAAGTGGAAAAGTTCAACAGTGTTATACAACAAGCGGCATGGAACAGCATCAAAGAGTACACTCACAGATCAATAGCGAACAATTACCCCAAGGAGATCAAAGAACTGGTTAAGGAAAAAAGACGAGCAAGACGAAGATATCAACAAACAAGAGATCCCGCCGACAAAAATATACTTAATAACAAAACCCAACAACTCAAAAGGAAAATTCAAAAATTTAAAGAAGAGTCAATTAATAAGTTCTTGGAAAATCTAACAGCCGATAAAAAACGGAATACTCATTATGGAAAGCAACGAGAAAACTTAAAAGGCCGATTACTCAATCTCCACCAATAAGAAAGCCAGATGGTACCTGGGCAAGAGACAATAAGCAGAAAGCCGAAACTTTTGCCGATCACCTTGCCGAAATATTCAAACGTAACGACATCCACCCTGATGCCTATATACACGAAACTGAAAACGTTAAAGACACAGAAATTGAACTAGTAACTCCCAAAGAAGTGGCCAAAGAAATTAAGACCAACATAAATCCCAGCAAAGCTCCAGGGTTTGACCTTATCACCGGTGAAATTTTAAAACAACTCCCATAAAAAGGCATAGTCATGCAGTGTTTAGACTCAGACACGTTCCTAGTTCCTGGAAAGTAGCAGAAGTCATAATGATACAAAAGCCAGGCAAACCACCAAATGAAGCCAAATCGTACCGGCCTATATCACTTTTACCGATCATCTCCAAGTTATTCGAGAAACTGTTTCTAAAGATACTACAACCCGTAATAGAAAGGAAAAACCTAATACCAAACCATCAATTCGGCTTTAGACACAGACATTCTACGATAGACCAAGTACACAGGATAACGGACGTAATAGAAAAGGCATTAGAAGAAAAATTAATCTGCTCTACCATCTTCCTTAATGTGGCTCAAGCTTTCGATAGGGTTTCTCATGAAGGACTGATACTGAAACTAAACAGAATACTACCAAAACAATATGTAGAACTGTTAATGTCATATATAACAGATAGATTGTTCAGAATAAAGCAAGAAAACGAATATTCTGCACTGAAAGAAGTGAGAGCAGGAATCCCTCAAGGCAGCGTCCTGGGCCCAGTCCTCTACTTACTGTACACACATGATTTGCCGCAACTGCAAAACATTACAACAGCCATATTTGCAGATGATACTGCAATCATGGCAGTAGGTAAAGATACAGAAGAGGCAGCGATAAAACTGCAGAATGCATGTAATAGAATCAGCAATTGGATGAGCGAGTGGAGTATAAAACGGAATGATCAAAAATCTACTCACATATACAGGGTGTGTATAAATTGGCGGAAGCGCTACACGTGACGATGTTCTTCGTAAAATTCTAAGTCGAAAATCTTGATACAAAAATATTGTACCATGCTTCCTATGGCCTCAGGAACCATTTAAAGGAAAAAAAAAATTGGCAACATTGCATACATTGATTTGCGTTTGGACATTTTTTTATCAGCAATTTTTACTTAGGTATTAACAATTTTTGTTCGAATTGAAAGCCTTCAGTTCGTAAACATAGCTGAAAACTTTTGGGTAGCGTAAAACACAAACTAGAAATAATTACGAGAAAAACAGAGATGACAGCTAATGACAATGTTGCCATATGTATTATTTTCATTCAAATCAGTGATTTACATATTTTCAACACCAATTTTTGAAAGGAAGAACACAATATCTAGGAAAAAATACTATTCGAAATTTATTTTTATCCCAAATTGCAGCTATTTCATTTGCAAGTATTAAATAATAACGCTTATTAAAGGACTAAATGTCAAAACTTTGAGGACCTCTTGCAGACACAGCAAGCATGGTACAACATTTTCGTATCAAGATTTTCGACTTAGAATTTTACGAAGAACATCGCCACGTGTAGCGCTTCCGCCAATGTTTACACACCCTGTATTTTACGAATAAAAAACTTACACAAATTCCAATAACGATTAATGGGAACGTCGTCCCGAATAAAACGACAGCCAAGTATTTAGGCATGACTCTTGACACGCGACTGAGGTGGAAGCCACATATAAAAATAAAAAAAGAAGAGCTAAGTATAAAATACAGAAAACTGTATTGGCTTCTAGGACGACGATCCCAATTATCGCTGTATAATAAAATTATTATCTATAACCAGATACTAAAACCTGTCTGGATTTATGGCATTCAGTTGTGGGGATGTGCCAAACAGTGCAACATCAAGAAAGTACAGGTATTCCAAAATAAAGTTCTTCGTAACGCAGTTGACGCGCCATGGTACGTGAGAAACAAGGACATTCATCGTGATCTCTCTATTCCAGAGGTATCTAGCGAAATTAAACGCTTTGCTAAAAAACACGCAACGCGACTGCAAAACCACATAAACCCAGAGGCAATACAACTGCTAGACAGCCATGGGTTGGTTAGAAGATTGAAAAGACAAAAACCGTTTGAACTTGTTTAGTGTAGGATTAGTTTATTAGTGAATCAGAGTGCGTCGGCCATCTTCAGGACACCGATGGGTGAACTCTAGTATTAAGTAATCATTTCATCCTCATCAATTTCATTTTATTACATTTCCATTTTATTACATAGAAAAATTAATGGTTGGCCCAGCCGGACCAGTATTAATCACGAAATTATTTTAAAAAACATTTTAAAAAAATTTAAAATAAATTGCTCCATCAACCACAAAAATTTTCATTAATTTGTTCAAAAACTTTGCTGTGACGTATTTTGTCCTAAACAAATGCTTGAGAAGTAATTATCTTGCAAGCAAGAGACAAATCGTTTCTGAAGATTTAGCATACGATATACGATAGCGTTCCTCCTTACAAACGGTGGCAATTTATAGAGACCCAAGGCATGAATAAAATCTACACACAAGCAGTTCGAAACCTTTACGCTAACATGACAAGTTCAGAAAAATTTGGCAATAAATATGCCTTAAGTTAATATTACAAAAGCGCTTAGACAAGGATGCGCGTTGCACCTATTCTTTTAAAGTCGTTTTTAAATTGAATCCTTAAAAACTGCAGAAAGAAATGTAGCAATATGAGTTTGCCTACAGGAAATGATAGGTTATTCACACTCCATTTTGCCGATGACCAAATACTATTAGCAGAAGACGACATCGATAATATGTTTAAAAATTACACGAGGAATATAACAAATGGGATGTAGATGCAGTGGCGTAGTTAGAGTTTGTGCCGCCCGGGGTGGCCCCTGAGTTTGCCGCCCCTCTCAAAAAGAGTTGCCAACTCTTGATTTTTTCAAAATCAAAGGGATCGACACAAAAAAAGTGGGAGGAAAGACAAAATGTGCCGCATATGTAGGCTACATTAGTAAAATAAATTTAATACTTTTAAGAAACATTAAATAATACTAACCGAATCAATTGTCCTTCCTTCCTTTAACCAATATCGTTTTTGACGCTCTCTTAAGCAACAAAACAATTCGTACAGGAGTAATCCTCGAAGTTTATTTTGTCCAGCCCCAAGGACCTGCAGATTTTTCAAGAGTTCACGGCATATCGTTTCTTTTTCACTTAGAAGTTCATCAGAAACCTCTGAAAATAAAAACAGATTCAAAAACTCATTACTTTTCGTTATTAAACACTGTATACCGACTATAGTCTGCACTTTTTTTGGGGAAAAAAAATTTAAAAATGTCTAAACTAAATTGGATTAAAACTTCATACGCATGTTATTTATATTTAAAAACAAAAATTATCAGCCCTTAGTTCGTTTTTAACTAAAAATTAAACCAACTAAGTAAAAACAAAAGTTCCGAGATTTTCCTTTTTAAAGTTTCGAGTCACGTCTTCACAAATGAAAATAATAGAGGCATTAGCATCTATCATCGAAAGGCGTATCATGGCAAAAATACTCAAACGCAGGTGTCGGTCAAAGAAATCCGAAGCGGTTTCTGTCCAGGAAGATCGTGTATAGATAATGTGTAATCCATTACTAATAAGGGTGTACGGTAAAACCGAAAAGGAGATGGATAGATGGGGTAAAAGTAGCAATGGACAAAAGGAACTTAACGGATGATGACTGGAAGGATAGGAAGGAGTGGCGTTTCAGATGCAGTAGACGGCAGCTGTATGAAATACCGCTGTGCAGGGTGGACCTAATTCGAATGTTTTACAGAGTATCTCCCTACCGTAATAGTTGGCGAAAATTTGATATTGGTCTCTTGGGCTATTTTGTTGAGAAATAAAAGCCTATGTAATCAAATTTTTTATATCGATTTTCATTTTGGATTTGGTACTACTGTCTAAAAATAAAATTAAATCATTTTTAAAAATTTACTTTAACAAAATAGAACCAAATTTTATGAAGGGTTTTGATACAGATTTTTATGCTTAATTTAAAAAATTAATTAATTTTTTTTAGGAACCTTGACTTTTGAGATATGAAGTAAACTTAATATTTTTAAATAGAAACCTTAGTTGGCCATGACTTTACTTGAAAGAGCTTAAAAATACATAGTTTTATATATTTGTTGCAAAAAATAACCGAGAATGGCTAATTTTGTAAATATTTCCTTATCTAAGTTTGCCATTATCTCGTAAACAAGTGATATTTGAAATTATTAAACAACTAAACGTCATATCCAAGTAAATTTTGCAACTTTTAAGCAAGTCTGTGTATTATTTTGTATATTATAACTGTTTATTGTGGTATTGTAAACATGGCTACATTTGAACACTTTAAAAAGTTTAATATGCTAGAAGTTTACATTGTAAGTGAATTAACATAGCGGCTACTGCAGAATTTTCTTGGAAATGAAGTCTACTTGTTTAATAATTGCAAACATCACTTGTTTACGAAATCGACAAGCTTTTTTCACAAAATTTTACTAAATGAGCCATATCTCGGTTATTTTTTGCAACAAACATATAAAACTATGTATTTTAAAAAGCTTAAAAAATGCTTTGATGTAAAGTCATGACCAACTAGGGTTTCTATTTAAAAATATAAGTTTAATTCATATCTCGAAAGTCAAGGTTGCTAAAAAAATTTGTTTTTAAATTAAGCATAAACATCTGTATAAAAAAAACCTTCATAACGTTTTGTTCTATTTTAATAAATAAAGAAGTTATAGTAAATTTTTAAAAAATTTAAAAAATCCATTTTTCGTCTGTAGTATCAAAATAAAAAGCGATATAAAAATCTGATTACATAGAAGTTGTTTTCTCAAAAAAATTGCCCGAGGGACCGATATCAGATTTTCGCTAACTATTACGGTTAACGATATACCCAGTGAAACATTCGAATTTGGTGCCCCTGTATATGTATATCAAAGTATCGAGTCCCTGGAATAGAAAAATAGACGAGACTCGGAAACCCTAATATTGACTAAAAGTGATTGAATTTAATCATCCATATACTTTAAATGTAACCACTGTTTCAGTGCATCTGCTTTTGTTGCATCCTCTACATAAAAACCAAGGTCCCTTCTCGCAATATTTAGCTTTTCTGCAAGTTATACCTACAAGCTTTAAAAAACGAGCATATACAAAAATAGTCGCAGAAACGTGCTGTTAAGAATAAAAAGAACAACTTTGAACTCGGATGAATCACATAACTTTAAATTGCGCTGTCGGCCAGTAACGTCCCTCCTAATTCAGATCTGGCAACCGTCCAACATATTGGCCTAAACTGCAATTGATCTTTTCGATTGGTTTATGTTTTACACACATCCAACTAAACCACATAAACAATTAATCATTCTAACATCCCGATTTTATTTTTGCACACTTATTTTATCCTCACTCGATACGTTAGAGCAAAAATAAAGTTTCGAACGAGAATAAAAGTTTGAAGGCTTAGTATCTGCTCTGGATTTAAATTATTTCCTATAATATCCTTAAATCACCTTGGACCTTTTTTAAAAAATAGGCATATAAATATGTAAAAAATTATTAATAGAAGAATATTTTTTAAAAAAGTTAGGTAGGTAACTTGAGGAAAAATATATGAGAAACTTTGCTAATGATTAAAATGTTTCGTTTTAAGATAAAAGCTGTAAAAGAAATAACATGAGTAGTAGTGGATGCGTTTACGCAAGTAACGCATGGCATATTAGATTTATTGATATTTTTATACGAAAATAGCACACTTAAATGTATACTAGTGATTATCAGTAATATACCTGTTTACTATGACACGTAAATCTATCAAACTTTTTATATATATATTTTTTTATATATATATATTTATAGCTCTTCATAGTTTTTAAAAATTTGCCAAGTCTGCACCCTTAGATATTTTTTAATAAAAACATTAACAATTTTGCCATGTTTGTAGAAACGTTAAACATAATTTATTCAAGATATAACGCTACTACCGATTCGTTTAAAAACAGTATAAAATAATTTTTATAACTCTTCAAAATTGTTTAAAATTTATCAAGTGTAAACTCTTGAATACTGTTTTGTCAAAAAATTTAAAATTTTGCTAAAGGCCTAAACGTCTTTAAGAATACGCACAACATTTATGCAATACATCACGATCATTAATTTCAAGACTCTCGTCCCTTCATCGAGACTGCAACTAATTATGGGACGAGTGTCTTGAACTGGTCTTGCATTTTGACAAGAGATCCTCCGAAAAAAGATAAGCGATATCTCATTAAACTTATTTACATTTCAATTAATTAAAAGGTAACCTTTTGGTGCTGCTTTTTTGATGTATTTCAGTTCAAATAAAAACTACTAGTTACAAGTATTAATCACCGGTTCATTTTTCATTTGGAATTTAATATTTTTTTATATCATTAAAAAAAAATATGTTTACCCATCAAAACATCGTTATCTATAAATATAAAGGAAAACAGGGTCCAGGTGCAATATAAATTAATCCTATGTTGATTTAAAACTTTTCAAGTTTCAATGCTGCGCTCGAAATATCCCTTATTGCTGAGTAACTTTCCATGTCAATAAAAATAATAAGCTTAATTTAGTTGGCGTGGAAAAAAAGTCAACTCATATTAATATAATATGTCACCATTAGCTTCGGTTCAGCGTTGTTGTAAAGGCCAGAGGGTACAATTTTCATTCAAAATCATATCAATCAGACTACAGCATATCTAACGTCTTCACATTATTAACAATATTTTTAAATACATTTGTATCTTTTTATTTATCCCAACGGAATATTAACACTTTAAGAGCGCATACTTTTTTTAAATCAATTTCAGCATTTATTGAATACTTTCGGACCACCTAAATTTTATATTACTGGTTTCTACTCATTTCTGGTTTAATAAATTCATCTTCAGATCTTTTTGTCGAAAACGAAACTATTTATTTCTTCATCGTGTAAATTAATTTAGAAAATCATTAAATAATATGCTTAAACAATTGAACATTGTAACTTTTTCTCCCGACATATTCAATTAAGTAATCAAATTAAAAACTGTTTCTCTGTTTAATTAAAATTGAGTGGTTTACAACTACTTAATTTTAAATATGGTTGAAACAAATGAAGATACTTTAAGACATTAATAAAATGAAAAATACATTAATCTGTTCGCTTTATCATAGTGATTAATTCTTTGAAAAATGTCGTATACAAAAAGCAAAATCGCTCGAATCGCAAAAGAACCAAAGTTAAACAACTGAAATTCATAACTGCGAAGGCGTAAAAAATGTGCCGTTGCAAATGAAAATGTTTTAACCGCAGAACATACCATTTCAAAACCTATGTATGCGTAAAATGATGAATAGCTTGTCAGCTCAAATATAGCATATTTGTTTTATTTCTCTGAAATCTTTTAAAATCATCATTACTCAACTGATATTCAAACGTACAAGTATGAAATTGTTCAAATAAACATTCGCCATTCTTTTACACAGTAAACAAATATCTACTACCTATTTTTCGTAATGAATGTTTCTAATTTTTGCCAAAATAAATGAGCCATTTAACAATTAATTTAGTTGCATTTCTTTTATTTCAAAATTCAAACATTAAACAGTATTTAAACCAGGGATGGAAAAAGTAACGTAACGATACCCGATAACGTTATAATAACGATTCAACTATAATTTTTTATACAATAACGTAAAGATATTTTTATAACGTTATATAACATTATAATAACCGATAACGTTTCGTTAATAGTATATTATATACCAAGGTAGAGAAGTCAACTATTATAGCCTGAGGGCTCAGATTAGATCGCGAGGCGCGAAGCGCCGAGGGATCTAAGGGCCCGAAGGCTATAAGACTTCTCTACCGTGGTGTATATACTATTTTTTTCACTACTAGTAAGACAAACCCATTTATGTTATGCACGCACTTTCTAACCTAAAATATAAAAAGTTAAGTACCTATCTATTCTATAGAAATATTGAATCTGCGTGTTACTCATCTTGCTAAATCACTATTGTTATTAAAAAACATTGTTTTTAAGCGATGGTTTCATCTAAAATACTGACATTATTAAAACTTTTCTTTTTTACGTTGTGTCAATCGACCGTGTGGATATTGACAACCGTCATTTATTTCGGCGCGAAAGTCGTGTTATTTAAATACACCAAAGTTTTTAAAATTAAATTAATTTATTTAAACAACGTTTTAAATGCTAAAATACCAATAAAGAGAATTTCTCCATCATACTAAATCGTCCTATAATTTTTTTTTCTTTAAAACTACAACAGCATTATCAAAAAATATAAATTTGTTCATTATTCACCAGTGGTTAATAATGAAAAATTGTTTACCTGTAACCATGCATAGGTAGAGAAATTGAATTTCACGGCATTCTAATATACGTCATAATGCTACGCTATATTACTAGTAGTGAAAAAAAGTTATTATGTATCGTTATTCTCTATAAATTAATTTTTTATATGGCGATCTTTTTATTTTTAGAAGATATAATATTTTGTTTGTATTTTAGAAATTAAAATGAAAATAAAATATCTCAACTTCAACGTAATTTTGTAGGTACTATTTTTTAAATTTACATTTACAGATCCCAAAAATAATTCAGAGTTACAAATAAAAATTATTTTTATACAGCATGTTTCTTAAATAAGGCGAAAAAATTCGGGAGGTGATACTTAATCGAAAATTAAGATAGGTCTTTCATATATTTTTTTTCTTTAGGGTCTCCTTTCGGAGTTACACCTCCCTAAAGGGGATCGGTAATTGGATTTTTATTTTATTTCCCAAATTTGGATAAATGTGGGAGATTTATGCTTATAAAAAGGTTTCCCATAGTAATATTTTTAATCATCTCCCACCTTCACAGGGGGCTGAAAAGTGCAACCCCTGTTGGTTTTTTTATCAGGACTTTATGGTGGGTTGAAATCTAGCAATTTTAAATTTTCTTTAAAACTTGATTTATTTAGAATTTTTTTTATATTCATTAATTGTTCTCGTAAAACCTACAGTTTTTGAGTAAAAAATTATATGAAAGAACATGAACCATCAAACATTCCAATATAAAACGATATTGGATAGAAGTGACGGGTGTAATTCATTTTGACGTTTACGCGGCGACAACGCTAAAACGCCCGTCAATTCTACCCAATATGAACATAAACATCATATTCACTCATTTAATGTTTTACTCAAAACTGTAAGATTTACGAGAAAAACTAAAGAATAAAAAAAGGTTCTAAATAAATCAAACTAACAAAAAAATTTTTTTGCAAAATTTCAACTCACCAAAAAGTTCTGATTAAAAAAACAACAGGGGTCGCACTTATCAGCCCCCTATGAAGGTGGAAGATGATTAAAAATAATACTATGGGAAACCTTTTAATAAGTATAAAACATCTACCAAATATCGTTCTCCTACATTTATCTAAATTTGAGAAATAAAATAAAAACCTAATTTTATCGCTCCCCTTTAGGGGGGTGTAACTCCGAAAGGAGACGTCTAAGAAAAAATTATTATATAAAAGACCCCACTTTATTTTCAATAAGAATCACCTTCCGAATTTTTTCGCATTATTTAGGAAACACCCTGTATATCATAATGTATGTAACGTTATATAAAGTTATATAACATAACAATTCATTTTTTTAACGTTATTTATAACGTTATGTAACGAAAACAAATAATAAATAACGTTATACAATAACGTTATACAATAACGTAACGATTTAAAACGTTATTCCAACCCTGCTTAAAACTGAAGGTTTACGAGAAAAAGTAAGGAATAAAAAATAGTTCTAAATAAATCACCCTTACAAAAAAAGTTTAAATTTCTAAATTTCAACTCACCAAAAAGTTCTGATTAAAAAACCAACAGGGGTCGAACTTTTCAGCCCCCTGTGAAGGTGGAAGGTGATTGAACATATTACTATGCAAAACCTTTTAATAAGTATAAATATCTACCAAATATCATTCTCCTACATTTATCCAAATTTGAGAAATAAAATAAAAACCTAATTTTACCGATCCCCTTTAGAGGGTTGTAACTCCGAAAGGAGACGTCTAAGAAAAAAATTGTATATAAAAGACCCCACTTAATTTTTTGATAAGGAATCACCTTCCGAATTTTTTCGCATTATTTAAGAAACACCCTGTATATCATAATTTATGTAACGTTATATAACGTTATACCTATAACATAACAATTCATTTTTTTAACGGTATTTATAACGTTATGTAACGAAAACAAATAATAAATAACGTTATACAATAACGTAACGATTTAAAACGTTATTCCATCCCTGATTTAAACGTAAAATTATTTTGCTGATAAAGTTAAAGCAATGCATTTTCCCTTTTGGTTTGTTTAGAAACGGTCTAAAACATTTTTTTTTACAGGTCCTGAAAGTTTTTAAAAAGTTTCAAGACTACATACAACTTGCAATGATTTTCAGAAAGCAATCGATTGTTTTAGGATGGTCTTTATATTTTCGGAAAATGTTAAAGACGCCCTAAGCAATGCATTTACACCTTTGGTTCGTTTACAAACGGCCTATAACAATTTTTTACAGCTCCTCAATGTTGTTAAAAAGTTCCAAGACTACATACAACCCTACAATTGTTTTCAGAAACAAATTTATGGTTTTGGGATGGTCTTTATATTTTCTGAATATGAATAACATTTCTGTAACGTGATTTTGTTTTTAACAACAAATAAAACGTTTAACTTATCGTATTGCGTCTGAGCATTTCCTTTGCTGTTAATAAATAATGAGCACAAATTATTTGCTATATATTTTTTTTATTTGTCACTTGCACCACGCTATAACAAATAATATAAATTCAACTTGGATTTAATATTTGCCAATAGGATTTAATATTTGCTACTTAGATTAGATTAATATTTGCTAAATGAATTTAATGTGTGTCACTTGGATTTAATATTTGCTACTCGGATTTAATATTTGTTACTTGGATTTAATATTTACCACTTGTATTTAATATTTGCCACTTGAGTTTAATATTTCCTACTTGGATTTAAAACTTGTCAATAGGTTTTAAAATTTTCCATTTAGATTTAATATTTGCTACTCGGATTTAATATTTGTTACTTGGATTTAATATTTACCACTTGTATTTAATATTTGCCACTTGAGTTTAATATTTCCTACTTGGATTTAAAACTTGTCAATAGGTTTTAAAATTTTCCATTTAGATTTAATATTTGCTACTCGGATTTAATATTTGTTACTTGGATTTAATATTTACCACTTGTATTTAATATTTGCCACTTGAGTTTAATATTTCCTACTTGGATTTAAAACTTGTCAATAGGTTTTAAAATTTTCCATTTAGATTTAATATTTGCTACTCGGATTTAATATTTGTTACTTGGATTTAATATTTACCACTTGTATTTAATATTTGCCACTTGAGTTTAATATTTCC
This sequence comes from Elmis aenea, assembly GCA_947652605.1. Classification (NCBI taxonomy): domain Eukaryota; kingdom Metazoa; phylum Arthropoda; class Insecta; order Coleoptera; family Elmidae; genus Elmis; species Elmis aenea. Next base: position 27,174,286 of record OX393580.1, read on the forward strand.
TACTTGGATTTAAAACTTGTCAATAGGTTTTAAAATTTTCCATTTAGATTTAATATTTGCTACTCGGATTTAATATTTGTTACTTGGATTTAATATTTACCACTTGTATTTAATATTTGCCACTTGAGTTTAATATTTCCTACTTGGATTTAAAACTTGTCAATAGGTTTTAAAATTTTCCATTTAGATTTAATATTTGCGACTTGGATTTAATATTTGTTACGTTTATAGATACGACTAAAATGTAAAGGACGAGGTAAATGATAATTGGATAATAAAACATGGATATGAAGAAAATATAACCTAAAATTTATGCAGTCTGATCAATACATTAAATAAATGTTATTTCAAAAATAACCAATATGAAAAGAGCAAGCATAATACGAAATTTTTTTCATTATTGCATTAACAATGCCTTCTTCGCTTTTAAAGGTCTTCCACGTTTTCGTTTTGACTCGATATCAACATTTTTCGCTTCGGGAGGTGGAAAAGCTTTCTTCAGCCTAACAGCTATTCCTACAGCATTTTTGCAAATAATTTTTTTTAAATAAGCAGGACAATCACACTGTGCAGCCAATTAGGGGAAGTAACGTTATAGCTATAGAATTAATTAATTTTAAATTCATCGAATGTTTCAAAGCAATCAACTTTTATATCTTCATTTAACGTTTCAATTTTTCTAGAGGGAAATGTATAAATTGTAGTACTTGATGATGACGATATACTTTTAATATCTTTCTTAGTATTAGCCCAATTGTAAGCATTTGTCCAAATATCTAGGGTTACAGTAGGTTCTGTTTTAAATATTTTTAATCCATTACTATAATTTTCAGACCATTGTTCAATGTATCCAAAAGTTAAAGTTAAGAAACGAGATATATTGGTAATCGTTCTCTTAATGTAGCTTCTTGTTTAATTACATTGTTGAAACTTTCTAAGGCTTTGTTAGTACTAGGAACATCACTACAAATACCTTCGAATATGAAATCCAAGTACCAAGTGGCAAATATGAAATCCAAGTGGCAAATATTAATTCCATTCCAAGTAGCAAATATTAATTCCAATTAGCCATATATTAAATCCGACTGGTAAATATTAAAATTCAGTAGCAAATCTTACATCCAAATGACAAATATTAAATACAATTGGCAAAATTTCTTTATTTTTATAGTGCAATAATTAGTGACAGAATGATTTATTTTTATTTCATTTTATTTTCTTTTTATTGCAAAAATTATAATTTCATAGCATTGCACATATAGCAAATTGATTAATTATAATAGCGTCCACAATTTTTTAAATGACATTCTTGAATTAAAATTATTTCATTTCAATTTATTTTTATAGCATTTAAATAGCACCCATAAATAATTTCCAACTAAAATACCTCACCAGTAATGTATCAGAAATAGTATTTATTTTTAAATCGCAATGCACATTTATGATATTGTTGCGATATTTAAAGGGTTGCAATAAAAATCGAATTAATGATGAACTTATACGTACGTAAAAAATTACCAGTTTTTATCGTTCTATAAACTTCTTGCTTAAACTTTATTTTAAGTAACTGCGCTATTTAAATTAAAAATCATTCAGTAAAAACCGATTTGTTTATTTTCATGTTACGAATCGTGCAGTATTTCAAAAAGAACACAAATAAACCTTAAATCCTAAATAGAAAGTGCAGATAAGTTTGAGTGGTTAAATCTAGGCAAATTATGACCTATTTTCTCTATTCGTTAACACAATAAATTCAAAATTGCGTAAGAGAATCCTTCGAAAAACGTTTTTCCACAAAATAAAGTACGTTTGTGTTCTCTAAAGAGAGACAAGTATGTTTGGGTTCTGTTTTAATGAATTCTTAGATATAGAAAATTGTAGTTGCAATGAATTGCCTTAGATCGAAATATCTAAACACATGAATGGAGTCAAATTTCCATCACTTACCAGGTAGGAGGTATCCATCTTTATGCCCAATAGTCCAAACGCATCTAGTTTTCAGCTCCATTGCAATCTGATTCCTTTCCAAATTAAACTTTGTAAGTTTTTCCTTAACGAAGTTCAAAATTTCTTCGACTTCGCCTTGCGTATAGTTGCCTAAAATGCCACCAAGCGAAGTTATAACAATGCCAAGTTTGTGGTCTGGCATAAGTTCTTTACAATTGACGCATTTCCACGTAGTTTTTAAATTAAGTGGTTGCGTCGGCAGGACGTAACCCTTGCATTTTGGGCAATTGATGGCACTCAAGTATGTACCGAATTCTGAAGGGTCTGAACAACGTGGGCAAGTGCATAAGAAATGTTTTGTTCTTAATAAATGATGCTGCCTTACAGATGTCCCCCACATAAGTTTGGCGTAAGAATGGTAAATTTCAACTCCTTTTGGTATAAATGTCGTTGCCTTGACGATCATTTGCTTCTTGTCGTTAAACAAATGCATGGTATTTGGTACGCACTGATGGTTCATCATACTACTCAAGGGATACAGCCCCCGAAGACTGGATTGATTTGCTTCATTACCAACAATTACTTCAAAGGCATTTGCATCTAACACAGAACACGCAAACCGCATGGTTTTCTCTTCTTCTTCGGGGATTTCAAAAACTATCATCGCTTTAAGCGCGTCAACTTCGAACCCATGTTGAGGTCCACCGTGCGATTTTAACGCCAAAAGCAATTGCTTTTGAAAATCGTTTAAAAAAAGAGATCGTATCGGAGTTAGGGATTTTAACATTTCGATTTTCCATTCTGTAAATTTATAACTGCCCTTCCATCGCCCTATGATTTCACATTCTTTTCGATGGTTGATAGATTTTCCGCATTTTTTTGAGCAAACTGGAAGACCACATCCTTGCGAACATGCTATTAAGTCCTTATTGTCATAGCAAGCTACGCAAATTGGGGGACTGGTTTTGGCTGCTCGAGGTCCTAATATTAAAGGATAATCTTTGAAAATTATTTCACCAGGTTTAATATTACGGTTTGCAAAAAGTCCGCGGTCTCCCAGACTTGATGGTCTAATATCCCAAGGAGGTTCTTCGACGTATAAATTATTATTTTTTAAATGTTTGTTGACTAAGTCGATTGTTATTTTATCCTCGCACAACATTTTATTTAAACTGCTGTTCGCAGAAGACAAGTATGAACTAAACTGCGCACGTAAAAATAGTTATCGAAGATTTCGTAATCCTAGTTGGCTACTTAAAGGCGCAATTTACTGTTTGATTGCCAATTAATTTAGCTAATAAAGTATAGTACGCACTCACGTATACATAACAAACTTTCAGCTTAACAATAAAACAATGCTCTATAAAAATTAATTTGAAATAAATTCAACTTTCGCCCACGCACATGGCAAACTAGTTTACGGAAGCATACAGTTTTAAATTTTTTACCATGTCCACCTGACCAATGATCTCAGAGAAAAAATAATAACAGTTCACAGTTTAAGACATTTTTTAGACCTTACCGACTGCTTAAAAACTCACAATGGCCTATGCAGCCCTATTTACGAATATTCCTAGTAATCTTACATCTTTAAATTATTTATATCTTCAGGAGCGCTTTAATTATTGAAGTGATTCGTTTATTAATTCAAAAAAACAGGGCTGATTTAACCAATATATAAAAAAGACAAATGTCCAAGACCGTAAACCAGGGGAGCCCAATTCGGCCCCAAAAAAATTGTATTTAATAATAAAATCGCAAAATCCGAAACAGCCTTTATAAATGGGGCCCAAACGTTAAATTTTGTCTAGAGCCCGCTAAAGGTTTAATGGGCACTGCAAAACAAGTTTAATAAATCTTTTTTTTTTAAGACGTTTTGTTATACTAGAAACTAGACCTTTCAAATCTCTTATCTCTTCACCAGTTGCAATCCTATTTGTTTGTGATGAGGAGACGAGAGTCGTAAAACAAGTCTAGCATTTCGACAGCATCAAAATTAATCATTTATTTACATCATACCTAAACGCAATATTATTATTAATATTATTCATATTAGACTTTAGACTAAACTATGCATAATTTGCATTGTAATCGAGTACTAAGCCTTAAATACTAATATCATTATTGTTATACCTTTTTTTTTAAATTTATCAACAATGTTGCAACAATTAAGGTAATTTAAAAGGTCTCGTTTTAGTATACAGGTGGATTCGATGGGATTACATAATGGGTATCTTGCCTTATATTATATTTAAGATTAAGAAATTGCCAAAAATATGCAGAGTTTTTAAGCAAGCTCAGAAACGTTTTTAGATATATTTCTTTTTTGACATGTTAATAATATGTCATCTCCGTTATTGTTAAAAACAACGAAGAAACTAGTTTAGATTATTTTTACATAATATATTTCCGTAGAAAATTGAATTATGTTACGCTCGCCGTTAAAAAGTTGTGACACCAACATGAAATTTATTAAATACTACTTTAGTTGGTTATGACGTGTATATTTGTATTTCCTATTATTTTCTCGTTTCAAATATATGATGGTTAATATAGTTAATTTTGATAATACGATTTTTATAAAGGTTTTTTAAAAATTTATTAAGATAAATGTATGATCCTGGCATCTGGTGGTAACACTTGCGACTTACGATTGTCAAAGTGTAGCACAACCGGTAATTATCGATTCGTAGGGTGAAAATAAACAACACTAAAAACATGGTGGTAGAAGTTAGCAGATTATGTATGCCATTAGCGGTTACTTTATTAATGTTAAGTGAAACCAAGACTGAAGATGTCTAAGCAAATAAAACGTAAAATCACGGTAAACATAAATTCGAAAAACAAAACGTTACCTAAAAGTCGACCCAGTGTATTTGAAAGACTTGGTACAAAAGCAGGTTCAGCCCATAAAGAATTTTGTCATCATTGGGCCCAAAGTGGCGTGTGTCCTTATGGAAACAAGTGTAAGTACTCTGCTACACACACTCTAATAAGCCCTTCGAAACAAAGAGCAGCGAAGAAAGAAAGTGAATCAAAAAAGAGGCACGGAAAGGACAACCCGCATAAGCGACTACATGCTTCAGCTATTAAAGTAGTTCAAAGTGGTGATGAGGACTGGCATCAGTGGGATCCAACGAAACTAGAGGATGTTGATGCGGATGATTTAGAAAAACGTAGACAAGAATTGCAACGTGAACTCGAACTCCAAATGAAAATGGAAAGTAAAGCTAGAAAGAAAGAAAAGAAAACTAAACGAGAAAGTAGTCCTTCAACGGAGAGCTCCACTAGTTCAACAGACTCTAGTTCTAGTAGTGACGACTCAACATCTACCAGTTCTTCATCAGTTGAAACCAGACGTGCAAAAAAATCCAAAAAACTAAAACTTAAACGTGACAGTTCATCATCATCTGATCGTGAAAGGGTACGAAAACATAAATTATTAAAAAGTGGTAAGCATGTTATAAAATCAGCTAGTCGTCCTGTAGATAAACCAAAAAAATTTTCCCCTCCTAAACCTGCAGCAAAAATCACCACAAAGTCACCATCACCCGTTCGTAGCAGCAAAAAATCACAAACTCCACCACCCAAACTAAAAACGTTAGTCGTCACTAAAAATGTTTCAAAATCAAAATCCCCAAGACCGCTTAGCAGTGCAGCAGATCATAAAGATAAACATAGAACACCATCACCTAAACACTTAAAAGAAAAAGAGCGAGAAAAAGAACGTGAAAAGGAAAAAGCAAGAGAACGAGAACGTGAAAAGGAAAAGGAGAAAGAGCGAGAAAGGGAGAGGGAAAAGGAAAGAGAACGTGAAAGAGAAAAGGAGAGAGAAAGAGAACGTGAAAGAGAGAGAGAAAGAGAAAAGGAACGTGAAAAAGAAAAGGAGAAGGAACGTGAACGTGAAAAGGCTCGAGAAAGAGAAAAAGAACGTGAAAAAGAAAAAGAAAATAAAAAGCGGGAAGCGAGATCACCCAAACGCGACACTAGACCACTAAAAGATATTAAGAAAAAGGATTCTCCTGATTCAAATAATTCACGTGATAGGAAGGCTTCTCCGAGTCGTTCTCGTGGTAGTGGTAGTAGCAGCAGTAAAAAGGATAGCAGTCGCAAAAATTCCCCCGTACCAACTAAAGACAGTAGACGCACAGATAAACGAGAAGATGATAAAACAAGACAGAAAGACAAATTCATTGATAAAAGTAAAGACAAAAGGGATTCGAGGGAAAGAGAAAGAGATCGTGATAGAGAAAGACGGTTAGCAAGAGAGGAACGAGAAGCAGCGAGAGAAAAAGAAAGGGAAGAAGCTCTAGCAAGATGTCAAGAAAGACAAAGGGAACGTGAACGTCTAAAAAAGGAAGAAGAGAGACGTAATCGAGAAAGAGGTCGAAGAGATGATCGTGGGTTGGATAAACCAACAGGCGATAGAGTAGAACGGTTATTACCTTTACCAGCTGACAGGATTCCTCCAAGTCGACGAGAGCATTCAACCGAAAAAGATCGTCTTGAAAGACCTATTAGAGATCGAGATCGTCGTGACAGAACACCTGATAGAAATAGAAATAGTGGCCCTAGGAAATCTGTTGATAGGCATGAACGCTTAGATCGAGATATCGATAGGGTTGAGCGAGTCGAAAGGGACAGGCCGGATCGTCCTTACGATAGAAGCTATGATCGATCTTCGGATCGTAGCTTTGATAGAGAACGAGATATCGACAGAGACAGAGAGCGTGAATACGGTTTAAGTTCCAGGGTTCGAGAATCTGAACGAAGACATGATGATAAAAACTTTGACAGCCCATACGATCGCAATCGTCACGATGATCGGCGATATATGGAGTTGGACGACCGTTACAATGAAAATTCTCATGACGAACGTCTTTCGCTAGACCCCCGAGATTATTCTGAAGATCGAAGATCTCATAGGGATGCTTGGGACATAAGAGATGAACGGGATATTGATAGGGAACGAGATTTAGATCAAAGACGTTATGGACGTGAAGATTCCAGACCACCTTCACTTAAAGGTAGGGATTGGGATGCACCGGAGTATCCAGAACGTGATTGGGATAGAAACAGAAGACCACCTATGGAATGGGACGCAAGAGGAAGTTGGGATAGAGGAGATCATGAACATTCACAGCATGAAGATGAATGGAGGCATTACAATCGTTCGGTGGATAGTTGGCCTGATGATAGAAGACGATGGCCTTCAGACTGGAGGGAACGTTCACACCCTAGAAGTGTTACTTCACATCGTGAAGGCAAGTTCAAAGAATATTATTTAACCATAAACATAAAATTAGGTTTTATATTTATGAACCAAGCAGTTTTTTAAATTTTATAACAAAATTTATTTTAAAAACGTAATTCAAATTTCTATTGCATTATAAATGGCATAAAATAATTTAAAAAATTTAATAAAAATAAATTTTTGTATGGAGTTAATTGTTCTGATTTAATTTCAGCATTAATTATTAAATTTTTTAAATTTTAGATGAACCAGTGGATTCACGTAGAAAAGAAATTGTTAAACCGGAAGTTCCAGAAGTCCAACCTCTGGTAAAACCAGAACCAGAAGTAAAAAAAGAAAGTATTTTGGGCAAGAGACCAGCAGAACAGCCATTAGAAAACGTAGCGGAACCCAAAAAACCGTGTGTAATTAAAGAACCACCCTTGGAAGATGATCTAAGTGAGATTAGTGACGATGCCGATGAAATATTGAATAGAGAAGAGGCGAGTATTTATTTTTGTTTTTATATTTTGTGCCTTATTTTGCAAATATGTCATTTGTTTTTTAAACAAAAAAAAAACACTTGTGACCGGAAACAAAATCAAAAACAATTGAAGTAATGCGATGTTTTAAATTTTAAACACAATCGTTTGTCAACATTTTCTTGCAATGTAAACTTTATTGTGTTGCATAATTATAAATATTAGTTGTATAATAAATAATATGGTAGAGTAGTATTTGTTTTAGGGCACTGTAGTCAGTGTAAATTCAAATTTTTATATAATATGTTAATAACAAATATTTTGAACAACACACTAATAGCAAACTCCTGCAAGGGGCCTTTTTTTTTAAATTATGGCTGTTACATATCTGCACTAAAAAAAAAATCAAATTAAAATAATTTTTGATTTTAATTACTTGAATTTAATTTTTGGTAAGCAAAAACAATTTCAATTATAGGAAATACCTGAGACTCCCATGGAAGAAGAGTTACCTCCAGAAGTGACAGTAAAATCGGAAAAAGAAACATCACCATCTCAACAACCGCCTACTACTACTGCACCAACTCAGAGGCCCCAGTCCCCTGTTAGAACTCCCAACAGAATCATTAAAGAAGAATCAATGGACGATGACCAAATGGATTTGGACTTTGAAGAAATATCCGAAGACGAATTAGAAGAAGAAACTCGAGTGAAAGGCATAGGGGATGCCCTGGGTGTAGACTGGGCCAGTTTAGTTGCCGAATCAAGACCACGAGTGAATCCTGTAAATTCAGCAAAGCGACGTTGGGAAAGTCACAATGTTCTTGTCCATCTAGGAGTCTCCGTCGAAATGGCCGGCGAAGATTTAGTTAAAGGTATACTGAAAGAACATGCCGAGGCTAAATTGAAAGAGAACGAAGAGTCTTTAAAACAAGAGGAAACAATCAAACAGTACGAAGATACAAATAGTGAAAATGCTGGTGAGACGAACGACGACTCGCAAAGCTCAACCGCAAATGGTTTAAAAGCAGAGCCTGAAGTGACCACGGATGTCATTAAAACTGAGCGAGAACAAAGTGTTAAACCTGAAAAGGTTTCTTCGCCAGATTTATCACAAACACAAATACAAATATCGCACCCTGTAGCTGCTGTACAAGCTGCTTTAAGGCAAAAGGAATTGATTCGAAAAAATCTTTTTGCTAGTGCTGGACCATATAGAAGAGCATTATCAGCTAGACGTGATTTAGCAATTAGAAGACATTTATGTAACTTACCCATCAAAGACACTTACGTAGAGACTCCTAAAACACACGACCCTGAGCTATTGAAGCTAGCCACACAGTTATTCGAGAGAAGTTTGTAGCATAAGTAGAAAAGTTGAATTGAATTTTTAAGAACATGTTGAATGTTATTTTTTTTTAGTGTTGACATAATTAATATGTGAATACATATTTAAGAGTTTAATATCTATAGTCGAAATTCTTATGTAATTTCTATAGTGCATCATAAATAAATAGACCTATTTATACAGTAATTTCGTTTTTTTCCCTCTAATTTTACAACAATAAAGTACACTTTGAAGCAAATAACAATTGAAAAATTTTAGTAAAATTTGAAAAAATCAAATTTGAGGAAAAAATTATAAATTGAAAGACTGCAAATACTTAGTTATAATTTCGAAATATTTTTATGCAGTAAAGTGGATCTGGTTTGGTTTAACTCATCTTTTATAATTAGTCATTTTCTGTTTCCTATTGGAGTATAAAATTTGTGCTATTAGGTCTGTTCCAACATGCAGTTTAAAACTGATTCATCTATCAGGAGTCTGCGCAGTATCGATATCGCGTGCGATTATAGGCTTTATTGGTATGCGATATTGATACTGCGCAGAATCCTGATAGATGAATCAGTTTTAAACTGCTGTTGGAACAGACCTATAGAGAATTAGATTTACTAAGAATATTCAACGGTGTCGAACAAAAATTCATGTGTCAAAAATCGGAAAGTCAAAAATTAACCACCAACGAATACATGTGGTAAGAGTCTTTTTGCCAATATAATGTGCCGAAGAAAATGTAGCTGACTGTTATTAAAAAGTACAAATGTTGTTAAAAAGTGTAAACCGTGTTATTTTAAGAAGACAAATTTATGGACCATTCGCTGTACCTGTTAAAACTTTTTCTGGTGTACTATTATTCTTATTTTTAAATTAGCAGCTAGTTTTTTGTTTTATTATCTGTAAATGGCACATGAGCAGTTTTAGTTTGACAAATATGCATGGCTTTTAAATTGTCGCAAATATTAGCCTATTCTTACAGCCGTATTCATAGTCCTTCCTTGAGGAATAAGGATTCCTTATTCCTCGTTTCATGTTTCATAAATCTACCTTGACCGAACAAGGAACCTTATTGGCTACCTTATCTCAAGGGAGGTTGCGAGCTTCCTTGAGGCTTCCTCAATCCTTAAGATAAGGAAGGACTATGAATACGGCTGTTAGGCATAATTTGTTGATGCCTCACAACTTTACGTGATATATTTTAAATACTTCGTTGACTCTTTTAAAACACGTTACATTCTTAATTCAGTACATTTACAATACAAATTGCTTAATCAATTCTTTAAATATTACATGCATTATATTCTACTAAAAATTGTTGCTTGCAATAGATTTTTGAGTGTTTAAGTCATTGTAGTTAATAATAAATGGAATTATTTATTACTATTGTTATAAAAGCAAGTTAAAGAGCATGTATCTAGCCTTGGAATAAATATATTGTTTAAATTTCTTCCAAGTCATAATTTGTTTAAACTTTTTTTTAGCAGCAAGTAAGAAAACAACATACAGTTCTTCAAGAAACAACAGTTTTTCTGATCTATGGAAAGGACAAAGAAAAGGTATTCTGCTTTCATGAGGATAGTTAAATTATATTTTAAAAAATTATTAAAGTTATTTAAAATATAGAAACAATGAAACCCACCAAAGCAGTATCATAATCTTGTTCAAACTATTAAAGTACGTTTTAAAGATAAATTTATTTGTGATTAAACTAAATAAAACAACTCTTCAGTGATTATTGCATTATCAGACGTAATATTGGTTCTTGAAAACGCTACATAAGTAGATACTTGCTATGTAATGTGATAAGAAATAGTTAATAGATAAATTAGTGTTCTAAGTAAAGTAATAACTTTATTCTTGCAGTTGTATCGCGATCATACAAAATGACGAGAAGACAAATTTTATTACTTTCATCGTCGAAAGTTCATGGACATGAATACCTGGAATATGCCGCAGCTGATATAAACAATTTATTTAGGAAGTAAAGTGGAGTACTATTAACTGTGTTTTATTTGTTTTAAGTGTTTTTTAATTGCAGAAATAATGTGTCAACAATTTTGTTCATCCCGTATGCTTTGAGAGATCATGAAACCTATTTCCAACAAGTTAAAGAAGTTTTTATCAAATGGGGTAAATTTTCTTTTACAGTCTTAAAACGTTGAAGCGCAATATTTTTGTGTTTAGGATACAAAATAAATTCAATTCATCAAGGTAACGATCCGGTACGTGCCGCTCAAGAAGCTGAAGCATTTTTTGTTGGTGGCGGTAATACATTTCAATTGCTAAAAGCATTGTACGATAATGATGTATTAGAAGTGATACGTAAAAAAGTTTTGAATGATGGTGTGCCTTATGTTGGTAGCAGTGCAGGTAAATTTACCTTTTACTATTTACCATCATTTAACATAAACTTCTATATATGAAATGTAGTGTTGGTTTTACTATTGTTCATTTGTTTGTTTGTTTTTTTACAATCTATCACTGAAACAATGCATTCTAGCACTTGTTTTGCACTCTTAATTGATACAAATGTTTTTTTTTTTAGGGACCAATGTTGCCACCAAAAGTATCCACACCACTAATGATATGCCAATTGTCTATCCTCCAAGTTTCTATGCTCTTGATTTAGTGCCTTTTAATATTAACCCTCATTATCAAGACCCTGATCCAAGTTCAACTCACAAAGGTGAAACAAGAGAAGAAAGGATTTTGCAATATCAGGAATTGCCAGAAGCAAATCCTGTTATAGGTCTTCGTGAAGGATGTATGTTGGAAATTATTGGTCAGACTGTGTCTCTAAAAGGAATTTGTGACTCTAGACTCTTTGTCCCGTTAGTATTTAAAAATCAACTATTGTATCATTTTTTAACGTTTTCTTTTTTCAGGGGAAAACCCCCTATAGAAGTAACTCCAGGAACGGATTTAAGTGACCTAATGAAATGGAACAAATAATATTTATACATATCATGTTTTCATTTTAATATGCCATATAAACTATTGTGATAAAAAGATGATTGTAGAATAAATTAAAAGTTATCATTGTATGTAGATTTTTTCACTTTATTTAGTTTTGGTTCCCATGAGAGTTAGATAAGAACGGCTTTGAAAAGTGTGAACAGGGCCTAGTTTATAAAGTAGGGTTATGTTAAACGTCAAGTATATATATAACCTTATAAAACAACCGTTTTTCTGTGCGGTATTTTTTAATAATGCTCTCTTTAAATAAAAAAGAATCTGCCCAAATAGTATTTGTAAGTATATTTACTGATATTTTGTAGTACTTGCTATTAGTTTTTCGTAATTATACAAGTGCTTACCACTCGTTACTATTTGCAGACCGATGATGATCTTCCTTATGAAGAAGAAATTCTACGCAACCCTTATTCTGTTAAACATTGGCTAAGATATATTGATCATAAGAAGAAATCGCCAAAATTTGGAGTGAACATCATATATGAACGTGCTTTGAAAGAATTACCGGGATCGTATAAACTTTGGTACAATTACCTGAAAACTAGAAGACAGCAAATTAAAGGTCGGTGCATTACAGATCCTGGATATGAAGAAGTTAATAATGCATTTGAACGATCTTTGGTATTTATGCACAAAATGCCGAGAATATGGATGGATTATTGTACATTTTTAACCGACCAATGTAAAATCACAAGAACACGCCATGTGTTTGACAGGGCATTACGTGCTTTACCCATAACTCAGCACCATCGTATTTGGCCTTTATATCTAAAGTTCGTTAAAAAACATGATATTCAAGAAACAGCTATCAGAGTTTTCCGAAGATTTCTTAAATTATGTCCCGAAAATGCTGAGGATTACATTGAGTATTTATCGGAAGTCGAGCGTTTAGATGAAGCTGCGATTGTCCTAGCCAAAATTGTTAATGACGAACATTTTGCGTCACAGCATGGCAAATCAAATCACCAACTGTGGAACGAACTTTGTGAATTAATTTCGAAAAATCCACATAAAGTCCACTCACTTAATGTAGATGCCATTATTCGTGGAGGACTGCATCGCTATACTGATCAACTTGGACACCTGTGGAACTCTTTGGCAGATTACTACGTTCGTAGTGGCTTATTTGAAAGAGCCCGAGATATTTATGAAGAAGCAATACAAACAGTGACGACGGTTCGTGATTTTACACAAGTGTTCGATGCATATGCACAGTTCGAAGAGATTAGTCTAAGTAAAAGAATGGAAGAAATTTCGAAAAAAGCAAATCCAACGGAAGAAGAAGACCTCGATTTAGAACTACGGCTGGCGAGGTTCGAAAATTTAATGGAGCGCCGACTTTTACTGCTGAATTCGGTATTATTACGACAAAACCCCCATAATGTACAAGAATGGCACAAACGAATCGTGTTGTATGAAGAAAAACCCCACGAAATTATCAACACGTACACTGAAGCCGTCCAGACAGTTGAACCGAAATTAGCCGTAGGAAAATTACACACGTTATGGGTGGAATTCGCCAAATTTTACGAGAAAAACGAACAGGTTGAAGATGCTCGATTGATTTTCGAAAAAGGCACACAAGTTGCTTATATTAAAGTGGAAGATTTGGCAGCAGTTTGGTGTGAATGGGTCGAAATGGAAATAAGAAACGAAAATTATGAAGATGCGTTGAAATTAATGCACAAGGCTACAGTGCTCCCGGCCCGAAAAGTTGCTTATCATGATCAAAACGAAACCGTTCAGGCTCGATTGTATAAGTCCCTGAAACTCTGGTCTTTGTACGCTGATCTAGAAGAAAGCTTTGGCACTTTCAAGTCTTGTAAAGCCGTCTACGATCGAATCATTGATCTTAAAATTGCAACGCCCCAAATTATTATTAATTACAGCCTCTTTCTCGAGGAGCACAATTACTTTGAAGAGGCGTTTAGGGCTTACGAAAAAGGAATTTCATTATTTAAGTGGCCCAATGTTTACGACATCTGGAACACTTATTTAACAAAGTTTTTAAAACGGTACGGGGGTACGAAACTGGAGAGAGCTCGGGACTTATTCGAGCAATGTTTGGAAAATTGCCCCCAAAAGTTTGCCAAACCCCTTTATTTACTATATGCAAAACTAGAAGAAGAACACGGCATGGCTAGGCACGCAATGGCAGTCTACGAAAAAGCAACAAATGCCGTACTACCAGAAGAAATGTTCGACGTCTTCAACATATACATTAAAAAGGCCGCAGAAATATACGGAATACCCAAAACCAGACAAATTTACGAAAAAGCGATCGAAGTACTACCGGAAGATAAAACACGAGAGATGTGTTTACGATTTTCTGAAATGGAAACTAAACTCGGAGAAATCGATCGAGCCAGAGCTATATATGCCCACTGCAGTCAAATATGCGACCCGAGAGTCACTTCGGAATTCTGGCAGACGTGGAAAGAGTTCGAAGTTAGACACGGCAACGAGGATACGATGCGTGAGATGTTACGAATTAAACGAAGCATACAAGCGATGTATAACACGCAGGTTAACATGATGTCTGCGCAGATGTTGAATTCGGCAGGAACGATAGCAGGGACTATTGCAGATCTTGCACCGGGGGCCAAGGACGACATGCGTATGTTGGAAGCGAAAGCTGCAGAAATGGCTAGCACTTCGGTGTCCAAGCCTGGTAATATCATGTTTGTTAGAGGTGAAACCCAGGGTGAGAATAAAGGTGAAGATCGGGTGGTTAACCCAGATGAAATTAATATCGATGATGATGATGAGGACGATATGGAAGAAGATATCGAAGTACCGGTTGAAAAACAAAGCATTCCGTCTGAAGTTTTCGGTAGTTTAAAGAAAAATGAGGAAGAAGATGATTAAGGAATAGGTCGTGTAAATAGTCTGAATATTATTATAATTGAACTTAATTATCAAATATCCAAACGTGTGTTGTAGCAACTTAACAATTTTTTTTATTAAACAGTTTTTTCTTTGAGATTATTATTGGTGTTTTAGAATTAAGCTCAAATTTTATTTGTTTTACATAATTTATTTCATGTTCAGGGGACTCTCATGCTGCATTTAGAGTAGATGCGCAAACTTTTTATTTCACCCCCTCATTTTTTTTACATGCCAACATGGCTGGCAAGATACTAACAAACTTTTTTTGTTGAAAATAAAATCATGGCTGTCATCGCACCCCTAAATGCGGGTACGCCTTCTAGTTTGTGCATCCCTGCGTTGGACGAATCTGTTTAATTTTACACCATAAAAAAATTCAGATTGAGCAATAATTTTAATCAACTTAGTAAATTAACAATTACAGAAAATATTTCTCATTATAAGTAAATATAAAATTATAAAACATATGCAGTGATTCACTCTCAAACTTATTACGAAATCATACTTTATTTGGTAAAAACGGCAAAAATAGGAACTAATTCTTTATACATAATTAAAAATTAAATAATATATTTTGGGGCCGTTATAAAATGCACAGTGTTACAAACGTGATTATTTAAATTTGTTGTATACGCTACCGTTGTACTATCTTTTTGTATACCACCAAACATTATCAGCTCCGATTTACCGGCAACTAAAGAATATAATATTGTTTCTTCCGGTCCTTGAGTAAAGACTCCGTTATTTTTTAACGGCAACCACGTGACGTATGGATTTTCATCTAACGCATGAGACGTATCCAACACATACATTCCCAAAACATTTCTCTTTTGTTTTTTTGGTGATGGATCTGATGGAGGTTTGTTGTTGGTATTTTGGCTCTGTTGAATTTGTTTTTGAATTTTTTCTTGAAGCCTACGCAGATTTTCATGTCGCCTCTCACGCTTTAAATCTACGGGTGACGGCTTATTGTCGACAGTGTTAAAAGCTGATAAACTAATACCACCTGATGGAGGCTGTCGAATCTGCAAATATTTAATAAAGTGCTAGCCAGAGATGTTATTATTTAATATTTTATACTATTTAAAAATTGGTAATCTTAATATTGATTATTGAAAATTACAATATTATAATAATAAATAAATAATGTAATAATACCATTTGAAAAATATTTAAATTCTTGTGCCAGTATGTATTTGTAAATAATTTTATAATATTTCACTAAAGTATTTTACCTTTAAAAACATTTGACAGAACTTAAAAGTTTTTATATTGTTTTAAAATTTTTAATTTTGGTACTTCTCAGGTTTTGAAAATGTAAAAAAAAATTGATTCAACAAGTCAAATAATTTCACTTTTATGCTGTGAATTTTCGCATTCACCAAATTAATTTAAAATCAGATATATTTGAATCAAGGTTGTCTATTTCGAATCAGAGGACAGAAAATAATTTATTTGAGGACAACATAACAAAGAAATCTAATTTAAAAAAAGAATATTTTATAACCAGGAAATCTTTAACCCGCAGTGACTCGAGCTTGATTTACTAAACGTGAGAACTCACGTAGGGTGTTCCTGACACTGCCTTTTCATACTATTCACAATTTTACTGCAATTTCTATTTAAAATTATCCATAAAATGATTTAACACTATTATATGTGAATTTAATTTGGATAATATACACTTATACAGGGTGTCCCAGATAACATTTCCAGCATGGGGATCTCACTTGTTATAAGAGATACAGGTTTGGTTAAATTAGATAAATTATTCCTAATGGTGCCTGTCCACGTGAGAGTAAACTACTCTCGATAGCAGCGTCGCCAAGGAAAGGAATCGCGAGTTACTCTCAGGGGCTGTATCCTTGGCGACGCTGCTATCGAGAGTAGTTTACTCTTACGTGGACAGGCACTATTAGTATGAGAGGAGCCACAATCAATTTTTAAAAGTACAAAATTCCTCGTACTTCAGATGTTATAGCAAAAAATACGAAAATGTTGAATTTCTTTTTTCTCTCAAAACTTTTTTGTATTAATCATTAGAACAATTTTATTTGTACATTCTTAAGGTACTTTTTAATGGAGAATGCAGTTATTTTAGATTTTTTAAACACCTACCATTTTCGAGATATTACCCCTAATTTCATTTTTTCTTATGGGCCGTGAAGTTGGCTATGGAATAGTTAAATGTGCTTTTTTCTCTCTTTTAAACGAGATATCACTTGCTATATCTTTTTTTATAAATAAGTCACAAAATGAAAAAAAATCGTATTTTACCAATCACTAAACTATGAAAATAAAAACAAAAAACAGCTAATTAAATGTCAAATGTAAGTTACTATTTGTCTGCGGTATCATTTATTAAAATTTCATGTTATTGTTGTGTAATTTGATAGTCTTTGTAGTAATTGTTATAATGATGGCTACATTTAAAAATAGCGAAAAATTTGACATGTTGAGATGCTATATTCTTTACCATAAAAACTTTGTAGAAGCTGAGCGAATATACTTAGAGCTATATCCCGAGAAAAGGCAATGAAGGGTGCGTAATTATAGAA
This sequence comes from Elmis aenea, assembly GCA_947652605.1. NCBI lineage: Eukaryota > Metazoa > Arthropoda > Insecta > Coleoptera > Elmidae > Elmis > Elmis aenea. The sequence goes on from OX393580.1 coordinate 27,191,707, forward strand.
ATAAATTTAAAATATGTTTTTTTCGAGAAACCTACCAAAAATCCAAAACAAATCAATAATTAATTAGAATTATCTATTTTACACAGTTTCTATTGCAAAGAATGTAGCATTTCAACATTTAAAATTTTTAATTAGTTGTAAATGTGTCCATAATTATATTATAACAAATTTGTTACAAAGACTATCGAATTACACAACAATACTATAAAATTCTAATAATTGATACCACACAAATAGTAACTATTATTTGACATTTAATTCGTTGTTTTTTGTTGTTATTTTCATAGATAGCTTGATAAGTGATGGGTAAAATACGATTTTCCTTCATTTTTTAACTTATTTATAAAAATAGATATAGCAAGTAATATATCATTTAAAAGAGAAAAAAAAGCACATTTAACTATTCCATAGCCAACTTCACGGCCCATAAGAAAAAATGAAATTAGGGGTAATATCTCGAAAATGGTAGGTGTTAAAAAAAATCTAAAATAACAGTTACATTCAACATTAAAAAGTACCTTAAGAAAGTACTAATAAAATTAATCTTATCATTAAAACAAAGAAGTTATGAGAGAAAAAATAAATTCAACATTTTTATATTTTTTGCTATAACATCTGAAGTACGAAAAAATTTCTACTTTTAAAAATTGATTGTGGCTCCTCTCATACTAAGGAATAATTCATCTAATTTAAACAAACCTGTATTTATTATAATAAGCGAGATCCCCATGCTGGAATGTAATCTGGGACACACTGTATATGTATAAAAATTATATTTGTAACTATTGAAATTCGACACACATAAAGTAAAGAAAAAATAATTATGTGTAAACCATTTAATAATAATGAGTGTAAAGTTGTAATTAGTAAAGTGAAATATTTTATCCTTTAAGCATTACTTAAAGACTAGCTTGAAGCTTTTTTACTATTTGTTTATGCAAAATATATCCATAAAATTATAATGAAAATGAAAGAATTTCAATTATGTTGAAAAAATAAATTCCCTCAATTAAGTTTTCAACGTTTACAAAACAGTCTTAACACATTTTCATCATATGCGCTTCACACATATACAGGGTTCTCGTTTTTCGAGGGCCACTATCGGGATCTCGTAAACGGTAAGAGTTACGACTTCGGTTAAATTGGGGCAAAGTTGTATATTCAGGTGCTTAATAATTTGAAGCAAACAGAATGTATCTAGCTCTTTTAGTTTTTGAGATATAGGGAATAATTTAAAAAAGTGGATTTTTGTTTCTTGCCCGTAACATTTTCATTTGAGGTCGAATCTCATATCTGTTAAAACTTTTTTATGGCCACTTTTTGCAAGGAATCAGAAACCCCAATTATATTTTCCGTGCGACGTTTCGTTTTTTAAAAACAATCATCAGGTCAATTTTTTCTTATGTACGCTGTATCTGATTTTAACGCCAATTTGTAGAGCATTTTTTTCTGAATTCGACAATGTATAACACTTGGCACATTTTTAAAACAATTGCTGTTAAAAATGGCAAAAACAAATATTTTATTTAAAACAAATCCTAATCGGCATGGTAAATAATTGTCTTTGTCCCTTTTTCCTTGGAAGCACGTAAGTAAACCGCATGAAGTTACTATTTAAGGGATTTAATTAACAAAATAGGTAATAATAAATATGTTAGGAATGCATTAACTTTGTTCACGTAGCAAATATTTTTAGAATATTTTCTTTGGTTAAGTAATAAATTTCTCTAAAATGTGTATTTATTTAGTCCTTATTTGGCATACAATTATTTGTAACAAAATTTTCGTTATCAAATAATATAAGTGTCCATAGTTTACAAAAAACGTCCAGAAATCTGTTTACGTTTTTTGCTTATTAGAAGTCATTAACGCAGATAAAAGGCATAACTCGTTATTTTTTGTTACAAATAATTGTATGCGAAATAAGGATTAACACATTTTAGAGAAATTTATTACTTAACCAAAGAAAATATTCTAAAAATATTTGCTACGTGAACAATGTTAATGCATTCCTAACATATTTATTAATACCTATTTTTTTAATTAAATCCCTTAAATAATAATTTCATGCGGTTTACTTACGTGCTTCCAAGGAAAAAGGGACAAAGACAATTATTATTTACCATGCCGATTAGGATTTGTTTTAAATAAAATATTTGTTTTTGCCATTTTTAACAGCAATTGTTTTAAAAATGTGCCAAGAGTTATACATTATTGAATTCAGAAAAAAATGCTCTACAAATTGGCGTTAAAATCAGATACAGCGTACTCAAGAAAAAATTGACCTGATGATGGTTTTTAAAAAACGAAACGTCGCACGGAAAATATAATTGGGGTTTCTGATTCCTTGCAAAAAGTGGCCATAAAAAAGTTTTAACAGAAATGAAATTCAACCTCAAATGAAAAAGTTACGGACAAAAAACAAAAATCCACTTTTTTACTTTTTTCTCTATATCTCAAAAACTAAAAGAGCTAGATACATTCTGTTTGCTTCAAATTATTAAGCACCTGAATATACAACTTTGCCCCAATTTAACCGAAGTCGTAACTCTTACCGTTTAACAGAGATCCCCATAGTGGCTCTCGAAAAACGAGAACCCTGTATATTTCACAAGTTTCACAATATATTTTAGTTTTTATATTTCGAAAAATTCATTACAAAAAAAGCTGTCTTAAAAAAAAAATGTTTGAATCGGCAAAAAAAACTAACCATTTTCACAGAAAAAATCTGAAACATTTGTAACCTCCGCTACGAGTCACGGCGAGTTAAGGATTACAGATTATTTGTAAGGCTTGATAAACATATCTCACCTTTTTTTGAGGGCCATGATATTTAGGCAAACTTTTAAACACTTTATCTTACCGAAACTTTAGCTTTTCACATTACTTTAATAAAAACAAAGCTGAATAATGAAAAATTGTACTTAAAATATTTTAACGGAATTGAAGCAAACTATAAGAACAATTTATAAAATACTAAGAGCTCAAAAGTATTTAAAAACTACTCACATTAAGTTTTCCTCTATCACCTGCGGGACCACCGCTTGACCGACTGGGTCCTGGCTGAGGGTCTGAATGACACCCTTCTTCGCCACTTTTATCACTTTCACGTCTCTTATTTCGGAGAACTCCTCTTTTTCCATTAACATTTTCGTCTCTATCAACCTGCCTTCGACTCGGTTCAGCCATCTGAACTCGTTCTGTTCGATCTTGTTGATATTCCCTCGCTGTAGCCCACACCCCTTTAGAATAATATATAAATGGCGGAATGTTATTTTGACGACTTCGGCTAAGTACGATAATTTTATCACCAACCTAAAACGACTCTTCTGTTAAATATGAAATGCTTTAAAGATTTTTTACATTACTTTGCATGTAGGATTGCACCATAACGTAGGGGGCGCATCTGCAGTGTTTCGGACTTCCACGGGTCTCCATTTCCACAATGGACCCGACATGTTCAACAGCCATACGTCTGAGTAATAAAATGATGGTCCACCCGAGCCTCCCATGATTAAAATGTTGTGATTATCCAATACTGTTTGTGATTGTCCATACCTTTCGGATGGTTTTATATGGCCTGAATAATTTGAAAATTAGTATATGGTATGTATAGGGCTTCATGTTATCTTGGTAATTTATTATTAGAAGCAGGGACTAAAAACGAAAAAAAATTCGTTCATTTCTGTTCGGAACGAAAACGAAATATATCGTTTTCATTCCAACCCATAAAATTTCTTTTATCGTTTTCGTGAACCGAAATTTATAACGGTGAAAACCAGTTTTACCGTTTTTTTGTCGTCAAAAAATTGAGGATTTAAATTTTGTTTTTTAAGTCTCTTCAACCCTCTATTAATACGATAACAATCTTTGTGTCTCCGCTAAATTACGACGACGACGACGACGGGTTTTGATGCTCAAGGACAGCGTATTTAAGACTGGTGAACCGCCGCCATACAAATCGTTAAACACATTAACCATTTTATTTAGTATCAAACCCATAAGGTGCAAAAACACAACTCGATTAGTTTAAATTGTACACACGATTTTTACCTAAAAAATATAAAAATATAGCAAGTGCTGTTTTAAATTTGTTTTAGTTCTAAATTCTATGCATTTGAATAAAATTAGTAGGGGTGGGCGATATCCAAATTTCGATATCGAATATCGATATCGAAATTATATCGATATATCGATATATCGACATATCGATATATCGGAATATCGATATATCGGAATATCGATATATCGGAATATCGATATATCGAAATTTCGATATATAAAAGCGCCGCGAAGCTAAAAAAGTCGGTAAAAAAGTGAAAAAAGAGACTGGTGACATAAAAAAAAAAAAAAAGCTTCTCGCCCTTAAAATATCGATATATCGGAATGTCGGAATATCGATATACCGATATATCGATATATCGATATCAAAATTATATCGATATTTATCGATATATCGATATATCGCCCACCCCTAAAAATTAGATCTCGCTGTAATTATTTAAAAAGACAAAAGAATTAATTTAAGTGGATAATTCACTAAATGTTTCCATGAATGTTATAAATAAAAAAAGATATAAATATAAACTTATGATAACTTTAACGCAAATAAAACACACATTAATATACAAAAAATAAACTTCAAATATACTTTAACTTAAAAGTTTGTACATACCATAAAATATACATTTTCACATTACATTCAATCTTACTAGCAACAAATCTTCCAATAAATCTTCTTTTACATTAGTCCTTTGCAAGTAAGAATAAATTTTACTTTTATTAACTCTAAACGTAAATGAAACATACACATTAATAATATATATCCAATCAAGTGTAAGTGTATATTCTATATTGATGATCTAATCGACAAATTAGAAAAACAATATCTGTACTGTTACTTGTGTTACACGAAATTGTAAGTATAAACAATAAATTGTTAATATATGTATATGGAGAAAAGTGAAGCTCGCTTATTTAAGGTGAGATTTTTTACTGCCTTGTGGGTGTCTCCTAAGCATAAAAGGTAAATTCACGTTTGTGTTTAACAAATACAATTTAAATAGTGATAAAACCGGTTTTGGTACATAATTATTTTGTTTTTGTTCTTGAACAAAAAATAATATTTCGTTTCGGTTAATTTTGTTAATCATTTTCGTCCCGTTCTCAGTCCCTGATTGGAAGTACTAAATTCGTCAAATGAATAAGCTTAAACCTTTTTTGCATACAAAGTCCAGACTAGCTAGACACAATAACAGATGTAGCACATGAATAAGCTCTTAAGAATGTATAAATTTTTCAACAAATTTAGCAGTGTAATTTCATTGGGACAAAACTCAATCTATATTTTAATTGTGCAAATTTTGTTGCAATTAATCATTAACAAGTACCTTCTGTTTCTTGTTTAAACCACGACCAGGTTTCAAGATTTAATTTCCAGATGTCATTTGATCTTGTAGAATGCACAACATGACTAGCTCGTTGAAGACCCCCAAACACGACCATCCATTGTCCGTGTATAGAAACCGAATGACCTGCTGTGGGAGGGGGTGTGTAATCCGTTGTGATACAAGTCCATCGATTAACTAATATGTCGTAAGTGTGTAATTCGTTAAATAAATGCCAACTCTGATGCAGTGGATAAGACGGTGGATACGTCCATCCACCAAATAAAACTGCAATTAGCATTACGTTAATACACATTCAAAAGAATGAACTGCCATCATACCTAGAGAATCTTTGTAACACACCATTGTACAACAAGCCTTTGGTGATGGATAAGTACCAACAGTAAGTGGCCTTACCCATTGCCTTTTCGATAAATCTAATCTCCATAAATCATTAAAAGTAGTCATTGAGCAAGTACATCCTCCAAATACATACATGGAATTGTTATGAACTACAGCCGCATGGGAATATCGTTTTGTTATCGTTGGGGCCATCGCAATCGGTGTAATAGATTGCCATGATATATCAAATTCTGCTATCGCTTTATGAAGGTTCCTTACCTTTGTTTTTACTAAATCTAAAAATAATTTTGAAGGTTACTGGCATTGAAAGATTTACACAAAGAACGGGAAGCATCTTAACAACCTTATGCTAAATTTAGCGACATGATTAATGTTAAAATACCTACTTAATACGCATTTCCTCCATCTCTTTGACACCAACATGCAATCATGTAGATCTTTATAGGGAGGAAGTAACCCCAATGTAAATTCCAAAACTTCGTCAGGGAGATCTTCTATTGAACACATTTTTTAAATCTCTAAAACTTCACTCACAAATTACACAAATTTGTATCACTATTTGTTAGAACATTGCACGACCGTGGCTTTACACTGACGTTTCTGTATTTTGGATTTTTTCGTAAAGCTCCGTAGGTAATACAGGTTGATACAGGTTAAATAGAGCAGCGCTCTCCTCAACAAATACTCAAACTACAGTTTGACAGGTTCTCTATCGGTTAGTTTGTAAGTTTTTTCGTCAATGACGGACCGGGATTTTTAATTTAACGTCAAACGAGAAGGGCAATTTTAAAATATTTTAATTAATGTTTGTTAATCTAAAGGTAATAAATTAAAAAATAATAAATGTAGTGACATTATTGTTGAGTGTGTGCGCGTGTTAATTATTTAAAATACCATAACCTAAAAAATCACAATTTATAACCTTAAAAAGTGCATTTTATGCAAAAATGTCTCTATTAATTCACTTAGGCCCTGCAGTGGAACATTTAAAAAACATAAGACGATTATTGCCAGATAGAGTGTCTCTGAGTACAACCCAGAAGGTCTGTTAAATATTTTACAAATACTTTTCATTACAATTTGTATGTACTTCCGTAGGTTGTTGTTATATCGGTAACCGCTGGAATTACTTTACTCGGAGTTTTGGCAAGATATATGAGAAGAAAAAAGCAAGTAGTTATTGTGAAAAATAGGAGATATTTTGGTAAACGTCTAAGACCTTCTGGCCTGCGAAGTCCCAATGGAGGTAATTGTATTACATTTTATAGAGTGTAGATATTACAAGTGCTCTTAAATAAGTATGTTTTGTGTTATAAACTCCTAACCAGGTGCTTGAAAAAATTGTGGAATAATTTTTCCTTGATGAATTCATTTTTAATCTTGTGCATATTACATAATTTTAGAGAAAATGTTATTAGTTAAGACTATTTAAGTAGTGAAAATTTTAATTTAATGAGCTGCATTTAATTTGTTAATAAATTATTGTCCGCGCTGAAATTTTAAATTAGTTTGAAGTAAGCCGGGAGATGGCGACAGCGTACAAGTTAAATGTGTTGCATAAGATGCAGGATTCAAATATTTGGTAACATATAGTCGCGTTCGGGACGCTGTTCCCAGAGCAGAGTGGAGTGGAGCGGCGCAGAGTAAGAGCGTAGTCACGTGGTCTTTAGAGCCTCCAAGGGTAAATCTCGAGCGTTCGGGACGTGTTGGTGCTGATTTTTCAAATTTAAATAAAGATAACCTCACTATTTTGTTATACACCGGTCTAATCATGGGTCTCCTTTAAAATGTTTACCACAGGTCAAACAAACAAAAGGTTCTGGTGCTACGAATTTCTAGAATATTTAAACTTATTTGATAATAAAGTTGATTATAATAGGTTGTTTATTTGGAGAGAAGTTTCTAAGAAAAGGATTGAAATATAACTATTAAAAGGAGTTAAAATTTTTATTTATTTAGTTAGTTGCTACTACTCAACAGTTAAAGTGTGCTTATTTTCTAGATTATAAATTCTTGTGGTCAAAGACCGTTTTATATGTTCGCATAAGCCCTTCGATTTTGATTGACACTGAATATCACTGAAGTCTTTGTTTAATTTGATCTTAAAGTTGCTGGAAACTTTTTTCCAAAAAGGCTTTTTATAACCACTGTTGAACTCTTCACTTTTTCAATTAAAAACAAAATTGTTTTGTGTGACCACAATTTATCCAGGCTTTCTGTTGGTACATTTTCTTTTGTTTCAATGTTTAATTGTGAAAATAATAATATTGATGAATTTTCTTTCTTATGTGGAATTTTCTCCTTCGTCTAAAACCATGGCATATTTTTCGGAATGAAACATTTTGTATCACTTGCAGAACACAACACAGAGTACACTTTTATATATTATAACTTCGCAACTACTTGTTAAACGACGCCAGGATGTTTAGCTTACCCTTATTCTGGTAATTCCAATTTCAAAGAATTCAAACAAACGTAAACATTCCGTAATGCGCATGACTGCTCCGCTTTCACCAGCTCTCGACGGTGTAAATAGATAAGCTCCATTTACCCCAATCTTTCTGTCCCGAACGCGCTTTGGAGCTGCTCTTTTTTCTCCCACTGTCGCGTCACGAACGCTGTGGAGCAGAAAAGTGCAAATAGAGTAAAAAGGCTGCCGTCCCGAACGCGCCTAATATGATCGAAAAAATATACAGTAGTAATTAAAGTAGCGTATTTAAAATGTTCTTAACATGAATACACATGAAATATTCATTAAATAGATGTATTTTTTTCTCCTTTGTACGATTTAAAATGTTAAAAATCTACAACCCCTATTCTACTCTAGATAAATAAATAATTGGGTAAACATATTTTTCTAAACGCTCATCAACAGAAACTTTTTGTTCGTTAAAATATGCAGATGTATAAAATATTTATAACATTTTTTACATGTAACAGGTTTTGGTATAATATATAATTTTTTGCGCTAACACTCTCCGTGTGAAAATTGAATTGTGAATTAAAAATACAAATAATAATTTTTTTTGAATAGTATTAAGATTGATCTTTGAAAAGAAATAAATGTAAACATTAAAAAACCTTTAGATTCTTTAAGAACATCTGCATTATCGATTTTGTTTAAATATGTTAATTTAATTCACAACTTGAGTAAATAATTTACACATGTGAACTAATTACTCTGATTAAACCCATTGTTGTGGTTTCTGTGAATAACAGTTTTAGTTATGTGGTGAAGAGTTAATTGAAACCACAAACGTTTGTTTCAACTTATTTTATTCCTATTTTAAAATGTATTTGCAATAGCTGATCTGATAAAGTATTTTAACTTTTAAACTACTAAACAACGTACAAGGCTGTTCTGTTTTCGTTATTTTTCTAGTATTATTTATTTCAAAATAAAAGTGTCAAACGTAATAACGCTTGAAGTAAGAAATAATGAGGATCCTTGTAGAATCCTTCATAAAAAAAGTTATTTTTAATTTTACTTATCTGTATTAAGAAACGAATTTATGAGATTTGTAATAAAAACGATAAAAATGCAATGGGAGTTTATTTGCAAAGTAATCCCGTAGACTATCGAATGTACAACATATTTTTTTGATCAGAATTAGCTACTTCCTTGCTAAGCATTCGACGTACTCTAAAAAACATTTACAAGACGATTGTTACAGATTTCTGAAATCGATTTTGATATTATGAATAAGCACAAAATTTTGGTACTCAGCCAAATTTAAACCTACAATTAGCGAGTTCCTTATTTTGGAATGCGATGTTCGAAAAGCATGTACATTTGTGTCAGAATTGCTTCTTTTTGATTTAAAAAGGAGCGACAGTTTTCAGGAAATGTGGATAAAGTAAAAATGTCTTCCAAAGAAAGCAATTATATTACATTTTTTTGATAATATACGTTGATTATATTGCCTTATTTAATAAATAAGTTGTGATTAGAATTTTCTTTTTAACTAGTTTTGTGCAATATAAGACTTTTAATCGAATTGTTTTAATAATGTATGTGTGTGCACCGCGTCTTGTTAAATGCACATTCTTTTGTTTGCAAGGCGTAATACGTTTTGTAACATATACGCTATTAAATAAATGTTATGTATGACCCCACAGTTGATTAAATATAGTGGCAATTTTTTACGATGACATAAGTAATTGCAGTTTTGTGCAAAATTAAGCCAAGGTCGCATATATTTAGCACGGTCGCTGAAGTCGTCAAGGCTGAATTTTACGCGATAAATTTATTGGATAATTGTCGTCGCATTAGCCCCGTTCGTCGTCGCACTACGCGTTCGTAGGGGGCAATATAAAAGGGATAATAATTATGAAATATAGAGCATTTATGGGTCAAGGTCGTATTTTCGGTTTATCTTCGCTTTGGATCGATAAAATATGCAACCCCTGTCTGCATTTCCTCGGATAACTACGCACATCCTGACGATGGGCTATTTTTTGCAATCGCTGATGGATATTAATGATTCGATAGTTTATTATCAGTAAAATATCACATCGAACCTAATTTTAATGTTTTTTAGTTTTCTTATGTTTTATACCAACAAAAATATTCCTGTGTAATGCGAAATTGAAGTAGAATAAGATGAACAGATTCCCGGCGGCCAAAGAATGCGAACTGTATTGATGAAGTTTTCCAACAAATTAATTACTTGGTTCAATTTTTAGCTAGTAATTTAAAGTATGTATTAATTATGCCTTATTAACACCTAATTATCGAGCAAAAAATTATTTCCCCTTGTTTGTGCACCGTTCGCCAAATTTCGATAAAATTTTCATCAACTTCAAAAGAAAATTGTAGTTCTTAAGATTTCTGTGACAATTTTTTTGGAATGGTCAACGTTGTAATATACATCACGCTAGCCAGACAAAAAAATACCCCAACTGAAGGTGGTTTTCATTAGGAGCATGTATCTGACAAAATTAAGCCATCAGAATTTTAAAATACGAGAATAAAAAAAAAATTAAATTGGGATTATTATCTCAAAAATGGAAATTGATGAAAAATTAAAAATAATAGTTTAAATACATAAAAAAGTACCTAGAGAAAGTACAAAAAAAAATCTTATGAGTAAGACAAAAAAAATTATGAGAAAAAGGAAATTCATAATTCATTGGAAATGTTATCTGGGACACCCTGTATAAGTGTAGCATACTTACTGGGCACTGAGAATGATTTTCTTGATATTTTTATTGACATACTATAATTATTATAACATACCCTTTAAAAATATTAACACCAAGTGCTAAAAAATATCTACCAAAAAAGTTACCAATTAGTTTCTAAAAAAATACAAATATTTATCAAACTTAGTGAAAGGTTTATCCAGACTTTGTCCAGGAAAGCTGTTCCAGTGGAACTACATCTTTGTCTAGAGCAGCAGGATTCCTGCGTGAAAAACGCCATACTTTTTATACATGCAGATAATACTGCGAACGGAAGGGTCGACCATTATTTTTTCTCAAAGAGCTTTACTTTTAAACGCATATGCACAAGGAAATTTTGGTCCCTAAAACCTGGTATTTCATACGCTGCTGAAGTTGTTGTAGAATTGAATTTATTGTGTTTCATTCATTTTTCAGATGTTATAAGTTTGGCAAGCAGTGGAAGACGTAGTGCCCCTTATAGCGCTTTCAGTGAACGAGCCTCAGGAAGACAAAATTCAGTTCATGGAACCACCAGCGAACGTGGATCCATAGCTTCAGGAAGTCAAGCCAGCGGAGGAGGTGGCATATCTTACATGACAGAGGGTGGCGATGCTACGCATCTTACACCGCAGCAACTAGGAGTTATGGGTGAGTGAAACCTGTAGCTAACCGCTTTTGTGTTATCTGTACATATGCTTTACAATAGTTACCTAATTTTTTTGCTGTAAGTACATACTAATTAAATTCAAGTGTAAATTGGTACGTGGAAATTTTTTTCGAAACGAATTAAATTGTATGTAGTGTGGTGATATTGATTAATAAACTGTTTTAAGTTTTCATACTTGTTTGTTTTTGTCGAAATTGCTTTTTAGTTCAACAGAAGAGAATGAGCGTTTCTTTTAAAATAATACACTTTTTGGGTTAAAGTAACGTATTTTGCATCATTAGTGGAATGAACTCAGGGGCTAAAGAGTTTCAGAAAGTCTGATCAATCTAAATTATGGCTATAACTCTATAACCCTATCGATTACTTTATATACCACCGAAATAGTAATTACTTTCCTAAGGTAATAATCCTCGGATTGGTTTGTAGCAGGGTGGATAAAAATCATGATTTTTTAAAAAAAATCGATTTATTTGATTTAAATCAGATTTTTTTGATTTAAATCAGATTTTTTTGATTTAAATCAAATGTACCAAATTATCGAATTTAGTGACATATTCACATCATTGAATAAAAAGCTAAAGGAATGAGCGTTATAGCGTTACTAAGGCGTCCAGGTTAGCCTCTCAATATGGCGGATGCATGTTTCCGCTTCTCAGTGGCGTATCTAACATTTTTAAATATGTATTGATTAATGTAAGTATATGCCTTGTTTTGAATTGAGCCTGTTATTTACTTATTTATTTCTTGTTTCGTGGTTGAGGGAATTAAAAAAACGACAACATACATCAATATTTGGATTGTTTATTATGAGAGTTAAAAGATATGCTGTACACAAATGCACGCCACTGATATGACATACCAATTTGACAGACCACATCAAATTTTCAATACATGATTACACTACAAAATATTAATGTCTACCTACCTATGAAACGTAATCTTTTAATCTTCAACATTTTTGGATGTAGTAAGACTACAAGATCTGCAGCTAACCATTGTAGTACACAAAACTAAAATATCTCCGACTGTTTCACCTGTCAACACCGGCCGCCATAAGAGGCTATCTATGTCGTCATTTCCGTCGCCGCTGAAACGCTGCAGTATAGTATTAAAAGCTCCTTCCTTTATCTTTTAATTCAATGATTCACATGCTATTTCTGTTTTGTGCTAATATATTTAATAACCAATATATTTAATTCATTGGTCAATGAAAAATTAAATATAATGATTAAGAATTTTGAAAAAATCAGTGCTTAATGGTGATGTTTAATTAATTATATACAGGGTGAGTCATTAGTGCGGGATCGGTCGATTGTGGCTAAACGGCTTGAGATATGAAGTTGATTCAAATGCTATTTTATACAGTTTTTTCTAAACAACACAATAAAAATATTTTCAAATATACCTTTCTGTAACTAATAGCAACTTTTTTATTTCAAATACAACAACCAATTTTTTATTTAATATTTTTGACCGCCTTTTTTTTAGCTTTGCATCAATATAAAATAGGTACTACAGGTTTTTATACGGCGCTGTAAAAAAAATAAATATTTCTAAATTATTCAAGGTTTTAAGTCTTTATTTGAAAAATTCTCCTGAAGTTATTTTGAAGTACAGAGTTGTAATTTGGTATGGACATGCAGAAAAAATTTCTCTGTTCGCTCGATATGAAAAAATTTGAATCACACATACAGGGGTGTTTATAAATAGGTGGCAACTTCCATGATTTTCAAAAGCTCGTAACTCGATTTTTTCAAATGCAAACCCCTGTATTTTTTTATGTCATCGAATTCGTCTTAAAAAGAGCTTCATATTTTGTTAAGTATGTCCTATATCCAAAACTCATACTTTTCGAAATATTCGACATTTTTCTTCAAATCGTTATTGAAGCAATAGAGTGCCGTGGAAATTGAAAAAACTGACTGTTAACTTCACTAAAGTCAAAAACTTGTCATTTATTTTTTGAATTATTGCATTTCCACAATGAATATTACTTTACAAGAGCAAATTGATATGGTTTATTCACCATTTCGTGTATTTAATTACTAATAGTAATACAATTTTGTTTTATTATAAATATTATATTGAACTCATATAATCTGTGATTTAAATTGATAATTTTTTTTTTAAAATCACTTGATTTAAATCAATGATTTTTTTTTTAAATCATTTGATTTAAATCATGATTTAAATCGTGATTTAAATCAATTGATTTAAATCAGCTCAACCCTGGTTTGTAGTAACTTGCCATACTAATCTATTCTGCGTCAGTCTTTTCTTTTTTGTCTGCATGTTTTATCTAACATTTTGCATGATTTACTTTACATAGCTCAGTTTCGGTCTTTCCTTAGTATTTTGGTTTTCTGTTTAGCTTTATTGTTGTAAACGGTAACCCCCTCGTCTCAAAATGTGTCCAATTAACTGATTTTATCTTTTATTGATTGATTTTATTGTACTTGTTTTTTCTTGGACTTTGTTTAGAATTTCTTGCTTGCTTATATGATCCACCCATGATACTTTAAGAATTCTTCTGTAGCACTAGCTCTCAAATGATTCCAATCTCTTGCTTTCTTGTGTTCACAACGTTAGAGTTTCTGATCCATATAAGTCCATGTTCCTCACATACGTTTTTAAAAGTCTCTTTCTTATTTCTAAATTGATTTTTTGAGTTGTTAGAAGACTTTTCTTTTCATAAAATGTTTGTTTGGGCAGATGAATTCTTGTTTTAAATTCCATTTTGGAGCGTCCGTCTGTTTGATTATACTAGCTAGATAGTAGAAATGTAGTCTGCTTTTATCTCATTGTATAATTTACAAAATTTTCCGTTTTTCCACACATCATTACTTTGGTTTTTTGCAGCTAATTTTTATTCCATGTTATTGTAGTATGTGCATTCATTCTTTTTAGCTACCTTTCTTTGCTATTCTTCATCACTGTTGATAACTAGCGCTATATCGTCAGTAAATACTAGGAGTAATAAATAACATAAGTGAAAACTACATACGAGGTTAATATAAAATGATTTTATTGCGATGTTGAACTGTTTATCACGACTCAAATTAAGTTACCACTTAACACTTGACACTAGCAGCCAATAGTTGATTATTATAATTATAGTTAATAATTGCTGTTCTTAGCAGAGACTAAAAACGAAAAAAATTCCGTTCGTTTCTGTGCTAGATAGTAAAAATGTAGTCTGCTTTCATCTCATTGTATAATTTACAAAATTTTCCGTTTTTCCACACATCATTACTTTGGTTTTTTGCAGCTAATTTTCATTCCATGTTATTGTAGTATGTACATTCATGCTTTTTAGCTACCTTTCTTTGCTATTCTTCATCACTGTTGATAACTAGCGCTATATCGTCAGTAAATACTAGGAGTAATAAATAACATAAGTGAAAACTACACACGAGGTTAATATAAAATGATTTTATTGCGATGTTGAACTCAAATTAAGTTACCACTTAATACTTGACACTAGCAGCCAACAGTTGATTATTATAATTATAGTTAATAATTGCTGTTCTTACGCAGGGACTAAAAACGAAAAAAATTCCGTTCGTTTCTGTTCGGAACGAAAACGAAATATATCGTTTTCGTTCTTTCGTTCTAACCGAAAAATTTCTTTTTTCGTTTTCGTGAACCGAAATAGTAACGGTTAAAACCGGTTTTACAATATTTTTTTGTCGTCAAAAAATCATTTTTTTTTCTAGTCACCACAATCCTCTATAATAAATACGATAACAATATTTGCGTCTAAACTAAAATATAAACGATGACGATGGGGTTTGATGCTCACGGACAACATATTTTAGACTGGCGAACCATCGCCATATTAAATTTACTAAATCGTTAAACACATTAACATTTAACCATTTTATTAAGTTTAACACCCGTAAGGTGCAAAAACACAACGTGATTAGGTTAAATTAGACACACGATCTTTATCTAAAAATATGAAAATATAGCAAGTGCTGTTTTAAATTTGCTTTAGTACTTAAAATCTATGCATTTGAATTAAATAAGATCCTGCTGTAATTATTTAAAAAGACAAAAGAATGAATTCAAGTGGATAATTTACTAAATGTAATAAATAAAAAAGATATTTAAAAAAAACATATATTAACTTGAAATTTACTTTAACTTTATAGTTTGTACATACCATACAATATACGTTTTTACATTCCGTTAAATCTTACTAGCAACACATCATCCAATAAATCTTCTTTTACATTAGTCCTTTTCGAAGTAAAAATAAATTTTACTATTATTATGTCTAAACGCAAATAAAACATACACATTGATAATATATATCCAATCAAGTGTATATTCTGTATTGATGGTCTAAAAAACAAATTAGAAATAGAGAATATCTGTACCGTTAATTGTGTTACACGAAATTGCAAGTATAAACAATAAAGTTGTTAATACATATTCACGTAAATATATGGAGAAAAGTGAAGCTCACTTATTTCAAGTGAGATTTTTTACTGCTTCGTGGAGTCTCCCCAGCACAGAAGATAAATTCGCGTTTGTGTTTAACAAATAAAATTGAAATAGCGACAAAACCGGTTAAAACCAGTTTTGGAAAATATTTATTTCGTTTTCGTTCTTGAACGAAAAATAATAATTTCGTTTTCGTTCTTAAAAAAAATTCGGTTAATTTCGTTTAACGTTTTCGTTCCGTTCTCAGTCCCTGGTTCTTAGTATTTTAACATTTTTCTATTCAGCTCAGATTTAAACTTTATTTATTACTTACATTTAAAAAAAGTTCCTGCGGTATTACACTGTTTTTCTCTTCACATTACCTGCGCTTTGCAACCGAATCCTTATTATCTATTCAATTTATCGTTTAGCCTGTAAATCTTGTATAAGTACAAATCGTTAACTAGATGCAGCTAACGAGTCATATTTTTGAATCTGTTTTAATAGCGACTAAGGCAATGTACCGGGTGTAACTAAGTTCTGGTACACCCCGTTTTTTCTCTTTAGTTTTGATTTTGGATATATAAAATTTTAGTCACATGATGTGTGTGAAAAACCGGATTATTTGAAAACGTGCACTATAGTTTCACTTCTGTTTCGCCGGAAATTACTTGTTGTTGTTATTTCAAATGGAATTTCCTGTACCTATATTGTTACATTTTTGGAAAAAAGAAACAATTTTAAATACTACTGCACCATTTTGGTTAATTTTTATAATCTCAAATAATTTTTAGACGAATACTTATTATTTATTAAGTGTGCCGTGACCTGCATAAATTGAATTTTATTGTCAATAAGTGTCCAAAAAACGTTGTTGTAAATTTTAATTGCTATTGGGTTACTTTAATCGGCTTTAAAGATCAAAGAATCGTTTTTTTTACAGAAAGTCAACTTTTGTAAATGAAACGGTACTGGTACAAGCGGTTATTTAACCCTTTGCCTTGTCCAAAATTTTACATAAAATTTGTACCGTACGTCCATTTAAATATTTCACATGTATCATGTTCTACGGCTCTATGGGATTATTTTATATGTATAACGTAGTGTCAGGATAAGTGTAAACTGTAAAGCATCTAGCAAGTGCAAAGATATGTGTTTTCCATATGATACACAGAGCGTACGAACGACCATTTTTTGTGTGCATCACCGGTGATGCACAGGACAGGCAATGGGTTAAATAGAGTATTTTCTGTCGAATTTAACAATACCAATAACTTGTGTTGGAAGGCTGCTTCAAAGACTTATAATATTATGAAAACTTATTAGCATATCCTGTTAATCGCAGTACACTGTGTTTAACTGCAACAAAACAAATTATCGTTTTTTATGAACAACTACTATAGCCATTTGGTGGCCACACCAGTTTATTTTTAATAGACTATCGTACATCACCGTGTAAGCTTAGCTTTGCCTGATTAGAACAAAGAATTACAAAATTAACGATCGACCATTAGTATTGGTTATTAGCGCCCATTGAGCAGCAAACTGACTTTATTCAGCATATTCATGGTGTTTGTGTTGCCCTATATTAACAAGCGTAAATTTATGTGCACAGTTCATTATATGATGTAGTGTTTGAGAGCTGAATTGTTTTATTGAAATACATGCTGTTTATCTTGTTGCTAAAGCTGCATGAAAATCGTTAATGCAGATGTTTTATTTTATCTATATCGCCAATAGAAATTTACTTCCTGTTTGATCATCAACATTCACCGTAGATATTTATTTGCGGTTGTAAATAAATAAAGGAGATACAATAGATTCTAGTTACAGGAGGTAATATCAGAGTCGCTTACAGGCTTTTAAAGACGTATAAATCATGATGGAGAAATTTATGTTCGTGAAATGTTTTGCTTGCAACGCGAGTTTAGGAAGTAACCAAAAAATAGATTATATTGGTATATAAAATGAATTTGCTTTTAATTTGAATGCTGTTTTATTGGCATGACATGATTGCCAAGAATTTGGTATCTAGTTCCTTTAGAATAAAATATTTCTTGTGAATAACAAGAAATTATATTAATGAAAACTTTTTATGGGATTGCTACCGAAATCTTTTAATATTTTTTCACAGCTAACGCTACCAAAAAATTTTCAAAGTTTTGCTGTTCAACGCAGAATAGACTTGATTTGAGAAGAAAGTATAGAAAATAAAGCAGCGTTTCTCAAACTGTAGTCCGCGTCCGTCTTTGGACCCGGGTTAAAATAACGGCCCTCAGAAAATATTAGAACAATCGTCCTATAAAATATTATAATATAATAATATGACAAATCTTGTAGATGTATTGTTTAAATAACAGGGAATGTCTGGTCAAAGTAAGGTTTATTCAATTGATCAGTTCTTCGAAGCATTATATTTTCAGAAAATCATTTCGAAATAAACTCATAATTAGTCAATTTTTTTGCATCAATACCTCTCGGAGTTAATTAAAAAATTGCAAGGATATACATTTGGAACTTTTTAAATATTTTTAAGTGCTATAAAAAAAGTTTTGGGCCTTTTTTTAACAAAATTAAGGTAGAAATGTATTGCTTAAGAGGTCTTTAACATTTTCGGAAAATATAAAGATCATTGCAAAACTTTAGAATTTTTGTCCCAAAAAAGGAAGGTTATAGTACACTTAAAACTTTGTACAAAATTTGAGGAGCTGTAAAAATTATTTTAGGCTGTTTTTAAATAAACTAAAGGTAGGAATGCTTTGCTTAGGACAGTGTTTTCCAATCTGTAAGGCTGCAAGGGGGGCGCGCAGCTTTTACCAAAATATAAATTGTTTTATAATTCAAAATTTCCTGTAAAATTTATGTATTTTGTGAATATTTTTAAAAAACTCAGTATATTCTTTAAATATTTAATTTATGAAATTGGATTGTTAAGAAAATTGAGGGGGGACGCAACAATTTTTTATAGAAAAAAGTGCAGGTACAGAAAGTTTGAAAAAAAAACATAAAGACTACCTATTGCAATTTGCAATACTAATTTTTGCCAAAAAAATATACAAGGCTTGAAATATTTTAAAAATATTAGAAATGCAGTAAAAAATTGTTTTGGGCTATTTTAAAATACACTAAAGGTAATAGTTTCAGAAATTTTCAGAAAAATAAAGGCCATGTTTGTGGAAGTGTATGTATAAAAAATTGAATGTGCCCCTCCAGACATTCTAATTAACCTCATTTTTATATGTGACATTGGCTTGTTAAAAAAAATGATATGATGTATATTTTGTATTATTTCATTGCTAAATTAACTTTTCTCTTAAACATACCAACGGTTTTTGTACCTAAAATCAACCGTTTTTGAGTAAATAAATGCCACATTTTTTAGCCCCAAACAAGACAAATAATGTTTGCATAGCTTCGTTATTAATAAAGACACAACAAAATGTTTCAAACAAGACTTGTTCGCGATCATAAGTTACATGATTTGAAATTATTTTCAACTATACCGAGCGTTTCGTTTTCGCGCACCAGTATGTAACTTTGTTACTTTTATAGCACCCTTTTCGATTTTCATTTCTTAATGGAAAAATCATAAATAATACAATTTTAGGGCAGGTACGGTTTCATATTTCTAAAACAATGTCCCATTACTTGATTTTATTTTAAGAAACAAACGATACGGTTTAGGTAGTAGTGTTCTCTAAGGCAGCGATTTTTAACGTTTTTAGTTTTAAAAATATTGAAATCTTTAAAAAAATGTTTTTTGCTCCTTATTTTACTCGAACCATCGGAGAGATATCTTCTTAAATAAATTGTAATATTTTTGTTACTACAAACTAGGGGGCCGCGAAAATTTTTAGGATATTTAGGGGCCCGCGACTACTAAAAGGTTAAGAACCACTGCTCTAAGGTGTTCTCTATAATTATGTAAAATGGCTCACCAAACAAAAATATACTGGTGTGGCATACAAACGACTTTCGCCATACATACTTTTGGATTTTTGTCAAAAAGTTTAATTTGGTTTCGTGGTGTCCGTGAATTATTTTTGATAAGGGGGGTTATTATTATTTTTTTTAAGCCATCTTTCGTTTCATTCGAGTAGGTTGCGAAAAAAATATTACAAAAAACACCGGTCCGCTGTCTGAAAAGTTTTGGAAACGTCGAAATAGAGAATACAACGTACATAATAGCTCTTCTAGTGGCATCGTTAGCACCGTATTCCGAGCGGAAACTAAATTATCCCCCACAACCACCTGTATTCTTGAATAGTTCGTCCAACTCGCCGTTAATTAACCGAAGCAGTACACGAAGCTCTTAATTTCGAAAAACCGGGAGCTATTCGATTTTATTTCCGCTCTGACGGTGCAATGAGAACGAAATAACCTGCTGATCCATTCATAATGGAAGGCTCTCCGTAGCCGAATGTTTATAAAAATAATTAATAGATAGGTACCGTCGCAGTACAAGCAGCGAGGCGTAATATTAAAATTTCATTCATGAACTTTTTAGATCGATACATGAAAATCAGGCATGTTTTGTTATAGATCTATTTAAATAGAATGTTACGCATACTGCTAGCCAAAACTGTGAGATTATATTTACTACGTAGTCGTTAGGGCATTATTTCTAAAGAAATTGTTAGTTCTTACTCTTGTTCTACGATTCAATTATTGTTCTAAGATGATATTTTACGATCCTGTCATACATCTTTCTCAGGTAAAAGATTAAAAGCCCTGAAAGCTCGTATAGGTATGTTTTACTAATTTAAAAAAATCGTAGGAGTTGCTTTCGGTCATAATAAACAAATCTATCAACAAATTATTTGTTAAGAGACAAAACCTAATAACTGACTTTTTTATATGTTGGTTTAATGACACTTCAACTGCAGAGGTTATTAGTGTCAGTGGAGTGGAGGGGGCGGCGAAAAAGGAAAGGGTAGGTGGAAATAATGTCACAGCATTTGCCTATAGTAGGTAGGGGAAACCACCTGATACCCCTTCGATGACAGACGGCCTCGGGATTCGAACCCACGACCTCCCGATTACTCGCTAGGCTTCTTTACCAGCCATCCACCGAGCTCGGTTATATAACTAACTGACTTAATACATCCCAAGTAATGATCATATTATTTTGTAGTTAGTTTATTCTAACTAAAGTTAAAATTTTTATAAATTGGTTCTTTTGAAGTTTTACAGGTTTTAGTAAAAGTTAAAAACATTTCACAACGCGCGCTTTACCACACGCTAGTCGGCTGTTCGTTCAAAACGTACAGTATACTGGCATCATGGACATCCGCTTGTGGTCAAAAGGATTAATCACAGATTTTATTTATTATTATTAATCTAATTCATGTTTATGGAAAGTGGAAAACGACGAATACAAAAATAGAAATTTGCGGGATGAAGCTCACAGTAAAATCATAGAATTTTGCAATGCACAAGGTTTTCCCGACGCAAATTGGGAATTCAGAGTCTTAGGGGGCCTTTAGAAAGGAATTTAAAAAGTCTCGTGAAAGTCAACGAAGCAGGACTGAAGAAATATGTACCTATTTCGCAAATATATTTTAAAATCATCAGGATGATTTTCACGCAATAAATTTAACAAGGGTAGGTGACCAAATCATCGTCTGTATTTTTGACCCAAAACCTCCGTTTCCGTCTTCTTTTTTTTTAACACTTCACTCAAACAAGCAAAAATCACAGCCAGTGCAATATTTCTCCTTTGAACGTCCATTTCTTACGTAAAAAAAATTAACAAAACCTCACACTGAAGCTAAAAGTGTGCAACTTGCAGGCGCTCCACGGAATTCAGTTACGCTAAGAAAAGCGTGCATGATTCAGCTTTACACGTACGTTCTTTCGAGTGCATTTATCAGTAGGCACGCTTTTCAGCTCGAAAGAATGTGCATGCATTTTTGTAACAAACTTCTATCGCGCGCCTCGATGTTGGACGTCGACGGTCATCCAGACCGAGGCTCATATTCTATGCTTCCATCTCTAAATTTTTAAAATTAAGTTCAACATGCCTTATTTAAAAAAAAGTTACATTCTGACATGAAATTGAGTAGTGTCCATAAATGTCATATGTATTTTGTTACAGTGGACATGGCAGAGCAAAATATGAATGAAGTTGACCATGGGAAAAAATGAACAGTTATATTGGAAATGGTCTAGGCCTAGGCCTAGATCTGTATGTATTTACACCCTCGTACAATGTATTTAAACAAATAAGTACGTGTGGCTAGTTCATGCTGCGACGGACCGTACTGTACAATGTACATAGGCCGCACTGTTGGGAAAGAGTACTTATTACTCTTATGTTTATTGTTGTTAATTATGGCTCGTGATCGTCTTTGTATGATAGTTGGATCCTCAAACGTTGTTTTGCGTAGTACACAGGTCTAGAGCAATAATTATTACACAGTAAGAAACAAATAAAACACAACAATTTTATCAACACACCCCATTATATTTCTCGACCGGCTGTACATTTTTCGGTGGTTGGTTCTTAACTACCCAGCACGACTGTCTCAAGATTTTAGGTTCCCTGTTGCTATCCCTTGTTTATTATAAGTGCATTTTTGTCATTCTTTCCTATAAACACATATTTGTGCGAGTAGTTTGTTCTACTTATGATGTACAACTTTATCAAGAAATCGTCTGTTGATTGATGAAACCCAAACACTGACCTTGTAGGACCTAAGTTATAACCGAAATATTTTAACGTAAATGTGTTTTACTAAAGTTGTTATCCTCATAACTTGGCCCTTTTGAAGTGTTACATGTTTTAGTAACTGATGCATCAGCATTTGTTGCAATGTTATTCATTTAAAAGTAAATGAAATAACATTGAAGTAACATAAAATAATTGATCTCAGGCGGGGAGTCACAATACTGACTTAAGTGATCCATTGCAAGTGAGCCACGTGACTTGACTCAATTGTTTTATTTTACTACTTCATTTATTTATCTTTAATTACATCCTAACTCTAGGAATTAAACAATAAGAGTTCTTTTACTGACATAATCCATTGTTCAATTTTATCTTAATGTTACTACTTAAATCTATGGTTGATAAATTGTACACGAACATAAAACAAGTAATAAAAATTATAACTTGAAATTCAAAAATTAAAAGTATTTCATCTTATTTTATAGTTATTAGTTGGATTTTTTTAAAATCTATTTGTACCAATGGCCATTCTGGGGTTAGGAATAGGCGTCTGTCTTCGCTTCTGTTGGCAACAGCTTACCAAACACTCGCCGTTTTCAAAGTGTCTTTAATTGCAGTTAAGTATAGGGATAATAAACCTAATAAAACTTGGACCATTGATTTAAACCCGACGCATTACACGTCCTAATGTGTGTCATTCACGCCCCGTCTGCTTGACCATTTCTTCTCCAATCCCCTCGTGCACGCCCCAGTCTCTGCAGACGAGATTATGGTTGACATGTCCTTAAATGGTTATGACTACTGCCTACGCATTCGTTATCTCATGTCTTCTGGTGTAGTACTATAACTTTGAATTTATTGCCCTTAGTTAAAAGACCAACTGAAACATAGGGTGCAGACTGTGAAGTGGTAATTAAATACAAGTTTTATTGCCAGACTGATCATAATCATAACTGCATTTAGTGATGTGGGAGTTTTTACTTTGATGTAAAGGCGGTTAGTAAAAAAATTGTAGATATTTGGACAAATTTTTGTTGGTGGTTGAAGAAATATAGCCCAGCATCTTCAGTATCTTACGATATATCAAATTATTTGGAACCTATGAACGATTTAGCCCATGAAATTGCTTGGAAAAATCAACTTAATGTATTTTTTAATATTTTGCTTCATTGTAAGTAAAAGTCCTAAATATACGAAGCTAACTAATCGTTTCTTAAACATAATATAAAACAAATAAACAACAAACAGTAGTTATAAATTAAGTCCTTTAATTAGTACTGTAAATTAAATATACAGTGTGTTAGTGTGTACAAAAAGTATCGTAATCAATATCTCGTCTTGTGACAACTTAACAAAAAAAAAAAGTTTTTTATAAAACTTGTTTGTGGTCATTTGCTACATAACCTTAAATTATTTTCAACTATACGCAGTGTTTTGTTTTGCGCACCGATACGTCACTTTGTTTTTTTAAAATAGAAAACCCAGTTTATTTTATAATTTTTAGATGTAAAATTAAATTCTCTTTTTAAAATATGTAGGTGTCATGTATTTAAAATCAGTCGTTTTTGATTTATTTAAGTTTTTATAAAAATATTGACAGAAACAGGAGTCTAAAAAAATAATCATATTTCACAGCTTGGCTATGTCAGAACGAATTCCTTTAAAACTTTGTAGGACAATAGTGTCATAGTGATTTTTGACTAGTTAAAATTTTTAAATAATACACAGGGTGTTTCTTATGCCCGGTCCATTTAGTGAAACTTCAAACACAAATAAGTCAGTTTTTTTAAGTGAAACACCCTATATATTTTTACATTTTCATATTGATAATGTAATTAACTTAAAAAACTACTAAAGGTCAATTTTGTCTAAAATCAGCATTTCTCGAGTTATTGCATTTTTTTTTGATAATTTTCACGTACAAACACAATCTCGTTTTTTTACAAAAAAAAAAAAACAGATTATAGATAACAAAACTAAAAGATTTGTAACTTATTTCATTTATGTAACAATAATCTAACAATTTATTAAAAAGTGCTGATTTTTTTGTTATTATTTGCACCATATTATCGTTGGAGTAGTTTGTAAGAAAAAAAAACAAGTACAAATCAGTATGATATCTTAAAATAATTTTGTAAATTTTAGAGGAACATGTTGGTACTCTAAGAGTTAAAACGCATTCTTAAATTGTAAATACAATTATTTGATACTTCTATAAATTAGCATTTGGAACAAACAACATTGTGCACAACAATGAAGTAGTGTTATTAAACATTCTTTATTTTCAAAAATTCAAAATAATTTTTCTGCTTACAAGTATTGATGTATTTCATGTATCTATTGAATAAAAACTTTGAAAGTTGGTAAATAGGTATGATAGTATAACGTATTGTCTTTTAAATATATTTTTAAAAAATTACACAAAACAAACTGGGCTCGTCCGGGATTTGAACCCGGGACCTCTCGCACCCTAAGCGAGAATCATACCCCTAGACCAACGAGCCAACTGTGATGCTGCGATGATTGCGAAACTACAATTTTTGGGTGGGATGGTGTCTGTAACAATGCACTTTTTTTTCCAAATGTGCATCCATTCCTTCGATGAACTTTATAGTATGTAGCGGTTTTATTACAAGAATGTTAAGTGCCTATAAAATAAAAATGTAAGTCTTCATTTCCATGTAGGTTCCTAAATATGTAGATGTATGTGTTCAGTACAGAATAAGTGTACTTATTTATTACCATGTGGGCGCTACAATAGACTTATCATTTAAAAATTTAATTTTTGGAGAACATCTGGTATCTTTTTAGACAACACGTAATATAACTTGTGCAAATAAATGTTTCTTTAAGCTCAGCCATTTTTATAAAATCAAAAAATACACAGTATATTTTTGCTTTTCATAGAGGTTAGCTGATTTGACTTAAACTCATTGTTTTCTTAATATGAATTAAGCAAGTAATAACAAATATTATACACAAAATGTATTATAACATATTAGGAATATAATATATTATAACAATTGCTGAATGATTCCTTCGATTTTGGATCAAAATGATGTAGTATTTTCCTCATTAATATAATTATCCTGTAGTAACATTTTTGGAAAAAAGTCCTAGCCAACTGTTTGATAATCATATACGTCTCGAGTTAATAATACCGAATCGATTTAACATAAATTAGGAACATAATAAAAGTAGAACAAAAGCTTTCCAAGAGAAGTTTTCCAGAAAATTATCATTTCAGTATACAGAAAGCGAATTTCTCAGATAAGTTTTCATAAAAACGGCTGTAGGTATCTAAAATCCGTTCTGATATTGTTTGTCTTTATAAATTTAAGCAACTTTGCCAAATTTAAACCTAAGACTTATCTCTAAAGTCTGTTTTAGACTACACTATTTTTTCGTTTAAGAAAATCGTATACGATTTTCTAGTACGGTGTCAATCAGAAATTACAAATCTTGAACGAAAAATTCGTATGAAATTAGAACCTGTCCTATATGCGTCCTATTTTAGAATGGGCGTGTTCATTGACATGGGCGCATGCGTATTCTACTGCAACTGTATCTGACCGCATGTCAGTTGTGGGTTAGGTTAACTGAAACAATCAAACGATGTTAAATACTACTTATTACCGTTATAATCCCTCACAATTTATTTTGTAGGAATAAATATATATATGAACAAGCGTTAAATATACGTTAAATTTGAAAATGATTCGCTTTCTGTTGTGATCAAATTGAACATTTTCGTACCAAAAAATAGTACAGTGTAAGAGGTTCATATTTTCCATGCTAAATTCTTGAACGAAATTTTTGTACAAAAATCGTATACGATTTTCTTGAACGAAAAAATAATTACAAATTAGTGTAGTCTAAAACAGACTTAATAATAATCGAGATTCCAATAATTACCTTTGAATCTAAATCAGACTGTTTCGAGTATTCCTGGTGCTCATTTTTCTAACCTGTTATATGGGTAACTCTAACTCCGTTAATATTAAAGATACAGAAAAGTTTAAATTAGCAAATTTGTGCAGAATTTAAACATTTCGAACTATTTTCGTAAATAAATCATTATATTGTTTTTTATTAAACTAATTTGTAATCAGGTAAAAAATATCGCTTAAGATGAAAACTAAACTTTACTTGACATTTAAAAAAAATTATCGAGACATTTCCAAAACCTACTAATTAATTTTTATTAAATATTTTGTTTGTAGCCATTAATTAACATGAAAACCGTAATAGCTCGAGAAATATCAATTTTAGACATAATAGACCCTTAACAAATTTTAAAGATAATTAAATTTTCGATAATAATATGTAAAAATATATAGGGCGTTCATTTTAAAATAATTAATTTAACCGTGTTTGAAGTTTACCCAATTGGACCCAGCATAAAAAACACCCTGTGTATTATTTTAAAATTGTAACTAGTCAGCAATCACTATGACACTATTGTCGAACAAAGTTTCAAAGGAATTTGTTCTGACATAGCCAAGTTGTGAAATATCATTATTTTTTTAGACTCCTGTTTCTGTCAAAATTTTCATAAAAACTTAAATAACTCAGAAACGACTGGATTTAGATACATAAAACCTATACGTTTTTAAAAGAGAATTCAATTTTACATCTAAAAATCATAAAATATACTGCGTGTTCCATTAAAAAAAACATAGTGACGTATCGGTGCGCAAAAACAAAACACTGTGTATAGTAGAAAATAATTTAAGTTTATGTAGTAAATTACCACAAACAACTTTTGTATAAAACTTTTTTTTTGTAAAGTTGTCACGAGACGAGATATTGATCCGTTACGTTACTTTTTGGACACACTGTATATAAAAATGAATGTATGTATGTTTGTTTGTTTGTGTCTTTTATGCATTCCTATACCATTCATCCGATCCTGACCAAATTTGGCACAGACAACCTATAGGACCATGGGAAAAAGATAGGCTATATAAGAATTCCCAAAAATTCCAAAAATTCCCAAAAGATCCAAAATTTACAAAAGTTCCAAAATTATCAATAGATACAAAATTTTCCAAAAGATCCAAAATTCTCAATCAATACAAAAATTCCCAAAAGATCCAAAATTCTCAAAAGTTTCAAAAATTCCCAAAAAAATTTTTTTTTTCAAAAGTCAAAACGTCTGGGAACGTCTGCCGGGCGCGAGCGCGCAGCGCGAGTAGTCTGTGATTGATAATCTGGGAACGTCCGCCGAGCGCGAGCGCAGAACGCGAGTAGCCTGTGATTAATAAAAAAATTCACCGAGCGAAGCCCGGTAACTACGCTAGTTTCTAATAAAAACGTGTTAATCGAGTACAAAATTTGTGGCATCAAAAGGCTGTTTTATTTGTACGAATTTCATTTAAAAAACATTCATTTGATGACGGAAGTTGCACGTAAAGCCTGCAGCTGTTTTACTTTAACAATATCATATATTTTTCGTGTTAATTCAATCTGTTCAGATACAAAAGTTTGTAATTAATTACATGATTGACGGCTGTTTTATTGATTTAATTAATTGAGAATGAAAAGCCTTTGTGTATGGTAATCAACTTACCAATGGAATGAAAACAAACCAAATTAAATAAGTAACACTTGTTAACAAATATACAGGGTGGTGCATTTTTCGATGCTCACCATTGCTATCTTGGAAACGGTAAAAGGTGCAAGGTCGGTTAAATTAGAAAAAAGTTGCAAATTTTTATGGCTGTTGAGAATCTGAAAAGAAATTCTGGATATTTTGATTCGTTTTTGATTTATTACAAAAAAAACTGAAAATTGTGATTTTAGAAAAAATGTATTATCTTTCCTACCATTTACGCTATTTAATTTAAACTTGGTAACTTTTATGTTTTTGACCATCCTGGGTTTGATGACCTCAACAGAAATGTTCTAAGCCTTCTAGATTTCAAGTTGCGATAGTCTTTCTCATGGTCGCCATATTGGATTTTTGCACCATCAGACAGACAAAAAAATAGCTTTTCAGATTGGTAACCAACATAACCTTTTTATTTTAAAAAACTTGTTGAAAATTTGTATAAATAATTTATAAAATCGAGAATGCTCTAAAAAAAAACAATTGAAACTATGATAATAAATAAAAGACATTTTATTGGTCTAATGATAACGAAATTAAGGTTGTTGGAAACACATTTAGAAGAAATGTTAGGCGAATTGCTATTATTAACAATTCAAAATCATCAGGAAGACGGAGTTGGTCCTAACAACGTAAGAGAATATTTAGATGCACGCTTTCAAAATTCATGGCTTGGTACGTTTAGTCCTGTTCATTGGCCTCCACGATCGCCAAGTTTAATGCCTATGGATGACTTTTTGTGGGGCAATGTAAAAGATGTTGTTGATGCAACCTTAACGGAAAATATTTAACATGTCGCCGTAAAATCAAAAATGCATTCGACTCTATTCCGAGACAGATTATCCTTAAAGCAGTGGACAAAATGAATTTTAGGACTAACCTGTATCATACATTACGGCGCGCACTTTAAACAATTTAAATAATTATTTATCTGCTGTTTTAAATTTAGTGTCATTTCATTATCATTAGACCAATAAAATCTTCTGTCACTTTTTTTATCATAGTTTCAATTGTTTTTCAGAGCATTCTCAATTTTGTAACTAATTTATACAAATTCTCAAATTTTAACAAGTTTTTTAAAATAAGAAGGTTATGTTGGTTACCAATCTGAAAAGCTAATTTTTTTGTCTGTCTGATGGTGCAAAAATCCAATATGGCGCCCATAAGAAATAAAAAAGTTGACTATCGCAACTTGAAATCTAGAAGGCTTAGAAAATTTCTGTTGACGTTTTTTTGTAATAAATCAAAAACGAATCAAAATATCCAGGATTTCTTTTCAGATTCTCAATGGCCATAAAAATGTGCAACTTTTCTCTAATTTAACCGACCTTGTATTTCTTACCGTTTCCAAGATAGCAATGGTGAGCATCGAAAAATGCACCACCCTGTATATGTACGATTATTGTCGGTCTTAAACCGTTTGCCGATTCGTATGTTAAGCTAAAATAAATAATAACAAATAAGCCTAAATTGAATAAAATTGTGTCTTCTCCCCTTTTTTAATTAAAAAAAAGTTTTGTAGCTGTTTTTCATTTTAAAAGAACTAAAACATTTGCTTTTATAATACAGTCAACCTGCTAACACTCTCAAGATTACATGTTACATTTGAATTTTGATACATGAGTAATGTAAACTGTGTTTTGTTATATTTGTTAAAAATGATTAAAAACTTTAGTATGGTTTTGAAAACCTGATGTGAAATATATTTTAAAAACCTCACATTCATCAAATATTTATTGGACATTTATGACACCATTCCTATGATCTAAACTTAATTCATTTTTGACGTTGAGTAAATAAATCTGTTTCATTTGTGCCTAGTTCTTCGATTCTTTCAAAATACGTTTTGTAATTTAACTAAAACTTTTTATACGAACCTTCGAAATATTTACTACTCAGTTGATGTATATCTAGATGTGACGAGAAAATATGCCATACTTTTAAAATCACTTTTTATTAGGAAGGAAACTGATACCTGTGCCCACAAAACTAATCGTAAAGTTTAATTGAACTGTCAGCAGTGTCGCAGGAATGTCTTGAAAATAATTTGTTTTATCTAGAACTTCAATTTAGTTGTAAAAAAAAAATGTGATTTAGTTAGAAAACTCACCACTTTTTAGTTAGTGAATGATGCAATTTCAATCTTGGAACGAATTCAATTTGATTTATGAGTTCTTAAATGAGCTTATTCTAAAAACACTTACAACTAATAATAACTACTGAAATGAGATTGATATTGAAGGTTTAAGACTTTTTTATCCTCTCTTCATTACCAGAAAATCTCAACCCATAGTACTCGTAGTATTTTATAAATGTGGATTTTGCACAATACCTGTATTTGCTGAAAAGTGGTATTTAAAAATTACTCCCTAGAAGTTTAAAATAAGGTTATTAGTCTACATATCAATCTGCAGTAAGCATTCTCAGGAAAAGGTAAAGTTAAATCATAATGGGATCGATAATATCTTTGTAGTCCTTAAGAAACTATTTTGTTATTTCTTTGAGCGCATTTTTAAAGCAATGGTTTCAAGAAACATCGTTTATGTGTATTTGTATCACCTTTACGCCTGAGGCACATGTTCTGGTTTCTTCGCCTGAGTTCCTACCCTCTTCGACAAAGAGCAAAGAGAGTTCAAGTAATCGAAAAACTAATTAAAGAAGATTATATCCCGAAACAAAAAATAAAACAAATGTCAGTTTAACGCGTTTTCATGTAAGGAAGAAGAATTTTTACTGCTGAAACGGCAATCTGGCAAAGATAATTCTGATTGTTGCTGAATTTTAGTTAAATAATTTGATTCATTGGAAAATCAAATTCTACAGTAGAAAAAAAAAGCTGTTTAAAAGGTAAATAATTGTACGTATGATTTTACTTTCACTTATATACGAGGGTTGGTTGAATATTTCTGAACGTATGAAGAAGCTGTGGTAACCAGTTAGACTTGACTTTTCTACACGTTCAAGGATCACACATTTTTCTAGAGATGCTGCAATGCTGTGATTCCAATAATCTGTCAATAGCTGCATGATGCACTTTCAATGTCACCATAATCTTCATTTGGCTCATATTTTCGGATGCTTAGGTATTTTTTTAAATTTGAAAATACATGGAGTCTAAAGGAGCTGAATCTGGTGAAAAGGGAGAATTAGGCAATAATTCCAATCCACATTCATTTATTCAAGACCTTGCAGTTCTTGAACTGCGCATTGTATTGATAAAACAACACACCTTTTATCCAAAATCTCGGCCTGTTTGATTTTGTAGTAAGCAAGTAGCCCATCTCCTATACCACTTCAATTTTTATGTTTGCAGTCGTTGATCGTCCACTGCAAGGATAATCTTAAACGAATACTGCCTTGTTTTAATCCTGCAGCCCACTTATCTGCTGATAAGTATGAGGGACCACGTTCTTCCAAAATTGGAAATGTTTACGAAGCTAAAAGTTTCTTCTGAAAATGTTTCACCACAAGATGATGTTCAAATGTATCCAACTTGATAATATCATCAACACACAGATTTCACAATGTTACCAAAATTATAAAAGCTATTAACCTAAAACGTTGCAAATGAAAGACCAAAGTACAGGAAAACAATGTACAGGGTGGCACAGGGAAAGGGGAAGTTTTGAAGTTACTCTCACAAAGGTAAGAAAAATGAATTGTTGTTGAAAACAAAAAGTAAATTACATGCCATTAAGTGTTCTAACAAAAAAAAATATATATTCTAAAATCAATGTCCATTCAAACGTATGCATTCCTGGAAGCGAACGTCAATTGCACGAACGACCATTACACAGCCAAAAGGTTACAGTTTGGTGTGCCGTTTCAACACGAGGCGTGATTGGCCCTTACTTCTTTGAGGATGAGAGAGTGAATGTAAGGACAGTAACGTCTGAACGATATGTTAATATGCTCAACACTTTTGTACCAGAATAACTTCAAAACTTTCCCGATCATCATAATCCTTGGTTTTAGCAAGATGGAGCCACTGCCCATACGACCAGAGCGTGAACAGTTCTTTGGTAACCACGTAATTTCACGTTTTGGCGACATTCATTGGCCCCCAAGATCTGTGTGCGATTTTTTCTTGTGGGGCCATCTCAAAAGCAAAGTGTACACCACACGCCCAACGACAATCCTTGAGTTGAAAACGAGGATTCGAGAAGAAATCGCTGCAATTCCCATGGAAGTGTTTCAAAGTGCCATGCAAAATCTCAGCATTCGCTTCCAGGAATGCATACGTTTGAATGACCATCGTCTTATGGACATTATTTTTAAAAATTGAATTTTTTTTTGCTAGAACACTTAATGGCATGTAATTTACTTCTTGTTTTCAACAACAAAACTTTTAAATTCATTTTTCTTACCTTTGTGGGAGTAACTTCAAAATTTCCCGTTTCCCTGTGCCACCCTGTATAACACCACATTTGTGCGAGGCATTCAACCGACCCTCGTACATTGCTGATCATAGTTAAATCAATCTTTGCGTTTCATTGCCATTTTAATAATAAAAAGACTTTGACAGATTCTAGCGCAAAAATATTCATGTATTCGAACACACTTCGTTTTGCAATTTTATGAACCTGCTACTTTATTAATAAATATTATTTGTGGTCCACAAAATTATTCAAGCAACCTTTTGGGTCCCAGATCGAGTAAAAAAAAAATTATAACCAAACATTTATGCAAAGAACTCCCATCTGTATTCTTACATGAAAACACTTCATTTTTTTCAAGCACAAACGAGGTCTATGTAGGATTATCAAGTCCACTAATTTTGCGAGCATTTTCTTTTCGTTCAGTGCAGCAGGTAATTTGCCGAGCGTCAAAGGCGACATGCCTAGAATAGTTTATTAAAACCGTGTGACAACCAGACGCCTTCCGCAAATTATCATTCCCAACGTGTAGGAGCTCAGTGCGACTTCAGCAAACGAAGACGTTTTTACCTGACGCACAAAAAAACTAATCGAACGCTTGTTGATTGTACTTATAACCGTTTGCGTTATGATTTATGGCGTTAGATTAATATCTTTCGCTGTAAATGTTAATAATGTTGTCCTAAAGTGGCCTCACCTTCTTCTTGTGAGCTTGC
This sequence comes from Elmis aenea, assembly GCA_947652605.1. NCBI lineage: Eukaryota > Metazoa > Arthropoda > Insecta > Coleoptera > Elmidae > Elmis > Elmis aenea. Next base: position 27,225,091 of record OX393580.1, read on the forward strand.
CACGTCGGCCTTTCGCGAATATGGGTTTCTAGATCCAGAAATTCTGCACTTCGTTGCTACCGTGTCGGCATTTTCGCGTCCCACAGCTCCCGGTTTGATGTTCTTTTATGTTAAGGGTTCTTCCCTTACCTTTATGACCCCAAGTTTTTGAATTCACGCAATGGTGCGTTTTACTCTTACTTTCGCGCCGTATAATGAAAGTACAAGCGATCAGTGGTTAAGTTTCTTGGTTTAATTCGTTTTTTGCTGTGATGTGTGTACAGGATGATTCAAATTCTATGGAAAACATTAAAATTTAGCAAATTGAAATTTGAAAAATAATATCCAAACAGTGCTATAAATGAGTTTAATTAAAAACCATGTATCCTTTTCATGAAGGATCTCCTGTAGAATGCTAGCCCAATTTTAAGACTCTCGTCTCATTATAAACGAAAAAAATACAGGCATCTTTTATTCTGCGTATAAGTTTATTTGTCAATCGTTTTTAGCTTCCTAGCTTAAGGGTTAGCCAGAACATTAAAACATTCTTTACAAAATAAAAATTTCTGTTTGCTCAGTTTCCGAGTTTTAAATATCTTTTTAAAAATGCATCTGTTTATAAAAACCTTTGGCCCTAAATGTATTTGAACTCTTTTTGAAATAAAAATAAGGGGCTTTAAGATTTTAAATGCTGATAACTACAGATTGGCTTTTTGTATTTTGGTGCAATTTCATTTACCCTAATTTGAGTTATACAAGTCTAACTATGACGTCGCTGTCACAAGAACAACGTATTAAAATCATTAAAACTCTTAATAAAAATTGGCGTTGACTTAAAAAAAAAAACATCGCAAAATTCGTGATTTTTTCGGTGCATCCTACTAAACAAACAATTCGAAATTAAGCAAAAAAAAACTTGAAAAAACTGGATCCGTTCACAATAAAACACCTTCGAGAAGACAAAAAAAAAACTGCTCGCTTTGCTGAAAACGTTGCTGCTGTACGTGAAAGTATCGCAAATGACCTATCAATATTAATTTTCAAGATGTTCTCAAGGATTTGCATTTGCGTACAAATAAGTTTCAGTTAACGCAAGAACTGAAGGAATGGGTCCATTTGCAACGCAAAAATGTTGTTGCTTGTATGTTAGAACAAAGAGCAACGGATCCTCAGATTTGCGTAAAATCATCTTCAGCAATGAGGCTGGTTCGCGTTAAATGGAAGTGTCGATAAACAAAATTGTTGCATTCCTCAGACTATTCACGAACGATCACTTCATGCACAAAAATGTATGGTTTGGTGAAGTTTGTGGTCTGGAGGAATCATCGGCCCATTTTTTTTACAGGTGATGCTGTTAGAGTAAATGCAGAGCTTTATAATAATGCGATCATTATACCCATAGATTTTGTGTGGCTTCAACTTAAAGGAATGGACATTTTCGATGTTTATTTTCAACACGTTGCTACGAGCCATACAACACAAGCGAAAATAGCGTACGAAATTTCCTGGACGTGTATTACCACGAAATGGTATAGTAAGTGAGTTGGCCGCTAAGATCTTGCGACTTGACACCGTTGGGCTTTTTTCTTTGGGGAAATTTTAAAAGTAAAGTTTACATCAACCAACCAGAAAACATTCCTGACCCAAATAAAAACCATCCGAGCCGCCATAAGAGAGATTAATGTCCCAATGATTGAAAATGTCATACAAAATTATGATGTTTGCATGAGCCCAGGGCCCGGAAGTAATTTAAGGACCCAGGAGTCCACATACTTTTTTTTTTATGGTGTATTAAATTTTCACGATACACAATATTTTCTTAAAATAAATTTTCTAATAATTTATTTACTTGGGGCCCGTGTACATTTTTCCCCCGAGCCCGGCGACGCCTCTGATCATCTTTCACGTTTAATTATTGCAATCGATGGTACTTTCTCTTAAAGTAAAGTAATCAGATATACCTATTTCATGTATTTGTCTTTATATTAAAATACATACTAAAGCCCCTTTTGGAAAACCCCATATTTAGTAATGGTTGTAGTGTCCTCCAGTCTAAAATCCAAAAGTGTTTCTTTATTGAATGTCTTAATTTATATTTAAGTAATTAATTTACGTTGTCCTGTTATTATAATTATTAAATGTAGGTAGTATTATCAAAAACAATGGGTTTTTATTTAAGGTCCGTTATTCAAACCAATAAAAAAATTTATCGAATTACCGGTTAATCTTAATGTTTAAAAAAATGTGTGTCTAATCCTGTTCATCCCAAAAGCCAGCAACAACTGCATTAAAAATATTGGGTCGTATTCCTGTAACTCCTTTAAAACTGAAATAGTACTTAGTTATGTAACCTCTCTCGTTCAAACAATGGCAATGGGAGCACTAAAATACTTTTCCAAAATTGTCCTTTATACTCAGACAAAACCTTACTGTCCATATGGTCCACATTCCGGTATCGATCTTGCATAGAGTACTGTGCGCCGGAAGCGCGGAGGTGGGGATGTATCCGCACTGGGGTAGAAGTCTCACGCACCCCCGGCGTCGCGGTGCTGGTGCCGGCGAGTCTGTGCCTCCCGCCAATCCCCACCTAAAACTATCAGCACTAAACTGTAGAACGTAATGAGCTACATAAACACAGGTTTCACGCATTAATCAAATTATTTTAGGGAACTTAATGTGCTATGAAAATGTAGATTGCTTCCTGACCATCGAAATCGAAAATATTGGCGGCACATACGGCCAATTTGCGTTTAATTTCCTTTGTTGAAGTTGCCCCCTTGACTTCGCAATAAAAATGCGACGTTTATTGTAACAGCTTATTACAAATAAACCAAGGGAACTGTTATTTTGTTTGTTAATTAATTAATTAATTGCGACAGTCACGCTATACCAGGTGCAAATTTTACCTTGTTGACTTTAGGAATTCGGTTAATAAGTATAGTTGCAGTAGTTATATTTTATTATTTTAATAAGTTATTTTGCTTAAATGTATAGTGTATTGTAAAATACTGTGTCGCGACGACATCCAAGTGACGCAATTTAAAAAGTTTTCCAATTTACAGTAGCACTCTTACTTAGTGTTGCTGGGGTATGCATACTTCAACAACTAAGAGATAAGCAACAGTATTACACTAGATTTTTAAAAAAATAATAGAGTTACAAGCAATTTTTTTTTTGTATCTTGCTATCGATAAAACAGTAAAACACAAAATAACCACATCGAAGGTCTTTATGTGTCAAACGATCATGTATCATCATAATAAATTCCACGATATGATTTTATACACTAACATAAAGTTTATTTGTTACAATTCAGCGAGGCAACTAATTTATGTTTTATTTAGTCAACGATATTAGCTTTAGTGCAAAATGTCAACATTGTAGTTATACAGTTTGATGTCATAATAACTGATGTCATTGTTGTAAACTAACGGTTTAAAAGGAAGTCAGATTCTTAGTTGTCTCCTGTTATTTTACAAGACGTTTTCCCTTTTATCTTGTCTTAAGTCAGTGGTCTCCAACCTGTGGGGCGCGCCCCCCTAGGGGGGCGCGAGACTATTGCAAGGGGGCGCGCAGCTGTTACCAAAATATCACTTTTGAATACTAACAAACAAAAAGAACTTTATTTATACAGAATATGGTATATTGTTTTGCAGTCCATTAAATTATTAAATAATTATTAGATCAGGGCAGTATTTATGAAATTAGATTGTTACGAAAAATGAGGGGGGCGCAATTTTTTTTTATTGAAAAATGGCGGTACAAAAAGATTGGAAACCACTGTCTTAAGTAGTCATGTTTAAATACCTTCTGCGTAAATTTTCCGACCCACGCAGTTCAAATAAGCGTACAAATAAAATAAGTTCATTTAAATCAATTATTTTATTGAACGTTTAGATGTCGTCTATGATTGAATAAGTCGTTACGTGTAGCTTTAAAAGAATTAAAAAAATATTTACATATCAGGAACGATAAATCAAGATGTTGTCAGGTAATGAATGCAAATCGCTGTGCATAGTAATTCAGTTGTTGAAATGCGTATGCATGCGTTCCATCTAAATGTTGCTTTTATCAGATTTTGCTGAGATTTATTTAAGTAACATAACTGGCAGTACAGGACGGTATTTATGTATAGGTAATAGGACTAATCAGTCTTGCAATCCAACCAAATTGTAAATAAATAAGTTTTAAGCCAATATTTTCGTAGCAGAAACTTAACTTAAAAAAATATTTACCTTATAAGATTGGTGGAATTTGATCATGTTTTAAATTACAGGGGTAAATTATTAAGTAATCTTTCTAACCATGAATAAAGAATCAAAATTTTACTTCGTCTAAAAGCCATACACGTTTTTTTAGAGAGGTCTGTGAAATATTCCTCCACAACGACTTTAACTTATTCGTCAGATTCAAATTGCCTTCCACTAGGATTTTGTTTTTGAATGAAAAATAAATGAAAGTCGTAGCATGCTAAATCGGGACTATTAGCTCAACAAAACCAGAATCCTATATAATTTGTTGGCGTTTATTAGTTTCTGAAGTTTTGATTAAACACTATTTTCTTTTGTTACACAATTACTAATTCAGTTTTTTTCCTGTCACTGGCACTCATAGCAGCTTAAAGGGTTTGATTAATTTGAGCCTTCTCACTAACGCAGTGTTGTCTAAGAGTTGGATAGTCTTAAAATTTACATTTTAATGTATCCTTATTTATGATTCCTTACAAATCTTTGATTTTGTTAATCACATTGTCAATTTCCAAGTTGCATCAACTAATGGTCCTCAGTATTTCGTTCTAAAATCTATCAAAGATATTCGACCCGAAAGCTGGATACCATAGATTCGGACAGGTTTTAGAATTTATTGTGCAGCAAAAGCTTATTATGTATAGACAGAGTGAATCTTCTTCCTATCGGCTAATACGTGTACATTTTTTAATACTTTTTGACATGGGTTTTCCAACGTGGCTTGGCGTCTAGGTATATTTTCGTATTAAAATTAATGATAACTGAACATTTTTATAAACTTCTAGTATTGAAGTTTACATGCCCTGATTTTGATTCGTTTTTCTAGTTTCGCCATCTTTTCGTCCATTTATTTATTTGGTGGACATCTGTTCGTAGTTTTTCTATTGATTTTTCGTTGCTTCTTCCAATCGTTGAACTATCTGCAAACGTGGCAACTGTATTCTTTTCTAATGAGGGAAAGTCACGAAAAATTAAATAATAAAGAACTTTTGTTGCTTGAAAAATCGTTTATTTCTCCTTCCTTTAACTGAACATTTTTCGTTCAAATTTCACCGTTATTTCAGTAGATTCAAAAACTATTAAACAACGCAATAACTATACTCATTTAATAGATTTAATGATGATATTAGTCCCATTCATCAATCATCGGTAATCAATATTGAAGTAATTTGGCAACTGGCTGTCATCAACACCACATTAACAAACTATAAAGTCTTGGCTAATTGCCTGTTTATGTTGAAAGAAGTGTCAGAACCGTGTGTTTTATATTGATTGCCTCCTCTTTGGCAAATATTTGTTGAAAGGATACACTGTCTACGAAAGAATAAAGCCATAATATTTTGCAAAGCTTTTTATGCTATATATTATTTTTATTCGTTAAGTTACCTTACTTATTTTTATATTTTTAATTGTGTCTGAACTGTGTAGATATCGGCAAATTTATATCAATTTTTTGCAATTACTTTGTTTTACTTCGTTGATAATTAGTCCACAATATTAAGGATCAAGGAATATTTTGAATAGAAATGGAATACTCACTGTCAGTTATTTTATTGCTGGTATTCAAGCATGAAACTTATAAAAACCAAAAGCATTAAATAACTGTATTATCTGTTCAAACAAACACTAAGGGCTATAAGTAACTTTAGCTATTTTTATTGCTCTTATCTTCGTTTTTAAATATTCTTGTGCATGTTTGTAGGGCAGGAAATGAACCACCTAATCTAGTGCGTTAGGCTGTGTAAAAATGCATCGAACGTTCTTTGAACAAAATGTTAATATGCATGCACGCGTACTAGTACTCTAAATCCACCTATTCATGTCTGCACATACTACTGTGCCATGCATTATTCATGCGACGATATAATTTTTTCCCAGCCAGGGTTAAATATTTCATCGGCGCACTTATCAGGCGCCATCTGTATACTGTGATGCAATGGTAACGGCTTGCAATTTAATTGCATGAAAAAAAAACATTCACGGATGAACAGAAACACGCGACATTTCGATGTAGGTTTAGTCGGTTAACTAGTAATCATTTTGTCATAATGTGATAACTCCATCGACGGACGATTGCGTTCGTGGAAATTGATTTCCTTTTAATATTTTACAGTGTATTCATCCACGAATTTACTTTTCTATATTTGACAACCGATGTATGCTATCTATGAGATCAGAAGGCAATGTAACGAAACACTTCTACGTATAATTTTCCAAGTTCGTCGAATTAAATAAAATTTAAAAGGTACCAGAAACCTTTTCTTGGCATTGCCACAAGGAGTAGTCTCATCTATTCTATCAATGTGATGCACTTGAATTTTATGTTCCCCAAAATATTTTATTAATTTTTTGCTATGGATCTTACCAAAAATCTTTACTACTGCTAAAAGTTAGCTAGGTAAACGTGGCATCCTTTAGACTTTTTGATTGAAATTCTTGCCATAAATCGCCAATACCCACAACTTTTGAAAGGGTAGTAAATAGTATATTACATAACAAGAGTTGCAAGAAGCCTATTACGCACGAGTGTGTTATTGCTTTACAACTCGTGTTATGTAGCTTACTTTTTCTACGATCATAATATCTACGATTTTAACGGCTTTTTGGCTAATATACACATGTATTTACGTTGTCTTGTCAATTTTGACGTAAGTCTACTTTGACATTTCCAGACAAGTGTGCGTTTTGCTTACCGTGCGTTGTAACTCACTTACTAGGCATTCAGAAAATGTTTGACGTGTCTACTTTGATCATTGCTTTAAGAAACTGTGCTTTTTGCTTACCGTGCGTAAGGACCCCCTTACTTTGTATGCAGGCTGTAGGGTAAGAGTCATTTAATTAATGGTACCTAGTAGAAAAATATCATTTTCGTACTTCTAAATTATGATTTACATTAGGTATTCAATTAATTGATATAAGATTTTGATAAGACTATTACATTAAAGAGTCCTAAATATTGGAAGAGGGAAGAATATCAAATCATGTCGTTAGTGAATTATATTTCATCTATATATTTTAGGTTATTTCATGCGTACTTGTAACGCAATGAGTTTTACGTGCAACGTCATCTTAGAATGATTGTGTGGCTGTACTTGTGGATCGCATCAACGTAAAGCTTTTACTGAAAACTTTTAGACTAATGGCAGCTTAAACATTTAAAATCAGGCTGTAATATTCTCGTCACATTTTTCAGTTCCCCTTGCGTTGGCGGGTTTTTATAAAACTTTTCACTTTTGCCTATGTTTTCTTCATGTTTTATTATTCAATACTGTAACTGCTGTACTACATAATACTTGCAAACGAAGTCATTAACTTTGTAAAAAATTAAAAATTACTGTAACTTCTCAAAAACCAAAGAAGCTGTCACTTTTAACGCCTTGGTTAAACTATAAATACAAAATTGTTTAGTTATGCAGCTGATAAGAAAAAATCTACAAATAAGTCGCGAAATCTAAGATTATTAGATTGTTTTAAGGGTATTTCAAGAATTGGGCACAGATTGAACATTTTTTTGTTTTAATAAAATATTAAATACTTAAAAAAACATGCTTTTTGCTAATGTAACTATCATTCTATTGGTTTCCCAGAGCATATCCTTCATCGTTTATCATACATCCTGTGTAATAATACGTGAATAATTTATTTCTATTAGATAACTGCGACGTAGAATTTACACAACCCAAAGCTAAATAAAATGTTTTTTACGTTTGTCAACTCGTACGTTCATAAAAAAAATACACAAATAAAGGTTTTTTTGGGGCAACTTGTTTGTTTCCTTTTGTGATTCCCTTCGTCAGGATACTTCGGTCGTCCCACTTATCCTGATGGAGGAGGTTACTCTTTGTGAATATACAAACCTTAACAAAGAGAACTTGTCACATTCCAGTAGCCATGCAATTTTCTTATTGTTTCATCAACAATTTATGTAGAAGAGGCCGGCAAAAGGTATCTATAGGTTTTCCACGCAATAACTTGATGGACGTATATTTTTCTCGCTTGTTCATATCGGCGCGTATTAACGATAATTGTTATTAAAAACTTGCTCCAGTGTAGGTTTATTTCTAGAACTCGGCGATTCAACAACAAAGATTATTAGATGTAATAAAGCAAAAATGTGCTCAAAGGAATTGCGCACGCAATGCGAGGATTATTGATGTGTCCTTGACACAATATACGCGTTTATATGAAAACTGACTGCATTCGTAATGCTAGCGGCGCTTTTGATTTCATGATCTAAATTTTTATCTGGTTTATTAGACAAGAATTTTTCCCATATGAGTAGGGTGTCCATATTTCCATAAGGCCTAACCGGGACACACGACAAAAAAAAAACTTCATTGGAGATTACTGTATACAGGGTGTGTACAAATTGGCGGAAGCGCTACACGTGACGATGTTATTCGTAAAATTCTAAGTCGAAAATCTTAATACAAAAATGTTGTACCATGCTTCCTATGGCCTCAAGAACCATTTAATAAAGGAAAAAAAATTGGCAACATTGCATACAGTGATTTGCGTTTGGACATTTTTTTTATCAGCAATTTTTACTTAGGTATTTACAATTTTTGTTCGAACTGAAAGCCTTCAGTTCGTAAACATAGCTGCAAACTTTTGGGTATCGTAAAACACAAACTAGAAATAATTACGAGAAAAACAGAGATGACAGCTAATGACAATGTTGCCATATGTATTATTTTCATTCGAATCAGTGATTTACATATTTTTAACACCAATTTTTGAAAGGAAGAACACAATATCTAGGAAAAAACTATTCGAAATTTATTTTTATTCCAAAATGCAGCTTTTTCATTTGCAAGTATTAAATAATAACGCTTATTAAAGGACTAAATGTCAAAACTTTGAGGACCTCTTGCAGACACAGCAAGATGGTACAACATTTTCGTATTAAGATTTTCGACTTAGAATTTTACGAAGAACATCGCCACGTGTAGCGCTTCCGCCAATTTTTACACACCCTGTATTTCAGTATGAATTATGAAATAAAAAAATCATAAAATGACAGTTACAAAATAATACGCATGCTCTATAATCAGTTTCTGTTTCACAGCCTCGATCTTTATCGCGCCTCACGCAACATGCAAAATGAAAAATTGCATACTTATAAGGTGCTGATAATGAGTGGTTAACATTACCGGGACAATTAGCTGTCCCGAAAAAATATATCGGGACACCGGGACAGGAGAGATAAAACCGGGACAAATCCGGGAAAACCGGGACGTATGGACACCCTACATATGAGGAGACATTTTTAAATCGCTAGGTTTTGACCCCATTTTGTCTGTTGATTGTTTATGGTGTCGATCCATTGTTTTATGACTTTCAACTGTTAACTGCTTGAAACTAGGTGCTATTTAGTCATTGTAACACCACTCAGATCTATCTAGATATGCAAACATACAACGTACATTTTAAAAATGTATTGCGAAAATTTCTTTTCATCGAATAACTCAAGGCCTTTTCGTTATATAATTTTAGTAATTATTAGAGCGGAAATTTCGCTAAATCACTTACCGATTTTGAACATTTTTTTTATCTAAAGCGCTACTTACGATAAATCAATACTTAACGTCGTTCGACAATTCGTACATCATTTTTCTTTTGGACTAAAGCCAAAAAGTGTGTCTTAAAAATCTTTGTCTAAAATATAAAAATTTTACCGAAAGGCAATCGTTTAAGTTTAAGTGTAGACGTTTTTAAAGGTTAATTGTTTTAATATTAGTACTAAAAAAGTTTTAAGCGGAAATCACTGTTATTAATTAATCTTGTGTATTATACAGGGTGTGTAAAAATTGGCGGAAGTGCTACACGTGGCGATGTTCTTCGTAAAATTCCAAGTCGAAAATCTTAATACAAAAATGTTGTACCATGCTTCCTATGGCCTCAGGAACCATTTAAAGAAACAAAAATTTGGCAACATTGCATACATTGATTTGCGTTTGGACATTTTTTTATCAGCAATTTTTACTTAGGTATTTATAATTTTTGTTCGAACTGAAAACCTTCAATTCGTAAACATAGCTGCAAACTTTTAGGTATCATCTAACACAAACTAGGGATAATTACGAGAAAAACAGAAATGACAGCTAATGACAATGTTGCCATGTGTATTATTTTCTTTCAAATCAGTGATTAACATATTTTTAACACCAATTTTTGAAAGCAAAAACACAATATCTAGGAAAAAATATGATTCAAAATTTATTTATATTCCAAATCGCAGCTTTTTCATTAACAAATATTAAATAATAACGCTTATTAAAAGACTGAATGTCAAAACTTTGAGGACCTCTTGCAGACACAGCAAGCATGGTACAACATTTTTGTATTAAGATTTTCGACTTAGAATTTTACGAAGAACATCGCCACGTGTACCGCTTCCACCAATTTATACACACCCTGTATAATTGATTATCAATATTAAATATCCCTGTGAATTGGCCCATAGAAATTTTGCGAATTAAAATTCTAGAAGTGCCAGTTTAAAAAGAAAATACTAATGGAGAAACTGTGAGTTGGCTAATAATTTACTAGATAAGATTTATGAAAGATGAAATGATTCATAAGACATCAATTGTAGAAGATGCGAAATTTAAAATTTTAGATTTTTTTCTGAAACAAGGAAGGTCAAAACATTCGCTTAAATATCATTATTGCCATTATATGAAAATTCTAAACCTTAAATCTGCGTAATATAACAAAATGTGTTCCCTGTCATTCACGAATAATTCTACGTTTTCAGAAGCAAACTAAAGAAAAAATTATTGGCAAAAGTCATTAATATTAGCGTCTAACATAGCTTCACTACAATGCAAACACTTAATTGATACCAGTTTCAAAAACACAGGCTCATATGTTCTTTATCCAATAATAATTTGAATTGTTGTTGGTTGTTACCATTAAATCATTTTTTTTTAAATATTTTGTTTGCTTAATGTAACTTCCTGCAACACCATCATAAGCTCTAACAAACTTTTTTGTATTAAAAACGAATAAAAAACTGTAAGAACCAGTGGCGGATTACCCAATTACTTATTATAGTGATCGCGGATCGTCACCGCCACCGCGCCAGTGTGAGTTGACCTTTACGGTGACCATATTTTTTTAAGAAAAAATGAAGTACAAGTGGATACTACGGAAAGAAACCAACACCAAACCGTGTCGGACACCTCCGTAAAAAAAAGACAAAATTCGCCTATTCTGAGTGGTCTTATGAACGAACATAAAAAAATTAATTTGAAAGCATTTTTCACGTCTGTAACAAAAATATAAAAAAAAAATTGTATACACAACCCTAATATAATAAATAATTTAGTTAATAAATAGTTAATAATAATTTACATCTTTATTTTAATTTCAATGATATTTTTGGAGGTCTTTTTGTTTTATTTAACCATAAAATTCTACGCAGTTTAATAGTTCATATTATAATTACATTCGGTGTAAATGCAAGCTTTCAGTGTTTCGACTCTTAATTTATTCTTTTTCATTGGTACAAATTTTATGATAGAAAATATCCTTTCTAGTAGCGTTTGAGTTGAACCAACATAAATCATACTCAACAATTAGCGATAGGTTTTGATACAACAAATTCCATCAAAATGATCACCTTTTATTTGTAATTTTGTTTTATTAGAAATGTTTTATTTTTCCTTTTTTGAACCAAACATGATTCCATTTAAAAGGATCCGGTCAATTTCAACCATTTCTTGTAAAATTATCCTACCGATTTAAATATATTGTGTTTATAAAAAGTTAAATCTTGATAATGGAAAAAAAAATCTTTGGCGAAGGAATCATTAAAATAGATTTTGAGTATTTTAGGACATTTCTCCTGCTCCAAAAAGTATATTTTTAGAGGCGTAAACAGTTTAACCCTTTCCTACGGATTGCGTAGTAAAGCGTACCACTTTCGAATGTTTTTCCCGCCTTTTTTCGAAGTGTCATTGTGGGCTATATTTTTACGTTTTCTGCAATTATTTGACATTTCTGAATACAGGAAGCATTTCTTTAGTAAATAAAGTTGCTTGCGGCGCTTAGAAACTACACTTTTAAATTAAAAAAGTGTTTTTGCCTGACCACTAACAAACATGGTGCGTCGTGGAGATATTGATGACCTTGAATAATTACGAAATAAACATGAAAATGGAAGTGAGAGTGAATTTTTGGTTTCTGGTTATGATACTGATAAGGAAGAGGATTTAAAAAATATTGTAATAGTAGTGATGAGAGGGCAAAACACCGACCAAGAGAGGATGTACTATTGTGTAGGAAGACTTTCCAAAATTTGATTGAAGCATGTTTTTGGTTTTAAAGGGTGTTCGGAAAATGGGGACGAATTGTAAGATGCAATAAAACATAGGTTTTAATGGGAATTGAATTTATTTTTTTATGAACATGTTAAGTAATATCTCCTATTTAAGTATGAAACATTATATCCGCCATATGACCAACCAAAGAGTCGCAGCATTGAGTAATGCGTTCATTGAAGTTCGCGATGACGCGTTCACAAACATCTGGCGAGATGCCGTTAATAACCCTTTCAATCTCGGCCTTCAATTGGGGTATTGTTTGTGGTTTGTTAACATAGACTTTTGATTTAATAAATCCCCACAAAAAGAAATCACATGGTGTAAGGTCGCATGATCTGGCAGGCCATTCTTGGTTACCACGCAAAGAGATGACTTTTTGACGAAATTTTTCACCCAGGAGAGCGATCGTTTCGCGGGATGTGTGGTCTCAAACTTTCGGATCAATTTACGAACTGATGATTCGTTTGGAGCAATATTACGTCCGAGTATCGCGCGCAACTCACGAACGGTTGCTGTAGGACTTTCATTGTTTTTGTAATAACTGTTTATTACTTGAATGCGTTGCACAGTTGTCATCTGCGCCATCACGAAAATAAACAACAAACAACAAAATTTACCACAAAACCGCTATTAGGTTGATAATCGGAATGACAGATAACGAAAAATATAAAATCACGGCTGTCAACCGTCATGTGAAAAAATGCCGCCAAATTCAAATTCGGCCCTAATTTCCGAACACCCTTTATAATAAATATTTACATCATAATAATTTCACGAAATTTTATTTAACAAATAGAGGAGCAAATACACATAGCTCCACTTCAGAAAAGAACTCTTGCAACAGATGATAATAAGATCAGCAAAAAAAACTGACTTGCACATTTAACTGCCCAATTAATATCCCTGGGAAAGGGTTAAAAATCCTTAACAAACTCGGTGATAGAGTCAACCACCTAGCTTTACTGTATTCCAGTAGTGATCGATACTGAACATATTTCATCACAAACTTCCCTAAAATTTTCAACTCGTATTGAAGGAACATAAGAGTATTAATAAATATTTACTGTTATAATTTCAGCTGGACTGGAAAGCATTTTATACCAATACTAATCCAGTTGTTTCATATGTGGCCGGCACAATAAATCCAATTAATTTATTGCCTTACATTTTTTTAAAGGAAGGACAAAACTGAGTTTTCAAAAAATAAATAAATCTAAAGGACATCATCGCTTTAACACGTTGACTGTCCAATGAGCCAAATATGGCGACGCTTAAAATTGCACATTCTTATGGCATATGTGACTGTAACAAGGACATGTGAAAAGCTACCCTGTGGTAGCTTCCCGTATACTTATAGCTTGTTACCGTCAAACCATTTGATTATTGTATGGATAGCATACAGATTTCAAATTAATTGGGATATTAAAAAAAAATAAAAAATATGTGACTCATTTGACAGATGTCAAACGTCAAATGTAAACGTGAATATCAACATAAGCGTGCCTTTAAAAGTTCTGAAATGGTTGTACGACGTAAAAAGAGGGCTATCTAAAGCTTACTGAGCCAATATTTTGTATCACATATGCCTCTTGAAAGTCCTGAACATGTTGGTTAAGTATGGTGGACACACATTAGCATGTGACGTCGGTTCGTCTGTTTAAAAAAATGCGTGGACAGTTAACGTGTTAAAATAAATTACTGTCTTTTGTAATAAAGGGCGTATGGTCACCGTATGTAAAGTTGACCTCCATGGGCTAAAAAAGCTCTATATCTTTTGTATATGCGGCTTTAAGAAAAAAATACGGTTTTGGTTCCCAAAAACCCCGTCTGATAGATTGCTAAAACGAATAAACGCCACAAGCAAGTCATTACAAAATGTTTAATATAATTTTCTTCAAGGATAACATTAATTAAAATCACTATTAAGCAATGAAAATAAGAGGTAGATTTGAAGATATCGAAAAAGCGGCAAACTTGCTTACAGAAAACCATGATATTAAAGAAAACCGAAAAAAGAAACGCAAAACTTTTTTTTTTCCATAACTACAAACAACGAAACTCATTTTACTCCAAAAGAGTGTTATTATTAACGTACAAAATGTAATATGACATTTATTCCAGATATCACGAATAGAAATATTATCTGCTTACAACAAAGTCTAGAATTTCCTAATATTTTGTGAGAACGACCTTTGCCCAGAAAGACATAAAAAAAAAACTTGCGTTAAGACATTATCAGATAGATACAAAGACTTTACTGACATTGAGTATTTTAAAGATTAGTTTTTCATTTTATAAAATGTATCAAAGAAGGAGGTATATCCAGGGATGGATATAGGAGTGTGCAGAGTGTGCACCGCACACGGCCCCGCGCCTAAACCCGCCACGCGCTAGCCGTTTAGGGTTTGCGGGGCCGTGTGCGACAATTAAAATCAGGCTGGTGAGCCAGGAAACACCTAGTGGTCGACATCAGTACTACACACACGCACGGCTCCGCTAGGTAGTTCTCGGTATGGAAAAAATGAGGGCGAGGAGCTTTTTGTTAAGGTCACCAGCCTGTTTTTTCGGTTTTTTAGTAACATTTTTAACATTTTACTTTAACTCGGCCCTTTATCAAAATATACGGCCCCGCATTTATTTTCAAACACGGCCCCGCAAACCCTAGGACCGACTCTTGGTATATCGTAAGTTCGTAAGAACAGATATTTTATTCATCTTATAACCGATGCCCGATTAAAAGTTTCTGCTGTTATAATGGTTTACTATAAATTGCGGAAACTCCCACTTGATCATAAACCACTATTATTTACACCGCTTGTCTCTGATTATCTTGTACCGTAGGACCCTTATGTTTGTATCAAATGCTTCATATCTACTTTCCTAATAAAATAGTGGATGTAGACATTGATGTGCACGCCTGCAATTATTTGTAATTACTTTACGTGATTCGTTAACGTTCTTACGAGGCCAAAAACTTTACGAATTTCGTGTAATAAAAGCTAGGGGAGCGGTGCAATTAATCTTAATCACGGATCACTTTGTTTTATTATAAAATATGCAAGAGCGTGATTAAATGCTTGTTCCTTGTTACCGCAGTAACGTGATGCTTTTAGATCTGTCAATGAACTTTATGCCGTAGCATTAATAATACGCAGATGCTGCATCAAATTTTTAAAAAAGCCTATTGCATATTTAGTTTTTCCAAAATGTAATTATAGCGTTTGAAATTCGAGTTTAATCATGCAAATCTCGCTTATTATAATAGCTAGAACAGTGGTCTCCAAGCTTTTGTGGTCTAGGATCACTTTTTATGTCAAATTAGTACCCGAAATCTACTTTTGAAAAATTATAAAATTATTGCCGCATAATTGTATTGTTTATTAAAGTATTGCATGGCCTAACAAAGGTAAATATGGGGAAAAATTAATTATTAAAAATATAAAATCGTCGAGATCGACCAGTGAGGACGTCGCGATCGATCGGTCGATCACGATCGACGGGTTTGAGACCACTGAGCTAGAGTATAGGTTTAAATTTGGCAAAGTTGCTAAATTCAGTGCTCATTCATAATCTGAAGAGACATCGGAAATATCTCAGACGGGATCCGAGAAAATTGGGAAAAACGGAAAAATACGATTTTTGAAAATCGTCTATAAAACTCCTTTGAATTATAAAATATTTCAAATGTGTAAAAACATTGGCGAAGCAACTTTTTAAGCCAAATCGGATGGTGATCACAAATTTTTTCTATGTCGATTTGTTTTTGTTTTATAGCAACCAACTTTATTTTTTATGAGCGCAATTTTTGCCATTTACATAATCAAATGGACTTTTTTTTCTAAATTCACTGATGTATCACTTACGATATCTTACTTCTACATCCATTGTCAAATTTTAAAAACTGCGTTTTGGACAACAACCAGTAAAAATCAGGTAGGTCGGTCGTTGTAGTTTATGTAGTTACCATGACAGCCAATCAACCAACTAAAAATTTTGAAAGCCTATGTAACTTGTCATCATAATAAATTCGTATAAATGAACATTCCTGAAAATACAATAGCTAGCTACTATCTATTGTCTGATAATTTTTATTTGGGCCGAAAATATTTTTTATGTCTTATTTGAAATAATGACAATGTTCTGAAAACAGTGTCTTGCGATTTTATTCATCGTAAAAGTTGTTTGACGAATAATACCTACTGCCTTCAGACCGAGTTTATTTTTTACACATACCCTCAATAACAGTAAATTCTGGTCAAATAATATTTATTTGGCCCGGATATACATACGTTTCATGTCAGTTTAAAATTATTTAAATTTTCCAAAATATGTGAATATTAATGAAAATATGTTTAATAGTTCGACTACAAATTTAATAGATTATTGTTTAAAAAGTGCACCATTTTTTAACATTATACAGGGTGCACCACGACCCTGAGATTCTTCGATAGCTCCTTTATTAATGAAAATATCAAAAAATATTTAATACAAATATTGTGCGAACCTGTTTTCTACATAACATAAAATTATTTTCAAATATACAGGGTGTTTCGTTAGACCGGCACATATAAAAATTTATTTTTTTTAAATAGAACACCCTGTATATTTTTACATTTTTGGATTTTTCTTAAAATTTACTTTAAAAAATGTATAAGGTTTTATGGGTCATAAGTCAACCGTTTTCGTAAAATTTACATTTTTGTAAAAATTTTGAGCGATACAGCACTTTCAATTTTTTTTAACATTAAAGTTATTTAAAAAAGCGGTAAAATTTCGTTTAAAATTTAGATTGACAATAGATTAATTAACGTTTTCCGCTAGCTACATTTT
Source organism: Elmis aenea (assembly GCA_947652605.1). NCBI lineage: Eukaryota > Metazoa > Arthropoda > Insecta > Coleoptera > Elmidae > Elmis > Elmis aenea. The sequence goes on from OX393580.1 coordinate 27,242,477, forward strand.
AAAAATATTATACAGGGTGTTTTTTACGCTTGGTCAAACTTGTGAAACTTTAAACATCGATAAGTCATTTTTCTTAAATGCAACACCCTGTATATTTTTACATTTTCTTGTAGAGAATTTAATTGTCTTTCGAAATTATTAAGCATGTCCTATACCTAAAGTTAATATTTTTCGAGCTATCTCGATTTTTATTAGTATTACTAAGGCAATTAAAATATTTTAAAGTGGGCCATGGACGTAAGTCGTAATTTTTCAAAGAATTTTTAAACAAAAGAATAAAAAGAGCTGCAACTTTAATTTTAGGCTAAAAATGTACCCCATTTTACCGAAATGTATCGTATAAATTGTTCAAGATTATGTCCTTGTTCTACGCACAGCCGTAGACCTTGTCTGAAAGACTCTAGCTCCCTTTATAACATTTCGGGGGTTATACCATCAAAAGCAACACGAATCCTGTTCTGCACATCTTCAGCAGTTGTTGGGGGGTCTTGATACACCTGTTTTATGGGTCCCCACAAAAATAAATCTATAGGGGTAAGATCAGGTGTCCTAGGTGGCCAGGAGATTGGTCTACCTCGCCCTATCCATCTATTACGATATTCTGTGTTCGGCAACTGCATTACTTGCTGTGTTGCTTTTAATGGTATAACCCCCGAAATGTTATCGAGAGTGCTAGAGTCTTTGAGACAACATCTACGGCTGTGCGTAGAACATGAACAAGGATATAATTTTAAACAATTTATACGATAAATTTCGGGGAAAAGGGTTACATTATTGGACTAAAATTAAAGTTGGAGTTTTTTTAATTCTTTTGTTTAAAAATTCTTTGAAAAATTACGACTTACGTCCAAGGCCCACTTTAAAATATTTTAATTGCCTTAGTAATACTAATAAAAATCGAGATAGCTCGAAAAATATTAACTTTAGGTATAGGACATGCTTAATAATTTCGAAAGACAATTAAATTCTCTACAAGAAAATGTAAAAATATACAGGGTGTTGCATTTAAGAAAAATGACTTATCGATGTTTAAAGTTTCACAAGTTTGACCAAGCGTAAAAAACACCCTGTATAATATTTTTAAAATGTAGCTAGCGGAAAGTGTTAATTAATCTATTGTCAATCTAAATTTTAAACGAAATTTTACCGCTTTTTTAAATAACTTTAATGTTAAAAAAAATTGAAAGTGCTGTATTGCTCAAAAATTTCATAAAAATGTAAATTTTACAAAAACGGTTGACTTAAGACTCATATAACCTTATACATTTTTTAAAGTAAATTTTAAGAGAAATCCAAAAATGTAAAAATATACAGGGTGTTCTATTTAACCCCTTACCGCATATTGTATCAGATATGATACGTACCATATAAAGCGATATTAGTCATAGTTCTCATATAGTAGCGCCTTCTACAGTGTACTATACTAATAATATACAGTTTCACGCGTAATATTTGAAAAATTGCGCCATCTATGTTGAACTACAGAAAATATACATTAAAAAACGTCAAAGAGCTTAACATTTCCCGCCTACTACCGCCATTTATGCAAATTGGGTAAATTTATGTTATTGCATTTTATTTATTTACATTATAAATTCGACGTGTAATTTTTTTTTACTATAATAACGTCTAAATCCTTTGTGCCAAATCATTTAATTTTTATGAATAAAAATTATGTATGTAGTATATATGCATGGTATTACATATTAGAAAAAAAAACAGAAAAGGTGAAAAATTTCGTCTTAAAATAAAAATAAAATTTTTTTAAATTTTTTTTAGCATTCTGTAATATATTGTACACATTTAAAAAAATTTATTTGAAAATTTAAAAAGTAAGGGGTTAAAAAAAAAAAATTTTATACGTGCCGATCAAACGAAACACCCTGTATATTTGAAAATAATTTTATGTTATGTAGAAAATAGGTTCGCACAATATTTGTATTAAATATTTTTTGATATTTTCAGTAATAAAGGAGCTATCGAAGAATCTCAGGGTCGTGGTGCACCCTGTATGTATAGCACTTGAAATTTACATAAAAGTTTTAAAATAATTTTGCTGTACAAAAATTAGATAATTAAGTTCTACAAGTCAGCTTAGATTAGATATTTCGTTATCCCTAGGAGCGCCTTTTAAAACTTAAGTAAGGAAACCATGTAGTGAGAAGGTTTGGGAATCACTGATTTGAAATTTGTTGAAAGCAGTAGTTCGTGACCTTTTTAGCTGCTAACACTCTTCAAATTCTCAAAATGTGTTCTCGTACCTTCAGTAAAGTTGCAGCGAGCGATATAGCAGTAAGTCGTTGCAGTTTTCAGCATCGAGTGATGTACAGAGTCGTGCCCCAAGAGGTGCATGCACCACACTTAAGAACCATTGGTTTAAAACATACGCAAATAATACAAAACATTTTAATTTATGTATATTTAAAGATATCTACAATTACAAGAAATATACATTTAAAAACAAATTCATTTTCTTTACAGTTTATCAGTCCATTGAAATGTCTCAGGTCGTATAATATTGTACTTCCACTAAAAGACCATAGGTAGAATCGGAATTACAGGTTCAGCATTCCTATTTAAGCTACGCCTGATTGAACAAAAAAAAATTTAACAGGACTTTTTAAAGATAATATGGAAAGCTAAATACCTTAGGAACACCACAATTTTGATATTTTGCAACACGCGCCTTCAACTATATTTAACAATATTTGTAACATGTACTCATGTAATCATGCGTAGGCAGTTTTTTAAAACCGACAATTTTGGTATAACTTTACGTGTATATGATTACAGTTAAGCAATTATGATCATCTTGGTAAGCCGAGAATAGTTGAAGCTTAAAACGTGTGATTAATCGATTTTACCATCTTTAGATGTACATATTTTGATGCGGGAGGCACAGAACAGTCACTCTACACACTGATAAGAAAATATTATTTGAAGCTAAACATGATCAGTTCGAAGAATGCGAAACACGTTTTTACAGGAGAAACAATCACGATGTAAAACTAAAACAAGTGACATATTTAGATCCATTTATTAGAAGTGTTTTTTTTAAATAACGATAAATTTATCATAGACTAGGTTCCACTTAATACAACATCTTTGATAACATTAAACGACTGATAATAATAAAAGATGCGCTTCAAATATATTCGATTAAATTTTTGTGTTTGCACTTTGTTCCCTAAAATTCTAATTCCCATCCTAACACGTAATGAGATTTTATAGTTTCTTCAAAATTCGGAATAATTTAGGTTGAATTTTTATTAGTATCAAGAATTATTACGGCTGACGTGATCGCAATAATTAGATGATGTGACAATATTAAGCAGAACCCACCAATATTTTCTTTATAAGAGGTCGGATATTATTTTGACTATAGTTGACGACCATATTTTTTTTTGTTTTAGTTCGCAAATACCTACGCAGATTCGTCACTTGTTTTTCTACACTTTAAGAGAAACAATTGCTTATTTTTTAATTAAATATTACATACTTTGTACGTTTCATATCAATACTGCAAACTCCTAGCCTAACCGGTGAATGTAAGAATAAATTTTGCACACTTTTTTTTATCTAGATTGCAAAAAATATCGTTCGCATAAATTGACATCCCCTTGAAACTCCCACTTTTTTTATACTAAATTACATGGACGTACAATCGCATATGAAAATATCACTGTGACTTACAGCTCTCATTCCTCATCGCCGCTATATCCTCGTCACTTCTAATAACATATTTACATGGGCTATATACACACTTATTCTCATGCACTCACTTGGAATGGTGACTTTGGGAACGGGAATGTAGGGCCTAAACTAATCTAGACATGAATATATTAAGCTGCGATATATACACACTATACTTTTCGTTCTTGTTTCACACACACACATACACGCGCGCGCACACACTAGTTGCAAGCAGCTCGAAGCAAGCCCGCATTGAACACTTTTCTTCGCGAAGATCTTACGTTACCCGGCGTACACTAATTATTGCTGACACTAATAACAATAGACTGCCGGCGATTGTGGACGATGCGCTGTCTTCTGTTTTTCCGGTATTCTTTTTTAGGGATAAAGCGTCGCCTTCATCGGACATCATGCTGTTGTTTTCGTGCATTTTGTTCGTTCCTGCGTGTTCCTGGCCGGGAACTTTCTTTGGTTTTATGGTGGTGTCTACCACTTCCGGGGGTGTTAGCGGTACGGCTTCTTCTGTGGTTGTAGTTGTCGTCATCTTAGTTGTCGTTCTTGTGGTGGTTGTGGTCGTTGTAGTGGTAGTTGTGGTTGTTGTCGTAGGCACGAAGCTGTTGTTGTGGAGGAAGTAAACTTGGCTGAATTCGGGAATTACGTCTCTCATGGTTTGTTCGCGTCGATTATCTTTTACTACTCTCGTCTTCGACTCGGTAATTCCTGTCTTGTCTTTCTTATAGATGGCCAAGACAGTTGCGTTGTAAGGTGTTTCGGATTCGCCGTAATTTCCCCTTAGGGTGACGTTAACAGCCGTCCCTGGAGCCAGATAAGTTTCAATTGGGTGCGTTTCGACTCTGTCAGCGGTTTGGGCGATTCCCCATTCTCCATGCCAAGTTGAACTGTTGAGTAGATGCACTGAAATCGGAAGGCCCGTAAGAAGACCATGGCCATGTCCCCAGTACAAAGAATATTTGTAATTGTAGCTGATGACCGTATCAACCCTTGCCGTTTCTCCAGTTTCATCTTCGTTTTTCAAAATTGCATGACCCAGAACTTTCGGGCTCTGATTTAGGCGATGCCTCCAGTAATCAAACTTGATATCGGACAACTCATACTCAATCGGCTCGGTTTCGACCAGAATTTCACCATCCTCAAACTCTAGTTCCTCGTCGTTTTGATCTATCAACGTGAACTTTCCTAGATTCTCGGATGGGACGAGTTTACCCAAGAAGTAGGTCAAAGAACCCGCTTTTTTATGACTGTTTGCGCTTCTACGGGCTATAAAGTTTCTGTACGGTTCGCCACCGCCGGTAACAGTACCTCTTGGATCTAGTGTGTACTTATCTCGGCGCACCCAACTTAACCTAGCGCTGCCCTCGGTGTTTATTAGGATTTCGTAGCGATCGAAGTGGTGTACGTTTCCGTGTAAAGATACGATGCATCTCGGTTCTTTTGGTCTCAGTTGGCCGGACACCCAGATGCCGTTTTGTCTGGCGCGACAAACGTACACTGGTTGGCCTGATATGCTGTCGGTTGCGTCATTTTCGTCATATTGTTCATCTGGAATTTTAAAAAAATATTGTTTGAAGTAATTGTTGCACGTTTTGCTAGGAAAACAGTATCCAGTATTTTTCTAACAAAATTATCCCATTTGATAACATATTTAATTGTGTGCAAAAGTCAAATAATGTTGATAAATCAAGCATCTATCAAATAATATTGACGATCGTTTTAAAATTTTGATACTCCATAATGATTTGTTCTGTTATAATTCTTTTTTTCAATAATTGAAATAGTTTGACAAGAAAAACATTATAAAATTATAATAAAAGTAGCTTGAAAACGACTTTTTAATTATACATTCACAATACGACATTTTTAAACAAATTATATGTTTGTAGCAACAAAAATACTGTCATTAGGAAAGTCAATTAAATGATACAAGAAGTTCTCCGTATAATTACGCATTAAATAAATTATCATGTTTACGGAGGATTGTGTTTCCGTTATATTAAAAAAATATATATACATATTTAGCTAGAAGGTAATGTAGAAAAGTTAAATATAATTGACAAGACTTCATCTTTTAGACTAATGTGAGAAATTTCGTGTGCATAGTAATACTAAAGACAATGACAAAGAATTAATTTACGTATACATAATATTATTGCAAGTTTGTTTGGAAAATATTTCACTGTGGTCGTTATTTTTTGTATGCTATTGACTTCGTTAAAGATGTAAATTTAAGTCGAGTTTAGACATTTTGAATTTTTTTTTAACTCGTAAGTTATGAACAAACCAAGTTAAAACTTTTTTTTTTTTTTGATAAAATATGTTATAAATTATTTTAATATTATAAAATCCGTTTTATTGAAGTTTTATTTATGATCTGTAAATTGGAGAATAAATATTCTTTTTAATTATCGATTATCTTCATAAACATAATTTTGTAAAATGTGTACAGACAGATGAAAACTTTGCAAGTTAACACAAAATATTTTTCTCTAATTTTTAAATATCTCGAGATTCACAGATTACACAAAAATCCAACTGCATTGATTTACTTGAGAAATCAGTAATGTTCGAAAAAACGAGCCATCAATCAGAAAAACCAATTGTCTATCTCTTGTCGCTTGTTATCAGTTTAAAAGATTGACTCCTCTTTTGCAGTACATTATAACCTTAACAAAAAATCACTCCACTTTCAGAGAAACGGAGCGAAACAGAAAACATCAATATCATACACATCAATATGATAACAAGTTAAGCTGCTTTAAGATCTAAACATTTCATAGATTTAGATATACTTGCAAACGTTCCTTCAACAGATTCATTGGCATTTGTTTTAAATCAATAGACTTATGTTGTAAACCATTGCCTTTAGAAAAATCTTGAGTAGCTATGGAAAAAACTTTAAATTTTATTTTGTTAGATGCATATCATTATTGAAAAGGACATTTTGTCCATTTGTGACTTCTGCAGCTATCCTTTTTACTATCTTTGGACCTAAAATATGCTATTCATTCTATTTTTGTTCTGTTAAGTGTTATTTGAAAGATTTACAGTAAATTTATAATTTGAGGTAAGTATAATGGACAATATTAAAAATATCAAAATTAAGTACATGTTATGATTCAGTGTAAGACAATTAACGATTAATGTAGGACTTGGAACACAAACTGTTGATTGTAGAAGTGTCCCACCAAATTAGAATGAGAGGCAACCCAATTTAATACTGCATGCTTGCACCAGACAATGCTCGCCCTCATAAAGCCAAAATGCGTCTGGGACGCATCGAAAACTTAAATTTTGGGCCTGTCCCACCTGATTCTATACGTTCTAATAATCGCATTTTATTTTATTTAAGATCTACTTCACTTTAAAAACTGATAAAGTGATAAAGTGATAACTTGTTAGGCGCTAGCATACACGTGTACTTCAATTTAGTCTAAATATTGACTTTCCTCCGCGCCTTATTTACCCTTAAAAAGCACATCGTACTCGTAAATCATGCCCAAAGTACCAAATTAAACTAAGCTTAATAAAAATTATCTCGTGGTTTATTGCTCCTAGTTTACAGACCCTGAGTAAAGTCCAACATCCCCGAATTCCCAGGAAAGCTATTTACTATTTACTCACCTTCCATTATTTGGTATGCTCCTACGACTGCGTTTTCTACGACCCTGACTTGTTTGCTGTTAGCAGAGACCCATTCTAACGTGCTAGATGTTACTACTTGCAGTAAATTTTCTGCTAATATTAGTACAGGCGATTGACCATTACTTTCTGGAAGATAAAGGCAAAGAACTGCGACGGTGAGGACACAAGCTGGTATCTTCATTTTCTGCAACAAAAAGAGAAACTATTAAGAGACGTTTTTAAGACAACTAGCTTATTTTTTAATTGACGAGAACGCAAATATTCTTCACTTTTTTAGGTGTATGGCAGTGTTAACTTTAATATTTAACTTGCTCGTATTGGCTGTACTTATAGAAGGAAAATATTGCACGTGGTATTGACTTTACAATTAACATTCGCTTATTTGCTCAACAAATATGGAGCTGCAAAACTCATGTTTGTATAAGTCAAAAAGTAGTTGGTGATTCACGTACTAGCTCAATTCAAATTTGACTCGCCGTCAATTATCAAGGGTATACTAACATATACAAATCGTTCCAGATAAATTGACTGTCAGCAAACGTGAAAGAGAATAAGATCTAAGTACAGTTACGAGCATATTAATCTCTTTAAAAAATGCAGTATCCCATTCTAGAAATGATCATGAATTTCCGAGAAAATTGTAGAATGTAAATCTGCAAACTTTACAGGACATTTAACTTTGCGAAGCTTGAAACTCGCTCACGTAAATCCTATGGATTCTTGATAAACCAGACGCAAATAAATCCGTCAGGTCGCAAAGCTCACAATAATGCACGACAATACATTTTGTACGAAAACGGTCGTCATCCCTAAATTATTTGGCTGACATGTTGGATGTGTATTATACAGCTTTTGAACATGAAGTGGGTTTTACCCAACAGAACAGGATTGGGAATAAGACAATATGAAATATTCACTTTTATTTTAAACGTGTGTAGAGGAAATTTAATGTCAACTGTTCTTGATATGTACTGTTTAAAAAAAAAACTTACGTCAAGCAGTGTGATATACGAATATGCAATTTGAAGCGTTCGCCAGTTGATACATATTGTATAATTCCAAAAGTCAATGTCGATCAAATATTAATAACTGATCGAATCAAGCTACGTTGCTGATTGAATGTGCTTTAAAATGCAGCAGAATTACTGAAAATTGAAGTGTTGGATCAAAGTTCTTGTCATGCATAATAATTTTATTACTTTTAACGTGAATTGAAGTGGGGAAAAATTAACAGAAACCAAACGATTCGAATATGGGCTAAAAACTTGATCAATAACGTTTAAAATACACATAATCCGATCATTATTTAATGAAAAGTTATGTTTGGTATAATTTAAGAATTTTTTTTGCTGTTTGTAAGTTTTGGCCATAAATCTAGGACGGAGTAATCTCTTAATCAAAAAAGTTTAAAAAAAATATTTTAATATACCTAATAAATTATTTCCAAATCTTTTATCTATTGTTGCAGGATCTCTTGTCCAAATTTTAGGCCAATTTCAATGAACCATATTACTACTGATGGCCAGACAAGAGTCTTGAAACTGGTCTATCAATTAAACTTTTCGACTATAACAAACAATTAATTTTTTCCCTCATTGTTCGTACATTTATGCCTGCACTAATACAAATTCCCTTTACAGTATTTTTTAAGCAGCTTGGGTAAAAACGCTTTTCAAGGTGACCTGATTTTTTATTTACACGTTTTCAGATATTACATAGTTGAAAATTGTACCATACATCGCCGATAGTTTATAAGTTTGTAGCTGATTTCCTAATGATGCTGAAACAAGTTGAAGTGGTACAAAAAAAAACGAAATGTTTGTTTCGTTCGAACGAAAAATAAATGTTCAAGTAATCGAAAATCGGAAAGCTATAAAACGAAACACATAAAATTCGGTTCCGTAAAAACTGCACCGAAACTGTAAAAAAATGTTCATTGCAGGTCCTTTCGTCTGAGCCAAAGTTTACTGTTTTTGTCTTATCAAGTTGGGCACTTAATGGCCCCTTTTACCATGAAATAATTTTTTTCATAATATGAGGTAGAAGTGCGAATGGGTCTTTCGCGCAAAATAATGTTATAGGCAAGAAAGAACATTGTATACAAAATGACAATTATCAGAGTCAGAGAATCGTTTAAATTAACAAAATTGGCAAAATCACAACAAAAATGTAATGTTTAAAAAATTTACCAGTTTTGCCAACTATCAAAGAAAGTCTAAAAAATTACTTTATAAAACACAAGTAGGTATTTCTTTTACAACATTATATAGAAAAAAGTTTTAAATAGGTAATTTTCAGATAATTTTAGGTCAATTGTAGTAAAAATACTATTAAAACGTAATTATTTTAAATACAGCTTACGCTTTTCCTCTTTAAGAAATCGAAAAATAAACATCGTCACCAAAGAGATCTAGTAACCTTGTTGTATTTACAAACGACCACGACCGACGGTTCTAGTAGGGCACTAAAACGACATTTATTTAAAACACGATTTGTGTGTTGTTTATATATGATGTCATCGACTAGTTTACATGTCATTTCATTTGAATATAGCCGACTGACACATAACAAGTTTTATTTTTTCAACAGCTTAATGACGTAACTCTATATCTAACCCAATATCAAACAACTCGATCGCCGACAAAATTCTTTTGGGATGTAGTTCGACAAGTCAGAAAGGATGTATTAAACAACTTTAATTAGAAGACTTGAACGGGTGTCAGATGGTAATTACAGTGGACTAGACTAACGGTTGTCCAAAATTAAACCTTTATTTATCAGTGACTTACTCATGTCGTGTGAGGGTCAGCGTGCTAGTGATCAATTCTAAAAGGAAATTGACAATGATCCATTGCGGGCGATAGCTTGAGTAATGTACCATTACATTAGAGCGATTGCAGTTTAGTTGTATTTTGTTAGACTTCGATATATGTGCTCTATTAATTTACTGATTTACTTTCGCTGTAACGCTTTGCGCCAACTTGCTCTAGGTGAATTTATTTATTGAAATTTTCCACGGCTTGGCTTGTTCATAAATTTATTGAATTCGAATTCAATTTTGATTCATGTTCGGTATGAAGTTAGATGTGCTATTAGTACGAGTGAGCTAGTAGCGTGACCAGGTGAAGAAAAATTGAAATTAAGACTACAAAATGCATGCTATAATCGTCTTAAATCAGTAATCTGTTGTTTGAAGGCAAACTACAGGCAGACAGTACAATATGATATTCAAAAATGAAGACTATTAGTCATACTTAGTAGTTCTTAAGTCAAATAGTTGCACACACCTTTTGTTTTGACTTTGAGTAATTTAAGAAAAGTGAAATTGATTTGCGAATTGTACAAGCACAGGCACATACGTAATAAGCCTTGAAATTACTTTACGAGACATTGAAATCACCCATTACGTCTTTGGGAATGATTTATGACCGGTGAATTACCTATTTTATACGATTTAGTGCGTCATATTTTGAATTTTATTCTCTTTGTTGAGAGTTACTTCAACCTGAACACTTTCAAATAAATAGTATAAAAATTTAATGTACTGAACTTAGAAACTACTTTGTTGTGAAGTAGTAATAAACTATATCCATAAACTTGATGGAAAATTGAGTATAAACAGCAAATCTGCATCTCTGTTGGCACTTAATGGCGCCATCTTTTCATTATAATTAAAATGTAACTAGAACGTCAATTATAGTTTATAAGTTAATTGTAATTATAAACATTGATGTCAGTAGCGAAATTTATGATACTTTTTTAATTCGATTGTAGATACGTGATTTTTTCGCGATACGCATATCTAAGTAATTAATTAGTTGAGATAAAATCGCAACGTGTGCATATTTTAACGCATCATTGCCTAACTAGTAACGGAAACCAATTAGAGTTTACTTAAATATAATAAAAACTGGCGTTTTAAGATGATAATTAAATCTGTCACTTATTTTGAAATATTTTTTAAAGAAGTACACCAATCAAGTGAAAATATCGAAGTTTCCCAGTTTGAAAGTTTGATGTACATAGCAGAAGTCTCTAAAAACTACAATTTTAGACACATCCATTTAGATAGACGTGCTCAAGTATTCATTACTTTTGCTTAGAATCTATTGTATACATACAGCTTGGAGAAAATGGATATTCAAGTTTCTTAGAATAGAAAATCTCCTACTTAAAAAAGTCCCTGGGATTTTACACTGCCACTTAAGTCAGTCAACAATTTTTTTTTCATTAAACTTGCCTCACTTCCAAATGTGTTGTGCAATATAGTTCAGCATATGTTTTTTTGTAGACTCCGTGAAGAATGATTTTAGGCACAAAAATTATAAACTATTTGGACTATAAGGAAATAATACACCGAGCTTCGTATACAATCCGTTCTAGGAGATTTTCGAGTTAATTTCTCCATAAGAAATAGTGTAAATTGAATTTATCTGTTGCAAACCGCCATAATTTAATAAATATGAAACATTTTGAGTGTCAAAAAGATCATATTGTTAAATAATGATCAAACAAGCACGTATATTTAATTTCAATAATTTATTGATTTATATCAAATATAATAGTACGTACATAAAATAAATTGTATATTAAACACTAATAACAGTAGGAGGTATATTACTGAATCAGTATTATTAAAGATAGAATGAAAATAACCCAAAGAAATAAATAAAACGCTTAAAAAATTGTAAACAGATTCTATGTTCGACTTCCGAGTTTTTGGTCGAGTTTCGAAACCGATTATTCTCGAAGTTTTTGTTCAAGTTTAAAGTAAATCGAACGTCAAACCGTTCGAAGTTCGAAAGTCTGCTGTATATTAATAAAATCGCTGTTTAAGTCAGTCAGCTCGACATTTGTTTCTTTGGATAGTTTTTAGGAGAACTAGTACATAACATTAAAGAACGTTATTAAATACACAATATAATTTGATTTATTGGTGCTTATATCCCCATTTATTCGTTTTTTATCTTATAAACATAAGGTAATAAAAATCAAACAGTTTAATATTGCTCATTCCATTTTGTACCTTTGATTTAAGAACAAATAGTGATACTTTAAGTAAAGATGTTTAAAACAGAACTTTAAAAAATAAATATCTTTCAAAATTAAATTTTTTCTTTTTAAATAACCTATTGCATTAACATAATTGTTTGAAATTTCCATGTTTTATTTTTAGTATAAATATAAATGAATGAGTTTACTTATAAAAATCACTTAACTTATTTATGAGGGGAATTACTTTTTCAAAAACTCTTAACGGGTCTCTTTGACGGTAGATTTTTATTTATTTATAAGAAAGAGACAAAAATCTTAAAGCTAGCAGATTTTTGTGAGGAAGATATTTTGCTTGCTAATAAATTAGGGATATTTTAGTTAAACTGATGTATGATGTTTATATCAACAATAATGATGTATAAATTAATTCAAGATTTATTATGTTGTTGTATAGTCTTTAAAATTAACAACTGGTAGGTTTTAAAAAAAAAGTTCAATTACAGACCCTGTTTAATTTGTTTTAAAATGCCGCAGGAGTAATATCTACATGGCACGATATAAATTTGACTTAGGTTATGTGCGTGGCACTATGTTATCCTTTGCAGATAAATACATTTAATGTTCTTGTTATGACAGATTATTACTATTAACCCGTATTTTTGGTCAGTTAACGTCATGTTTTCTTCATTATTCATATCGGCCGTACTTGTAATGAAATTCTCGGCACTGGAAGCGGTTTCTGTGTTATCTATTAATTTACAACAATAACGTTGAAGGATGAATTTTTTAAATCAATAACCGAGAGATAGCGGGAGACTCCACGATAAATCAAAATAGTTATAAATATTTACGAGCTTAAAGCAGACCGAACCCGTTAGAACTGAGTGATAGCGGGAAGAATTTTGAAAAATGCTTTTAAGATGTTTGCCCGCCGCACTAATGGACGCTATCGTGATAGCGTTGATTCGTAATTATGTTGCAGAAAAATAATTTTTATGAAAGTGAAGCTTCTAGGTATTCCTAATTAGCTCATTGCAGCCTTCTTAAAAGATGCTGAAGTTAGATTTTGCTGTAGAATGCGTTTTATGTTACTGAATTTTGATATAGAAAAAAAGTTAATTTATTTTATAAATATTTTATGTAGGGGATATTTACCAACAGGTTTCTTTAAAAAAAACATGTTCTCTTCTAAACATGTTTTTTTTAAATCTTTTTTTTATTTATACATAGATTGTTTTCTTTTACAATATCGCCAACTTCTAACTATTTTAAAGTTTTCAAGTTTATTCTGCTGTAAAAGCATATTTTTAATAACTCGACAACTTTGAAATTATTTTATTGAAGATGATTTTAGCAAAGTTTGTTAAGAATTTTGGGATTCCTTAATGCATATATGCATGATAAAATATTAGAAATAGAAGCCGATCAAAATTCTGTTTGGAAGTAATGGATACCATGAACCAATTTATTAGTCATAGATATAAAGAATCACTTTTTTAAATCATATAAAATCTATTTTGTCTAACAAAAATTGCATAGTGCAATAGATAAATTTATCTTAAATTACATGAATTAATATAAAAAATCGTAAGGACGTTTTAAGTTATCTATATATATATATATATAAAAGAGCTTGTTTGTGTGTTTGTTTGTTTGTTTGTTTGTTTGTTCGCTATAGAATCCTAGGTCCGTTGACCGATCGGGACCAAATTTTGCACAGTTACTATTTAGGACCTTGCAGATCTAACGCCAAACTTTAAGTACAAGCACATATTACCAATTTAAAAAAAAAATACTTGGACGGGATTCGATCTTACGTCGGCAAATACCTAGTCATAACACGATACGGCGCGGTGTATTTCACAAGTAAAGATTGTTTTTTATACAATTAGTAATAAATGTACATGAAGTATTATTTTTATTAGTACATTTTTAATTGAAACAAGACGAAAGAAAATAAATTTGAGTTATTATTCAATTTTTAAGCAATAAATAGTTATTTTTTAAGGAATTATAAGAAAATGAAAAGATGATTGATCAGAGTATGTCATTTGTGTATGATTTGGAATTATTGGGCTTATTCAAGTTAAAACAGTAATTAAAATTGTAATCGCCCGTGCAACGCCGGGTAAACCATCTTGTGAACTATAAAATTTAAATAGTTTTACTTATTTGAAATTAGATACGGTTCCAACATGGTAAGAAATTGAAAATTCGATAGTATTTCTCCACCTTAAAAACGTCCTTGTGGTTGATACAAGATAATCGATTTTGCAGTAAAAATTATGTGTACAAAAAATTTTAAAAACTTGAATTCCAGTCTCAAATGGATAAAATAGTTTTAAACACATACTGTTAAATTTTGTTCTGAATTTAAAAAAATTTGTATTTTTTATGCAATCATTGATAAAACGTCAATGAACAAAGAATATTTTCCAAAATCAACGGGCAGTGGACCAAAGAAATAAATAAGTTGAAAATTTCCACTACCCGAGATATTCTAAGCGTAATTTATAATTACTTATGAAAATATTTCATTTTAGAAATTTATAAAAAAAATATAAGAAAATAATAAACTGTTGCTTCAAATTTGCTGTGTAGATAAACATAGCGAAAAAGAGGATGGAGATGAGTAAATTAAATTAAATGAATTTTTTTAAGCACAACTTGAATTATAAGTGCAATTTTTATGTCCTAACTATTATTTATTTAAGAAAATTGAATACATATGGATAACTGTTTTTCCAATGTCCTCTTTTTTATCCTGACAACCCGATATTTAAAGCAAGATTTTGGGGCTTTCAAAGCTTAAAAAGAGTGACAAAAAGCACACTTTAGAAGTGTGAAAAAGATATGTCGCAAGCATTTTTTTCTTTGTCAAATGATTGATCATACACTTAATTATTTCTACAATGTTGATAGGCCTTCCTCTGCTCATCAAACCATCCGAACCTATCTTAGATTGGCTTTGCGTTTTTCGAAACGTGTAAATTAATAAACTTACTGGAATCATTATATATTATGCATTTTTAATTATAGGTACCACCACAAATATATACAGCTGCAGTATTAGATAAATATATGAATAACAGTTGTCTCTTTCGCAAAATGATATGAGTGTAGGTAATTATTGGCAAGCGCACAGTCCCCTTCAAGATATGTTACAGATAAAGATAATGTGATTTAATAGTTTCCTACTTATCCCCATAATTTTATAGGCGAGTGCCTTTTACTTCGAGTTCTGCCGCTTCTGAAAGGAAACTGACATGAGTTACACGTTGGACGATCTAGATATTGAACTAAAAAGTCTATACCAGTTACCAGTCGTTGCCGTTTGAAAGGTTTTAGCTAGAAATGTGTGTTTATGTTGAGGGCTTAATTCAAAAAAAGGCGAATATTAAAACCTATCTGGAAAGATAATTTTTAAGATAATTACAAAAACGTTAGTGCTATATTAAAACTGTACAGGCTTTAAATTCTTGTAGGTCAAAATTTGAGGAAATTGATTTTCAAATATGGCTTACTATTTAATTTTTATATTTGGAAGATCAATAAAAATTAATTATAAACTCTAACAAAAATCTTGATACTTAAAGCTTAAATTGTACATTTTTAAATTGGTTTTCAATTTGATTAGCAAAAGTGATCGTATTTTAGCCCTTTGGATACAAAAATACCAGTTTCAAGCATTTAAGGGTTTGCATTTCTGTCGACTTAAAAATACTGATAGTCTAATAACTCACGTTTCTATGCATTAAAATAAATGTAAATTCGTTAGGCCGATGCTCTTTTTGAGAATTCGCTGAACCTATATTTTTATTTTTGGGTCATAAATTGACTTACACCATATTAAATTGTAATTATGATTATTTTTTTAATTTTAATTACCCTGAATTACACTATGTTTTAGTCCGGTTTTGTTTATAAATAATATTAAGAAACAAAATACTATTGTTTAATATCAATATGTATTTACCTTTTACAAATAACATTAGGTATACTTATATTTTTTTTTTATAAAGTCGTAGATTTTCGTATTAATTTCGCACAGACGTTAACGAATCGCCATTTTCATTACTTTAAAGTTAAAGTAACTTAAGTTACTTTAAAAATTAATAGTTTATAAAAACTACAGACTTAATTATGTTGATTTAGTCCAATATGTTTAAGTGAAGTGATGTTTGATAGGACAGTAATTTAAGAAAATTGATGAGTAAATTGTATAATATAAGTAATTTATACAATGTAGTTCATTTTAAGTTTATTTAAGTATGTATGTAAGTTGTTTCCGCGTTGGAACCGCATCGAAGGTTTCTTCATAACCGACGTTTCGTCCTCCTTTATCGGGGACATCTTCAAGAGTTGTTGGTTAAACAGCACAGCGGTTATGAAGAAACCTTCGACGCGGTTCCAACCCGGAAACAACTTATATATATTGGAAGCCTACAAAATAGTTTATTTAAGTATATTTTCATTACCATTAATATTGATAAAATACTTAAGTAAGAAATAAATTCATCAGTACATTTTAAAATATAATTAATTTATCCAAGGTATTTCATATTTACAAAACAAATGTATTTGCACTTCTGTTTCACTATACAATTTCATTAAGGAAAATAGTATTACGTAATTTTGAAAAAAATTGCAAGTAAAATGTTTAAAGATAAAAATACCATACATTTTTGAAATCGTAAAGAGTAGATAATAATACATCTTTCTGAACACTTTATATCTTTACGACAACCCTCAATATTTTTAAATCAATGTAAACAAGTCTCGATAAAAAAAAAGCAATTTTTGATGTGCTTAATATTAAAGAAAGTTTCTTCAATTCCTTTTTAGTGCAATCTTCGTCTCATTGTAATACACATCTGTGCAGTTAGTTACATTGTTGCAATGAATCTATCAGCTGAAAGTGCACTTGACTTCTCTCGAGGTAATTCGATATGTAGTACTTCAAAGCCAACGACCCATGATTGTTAAAATTATTATATATTGCCTCGTTATCGCGGGGTAAAGAACTGAGAACGGCCCACATGTAATAATAATAATACGAAACTGATTTATTGTAACTTTCGTTTAGATCAAACTATTGTTGATTTATGGTGTTTATCGAGACTAAAAAACGAAGCCTTTGTGAGAAACGACTAAACAGTTACAGTAATTGAATTTATAAATAATTGGTGATTCATTGTTCGAGTGCCCGCTTCGATTGCAGTGGCAATAACTTGTGCATTCAAGATCGTGTTCTTGTTTTGCATTGACCTCAAATTATGCTAGAGATGAACCCGATTGATTGTGAGGCAGGATAATGGACGTGTTGCTTTTCACCTGAGTAAAACACTTCTTGCGGCTTCTAATCAGCTTCTATTTTTTTTTTGTAATGCTTAATATAAGAATGTAATAGTTTTATATTGTTACTATTTTCTAAAACAAAAGTATCGGTAGACCATAAGAAATTAATATAAAGTGCAAATTTGATCGCCATAGTAATCGCATATACTTCTAAGAACAAGACACGCAACGCGTCTTGGCGGGTGGTGTGAATGCATTATGAATAAATAAGCACTTTTTTTTAAGTCCAATTTAAAAATAAAATGGATTAAGCTAGTTTCAATTGCAAACCGATGTTTTTTTTACTATTAATAATATTAAAATATATCTGTAACTCAGTCTATTAAAGTTTAGCCACCAAAAATTCTAGATGATGCTTCAAAGAAAAAGAAGAAAAATACTGACGTGAAACTGCAAATTGACCGAAGATGTACTGGATGGGAATTAAGAAAAATAGACCATATAAAATAATTTCTAATACATCTATTGAACGAGAGTTTAAAATTCCAAATCGAGGCAGGCCGGAAAAATTCGATAAAATAACATTATTAGCATTATATCAAAATCCAGATCTATTAGATTAGCTAAATATAGCGACTGAAAGAGTTAATTCTCTTGTATACTCTCTCTGTTCATGAATATTTCATGAAACTTTTTTAGAAGAAAATCAAATATCTGTAAAAGTCGTTAATACTAGCTTAGCTATCTTTATTTTATTTGGGCAATGCTCATAAAAATGATCACATCAGATTACTTCATTATGTCTAAGTTCTGTAAAACGTAAGAAAAGGGTATTAACATCTAACAATACTTTTAAATGGGTTTAAATGCAAGCCCTTAAATATCCGGAACAAGAAAACATAGACCACTTTCAAAAATCAGATATTTAGACATGATTCTCCTGAAAAAACCTCACTTGACAATTTTTTTTAAAAGTTTTTTTACAGAGCTTGTGATTTATTATTAACAACATTTAAATATCGGATAAGTTTCTTATAATCAGCAGTGAAAATTTGAAATTTGGGGAATATAGTTTAGCTTAGACAAATTCTTCAATAGCATGGGGCTGTTCAAAATGACTGGCCTGCTTAATCAACCTTTTTATTTCTTATGGGAGCGATTCTAAGTATTTATGCTATCGGTTAACAAGCTTTAAGGTCAGGTAAATACAATTTTCAGATTTGTTTAAAAAAATATACAGATATGCAAAAATTACAGGTTTGGTTCGCATTGGCGAGGGGCATGTTTGAATTATTAACAAAGTTACATAAAAAAACAGCCCATTATCTATGAGCAACATTAATTTGCCATACAATTACACTAACGTTTTCATCACATTATCTTCCAGGGATTTTCCTTTGTTTGAATTTTTCTCTCAATTATCAACGAACATTCAAGTTTCAATGCGCATACCTAATTATTCTGTCGAAGTAATTTTATTTAAGTCGCCCAACCAGATTTTTTATTATTTCCACGGCCATTACGCACGGAATTGCCCGAATTAGGGCGCAAAACTATTTCGTAATTTACTTTACGGCAAATTTTATTTTGCGGCACGTTTCTACCTTAAGGGCAACAACATATGGAACAGGCCGTTTAGGCACGGCAGAAAAATCCAATTTACAGTGACGTGCGTTCACTATAGGCGACGTTTATACGTTTTCGTCCCTTCGTCCCTGCGTTTAAGCCGAGCCGCGCGGATTAAAATCGGCTCACATTTAAATAACGCGAGAAATCACAAACTGCAAAGAAACTTATGAAACAATCGAATAAAGGGATTAATTAGAGCTAATCTCGTTAGGGCCCAAAACAGAACTGCACCACTGACTGCTACCGTCTACGGCGCGATTGGTTCGTCGTCATGACAACCCCCCAATGGTGCAATCATAAACATACTGGCCCCAGAGCGCTGCAACCCCACGGAACTGCACGCTGTGCAGCGCCGCCGCCGGTTACCTTGTGCCGTCATTCGTTGATAACCCTCGACCAAAAGAGATTTGAGATAATAAAAAAAGTCAAAAGGTAATCTCAAGAAAAGCTCCTTAACGACATATTACCGAAAAAGTAGTTTTTTTCAGGATGTAATATCGCTTGGCGAACTTTTTGAGATCGGGTGTTGTGGCGAAGGCGGCGGCACGCACTCAGAGCATTTTTTTAATTGAGATAATTACCGCCTTCTCGTGCTGTGATTAAATTGTTAAATGCCCGCTCTTTTCCGCCTTCAAGTGGCGAGGGGGGACATTTAATGTTATCATAGCGTGTGCGAATACAATAAGCTACTTGTGAAAATTAGACTTTGTTACAAACGAACAGAATACAATTAATATAACTATGCGAAACTATAAGAAATTTATTGTGGTAGATTTCGTAAAAGAGCTTTTTTCTAGATAACATAACTTAAGTTTTTAATCGTTCGGGTATTGTTCGGAAACAGTGTGCTGAAATTTCTCATGCTAGCCTAAACCTACATACAGTAAAATTGTCGTCTCCAGATCAATATCTTTGTTACATAGCTAATTTAATATTTAGTGAAATATACTGACTAATTTTTTTGTTCACGAAGGTATGTAAACCTGAAAAGCTCTTTATAAAATGTTGTGATATATATATACATTTAGTAGGTTTTTTTTTGCAAAGAAACAAGTGAGATATTGTAAACTTATTCGTAAGCAGTATTTACAAAAAAAAAAAAAAATTATAAACCAAACCATAAAAACTATCTTCGTATTATTTGGGTACTTTGCTATCTATTAAGGATAACTCCTCCAAAGATTACGCCACTACAGATGAAAACATTGCGTAGATTATTATTTAAAATTGATACCAATCTTAACCAGGGCTGTGGAGTCGGAGTCGGAGTCGGAGTGGAAGTCGGAGTCGGAGTCGGAGTTTAGAAGGAATTTCTGGTCAGTGGAGTCGGAGTCGGAGTCGGAAAAAATGTACCGACTCCGACTCCGACTCCGGGTACAACAAAAAATTGCGAGATGGTCCTTTGCCACAAAATTTAAGCTCAAGTTTTAAATATTTTTTTTATATTTCTTTTTTTTTTCTTATATTGCACATCATAAAATGTCTTACAAGGGAAGGTCACGATACGTTGTCGCTAGAATTTAATTCCGGCTGTGTTTATTACATCAAGGGCATCAAAACTAAATGTTTTCCAGAGTTATACGTGCCACTGGCCATTAACTTCGGAAAAATAGGGGAAAAACTGAAAAATTGGTACAAAAAGGTCATTTTTGCGATCGCGGCCATGAAACCGTCAGAGATAAAATCGAAATTCTTCTATTTACCAATAGGCGCATCCTTTGCAAGTAAAATAGTGCAAAGTTTTTGAAAAAATCTTGAACGGTTCCGGAGATAAACGTCAAAAACGAAACCCCTGCATAAGCGCTATGTATTGAGTAGTTGTCGCATATCTGTATTACTATATCTATGCGACTTGCATAGGCGTTTAACATAGGGAAAACCGTTTTTACAAAGGCCTCGTTTTTTGCGTTTTTTTTCGGAACCGTTTAAGATTTTTTCAAAAACTTTGCACCATTTTACTTGGAAAGGATGCGCGCATTGGTAAATAGAAGAATTTCGATTTTGTCTTTGACGGTTTCATGGCCAACGCGATCGCAAATATTACTTTTATTATTCATCTTTTCAGTTTTTCCCCTATTTTTCCGAAGGTAATGGCCAGTGGCACGTATAACTCTGGAAAACATTTAGTTTTGATGCCCTTGATGTAATAAACACAGCCGAAATCAAATTCTAGCGACAACGTATCGTGACCTTCCCTTGTTAGTATTTAATATTGTCGGAGTCGGAGTCCGAGTCGAACTACTAAAATTATCAGGAGTCGGAGTCGGAGTCGGAGTCGACTTTTTTTTTACCGACTCCGCAGCCCTGATCTTAACTATGTTAGTAACACAAACTATAATACGTCGTTAGTCTGTTACCATGCTATATAACGAAGAAAATTTAAAATGACCCAAACGCAAATGAGTTGTTATACAGGGTGAATAAAATTCGAGTTTAGACATGGGGATCTCGCTTATATTAATAGCTAAAGTATAAGTTTAAATTTGCAAAGTTTCTAAATTCGGTTTTCATAAATAATCCGAAGTTCGAAATATCTCAGGGGTAAAATTAGGGGAAAAGGAAAATACGATTTTTGAAAATCATCCACAACTCCTTTAAAGTATTAAATATTGCAAATGTTTAAAGACACTGCCCAAGCAACTGTTTGAGCCGAATCAGATGGTAATCACTAATTTTTTCTCTGTCGATTCGTTTTTGTTTTCTGATAACCAACTTTAATTTTTCTTGCGGGCAACATTTTTGCTATTTACATAATCCAATAGAATTTCTTTTTTGAATCCAATGATGTATCACGCATGGTATTTAACTTCAACATTCTCTGTCCAATTTGTAAAATTGCGTTTTGGAAAACACCCACAATAAATCAGGCAGGACGGTCGTAGTTTACGTCGTTACCATGACAACCAATCAACAAACTAAAAATTTTGAAAGCCTTTTACTTGTAATAAAATCGTATACATTTTTTTACCTAAGTAAGTTATTCAATTATTTAATACCGGATCATTGTGGTATCGTATCAGTTAGATACAATTCGTGTAGATAATAATAAAACAGTTTAAAGCTAATTTTAAAGTATGGGCCAGTGATACCCAATTTTTGTATGTAACAATGACCACATAAATAATCTTTCATCTTTTTACAAAATATTTTGTTTTTTTTGGTTATCTAGATTAATTTTTCACAAAACTTACGACTAGAATCGATATTTAATAATTTTGTAAAATTTTGAAAAAAACTTGATTATGTCGAATCCATGTTGTCCCTACAAAAATATTTATGAAGCAGAATCATTAAATTTTAAACTACTATCTCTTGAAAAAGTGCAGTCCTACAAGACTTATTTTATGAAGCCATAATATTACGAGATAAGGATCCATCTGATTTTATTAAGAAATTTTCAAAGGCAGCGCATTTGTCGTTATGCCAACTTTAACTCTTAATACTGCAAGGATATAATTTGAACATCAATTACTCACATCAATGCGAAACCATTTATTTGTACGAGATAATTAAAGAGGTGCGAGTACCTGCATTAATTACAGATAAAACAACAGATAGAAACACGCGAATCGCGTTTTTAACACAGCTACCATTACATTCCATTTCGAAAATTTGTTCCCCGATTATCATGAAGCTATAATTAACACGTAATAAAAATTTTTGATAAGACAAATGTTGGTATGTAGCTAGTGAAGGTGAATTAAAGAAAAATACCTACAATTATCTATGTGTATCATTCGTAATCGTAAGTTAAGAGAGGATAAGCACGCGACTTGACAATTTAAATGTAACTAAAAGTATACATGTGGGGTGAACATTCAATAAACTGCTCGTATGCGATATGGGGTTGGATAAAGTGAGTTTTTACGGCAGGTAGTAAGCTTAGACATAAAGAATTTTTAAGGGAGAAGAGGTTTACTTTAACATCGCGAAATTTACTTGCAGGAGAGTGTTAAAACCACTATTCGAAGTTTTTCACGTTATATTTTCGTTCTATATTGGTGGTTCAAATCGTTTATCGCTGTTAGGAGTTACAAAGTTATGTTTAACTGGGGCAAAGTTGCTGGAATGAAAATTGCCATAACTCTAATTTACATACATACAGGACTCATCATTTTTTTTCAGATGTTTGTATATCTCCTTGAGCTAGGGGTCTTTGTGTGAAGTTTTAGCACTAGCATTGACACGGTTAATAACTTATTGATCTTTTTACAATTTTTTTATCAAGTTAACTGTGCACTTTTTCTACATATTTCTGAACAAAAATCTAAATTCTATTGACGATGATGACTTAACCCGTAGGAAAAAATAAAAAAGGAAGCAAAGAAATACCCTTGCTAAAGAAAAAGCTTCGCCAACGGATATAAAAACATCTAGAACGGATGTGTTTTTTACTAAAATCGAAGCGCGCACATTTTTGCTGCATATTTCAAAGTCAAATATCCTTTGTAACTTTAAAAGCTGCTTTTTTAAAATGCAACTGTATCTAGGTTTATCTAGGAAACATCCAATTGCATGTTGCGATAGCGTTCTATGTGATAATCCTTAATATTTAATGCATATACACGAACCATTTCCTAGTTCAGAAGTTTCTTTCGTTACATGTTCTTAGTTAACGGCGAAACTTTCGGAAAGTTGTTCAAGGAACAACAGACCATTGCACCTCGGTACTCCCAAGACGGAAACAGCTATAAAGCTCTCGAATGTTTGGTATAAAAAATTTTAGCGTAACTTCGGTGTATTGAAAAGTTTTAATAATCTTGTCGATACAATTTGCAATTTTTTGACCCGCGGCTGTACCAGTGCTGGTCAAACTTTTCAGGGTGATTTAATAAATAACAGGTTTTACTACAAATATTTTAAAAGTTGAAACAGATAATTTTAGTTTGAGATGAATATCTTACTGTAAAAGGTAATTCCTAGTTTTTACCGGTAAATCCTAACATTTACTAAAGTGAGGTAGTAAAAGTCAGAAAAAAGCTTGTAAACGCTTTCATTTCGGGATGTTACGTTTGTTTTAATTTTAAAAAAGCTTTTTCCTAACCTACCTAACCCTCGTTCGTTTGGTCAGCAGTAGAGGGTCCGGTTAAAGTTTTAAAAATAAATAAATAATGAAAATGAAGATTTTGATACCTCACTATGGTAAATGCTAGGATTTACCGATAAAACCTTAGATACAATACACATTCAAAAAAGTTACCTTAAGTATTTGCACATAATTCCAAATTTATCGCGTTTAATTATAAACAGTTATCGATGCACCTTATAGTATGTATAGACTTTTGTAATAATTTATTGACAAAAATATGTCGATAAAAGTATGCTGAGCTTTTATTATTCATTTATTTCTGGCATTTATAAACTTCATAATTAACACGATTGATGGATTTTTAAAACAAATTATAGATACTTTACAAATCAATACGCGCAAATTGTTTCTATTATGTAGAGTAATTATTTCATAAAATTGGTAACTTTTTAAACCGTAAAAAAATACCAACCTTATAATTGCACAATTTTTATGCCGTTTTTTTTTTTAAATTTAGGTTATAGGATTCTTGGCGTTTAAAAGGTTTTTAAAGGATAAACTTGCAAAAAAATAACATGCAAGAACTGTTCTATTAAAATAAAGTTTTCGACTAATCTTTTATTGGAATTTTCATGTGTATATTTTTGGCTTACTTAATTGATACTGGTCAAATAATATAAATTTTTGGTTTCTAGTTTTTTCTTGTTAATAACTGTTCGTTTGTCGTTTTGTGATGTACTAGTGTGCTCACTTCTTATTCTTTGTCAAACTTAATAGCAAAACTTACACTAGCTTTAATCATTTTAGAGATTTAATAATATTCCAAACTTGTACTTATTAAATAGGTCTTCTGATGGTTAAGCAAGTCTCAACCAACACTGTTACAGTAGATTTGGAATTACGCGAAGAATAACGCTACGTTCAAATTGTCAACCGCTTATACTCGCTCGTTCTTTTTTTTTTTTTATTTGGAGGGCATTTAATTTTTGCCATGAATAAATCATTAAAAAAATTATATTTAGAGAGACCCCTAGTTTGAGAAACCCTGGTCAATATTGCAAACGGAGCCCATTGTTATTTTAATAAACTGCTTTATTTTATCTTTTGTTACCAACTCTTCTGAAGACTAGGTTCTAGATCACTAGTCAGGCTTACAATAGTTCGGATTTAGTAACAATAAACTACGTATGTCAATACGTAATCCCGCAAATCAGTGATAACAATAGTGTGAGCTAGTGGAAAACCGAGTTTAACCCTAACAACGGCTAAATCTGCTTTGTGCCAACACTTCCGAGATAAAGCAGATTCAGTCTCATTTGCTCCAACAAGATCATTCAAGCCGCTAGCTTATTATACTTTAGTGCACCGTGCAATTTAGTTCCATGTAATATGTGCTTTCAGTGCAGTTCAATTTTTTTTTGGAAGGCGCTTGTTTCGTGAAAAGCAATTGTTTTCAGTAATGTTCTCGCAAATACAGGGTTACTTAAATCCAACGTGTATTATAAAGATCTTTATCATGATAAAAAAAAATCCTATAAGGCTTATAGTAGGTACTTGTTATAAAATATTTAAGTTCAGTCTTGAAAATCGATTATAATAAGCGATTTTTTAAGACTAAACCTAAATGTTTTTATTCAGAGAAACTTGTTTTATGAAATAACAACAACGTATTTGTTTATTGGTCGTTTTAAAGTGATCATAATTTGTTTTGATTGAAGTTTGTTTTTTTTTAATGTAAATTTAGTAAAATTAAATAAAATACAATTAAAATACAAAATACTATCTAGTTTATTTTTTTTTTACTCTAGAAGTTTTACAGAATTGCCAAAATTTAATGATCATGCTCAACAAAGTCTTTCATTAATTTTTGTGTTATGTTTTATGTACAATTAAGTCAAGTGGGTTGTCTTAAAGGACTGACAGCTTAAGAAGAAAAACGTAGTTTTAACATTCGCACGAATAGACACCATTTTAATGAAAAGCTTCAAAAATTAAATGAAGATTTCCGGATTGCAATAACGATTAGTTTACCGACAGCATTCATAATTAGATTTTTGACTTTTATTTTCGTATGTTAAAGAACCTTAACCTGACTGGTTTTCTGTATATCTGTCAGTGCCATATTATAAAAAATTTATTTGACTTTACATTTTAAGCTTAATCACAAGTTTATGCAGAAAGGCATAACTTTAAAACCAATTCTGAAATTATTAATAAATTTTTGTTTGGTCATATAACTTTTTATTTATATTTATTTTATTTATATTTGCCTTTATGTTTTTTTTTTCTATTGATGAAGCAGTGTGAAGTGTAAAACTGTTTAGGAATTAAAACAGAATAAATGTAAACTTATCTGACTGGCATAAATTAGTCAAATAGTTACTAGACAAATGATAATAAAGTTCCGTTGTGATAAAATACAAAATGTCCTTATATTTAAAGTAATGTACACGTGGTATGACACTTAAACCAGAAAAACATTGTTAAAATAATAAATTTCTTGTTCCAGAAAATAATAAAAATAGAACTCAGTAATAAGTTCTTTCATTGCCAATTTTGTATAACTTAAACTTTTCCATTATGCATAAAATGATATTAATAATAAATGTCTTTATTTTTGTGTAATAAATAACCATAATATACAACGTACATTCTACGCATTACATTAAACGAAACAGGATTCTGTCTTACACATACATATGTCCTTAAAAACACACACTACATAATACTACAGCAAAATAAAACCAATTACGGCGTTTGTTGAAAGTCAAGATAGTTTTTTTTGTTTCCACGTAACTAATTGACGTTTCTGCTTCATATAATATAAAAATGAGAAACAGTTACAAAGACTGTAGATGGGAAATGGAGTCATCGGCGCCGAGTTGAGATTATTATGAGCAAATCTATGAAAAAATCCTGATTCGTTCGATTAAAATCTACAGGAAATCATTTGTTACAACTTAAGATAAACGCACGTAGATGACTCATAATAATTGGCCGCCTCTAACGGTTACTCGTGTGAGTTAAAAGGATAGGAACAGATTTTTTTTCAAGTGTGCAAACAACTAAAAATTCCTGCAATCATGATTAATTTTAATCGCTGCCCGCAAGCGAATAAACGCTACGCGGGAATGTTACGCGAAATATTCACGAACAAGATCAGATCAAGGTCTTTTCCTGATCATATACATGATATGAGGTAACATTTTTTCGTTGACTTAGTGGAAACTGAATCACGCGGAATTTAAATTGAGAACGGCCGGCATTTAGGAGTTGTAAGCGCTGTTTCTTTTTGTTCAATGTAGCTAAAAATAAGACGTTTATTAGCTTAAATTCGCATAAAGGAAATGAGGAATAAAATAAATGCAGTAGTTTGACTGGCAGGAATAAATAGATAAGTTATTATCGCACGCACGTGTAGAAAGCAAATGTACCTAATTATACGCCACCTTGTTTCTTCATAGTGCGCATAAAATGTCAATAATTAAAGAAGTAACGGTTTGACTATTACATTTTAATTAAAAATTCGAAAAACTTCCACCAATTTTTTTATTATTTGGTTATTATTTACGCCTCGTTTTATGTTTCGGGTCTATATGACCCAATAGGCATTTTATTTGCTAATAACTTATATCGTGTTTATTGCAATATCATAAACTTCTTTGACTCCCTCTACTCCTTAAACATTGTTGATAATTAGTATCTTAATTTATTATATGTTTTTTAGTTATTTCTATTTGTTGCATTCACTTTATTCGGCTATGACCCCTATAGAATATAAAGCCTATATACAGGGTGGTCCACATAGAAGGGCCATTATTGGCATCTCGTAAACGGTAAGAGCTACAAAGAAGTTTTAATTAGACAAATTGTTCCCCTCTTTGAGACCAACTCAGATGCATTGATGTTTTCAAAAAGTTTCATGGCACGTTAGATAATAAACAAAAATCAAAATGAAAAATGTTTTGTAGTCGTTAATAACTCGGTTATACTTTAAGGATCAAAAATATTTTGGGGAAAAAAGTTGTAGATTTTTTTAAGCACTTTAAAATAAAACATTCATTTGTTTTAATATTGTTGTTGCAAAAGTTCTTAAATACCTGCAATCCACTAGCAAAATATAACAAAACTTATCAGTAGGAAACCAAAACAGTGCAAAAGACTTTTCATATGCAGCTTTTAATGCTCAGAATATAATATACCTAAAAGTTGGTAATTCATTGTTTTTTAATTTAACAGAACTGTTTAAAACAAATGAACCTCCAATTTATCTCTTTTGTACACACTTTGCGAAACAAATGACTAACCCTCGCCATTTTTAAATGTAAATTAACTCTCGATTTTTCTTTAAAGAAATTACAGTCTCATGATGATTTCCAACCTTTTTGGAGTCGAGGAAAACTTTATTTAAAAATTATATTCTAGGGTTTGCAATCAAGAATGCAAATATGGATACAAACAAAGCAGTTACAAAATGAGTACGAAAAACGAAATGTCAAATACTAAAGTTTAACATAAATATAACAAAAAATCTAAAATATACCTCATAAGGACCAATGAAAATAGTTAATTTTAATCAAAAAAATCATTAAAAAGCCAAACACACCATATATTAAAATCATTATTAAACTTACCACGAATGAAAATATAATCTTACAGAGTAAATAAAAAAAAAATAACATTGCTGCACAGTTCAACTGTTTTTTTTTTAAATCAGGAGCTTTAATTTGATATCGAATAATCAAAAATTTACCCCAATTTAATTTTGTTTGAATTAATGGGTAAACTTAGCTTATAATTATTTGATGTACTTAATTCATAAAAAAAGCTATTTTTTGTCCGATCGTACTAGAAACAGCTGTTTGACGGACGCGTTAGCAGCCATAAAGTAGGTACTGCATTACTGGCGTTATCCTTAGCAACGACCTAAAAAGTAACTTTTCAGGCCGTTGCTAAGTAACTTTTTCGGCCGCTACAGCATAAATTTGCGCTAAAGCTAACAGCATACGCCGTCATCTGTCAGTGACAGAATGTCACGTAGTTTCTAACCTATATTTTTGAAAAATACTAAAAATTTAAATTGTTTTTAATTCTATCGCACAAAAAATGTAATATGCACCTCGGCCAAAACGTAAAAAGTTACACTCTTTGGCCTCGATACATAAATAACTATTATGTAATAACTACTCGTATAATAGATAAACTCGCTTACATTTTTAAAATTATAGTTCATTTTAAAATAGGCAAATCTTTTTTTACAATTAAAAAAAAATACAACTTCTATGCAATACGCGTGAAAACTTTGATTAATATTATTCTGTAACAAAATCCTATTGAACTTTACCTGTATAATTCACCACTCAAGTGTTAAATATCTTAAGAGAACTTTACATGAATATTTATTTAGTTTCGTATTACACTTAAGGGAACTATTAAAAACTTCTCACGACGTCATGTTTCCATCTCATGTCTTTTAATTCACAATTAACATACATTTTAACTACAGTTATTAATTTTTGTGCACATTCATTAAAGTCTGACTTGTAATTAATCCCGACTTTATATGTGTGTCGAATGCATTCATATTCATACAGAATAAAGAATCCCCATTTGTCAATTACAACGTGTTATTTATTGTTTCTATTTTTACACCAAGTAATGTATTCCGAAGTCGTTTACATAGTAATTGGTAAATAAATAACATTTTTGAATGTGTATGTACTTAAGGTAATCAGGGAAGACCGAAAGCTGTGTTTACACGACCAATATGAAAAACAATATGGGGCTTGATATAAATCAGCCAATGGGGAAAGGTCACATATAGTTCTGGGCACGAAATAACGTTTACACCGTCGAATCGTTTTGTAAGTTAATGGTTTTATCAATAAATAAGGTTAGCTTTCAACTCGTTTCCTATGTTGTTTTGTTTTCTCAAAGTTCTTGTTTAAGGTGATTGTAAAATATGACTTCTATCTAAATGCATCTATGTTGCTCAATTGCTTGAGTAAATGTTAATGATGTGAATTGTATCATCTCAATATCATAATTGGATATTCAGTTAATACTATTTCCAGTTCATATAAGGTTTATGACCCATCGGAAAACATGAGAAAAAAGATCGGAGGATTGTTAAAATATATTTAGCATACAGTTTACCAACTAAATAAAAATCTAAAAGAATTAAGAAAGCTGACTATTGCATCATAAAAGATAACAGGCTGATGCAATATTTCAGAAACTGGACACAGCATATGCTTTTTTAGTTTAGCTAGTAATCACACAATTCTCTAGTAATTGCACCATCCCTTTATCTCTCACAGTTTCCTAAATTTTCAAGGTCTTATGAAGCATCATACGTGGGTCGTGTTTTTGCTACGATATGTTTCAAACGTTATACGATAGTGTTTTTAAGTTTAATCATTTGCAAATTTTAAAGTTGCTTAAATTGTTACCTTAGAAGTGCTGCTAAGAATTTTGCAGATTTTTTCAATTACTTTTTTTTTAAATCAATAGTTTATAAAACTTAACTACGCGTCTGTGTAGATTTGCATATTTAAATCATTTCGCATTATTAGTATTTGTTTGTAATTTGTAATTGAAGACCTTTTTCATTTTTTTTTCTCTTCCAATTCTACATTTTTACTTCGACAAGTTCCTTATTGGATCTATAACACACGTGCTTCACATCAAACTGCTCTACCAATAAATTTCCTTTGCGATATGTTAAATAAAGCAGTAAAAACGGTTGCATCCAGGAATTGCATGACCATATAGATCAGGTTTGATTTATATTGCAACATTTTATTGGACACAAGGGTCGGTCCCCTGAGACCAATAAAATTCTAATCGATATCGTGACGACGAATAAAAATCTGCATGTAGTTTCTCAGGATGTGTCCATATTCGTCGACATTTATCCGAAAAAAGGCTTTTTGTACTCTTTCAATGTAATCGTCGTAATTTTTACATTATTAATGAAGTTAGCTGCGTCATCTACGCAAAGCATTTGTGTAATGTAATGTCATTATAGGAAATGAATGCATAATTTAACATTATCAACGTTGTATCGCTGTTAATTAGCTACTTCAAAACTATTCCATGATAAACTGGTACTAACTGAAGCTCAACTACAACATTGTTTTATGAGTTTAATCTCAACGTTGTAGCAATGGATAGGAGCTGATATTTATTTGACTTACAGCTTATGGTTAAAAAATAAACTAGTTTATTACATTCCGAACGTAAAAGAACTTACATCAGGTTTTAAAAACAACGCAATGGGGACTGCTTTTTTTGAAAATATCCCTTGGATAATCAACAAAAATTTGCTAAGATACTTAACTACTTATAGGAATCCCATTTTATTCAAATTGATCTTTTTATGGAATTGAAATACGTGAAAAGTCTGACACACAAACAAAAGAAAAAATGTACTAGTGGAGCTCTTTTTGTTGCTTCGAATTTTAGTGAAGTCTTGTGGCATAATTAATGCCAAAAATAAAGCTTTATGGAGAGGTAAAAAACATATCGCATAATTATCTTCTTAAGTTGCATTGAGCTGAAGTACAAAAATACTCTACCTAACGGAAACAGGACGAAGTAAAATAAAAGAGTGCAATTAAGTATAGCTTTTTTATGAAGAACGTTTTTAAAAATGCTGGATCAATTGCAAAATTCTATTTTTTTTGTCAGTAGCTATCTTATTGACTTTTAATGAAACTTATCTATACTATAGAAATGAATCAATTAAGTACATGAAGC
Source organism: Elmis aenea (assembly GCA_947652605.1). Lineage (NCBI taxonomy): Eukaryota > Metazoa > Arthropoda > Insecta > Coleoptera > Elmidae > Elmis > Elmis aenea. The sequence goes on from OX393580.1 coordinate 27,274,542, forward strand.
GTTTATCAAAAAGAAGTCGATTTCTCTTCCATGATAACACTTGCCCACATACTTGAAGTACCGTGGATGTAAAGCTTTGATCAGTAAAGACATCATTTTAATTTAACTCTTTCGATCCTTGCATAACCATTTATCGTACTTAAAAGGAACTGAATAGGATTTCTATGTACAAGAAGACTCCAAAAATTACTTGAACGATTGTATTGAATGCAACAATAGATGATAACAGCTTTTGGTCGCATTATTTTATATACTCAATCCCATTTTTCTGATTCCGCTTTCTTTAACAGAGATTAACTCTAAGTAAATATGCTTACACATCTGAAAAATCTGTAATGTAGTGACGAAAAGACAATATTCACGAAACTGGCCTTGCATTTCTATTTTTATAAAAGATGCTAAATTACATCAAATTAAACTTTCTTAAACTCCAACTTTTGTCTCGAGTTTTGTTTATAATTATTAGGTTCCCTTTGTGACAAATATTGTTAGAACTAGATTTTTGTGTTTATTGTTATATTACATGCTATTTTAATTAATAATGAAAAAGATTTTCGCAATATCATTTAAAAAAAGTTGGTTTTGATTGTTATTAAAATAAAATCTAACCGTATGGTTTTAATGTTCGTTACCAACAGATTTTTCGTTTAAGATAACTTCATTTAATTCATGATGTCGGAAAAATTTAAAATTGTGTAGTCGTATTAGGTAACTTAATATTCAGATAAATTTCGAAAGTCATGTTAAAACCAATATTACACAGACACTGGCCACCAACAAAGTTGTTTATTATTCAGATGAGCTGTCGTCGTGTTTCTAATGTTTATCTCGCTACGACAGCGTAAAATAATCTCTTAAAAGAGAAAATCGACTTACTGTCATATTCATGGACACCCGTTACACCATAACAGCCAGTTATAAAAAAAACTACGACCTTTATACGCGACCTTGTCATCTTTCTTGCGCGCCGTCCCAACCTTAGACTTGAACTTGGATGTCTAAACCTTCACTAATACCATGTACTGGTAGCGAGAATTAAAGTTAATGAAAAATTCTTCGTGTACATTGAATACATGCATGTTAATTACGGACATCTTTCGGTGTCTGTTATAAGAAGGTAATTTGAATATTACCTCGTTCATTTTCGATCATGTATGGCCCGCCTACTACTAATAACGATGATTTACGGTTTTGTCATTAGATGTGACATGGTTGCTTGATTATTTTAATGTATTCCCAGTGAACAAGCAAGTCGTAGTGTCTCACAGCACGTAAATTAATTATAATTACTCGGTAAAGTACATGTGGGCGTGTAAGTAGTCATTTTAATTGTTATTACCAATAATCGACAATTAGGTCCTACCGCCCCATTTTTGTTAAAAGAGATTGCAACGATAATTAACGACAATTGAAGTGGTTTAAAGTCCACAAATAGTTTAATTTTTTGGTGGGATTATCTTAATTGGCAATTAAGTTTTCAATATGTGCAAATTCGTCGTGTGTGTTTAATTAAAATGTTAATTAAATTATTAACAAAAACATGACAGGTAGAGAAGTGCTGTCGTTAGAAGGTGCGATTAATTTGCATGGGCGATCTCTTTGTGAATTCTTAAGTTTTTGTTAACAAACAATTTATGAACATTTAGTATAAGGAATAGTTATTAACGTAAGACCGGAAAGTGGTACTTTACTGGACGAGCCGTAAACGAATCCTGAAAGAATACGAGTCCAGTAAAGACACTTTACGGGTATGTTACGTACAATATTTTTTCTGCGTCCGCCATTGATACCAAAATGACTATCGTCACTATCCATATTCCATAATTAAATAATAACTTAGCAAACTAGAGGTGAAAACTCGCTTGGTGGTATAACGACGCTTGTTTGACAGCGCAAATCAACAAAACAACTCATCGCCATGCCATGGCAACCAGCTACTTTTCGGCCTAGGCCAGTAAAGATGTGTCTTCCAGCCTAAAAATTGATCGGAAACAGCTGATTGGACGGACGCAGAAAAAATAGTTTAAATTTATATGATGCTTTTAAAGTTCTTTAAATTTGCACGAATTATCTGTAAAGTCACTTATCTTATTGCTGAGTGAGAAGTAACTATCCTTGAAAAATAGCTAGATTCGTTGTAGGGCTCTGGTCTCTTCATCGATAGATATTTTTTATTAATTTTTATATTCGTATAGCAACGATCATAAATGGCAGTGACTTTAATCTAAAACTGTATCAAATTAGTTAAGCAAAATTTGTTATTACAAAATAGCGTTTTTCAACTTGTGTCTTAGATATAATTATCTTCCTTTCTATTATTACATGAATTTCTTTGTTTACAATTTCTATTGATTTTTTAATCATTGTTTTATTACGATTCAGAATTTTTAATTTATTATCTTTTTCCCGTCCAACTATCGGTATGTAAATTTATCTTAAACAAAATAACAGATACGTAGTTTTGGGCTATGTTTTTACAGATTACAATAAATTTAAGATTATTATATATTTGCAATGTTTTTTAAGTACTGTGTATATTTATTAACGACTGTATATGGTTTGCAGCTAACGTAATAGCACTTCGTTCCGTATGTGAACATTTTAATAAACTCGCGATTAAATTATATGTTCTGATTTATGTTATATTTATGTTTACAAGGTCTGTAAATGGTAAAAGAAAATTGTGGAGTTAATTAATTAATGATCGAGCGTATAATGCAAGCATGATGAATATGTATAATTAAACAATTATTAGCGTACTTTTTTCTTGAATTAATATGTAGTTGTTTCTGTATTTCTCGACTATTTATGTGAAACGTTATTGCAAAACTTAATCTTGTTTTTAAATAATAAACATTTTACAAACGGCTTCCTATAAATACAAAAATTTATGTAATGAAGGATTTGCCGCAACATTTTTAAACATATAATTAACAAGAATTCGTTTTGACTTTTTTATACCTAAAATTTTACATACAGCCAAATATCTATAAACCTAACATTAGGTACCGTTTGTTCAAAACTTTAAGCACTAGTCGTTACATCCTGTGCTTTTTTTGTTTACGAAAATATATGACGTTACGCAGGGCCGGTTTTACCATTAGGCGACTCTAGCCAATTGCCTAGAAGCACCAAGATACGGGGACGCCAGTCTTACTCATAAAAAAAAAACGAGAAAAAAACGAAATGATGAATTTAAAAAATGTTAACAGATGCGAACCTTGCTGAGGTTTAAGGTGCAATGCCGAGTTTTGATAAGAAAGAGTTCGAAAATAATTATAAACAGTTTGTGTATAAAGCATAGGATGACCATAACAGATTATAAACAAAGTTTTAAGGTAGACTTTAATTTTCAATTCTTTTTTTTTACTATATTTTTTCATTGCACCTAGCTACTTTAGCCAACCAGCAATATGTTTATGATACTTATACAGGGTGTCACACAAAAAACGCCGCAAGCTGCAACTTCGTTGTTTGTGGTCCGATTTTGGTGAACAAAAAAGTAAATGAAATGGCTCCTAAAATACTATAAACTGAATTGGATTTCAATTTTTTTCAAGTTCAACTTAAATGTCAAACGATAGTCAATTTTGTTTTCCAAATGGTACCATCTATTTTTTTTACTAAATTTGGTAGGCATTTTTTTTTTCTGAATTCAATGATGTAATCATAAGTCAATTTTAGTGCTAAACTAAAAAGAAATAAAAAATAAAAGTTTAACTAAAATAGGTTAGGTTTCACAAAATTTTCGTAGAAAACAAAAAAATCGTAATCAACAAATGTCATTTAAATACCACACTGACGTTTAAATGACATTTGTTGCTAAAGATTTTTTTTTGTTTTCCACGGCACGCTTGAAAATTTTGTGAAACCTAACCTATTTTAATTAAACTTTTATTTTTTATTTCTTACTAGTTTAGCACTAAAATTAACTTATGATTACATCATTGAATTCAGAAAAAAAATATCTACCAGATTTAGTAAAAAAAAATAGATGGTACCATTTGGGAAAAAAAATTGACTATCGTTTGACATTTTAGTTGAACTTGAAAAAATTTTAAATCCAATTCAGTTTATAGTATTTTAGGAGCCATTTCATTTGCTTTTTTGTTCACCAAAATCGGACCACAAACAACGGAGTTACAGCTTGCGGCGTTTTTTGTGTGACACCCTGTATACTAAAGTTAAGAATTCACCCGTTGGTGGCTTCTTTTCTTTTCTGTATTATGTTTTTAAGTACGACACTTTTCACAACCGCACAGTGCACTGCTTTACACTAATTCAAATTCAATTATTGATAACGAAATTGCATTTGTTGATGACAAATTTAAGCACATGTCTACAATATATAATTTGTTTAGTTTTCTTTTAAATACCTATCTATATGAATTACAAAAATTACTTTAGCAGAACTGCTTAAAAAATGTTTGGACAATGTAAAATTACTTATCACATGATATTTCGAGGGATATTGACGGAACATATTTATTTAGTGAATTACAAATATTAACGAGGTGATGTCCAAAAAATACTTTTTCATTTAATGTTCTGTAATAATAAATTATTTAGAAAATAGTGTTTGCGATACTGCCAGTATCGGTAGCAAGTTTAAAAGGGAGTTTTTTTTTTAAATTAGGTTTAGAAAAAATATATATCCTAAAAGCATGAATTGCATCTACAATCGATACAGATGCACTAATTCAATACTTTGCCAAAGCAAAAACCCGAAAAATTACAATTTCTTAATTTTTGTATTTCTGACGTATAACTTTTCTTCGTACACAAATAGTTATTAGGAGTAATTATATACACATACAAACGTATTGCTGTTAAATATAAAAAAATATTTAAAAGTTCATAATGATATTATTTTTATAAATATAAGTATGTTTTTGAGAATTTACCAGCGTTAAAATTTCTTCATTTTCTGATTGACATTTGGGTTAATGCCGAAAAATATATTACACGATAATGTATAGGGATGCCTACATTTCCTTTGCCTGGGGGCGACCGATAGTCTTGCGCAGGCCCTGACGTTACGCATAATTCTGCACATAGTTACTATACATAAAGCGTTTGGTTTTTATGCCTTTTATGTCAATATTAATGGTCAAAATCACGTTTAGTGGCTGAGCTTTTACGATTAGTTCTATTCGTGATAAAACAAATTCGACAACAATAAATTAAGTATGCACTAAAACCAGGGGTTTGGAGCGGAGCACGGAGCAGTGGCGCAATGGGTTTTTGTCCGGAGCTGGAGCAGAGTCCGGAGCAAATAATTTTGATTGCTCCACTGCTCGAGTTTATTTTGTACAATTAAAAAAATAAAAACTTTTTTTTCTCTTTTTTTAAGATTTGAAGATCAAGAATTTGTTCTTACAAACATTTATTTAACTTAACTTGTTTGTCAGTGTCAAATATTGTAATTTTTGACCCATTTACACACATCCGATAAAATTAAAGCTTTGTTTTTGGTTAAATACTTATTGTAAAAATTTTATCAATACTTGGATGGAGCGGAGCTGGAGCTGTAGCAGGCAGATTGATGTCGGAGCGGTGCTGGAGCGGAGCAATTAAAAAATTGGACTGCTCCAAACTCCTGACTAAAAAATTAATGAAAACGTATTTATATACATAATGTTTTGACTTTTGACACGATGCGTTATTTTTCTATACAGTATTCTGTGTATAAATAAGAATCGCATTACAAAGCTCTAAAACTGAAACTTAAAACGTTGACTGCTTTCCCATATTAAAAGTGTAAATGTGCCTAAGGGTGTATCTTAAACATAAATTATTTTACCCTAATGGATAAACCGTTATTTTTAATACAATAGTCAATGCAACATTAAAAAAGTTATCGACAATCAACGCCAACGCTCGATCGCTTATTTATGTGCACCGACACCTGGGTTTTAATTTGGACATTCGGTTTAAGGGCCGTGGGATTAAGCCTTTTTATCTCTTAAACCTATCTTTACATTGCCGAGCCAATCTATAAATATATCCACTAAGTTTGGAGTTAGTTCGTGCTAGTTAACACATTAACCTGTCGCGTGAATTTCCATTTCAACGGCTGTGGCATAACATTAGAGAAAAAAGTTAATATTAATGATACCTGCATTATGCATGATGCAGTTAGTAGTTGGGTTTATGGTTAATAAATCGTAAAACTAGCGTTGCATTTCTAGAAAACGTCATAATACTTCAGCTTAAGGAAAATTAAATTCAGCATAAAAAATGAAAATTAAACAGTTGGAAATCAAAGGTTACCACGTTCATCCTTTGATGTTTCTTTCCATTCGCGTTTCCCTCGTTTAAGTAAGTCGTTACGACGACGTACTAAAGCAAAAACACGGAAATAAATCAGACAAGAGAGCATCACTGCGCTTGTATTTTGTTAAAAGAACATCTAATGGTTTAGTAACATCTAAAGAGTTTTATTGTAATTGCATACATCCGGAAAAAAGTGATGTATAACTAAATGTTTAAAAGCAAAACTAAATGTTTAAAACAAATGGATCGCTAAAAAATAAAAAAACAAATGAAAGTACTTTGATAAAACAAAAGAAAAATAATAAACGTACCCCGAGAAACCAAGGCAAATTAATTACAAGACAATGATAAGCGAGACGCTATATATAAATTTTAAAGACGCAAACAACTTAGAAACTACAAATAGCTGAGAAATAATATTCATGTAGTCAGTAAAAAATAATAGAAGCAAAGTGGGAATGAATTAATAAATTTGAACGGCAAATACATCTACTGCACTTCCGTTAACTTCCCATTGTTTATTGCTAAAAGAATTAATATAAGCCAGCCGAAACACATTAACAATTTTAATTAATCCAAGCTTTATTGTATACAAACTTAAGTATATTCATTTAACATATTTTGTTTTATTATTCTGTACATTTTTTGGCTGTCACTACAAGAAACTCTTCATATTATTGTATTATTTTTAACTTTCAAAAAGTACTACTAGGTATAATGCAATAAATCCACAAAAGCGAAGTGTCAAACTTCAATAAGAATGTTGTATTTATTTATTGCCTCTTCTATTAATATATTTTTAACGTCAGCTTATGTACATTAATAAATTAAATTTATAAAAGACAAAATAAGTTTCATTAAAAATATTTTCACGAAGAATCTCTAATAGAAATCCTAGACCAGTGTTAATACTCTCCTCTCTTTGTCAGTTGCAATCTAATTTATTTAATTTATAAGTTTTGTTGTTAAACAATTAAAATTGTCAGTAACGAAGAGATAAAATTCAGAAACTGGTCTTCTATTTCTATAAAAGATGCTTCGAAAAAAGTAAATTTTAATTGAACTTATTTATTTCAATAAATGAATCACTTAACTGACTTAAATATTTAAGAAAAATCTTTTTTATTTAACTTTTTTGCTATGGATATCCCAATCTTTTAATTATCTAGCAAAGGCCAAAACTATTTTCCATAGAATTTAAAGTATTTTATAATCTTACAAGAATAAATCAGCTTGTTGTACTTGCACAAACGTTGGCTTACAATTTTACCTTTAATGCCTTTTTAATTTGACACTTGGTCGTTCTTTTTTGGCCAAATATTAATCAAAATGTCTGCTTCTAAAATGTTGAAATTTGACACACAACGTAAGACAATATCTTTTTTTTTTTAATGTAATGTACCTCAAAATTGTTCTAGTGTACGCATTTATTCTAAATTTTATGACATAGGTATTAAATATTCAAGGTGAAAACTAAGCAATTTTTTGCCACACATTACCGCTGAATCTACTATGTAAAAACATAATGCTCAGGTCATATAACACATCTTAATTTTCAACACAGAGTAAAACAGTTGTTCCTTCTGCAAATATCGCGACTCCATACAAATTCGTAGAATTACAAGCCATAAAATGAACGTCTCCTCTGATTTACTACGTAACATGTACCATGACGGACAAATACGGAAGTCTACATGAAAAAAAATTCATTTACAACGTAAATTTGAACGAAGTCAGGTGTACTTACAAGTCAGTCACGTGCGCAAGACCATCTAAGATGCGACCGATTAAACTAGAAATCCAACCATGTAATTGGAACACGTCATAATTTTATTCTCATTAGAAGGAAATAATATGAAAATAATTATAGGTGTGTTGGAAAATATCGCACGTGTTGTCGGCTGTAGCCGCGAGTTTTGCGATGGGCAGATGTTTCTATTATCTTTTAATCAACTGTTTAATTGGTCGTGTTTGCTGTTTGCTGGTTTGCTCCCCTTTGTTAAACGAATTTGTTCGAAATTTTCCCGCTAAACCGTGACAACGTATGAATTATTAAGAGATTATTTTAAAAATCGAAGTACATGCAAGCAATAAAAGTCCCCTAAATGCATATTAACTATTATCTCTGTGATCTCGCACGCATATGCGTGCGGGCGCGCGTTCCTTCATAGGCGTGTGTGCGTACAAAGCAAACACTCGTTGAATATTGGTTTAAATTTCATAATCAAACAAGCAAATACTTTTTAACGGATGCAAGACTATCAATCAAAAAACGAGTCGAGGCAGTTTCATCCAAAAATTTGACATAAAAAATATTTTAAAAATTAATTCGTTTTTCTGAAATGATGTCAAATTATAACGTCATTTGTTTTTATTAAGATGGATAATTTTTCGAAAACTTTGCCCGTCTCTGCATGCGTATTAAATAAGATTTTTTCAAATCGCCGAAACGACTGTGAAAGTAGTGTTTTCATGATTATCTAGTAAAGCACGAAAACAAAAACAAATTTAATAACATAAATAACTTGTTTACATTTCCAAATATTATTTATTATCAGTTAATCGAAACATTTAAAATACAATTAAAACGTAAAATTCTTTAAATTTTGATTGTAAATTATAATGAAAGCGGTAGGTACATACTTTATTTACTATATAACTATTTATATATAAAATATAAACGAAAAATCTTCCATTTTATTCTATGCAAAAAAAAGAATTACCATAAACTGGAAAAAAAATTCTACAACGACTTTAAACTTGTTTGAATTTAGAAGTTTATGAAGATGTACTTTATGGCAAGCCCCATAAAAGTTTTTAGCGTCTTAATTTTTTTTTACACAGCATTAGTTTATTTATTTTTTATTGCTTAAATTTTTGTGGTAAAATAACGCTCAATGAAAAAACGTGGAAATAATAAAGTTTGAATTCGAAACGTTTTAACTAAGACTTTTCTGTTTTTAATATTTTTACAATTCCACAAATAGAGAAATCATTACCACCTAGATCATCTGGTTTGTTTTGTAAATTACCTCAAAACAACTTATGTCGCCCGACATATAAGGCGCTGACATGCAATTAATCAGTTCTGCAACAGTTCGATCCGCGAATGGCTGGACCGCGCTCACACACAAAAAACTAAATCAGGAGTCAAATAGATGCAAGCACACAGGCAACTACATTTTTTTGTTTCAATATGGATTTCTACAAGCTAGCTACGGTGTGCTCCTAAAATTATAAGGACGAAATTCAAATCCTATACGACACAAAACTGTTGTACGAAGTTGCGCAATCGTTAAGCAAACTTATAGTTGAACATCAGTGGCATGTGAACGCGTTATCATATAAACCAATAGTAATGACTCGCGCAACCAAACTGTTGCACAACTTATAATTGCAAGTCAGCGCCCAGCCTTAGGGTTATTCGTATTTATAAAAAAGATAATTAAGGTTAGGAATGATATCCAGACCAAGCTGTATGGCGTATATGTAACATAAACGAAAAATCAACAAGTAAAATAGCAACTTAATTTCGAACACCTGCACAAGCTACACACGTATGTGACTAACATGTATGTAAATTGTAAATACACACAGATCTTTATTTTGCGCTATTTGTGACACCTTTTAAACGACAAACGTGCTTTCTTTTGTTTTTGCTCGAACACTTGTTCATATTTACCCGCGTATTTACCTAATAACAAAAACGTGTTCACTCAACCTCTCCTTAAAAATAAATTTTAAAAAGCTTAACAAGACTCGTTACGCTGCTACGATCGTGTTAAAAATCCTAACGGTAGCAAAAAAAATCCTACAAATTTCTTAATTATTAACTACAACCTCTAATTAAACTTTTATAACACTTTGTTTAATAACACAGTTAGGCTGGCTGTACGATATATAAGCCGGTTCTAGAATCTAATTTAGCCGATGATGTAACACGTAATTTATGCCTTTTTGTTAAATGAAAGTTGTCATCCATTCACCGGGATAATCTAGCACCTGTTCCTATAACAGCTCCGAGCCAAAGAATGGGCTTAGTGTCGCAATTGTTTCGAATTTTATGAATGGAGAGGTTCTATTGGGGAAATTGCCTGCGAAGTAGCTAGACTCGTTTCAGAAACCATATTTGTTTTTGCGGTTATAAATATTAATTGTTTTTTTTTGTTAGGACTAAAAAAATGATCACAAAAAACTCAGGGCTACTTCTTTGGAAATCATTAATATTAAACTAATACAATAAAATTATCAACAGCAAACGAGTCCAGTTTGCGACCTGAAAATCTAATCAAATTTGCATGTCTTTGGTGTAGAAGAATTCGGTTTTTATAACCACTATTATGCCACATTGTTAGATTGTTTAACCACAATGTAAAATAGCGCGATTTAAAAGTTGTAAGACATTTTTAAGAGAGCCACGTTGAGCACGAATAGAACAGTTATCAAGTAACTTTTAAAAGAAAAGTAATTGAAGTGATTTGATCAAAATGCCTTGAATAAATTTACATTTCTTTCTCTACTCGGGACTGTACGATACTAGGGTTTTTTTAAGATACTTTGGTTAACTAAAATACTTTGGTTAACTATAGAGATATTTCACTTATATTTGTTATCGCGATTACTTACATTTTTCTTGGTTTTAACGTTACTACTTAAATCGCAAATAAAATCGCTTCCAGCTCTTTTTCGTCAATTTTGAAGTCGACATTGACATTTCTGGACCACTCCAGAATTTCGTCTCTTCTATGCGTATATCCGGAGTGTTTGCTTACTTTCAAAGCAAACTCTGACCAACTCAAACTAATGTCAACGTGGAAGACATTGGTCCATTTTCCTGTCGTCCGCAGACATAGCAAACACCGGCGAAGCCAACATTGACGATCCTTCATGCCGTCTCAAGCTGAGCGGAGATAATTCTCAAATGAAATTTCCTATTTGAAATGATGAGTCATCCTAAACCTTTACAATTCGTCACATAAATTTAGACGTTTTATGAGTAATTCGCAAATAGACAAGGTATGCAAATATCATTTATACGTGATATCATATATTAGTACCTCGTGGGAGTTCTCTTTAAAAACAAAACATTGTTAGTAATAACCTTCGAGTTAAGTAGAATGAGTACGACAATTAACTTCGCGCCTTGATTAAAAGTAATTTGCTGCGATGATCTTCGCGAATTGCGTCTAATTAACGCGTATCATTTTCTTTTCTCCCACTGCGTTTTCATATAGCGGAAAGATGAAAAATGTAAATGTTTGGTTGGTATGAGTGATTAATGTTGTATGCAAATTTATGTATGTAATTAAAAATCAATTATATTATTTGGTATGCATTCAATTTCAACTCCTCTACAGCTTCACAGCTTCGCGCTGCTTCGTCAGTTATATTTCTTTTTCTTGCAGAAGCAAAGATGTTTAAATTTACTGGAAAATAGAACGAAAATAGTAAAATATGTTCAGTTATCGTACTCCTTATCTAATGCCTTCGCTGTTAAACATCTTTATGTGTTCGTACGGCACAGGTTAACATACTTTACCTTCCAAAGACACTTTTACTGCGTTTGATTCCGCTTTAAGAGTCCACAACGTAGAACGCACGCTTTGAAAATAAAGCCATGGAGTTGATTTTATCTGTACAAAAATTGACTCGTGCAATGTAAACGAACGGCGATAAAGATTTACATACCTACATAGTTTCGGTTTAGTTTTTTCGCATTTCCAGAGGAGTGGAGAAAATAACGATAACGGTTTGGGTATACGTTTCGAATCGCCTCGATTCTTTGAACGTTACGAGTCTCGAGTAGTGGCGATAAAATTTAAAATTCGAAAATAACGATTTTTATTACACGGAAGGCATTGCAAAGAACTTTAAAGCCTTAGTCAAAAACATGTGGTGAAACCATATTAGAATAGATTAAATCTGAAGAGATTCGTTCACATGAGTCTAAAGAACATGATGACAAAACAAGATCAGCAGAATAAAGGGCGCTAAATCTAAGAATTGGAAGAAACTTATCGTAAAAAATAGTTCTTATCGTTTTGCCGGGTCACAAAAATGTTGATTTGAGCCCATTCGGTCGCAGTATCCAGATTACTTGCTTACATTGTCTTTGTACCATAACAATAATCAATAAAGTTAAATTTAAAATTATGTTATATTTTGTTTATCACGTTTTATTTCGCAGCTAGAGTCTTCTTGGTTTATAAAGTACACAATTTAATTGTCCTACTTGAAGTCTTCAGGACGTGCAAAGTTCTAAGCTCAATTAGCCATAACTTTAAAATCTTAATTTTAATTGCATTTCTATTGTAATCTCATTTGCACTGGCACCTTTAATCTGTAATTTTATCACGTTTCATCTCTCCACCACGTCTTTTACCCATTTTTCACAACGATCATATTTTAAATTCCCTAAATTATGCCGCGTGAGAATTTTTTCAACTCGTTTGTGCGATCATCCCACAAAAAAAAACGTATTAGTTGCTTTACGATTAATTTTCAACGATAATTTTAAGCTCCCAACGATTCATATGATGCTAAAAATTAATTTCAGACATATTTTTAAATTATTTGCGATATATTCGTGCTATACAAAAACTTAAGTAGGTAATGATACTAATTTAATAGTACTTTAATAGACAGCATTTTTTTTAAATTTCTTTTTACTGAAATTTGGGGGAATTTTTTAGTTTTTAAATGAGGATGGAAAAAAAGTTAATTGAAATGTGGAAAAGGAATGTGTCTTATGAAAGATTTTGTAACGAAAGATAGCTAAAACGATTCTTAACGATACTCATTAAATGTTTTAGAAACCGATTAAGGGAAGAGGAAACTATTAAACTTAATATTTCCGAACTATATCTTGTTTGAAATTTTAATCAGGCTCATTGGAATTCATCGATTATTATCCAAAATTGTTAAATGCGTTTAAAGTTTTAGAGTCTCTTACGTAATTATTTATAACTGCGTTGCCTTTTCATCGTCTACTAACACAAGATTTATTAATTATTGAACTGAATTTATAGTCTGATGTAAAGATTAGAAAAAAATTAACCTTTTTTAACCTTTGTTTCGAACGATTATAAATCTATTTAGTCGATTTTAAATTGCAATCATTTTCAATTACTTAGTTAAAATTAATACTTTTTTTGTTTTTGTAGGCGCCCCTTTGCTCGAAAAAGCTCCTAATTCAATTTCTGTACTAAAGCTGACAAAAAGACAAGCCTTCTGATTCTGAAACTAGGTCGCTCATGCTACTTAAAAATGTTTCACAGTTCTTAGCTAATGACTTTAATAATTTAATGAAGACGACGCGAATCTTGTAATAATTCATATCGTGCCGCGCCATAAAGCGACACTGAAAAGACGAATAATTCGTTTTATTACTTCCGAAATGGGACAAAAAACATAGCGCTTTTATTATTACCTATTCTTATGTGGAGAAAATAACGCTGCGATAAAAATCGTATACTTACTCTCATTTTCCGTAAGTGTGCGTGTAAGACAGTAGGCTTTGGGTGTCACAGTTTTTTTAACGCTTTGAGTACCTTGTTCCTGGTACAGTGAATTTTTGTGTAACGATCTCGCGCATCCGGTGTGTAGTCATCAAAAACGTGACTAACAAATGAATGACGTTGATAATTAAGCAAAAAATGTAAAAAAATTACAAAAACCGTTCTACGTAATCAATCTGTTCACCAATAGAATGGATGCGGTCGTTTTTCTTTTCAGTTTTGCTCTAGTGATGGGCGATGTGCATGCTAGCGCATTATCATGGTGAAGCACCGCGATTTACTATTAAACCTTGTCTGAAAAGCATTTATTTTTTCAGCAGAACTAACATGTGACGTAGTTGTATTACGTGCTTCAGTTTGGAAACTTTAAATGTTGAATTGTACTGTTCGAGCTGTTTTTAAAATTTTGTAATTGCGAATCTCTTTGTGTTTTGGATATTTTTTTTAAGAACTGCTCTCCTATCTAGCTTTTGACAAATTATGTTGCATATTGCACCTATTCCGGTTTTTTTTCCATAGTTTAAAAACGGTCAAATTATTTTGTTAGCCAGATTTTCGTATGAAACAACTTAACATACGACAGGTGTTAATCTGCTTGTACTTGGAAAAACTTTTGTAGTTAATTTCATCTTGAATTTTTTGTAAATTTGACACTTTTTTGCTATTTGGACAAACTTTTGGCGTGGTCATTTCTACAAGAATAACACCAAACATTAGATTAATTGCAATTGACAAAGAACGCAGACAAATTCTATTGACATTAGTAGCAAAATGTCACTTAATTAAAGACGTTTGTCCAAGTTACCTGATAACTTAAACAATTTATCTAGTTTTTCTATGAAAATGTGTTAATTAATAGATAGAATCTAAATCACGGCACATCCAACACAATCATTTTAGCAAATTCACCAAATCAAGAGGTAATTTTTCTATAGAAATTATCGGAATTGACTTAATAATAATGTAAATGTCTGTTCCAAATATGTCAAGTTTGACACACAATCTTAAGCAAATAACATCTAATTGTTCTTTAGACAACGCCATTTTTAGTGAACTTATACACATAGAAGGGCCACTATTGGGATCTATTTATACAGGGTGTCCCAGCCACGACGAATTATTCGATAGCTCTGTTATTAGTAATAACATTTAAAAAAAGTTCTATATAAAAGTGGTTTGTTATCATTTACTACATAACCAAAAATTATTTTCAACTATACAGTGTTTTGTTTTTGCGCTCTGATACCAAACATTGAGTTTTTATATGGAACACTATGTATATTTTGTAATTTTTGGATGTAAAATTGAATTCTCTTTCAAAAATATTATAAGTTGTTTATGTCTAAAATGAACCGTGTTTGAGTTATTAACGTTTTTTTGAAAATTCTGACAGATGCAGAACTTCATAAAAATATTTATATTTATTAATATAACAACACCAGAGCAATTTACTCTGGTAATTTATTAGACAATAGTGGCATAGTAATTGTTGACTAGTAACATTTTTAAAATAATATACAGGGTGTTCGTTATACTCGGTCTATTTATCTAAACTTGAAACGCATATAAGTCATCTTTTTTAAATAGAACACCCTATACAGGGTGAGTCACGACGGACGCGTCGGAGTTTTATGGAGAAACGCTTTATATTTTCCAATTTCTGTCGCTGTTAGATTATGTAAGTCAATAAGGGCTACATTTTAAAAATATTTTCAAACATACAGAGTGCTCCAAAAAAGAGTGGCATATCAAAGTTATACTTTTTCTTATGGAACACCCTGTATATTTTTGCATTTTTGGATTTCTCTTTAAATTTAATTAAAAAAATGTATAAGGTCATATGGGTCTAAAGTTAACCGTTCTCGTGAAAATTGCATTTTCATGAAAATACAGTATTTTCAAAAATTTTCAACATTTAAAAACTTTGAGAAGTCTGAAGAAATTCGCTTGGAGATAAGATTGACAATAGATTATGTAACACTTTGCACCACCTACATTTTTAAAATATTATACAGGGCGTTTTTTACGCTTGGTCAAACTTGTGAAACTTTAAACATCGATAACTCATTTTTTTTAAATACAACCCCTTATATTTTTTTACACCGTCTTATAGAAAATTTAATTCTCTTTCGAAAACATTAATACTGTTTTATACCTAAAATTGATATTTTCCGAGATATCGCGATTTTATTGTTAATTATTAGGGCAATGTAATATTTTCGAGTAGGCTACGAAGGTAGACAGCGGTAATTTGAAACAATTGAACGAAAAAACAAGAAAGGTTTAGTTTTATCTTTTGCCTACGCATTTTTAACATTTTTTTATAGTGAAGAGCAATCTCACGTTTAAATCGAGATTTCTTACAATTATTTATGCATTTATTTATTGGACCAGTATGATAAGATGATTAGTAAATCATATAAACTATTTTTTTTTATGATACGACTCTCGGTTCTACCAAAATGAAGGTAAGTGTTTATGGTGTCTTAACTAAAATATAAATACACAGAAAATATTTCAAATTGGGACCGTAGTAACTTTAATTGTACATTTATAAAAATATTTCCAGTGATAACTAAAATGTATGTAATAATAATTCAAAAACTTTTGAGACAATCACTCCTAATATGTTGCGTAATGTAAGGCGTTCACTTGAAAAGAGGATCACAATGTGTATTTAAGAGGATGGTCGTCATGTTGAACATTTATTGTAATCGGCTGTTAAATTTTGTTTTTGAATTATTATTACATACATTTTAGTTATCACTAGAAATATTTTTATAAATGTTCAATTTAAGTTACTACGGTCCCAATTTGAAATATTTTCTGTATTTATATTTTAGTTAACACACCATAAACACTTACTTATATTAAACATTGTGCACACTGTATAAAACACAATGTTTGCAAAATGCGTGGAACCAGAATTTAAGCAAAGACATTTTGGTAGAACAGAGTGTCGTATTATAAACATACAAAAAAATGGTTTATAGGATTTAGTAATCATCTTATCATACTGGTCCAATAAATAAATGCATAAATAATTTTAAGAAATCTCGATTTAAACGTGAGATTGCTCTTCATTATAAAAAAATGTCAAAAATGCGTAGGTAAAAGATAAAACTAAACCTTTCTTGTTCTTTCTTTCAATTGTTTCAAATTACCGCAGTCTACCTTCATGGCCTACTCGAAAATAGTACTTTGACCTAATAATTAACAATAAAATCGCGATATCTCGGAAAATATCAATTTTAGGTATAAAACAGTATCAATGTTTTCGAAAGAGAATTAAATTTTCTATAAGACGGTGTAAAAAAATATAAGGGGTTGTATTTAAAAAAAATGAGTTATCGATGTTGAAAGTTTCACAAGTTTGACCAAGCGTAAAAAACGCCCTGTATAATATTTTAAAAATATAGGTGGTGCAAAGTGTTACATAATCTATTGTCAATCTTATCTCCAAGCGAATTTCTTCAGACTTCTCAAAGTTTTTAAATGTTGAAAATTTTTGAAAATACTGAATTTTCATGAAAATGCGATTTTCACGAGAACGGTTAACTTTAGACCCATATGACCTTATACATTTTTTAAATTAAATTTAAAGAGGAATCCAAAAATGTAAAAATATACAGGGTGTTCCATAAGAAAAAGTATAACTTTGATATGCCACACTTTTTTGGAGCACCCTGTATGTTTGAAAATATTTTTAAAATGTAGCCCTTATTGACTTACATAATCTAACAGTGACAGAAATTGGAAAATATAAAGCGTTTTGCCATAAAACTCCGACGCGTCTGTCGTGACTCACCCTGTATATTTTTACATTTTCTTGTAGGAAATTTAATTATCTTTCAAAGTTATTAAGCATGTTTTATATGTAAATATAATATTTTTGGAGTTATTTCGTTTCTTATGATTATTTGCGAGTATTTTACCTAAAATATCTGTAGTAGCCTTTGAAAATTCAAAACAATTTGTATGAACTGTCAACCAGAACAGTTAATCGGCACTACACTACACTATTATGCCACTAAAAATCCATATATTTTAAGAGCTGTAGATACACAACATAAATGGCAGCAAATAACACCAGAATGCTGTGTATCTAGTACCCGGTTCCATATTACCAACGCTAAGGAGTTCCATATTAACAACATCGCATGCTATTTTATATCGCTTAGTATAATTTCTACCAGTTACTTAAATTGAAACTTACTTATTAGGTTTTGATGAAACGGCAGTATACTGCCTAGCAAAGCCAAAAAACCATTAAAAGTATTGCATATAATTGATCTGGCAGAAATTGACAAAATAAACTTTTGTTTTGTGCTCATTCACATAAAATCAAAGTATTCGATTTTTACCGCGTTTTTTGTGCTGAAGTTTCGTATATGGTTTTCGCCATAGGTGTTACTTAACATTTATGTGTTTGGTAATAGATGTCGATACCAGTTTAGTTAACTGGGGATTCCATATTACTAGCAGGGTTCCATATTACCACCTTCTCCTCTACTAATAACAGAGCTATCAAATAAATTGTCTTGGTAAGAGCTACAAAGAAGTTTGAATCAGACAAATTATTCCCCTTTTTGAGGCCTATTTAGTGATGCTTTAATGTTTTAAAAAAGTTCCATAGCTCGCTAGATAAGAAACTAATATCAAAATGAGCTTTTTTTTTTAATCGTTAAAAACTCGGTTATACCTACTTGATTCTGCAAAAATATTTTTGGGGAAAAAGTTGTAGGTATATAAAAAGGTAAGGTAAAATAAAAACATTCATTTGTTTTAATATTGTTTAAATGCATGGCAGTCTATAGCTTCATACGCTTTTTGATTAATTTTATTTGTTTTGAGCCTAAATATCAAAATAAGTACATTAAATTTTAAATTAATAAAAAGAGGAAAAAAATGATTTTTCCTGAGATTATAGCCAACTATGGTTTCCATTTAAAAAACGCAAGTTTGTAATTTATCTAAGAATTTAACCAATATTGAAACAAATGAATGTTTTTATTAAACAGTGCGTAAAAAATCTACAACTTTTTCCCCAAAAATATTTTTGTACCATCAAGTATAACCGAGTTATTAACTTTTTTTCTCTCTTTAAAATGCCCATTTTGATTTGTGTATTATCTAGCGTGCCATGGAACTTTTTTAAAACATTAAAACACTAAATCGTCACTGGATAGGTCTCAGACGGGAACAATTTGTTTAATTTATACTTCTTTGAAGCTCTTACCTTAAACCAGATCCCAATAGTGGCTCTTGTATGTGGACTACCCTGTATAGTCTCAATCGTGTCATTTTTCTTAAAAATTGACACATTACTTTTTGCTGTGTACCAATCCATTCAATATTTTGTGTTAGACTCTCTAATGTCGTTTGCATTTAGAGTTTTTTGTTATTTATTTTAAGAATGGTCGAATGATACTCTTCAAATAATAAAAAATACATATGAAATCCGCTTTTATAAGCACGAATATCACAATACAACAACAAAGGATACGTCGATACATGATAAAGCTAAAGCGCCCAAAATGTTTCGGTTATTTGTTTGTGATTATTTTGATGTCAGAATTCGTCAAATCTATAAAGGGGCTTAAAACAGAGCAATCTTTATGTGGTTTTTGGGGCGCATGAGTAATGTACTTCCCCTTATACTGAACAAACTGCCATTAAAATACCTTTCCATTCGCAGTAAATGATGAATTTTTATCAAAGCTCTACCAGTAATGAGAAAGCGAGTCGTTTATAGTAGACCTTTGTAATTTAGGCGCCCCAACAATTGTTGTTGATTGCATTCACGTTATTGATAACGGTCATAGACTGTATTGTGCGGACGGAATGGTTTTTGTCACGCGTTAGACCATACAAATGGAGGAATAACCGTTATAATTAAGTATGAATTTTTTAACAACCTACACAAATGATGCTACTGCTCGAAAATTTACAACCATAACAAATTTTTGTACTGGATAGATAAAATTTAATACCTTGCAATTGTTGTTGTTAAGCAACTCTCTGTTGAAAATGTGTTTGTAATTCTTACTTACTTGCTTAACGCTGTCATGATATCAGCAAACCAGCGCTAAGCGAGGGATCGCGTCTCCATCGCTTATGCATACTTCATACTTCTTCCAAAGTAAAAAAGTGTTGATAGACTAGTCAAAAGTGCGTTATACTGAAGTTAAAACTCTGTCTCAATGTTTTTCTGCTAAATCTACACGCATAATAGGTTAGTTTCGATAGATATTTGTTTGTTACTGAAATACACAACGAAATAAATCAACAGTACATCAAATTTAAAGCTTCTCTAAAGCATTTCTGGAGAAAAACGTCGTTAAAGAACAGAAAAATACGAAACTCGAGAGCTGCTACAAATAAAGAAGTGCAATTTTTATTGTTAGGCAGTATTTCCATAGTTATTGAGAAAAGCCAAGTTCCAAATTTGTACAGCCATTTTCCGGATTGAATAGCACCTATACACGTTTTCACCAAATTTTTTTCTCGAGTTTAACAAAATTGCACCATTTTTCAATCCTTCGATCCGTTATGACCATCTTCAGAGTTAAAAAGTTAAAGAATGACAACTAAAGGACTGGTAGTTTTCACAATTTGATTGCTATCATCATATACCAAAATTATTGAAAGTTTCGCTACTTTTATCGTAACTAAAAACTTATTTTAAAGAAACTTGAGCATTTATGGGCAAGTATTGTTAAGTAAACTGTAAATATTGTATATTTTGACAGTACTTTAACCAACTTGGTTAAAACTTGCAACATTTTACGCATTAGAGTTATTTCTTCCGTACAGCGTTTTCTCTACGCGTTCTCTTCATTCGATACACTTTTTTAAATGGTGATATAAGTACAGAATACATGAAATTCCATCCAATGTTGTTGTAACAAACTTCTTAAATCCTTAACATACAGCTCGCGTGATTCACATATCCAACGTTTAAAACTAACTTTATGGACAGCATAAATTCTTTGTAAGTAGTTTAAAAACAACATAGAAAATCATTGTCGTAAATTACCGTATTCTATTTCAAGCTCCAAAGAAAATTGTATATTAACGTTTTTATTATTCATTACAACACGTGAATTTGTCGTAAAGCTTGGTTGGAAAACAATGGTTGAAACCAATACCTCAAGCTGTTTTGTAGCCATTCAAGATTAATTAATTAGTAAGTAATTAACACCAGCAGTGATATTCTCACTACACTGACATTAATGTGGGGGGATTGCCCTTTTAATTTCGTTTTGAAATGAATCAACATTTTCGACAGCCTGAACGTCAGTTGAGTCTCGTACCTAAATAACATGCGCCCAGATCGATATCACCATATCGGTTGAGTTATCCTACCTTTTGGAGCGACCTTATTGCAACGATGAAAAATTCAGAACCAATGCGATAGATGTATACGAGTAAATAGAGGGTTAAACTTCATAAAGGAGCCGGAGGACTTAGGTATTGAATAAATAAGTCGACGAAAGCAAACCGGGTCTCTCCAGAGTGCAGATATCACCAGCAAGGAAATGAAGGGAACGGCGCACTTAAAAGATTGCACCTGAGGCAGTCGCCTAGCAACGCTGCATCATGCATCTAGCGGTGAATCTCCGCTAAATTAATTTTTCCAAAGCGCGGAAAATTACGCGTCGCGTTATCTGCGGCCGTATTTTTCCCTTTGGAAATCTGTTCGAATGACTTGAATTTATGTTCGCTTTCGGGTGTAACTCTTGAGGTAAGGCGACCTTTTTGCGGGTCTTGTTTTTCGTCCGTGCAAACACGCCGATCTGTTGCGGATATTCCGCCCCCCCGTCAGATCGAATGAAATACAATCTTCATCTAATTTTATGTTCTGTCAGGGGGAAAATGTTGAATACCCGCGTTTCTTATATTACCTCGTGCACCTAAGTTCGAGACTTGACTGTAAATGGTTACAATAGCTGACTTCGAGTGTGTCGTTTGGAAAGATGACGGAATGCAGCAGTATGATAAGGCGTTTAAATAAATGATTGGAGTGACAAAACCGTATTGTGATGAACTGTTAGCAAAGCAGTAGATGGAAATACGACAGGGAGCTAGGAACATTTACAAGAGATAACATTGCCCATTAAAAGTCTTAATTAAAAAATAATCTTTTAATTCATAGACGTTCGAGTTATCGGCATATATTTAGAGTCAGTTTTGTTTAATTTTTTTTTATCAAATAGAAAGCTGGTGACAAATAAATTGCACACCTAACTGAAACACGATTTTTATGTTATTGTAACGTAGGTATTTCACAATCAAAGTTTTTTTTTAACGTGGAATTTTATTGTCGTCTACATTACCAAACATACGTATTTGTTTGTACTTAAAATCATTTGCCGTCTTCTAAAAGCCATTTTTTTCGATAAATTCAATCATGATCCTTTAAGTTTCTTGTGTCCATTACAACTTTCACCCCATCTATACATCTTAGTTCCGGTCTCCCCCTTTTTCTACTTCTAGTTGGGATCCAAGTCCATGTTTGATGTGTAATTCTATGTACAAGCATTCTGTTAAGTTGGCTATACCCAATCAGTTGTTGTTAAGTCTTTTCTGCGTTTACTCTTTGCCATTATGTCCTCATTTCTTAATTTATCTATTAATGTTAATTGACTTGACCTTTCCCAAAAGTTTATTTCCATTGCTCGTGTCATCTGTCCAAGCTACGGCTCCACAAATATTGCAGCTTTGTACAAAAGATTTAAATACATGGGTTTTGGTGTACAATAAAACACTTTTACTCCGCAATACTGAATTTAATTGTCGAGTTACTGCTCTTCCCTTTCCTAATCCTTTATTATTTTATTATTTCCGCGGGTTCCTGTACTGCGACCTATTGGTCTATTATACCCTCTGGTGATAGCCCCTTAAAGAAGTCATGTGTTTTTGAAAAACTCCAGGATTTTGTTTAAGGGTGTTTTTCTTGACTCTTCTTGGTTGTCTTTTTTCATCCCTAGAAGTCTACACCGATGGGGTGTGAATCCTTCACACTGGCATATTACGTGAAGAGGAGTGTCTTATTCTTCACCACATCCTCTGCATATATCGGTATCTGAGAGCCCTATTATGTAGAAGTGCTTGTTTAGCCCACAGTGTCCTTTGGCGTACTGTTGTTGCTCTGATGTCTACTCTGCTCATCCTGAGCATTTCTTCTGTCTTTTCTTTACAGACCATTGACAGGATAGCCTTAGAATGGGCTTGTCCAATTTTTTTCCAATGAGCATTATGTCCTTGTATTAATATGTCAATAAAACACCGCTTGGCTGTTCCATAGGATGGACCAAATGCGGGTTCTGGTTCGAAGAAAGGTGTCTCGCTGCCAATTTTAGCTAGGCGATCTGCCTTATCGTTCCCTGGTATATTAATGTGTCCTGAGCACCATACCGGTTTAACATTATTCCTGCTTCCTAGCACGTTGAGTGCCCGTATGCAGTTCAGAACAAGTCCTGAGTTTACTTCCGACGAGCCAAGAGCTTTTAACGCTGCTTGGCTGTCGGACACTATGAAGATTATTTTATTATTAAAATCTCTTTCTAATAGTGTTTCTGCACATAGTTCTACTTCATATAAAATGCCTTTGGTGTCCATTCCATCTCAAGTTAAGGTTACATCTAGTTATATGTAATCATCGAAAAATTTTATCTTTCCTTTCATGGTTTCAATTACTTTGTAATATAATTGAAAAAATACTAACGATGCCGCCAATTATATTATTCTCAAGTGACGTACTTGAAATTTTATATTTTCATTAAGGAGCTGCCCAATTTTTTTTTGTGCTACTGATATAAGTAGTTTTTTTTTTTAATAACATACTGATTACACTGTTTCACAATTCATTTAGTGTTATGATCACATTGTAAATAACTGAAGAGTTGCATTGAATAATAACGGTTCAAGTACAAAATGATGAAAGCTGAGAAAATCATGTTTGATTTAATACATATCTGATTTGCGACAGTAAAACAAAAAGTTTTTTAACAGTTATTTATAGATGGTAAAGTAAATACAAGCAAATTAATGTAAAAAGGCGTTGAAAATATAGACGAACGGTTTAGGCCAAACTCCCCTTAAGATCCGCTTCTATATTACACGAGTTTAATTGATTTTCAAACTTCGGAAATAACTTAATGAATAATAAACGAATCATTCCGTGTCGAGTTGGAAGTTCTAATGAAGAATTAAAAATTCTACAGCATAGTTATCGTTAAAAAGCAGTTCAAGGCTTACGAACGTATGTTTACCTAAGCATCATTCTTCCTCTTACAAGATAAAGCTTTCAATTCGCTGTTTACAATTCACGTTTAAATAACAGCTACGTGTTGAAGTCGTAAAATAAAAACACACACAGGATTCCCGTTGACACAACGGTGTGAAGTTTGTGCGTGTTGGCTCCTAATTAAGTTTGACCATACGTTGCGTTAATTAGATTCTAATTTAATTAATTATCATTTTTGGACATGCTTGTCCAGTATGCATATGTAGCATAATATCCAGATTTAATTTCTTTTTAAGTAGAATAACCTTGCTTTAAGTTTACGTAAATAAACGTTAGATGAACTTAAATTAAAGCCACAGAAAATTTTGTTTTCAAAGCAAAATGCAACTGTAGGCAACATTAGTTTAATGGTGAACTAACTTTGTCTCTAATAGGAGTCTTAGTTCCATTTTTGAATACCTACTACTAAATAAGGCAATTATAATAACAAGAGTTGTATATTACGAGCGAGTGCGTAATTGCATAACAACTCGAGTTTTGTACTATACCCGTTTCATTCTAACTAACTTTTATCCGGCCCACTACAGAAAAAAAATACCCACCCCTGGTCAACAACAATTTGTTTGATTATGTGCATATGTATACCCTTTAATAGAAATAAAAAATACGATTTTGTGGTTAATTTAGAACAATCATTCAAAAATAGTGCTACAAATCCCAGTAGTACGAAATACCAACGATTTGACTAAAGTAATTTTCTAAAAGTAGACCAATCGAACAGAAGGCCAATGCCAGTTACATATATGAACAAAGGAAGTAAACAGGTTTCTAAAATCATGAATGGAATAAAGATTCACTGGCTTAATGTGTTTCTGTTATATTTTTTCTTGTTATTACCTACTGTGTAACACATAACACAGTTATATTGATATTGGAAACAAGTTGTAAAAAAATAGTACCGATAAAAATGCATAGTTGGCAACTAACAGTCAGTAAAGATTTCAGTTATATCATATACGATGATATAGATTAGATAATATTGATAATTATAATCTGATGAATACAATAGTTTTCCAATTATTTTCCAACAAAATATTCTACAACACTTCTATTACCATCTCACGTGATAATGCTGCAAGAAAAGGTGATTGTTTTTTAGGACGCATATTCATGGGCGTCCGCAGAAAATTATCCAGGGGGAGACAAAGCTTGCAAAGTATTGCAGTAAAGTATTAACGAACTATTAACTTGACCCTCTTTCATTTGGTCATTAATGGAGTGCTCCGTTTGCCCTCCCCTGTGGACGCCCATGCTCATATTTATAAGGTAGATCTTACGAAACAAAACACAGGACACGACTGTGATATAGCATAAATACGCTGAATATTAATACAAAATATTTATATAAGAATAAATAAAAAAATATCGGAGTTTTTAAACTTTAATTTCTTTATTACTTCTGGAATTTTAAACTTGCAACAAACTATTTTTAATTGTTAGATAAATATTGCAACAAAAGTCAAAGATTACAGCAGAATTTTGTTTATGCTTTAAAAACTTTAATCACCAAACAATTTTCGACTAAAATATAATTAATTTAAAAATATTATCTACTTATATTTTATGTTACTTTCTAAACATGTTATATACTCGGTTCCCGAAAGGTTAACTACCTTGTAATTGTGATCTTTGGCAGTTTTTTTTAAATAATTTATTGAGTTTAGTAATATTTTAGTAATTATGGGGCTTTTTTGCTAATTTCTGACATTAAATGTACATATTTTTTATAACATATCTTAAGCCCCTTGAAACCCTGAGTTAAATATTAAATTTAATTTGTTTACTACGAGTGTCAGCATATTTAAAATTATGTATTTTATTATCTACAGAAATATTTTTGTTATTTTCAATAATAAATCGCACTGTAGGAAAAGCTTATTAACAACACCTTAAAAATATTATTAATCTTAACTGCACTAAAATCGTTACAATTGTAACTTTGTCCATAACAAGGCATTTTTATGGCATAACTAAGGATACAATTAAGTTGTGTGTCATGTAGATCCGATAACTCGCAGCTAACCTATCAGATTGCACACTTTTATCAAGGAAGCTTCTCATGGCATTTTATTTCTTCCTTAATAAAACGATGCGCCTCGCAAGATGACCTTTCTACCCTATGTTTACAGGAGAAAGTGTCTGGCCTCATGACTCACAGAGTTCAATTTCATTTCTTAGTATTAGAGAGATTGATTGATACAGCGGCTAATATCAAATTACGAACGTGCATGCTCGTAACACAAATTCCAGCACAATTTTCTATGACAATGCCGAACAAGAATGATGAGCCGTCTTTCAAAACACTTCTCAAGATGCAATGGCGTGACAGGATGTTGAACTTTGTATAACAACTGTAGTGCATCCTTTCAAACATTAGCCTGACAGACATGAAATCTGATTTTTTAACAATAATTTCTGAACCGCGGTCTGTTGATTAAGAAGATTGTTCACGTGTTAAGGCGCTGCGTTTGCAAGAGTATATGAAGAAACCACACGACAAACTGGTAAAATATAATTCCTGCAGGAGACCTATGTTATTTCTCCTTAATTCTTCATTCAAAAATTTAAGGGGCTTATTTACTACTAGTTAACAAGGAAGAGAACGAATATTTATATTTGTATTTTAAGATATAAGCCGTTTACTTTGAAAGTGGCACAAGTCACTTTTATGTTATTTTAAGATTTTTGTTTTGCATTTTAATGTGCATAAAAATATGTATGCTAACTTAAGGGAAATTTCACTTTTATTTGTTATATCGGTTACTTATAATTTTCTCAGTATACATAATTTTGCACAGACGTTAACGAATCGCCATTTTTCTTAAACTACTTTCATTATAAGTTTTATAAGTGTTTTTTATTATCATCGATATTCATAAAATACATGAGTAATAGTAAATTCATCAGTACATTTTAAAATATAAGTGTAAGTAATTTTTAAACGTGTATTTCATACAAAAGTTTATCGTGTATTGAATCATTGTCATTAATTGTAGTATTTCATTTTGTTTTAAATGTATAAAATAATTGTGGTAAATTTGGAGTACACAGAAAAGCAAACCCATCATTTTTCGATTTTTAAAATGATTGTATTTGCACCTCCGTTCAACAATAAAATTTCTTTTGACGAAAATAGTAATGATTTTGAAAGAAATTGCAAGTAAAATGTTTAAAGATAAAAACACCATACATTTTTGTAATCGTAAACAGCTTTTACTCATTTTTTCGCTGAGAGTGACTTACGCCACTTTCAAAATAAACGGCTCATATATTGATTTTAAGAATTCATTATTGCTTTTATTTAAAACGTATATGTTTTTATGTAACTTAAAATTATAAAAAATTACTAAAAGCGGATTACCAGACTTTTCAAAATTAGCAGTTGAACATAAGCAAGCTTCGGAAATAAATTCAATAGATTTCATTAAAGATTTTGCAAATGCAAAAAAAGTTAAGTTGTAAATTCGCTGCATTAAATTTTCTTTACGTTACATACTATGTTTTTCTGTTATATTGGAAAAAATGGGATCTAGAAAAAACTATATAAGAAAATAATTGTTTTTATTCTGGGTTTACCCCTAAATTCTAAAACAAAAATGTTAATAAATATAATAAAACTATTTATAAGTATAAAAGTTTCAGTTATGCTACTGAAAATACCCCTGTAACCCTTGTAGTATTTCTTAATTACGTGTTTGAATCGAAGAAAATAAATTACAACCATAGGAAATTGTATCTAGCACAACTTGGTAATTGTTTTGCTACGTTGACAGTGTATTTATAGTTAGTACTAGTTAACTCAAGGTCGTTTTACGTTATCAGACCTGCAGTCATTGCGTAACTAATTCGAAAAAATAAATAAATAACAACCAACACGCAAACATTACAAACCCAGCCGTCTATAATTCGATTTGTACATAATAGCAGCAACTGTTTTACGACAATGAAAACAAGCAACTAGATGCGATTTAGCAACTCGAGAAAAAAAAACGAATCAGCTTTTTAAGTGGCGGTTGTGGTGCCCAAACGTGGTCCATTTAACTGCAAATTTTCGTTCGTGGTCTGCCGTGCAACGCCCACTTGTTATACCCATCATTTCCATGCAAAACGATCCAAGGTAGCCTGGTAAAGTCGGTTATGCAAAGTAAATTCTACGCCAGTCCGGTGCGATAATATCGGACTGGAAATGTTCATTGACGATTATACGTTTGAAAATCGTGGGAAGTACAAAAAACTAACAACCAGCATTGTTGTATTCTTGGACCGTGCCTTTGGTTCGTTCACCTTCGACGCGTTTGAGAGATTTTCAATTCTTTTATAGATAAAATATCGAAACGTGAACTAAAATTAGTTATACAATATGCATTGTTGCACAAGAAAGTTTATTAGTTTCGTGTCTTGATAATGGAAAACACGTGAAACGATTCAATTATGTTCATAGCGTCTGGTGTATAGTATAATAGGTTAGGGCTGATTTAATTAACTGTGAAAATTTCATAGCGGGGACATAAAAAGGGGATTCTCCCGACAATGTAAACGCGCCTATTTGTGTTTTTCTTGTTTGGTAAATTATAGAGTGTTTATAAATAGCTTTCTATGCAAGTAGATGAAAAATTGAGACTTTTCCTGACTTAAGATCGAGGCGCAGTCGAGATGAACAAACGTCGTGTGGGCAAAATGAACTTTTCCCTACATGCAAGGTTTTTTCCTAATACTGTTTCAAAATATACAGAAATTAAAGATTTTGACTTTTCAACGACACTTTTAAAACATTTAACACGCATCTAGTAATGTATTTCTATTAAAGTTGACGCCTTGTTATTTTCAAATTTAAAAATAACAACCAGCTCGGTGCAGACTGTAAAAAAGTTACTTTATTTTATCACTATTGAAAAAAGAGACTTAATTTGATGATTAGTAACACAAAGTAACATAATTTTAGTACTAATGAGAAAAAGTTACTTCATTTTATCAGTGGTGAGAAAATAATGAATGAATAACTAAAATGGCAGCCGAAAAGTTGACATTTTGTAAGAGTATTTAAAAAAGGTTTAATTTTATTACAAATATTTTTTACTTTACCTCTTCATTCAGTTTAATTATTTAACCATTTATTTTTTAAAACATATCCTATAAGTCCTATGTGTTTTATTAGTAGCGTTGGTTATTATATTAAATTTCAGTGTACCACCCGGCTACTATACTTCCATTTAGAGTGTACATCCAGGCTACAATTTTATTAAAGGTTTTATTTTAAAACCTAATTACTAATGAGAAAAATGTAAAGAAAGATGAGGTCCTTTCAGATACAGATAATGGCACAAATACATTGCTACAGACACCCGCCCGTAACTGTTAACTTTTGTTTTCTTTCTTTTATTCAAACTTCTCTTTGGCACTTCCTTTAATTATTATTTAAAAAATAAGAGCAGCTTTGATTAAAATAGTACACGTCAAATAGTTTGTTACAGTTATAACTTCACTCATTATCGTCATGCTTAAAAGCCGCAAGTTTTTCATTTATTAATTTAATTATAATAATTACTGCAACCAGATTTTTTTGGACTCACGATCATTTCCTTCAACAACTTTTGCTCAATGCAATGTTACCCTTTCACGTCATTCAGAGTTAGCAATTTCGTCAGGAATGTAGCACAAGAACAATGACTTTTGCCTTGCAAGTTTTGTGTGCTCAACCGAAAAATTGGTTTGTTACTTGCAAATAGGGATTGGAAAACCGGACGGAAATCTCAAAACCGGTTATCGGTGAAAAATTTGACAAGTAACCGGTTAACCGGTTATTTTTTTAAACATGGAAAACAGTAGATTTGATTGAAAATGATATATTTTTGGTGCACATACCCTCAAAAAAAAAAGTCAGATAGGTACATATTTCATTTGACAAAAAAAAATGTTTATTTTTATCAAAATAAATTTAGCAAAATAAAAAACAAAATATTCTTCACAAAAAAGAACAACATAACATGCAGTTTTATTTTACTCTATTTTATTTTTAAAATATGCCCTAAAAAACATAAAATTCAAGGAATATTTTATCCACAATAACTTGCTTCTCCTGATGTTATTGCCCTGTTGATGTAGACTTGTGGCTTGTGGACAAAAGGTGTAAACAGGTCAATTCTCAGAAGTACCCTCCCTAAGCTGATAACAGTTAATTAGCTCCAAAACCAGAAATCCCCATAATATCTTGCCAAAAACTTAACCAGTTGTATAGTCTATTTCAAGATATTTTAACCTGCTAATAACAGCATTATCTACTTACTACTAAACTTGTCAGATTGAAACTTGGCGCCAAATTTGAACGAAAATAGCAAAAAAATCGAAAAACCGGTTAATTGAGATGGAATAACCGGTTATCGGTTAACCGGTTTTCCAATCCCTACTTGCAAAAGACCAATCCATTATACAATATGGTTGTGGCTATTTGCACCTACAGTAGGTACGAATAATTGGCTATTTGCACCTACAGTAGGTACGAATAATTGGCTATTTGCACCTACTGTATAGGTATATACCAGATATAAGGCCTGGAACACCTCCTTTTTTTCTTTAGTTTTAATTGTACATAAATAAACTTTTAGACATATGATATGTGTAAATAACCGGAATATTTGAACATATGTACACTATATCACGGTTTCGCTGGAAATTGCCCTAACTTTGTTATTTCAAATAGAACACCCTATATATATTTACATTTTTAGAAAGAGGAGGTAATTATGAATTCGACTGCGATGGTTTGGTTACTTTTTTATTTTTATTTAGTCATAAGTCCCTCTACCGTGTAGAACTTTGGTTAATTTAAATAACCTTAAATAATTTTAGAACAATAAATAATGTTTTTATTAAGTCAGCCGTAAGCTGCATACATTGAATTTTATTTTATCAACAAGTGTCCGACAAATGTTTTTGTAAATTTTAATTGCTATTTAGGTTACTTTAATCGGCTTTGAAGATTGCAAATCGGTTTTTTGACAAATGCAAATGCAGTAGTACATGCACTTATTTAAATAGAGTATTTCCTGACGAATTTAACAATACCAATAACTTATATTTGTGTTGGATTGCTGCTTCACAGTCTTAAAATATTATAAAAACTTGTTATAGATATCCTATTAATCGCAGTACACTGTGCCTAAGTGCAACAAAACAAATCATAGTTGTAACTAATATAGTTATTTAATAAAAAAATTTAGTGATAATTTGTTGCAATTATGTATACGATTAATAGAATATCTAAATAAGTTTTTATAATATATGTTATTGGTCAAAAAATAGTCTGCAATCTTCAAAACCGATTAAAGTAACCTAAATGTTAATTAAAATGTACGAAAAAC
The DNA here is from genome assembly GCA_947652605.1 of Elmis aenea. Classification (NCBI taxonomy): domain Eukaryota; kingdom Metazoa; phylum Arthropoda; class Insecta; order Coleoptera; family Elmidae; genus Elmis; species Elmis aenea. Next base: position 27,306,005 of record OX393580.1, read on the forward strand.
CTTTTTCGGACACTTGTTATTATACCTAATATAGACTTACCTAATATAGACTAATTTAGACTTGCAGTAACGTCTATTTCCATACCATTATTCAAATCTCGTAAAAAAATTGTAATTCTTTTAGTTTTTGACCTTCACAAAGTATGCGTTGATGTAACTAAAAAAATATGCGAGGTGATGTACGGTCAGATCTAAATTTATGTTATTTAAAATGCATTTGATTACGATCCGTTCTCGCTTGGCGACTTTCGCTTTTGGTTAACCTATTTAAGATGTTGTAGATATGCACTTTAATTGGTTAAGAACTTGTTTTGCATATCTAATGTTATAGCACACAAGAAAACAGAGCTTTAGATTGTCATTTTACGCCAAGTTTCACACTAAAACTGTTTGCGCAAATAATGAAAAATCTTAGAATATATTTTCAACATATTTTATCTTGTATTTAGACAAATATTTGCTTTCTCATTCGAATATTTTTTGGTATTAAGACAGTGCCACGTTTAGCATATTTCTCGCTTTAGGCTTATTAAACTTACAAGAACTTTTCAAAAGTTTATAGAAGGATTTCCAAGATAATACACAAATTTTTTGGTGCTAATAGCTCTCAAGATTGCCTACTTAGCGATAATGCTAAATGTGGGTCTATATCAAAGATGTAAAGTAACCTTAATACGAATTAAAATACCTTGTACTGGGAGATGGAGTTAATATTTATAATAAAGCTACTTAATTATAACGAAAAAATGTTTTAATTACCACTGGAAATATTATCAGGACTTGAGAAAAACTGCAACAAAAAAAATATATTAAAAACCTTATATATAACAGTATTTTACAATGAAATAAATATATAACATTAAAATGTGTATTTAGTGGTGAGGTGAAAACGTAAAATTACAAGAATATAAATCTTGTTGCCAAGTTCTTTTGCAATTTACATTTTCTACAATACATTTATAAAAGCAAAGATTTAACGCGTCAAATAAGTTTAAAAAGTAATTTAATAAAAGCGCTTGACGTGAATTTATCTATGTAACAGTGGAAAGTTAAATAGCAGGCGCAAAATTTTCTCAAAACCACAAAAAAAATGCTTTACATGCTTTAAAAAAACGTTAGAAAGACGAAAGTTTAACTGATTGGTTAATGCTAGGAAGTTTTGAGGTCAATTTTGTATTTTAAAAAATTTGTGTAGCTCAGGCAGTAAACACTTTCTTAAGTTAAGTTACAGTTGAAAAACATTTTTCACTTTTCGCAAAAACTGACGATATACATCAGTTTTCTGGCGTACCCCTTAAATGTGCTAACTATCCCTCACGTACCCCATAACATTATTTTATAATATTATTATAAGCTTTAATATTGCAAAATTAACAAAAATATATTTATTTATGATTGTGGGGTTATTATACAAACATAACAATAAAGTTGACAGTAATATAGTACATACTTATAATTTGGGTAAATGAAATCACAAAATTTCTAATATATAAACAGAAAAAACATTAACAATAAAAATATTCATAAAATGGACAAATTATAGTTTTTTATAGTAAATGAAATCAGAAAAATTCTAAAAATATGTACGTAGAAAAACAAAAACAAAATGTTTGTCGTGTAGCAATATTTGGCAAAGCCACACTCGCACAAGTACCTGCTAGCAACTTTGCTTTATCGGCTATATTTGTATAAGTACGCAGTAGACTTGCCCAAAATTAATGAAATTCGCCATTTTATATTGAAAGCCAATCGTACCCCCTGGAACAATTTCGCGTACCCCTAGGGGTAGGCAAATTTTCGGTTGAGAACCACTTATATACATGATTCAAAGAAGTATAAAATGTAAACATTGCACATTTAGGATTGTAACATTGTAAGTGCTCAATATTTATTAATTAAAATAAATCTATGAACTTTCACTTTTGTTTGGGTCATATTTCTAGATGAGCTTGTAATCACGTAAACGAATGCGCTCGTCCAATGACTGACTTTTTATGCGCACCTTTGTGAGAGTAATGAATAGTAAAAGAAATCTTTGCCCTACTCTCCATAAGTATTGCATTAATAAATAATGACTGTTAACTTGTATTTTAATTAAACAAAATTGCAATTTAACTGCAACTGTTCAAAATTATTGAGCTTAAAATATTTCAATTTTTAAAATTTATATTAAAGATATTTTCTGTAACGTAGAAAAAAAGGAAGTATATCTATAGTAAACTCTTTAATGAAATTTCCGTTTCTCATTTTCGTTCATCCATTACCCACAAACATTCAATTACATCATTAACCTTAATCTGCTATAATTATAAATTTGTTTCAGTTAGAAGAGGGTACAAGGCAAATTTAAAATTTTTATCAACTTGTGTAAGATGACGTATCTTATATTTGATATCCTATTATTAGCTTTAAATCTTGTTTGCTTAAAAAGTCCGTTACGGTTTGTTAGTGCGAATTTTGGCGATACTAACGACCGATATTCCCAACTCCTGCCCGCATTCGGCACAGCCCATTGCTTCGATAGACTTCCGATAAGCCTAATAACGATGCGACCTAGAGAAGGAAAACGGATAGGGATGTATTATACTCCCGCGGCACGCGATCGGAATTCAAAATTTCGCAGCTGCTCTAAAGAAGCAACACAAAAGCGGCTACAAAGTTGCTGACCTTCAATGGAACGACCGTTAAGGGCACGGCCCAAAATACAGGCTGCAAGTCGCATACCTGCGTCTTTTGGCGGGATTCATTATAACCAGATGATTACCGACATAAGAACAGGCTTCGGTTGTTATGTAAAAGAAGACGACATTGAAAAAACTGGATGTGCATCTCCGCGAGGTGCTTTTGGTGAGGCGCATCCTCCAAAATAGCCGATCGCCAAATACGTGTTGATGTAGGTCGATGATTTAAAAACCGAAATTCGCGACGTCTTAATCAACTGGACATGATATACAGGCACATGGTTACTCTCTTTAAAACAGATAAATAATTATCGTCAGAGTTAGCAGATTTTGGAAAAACGATTCTCGACAACTTTTTCAAATTGGATTATATGAGCCGTTTATTTTAAAAAAGACTCATGTCTACACTAATGGTATCTAGAGATATTAAATGTTTCGCATTTTATTGTGCATAAAAATATTTATGTTAACTACAGAGAAATTTCACTTACATTTTTTATTTCCGTTACTTATATTTTTCTCAGTAGGTATACATAATTTTGCACAGACGATATCGAATCGCCATTTTTCAGTACTATTAAGTGACTTAATATAACCAGGGACTGAGAACGAAACGAAAACGAAAACGTTAAACGAAATTAACCGAAATTTTTTTATGAACGAAAACGAAACCGAAAACGAAATTATTTTTCGTTCAAGAACGAAAACGAAATAAATATTTTCCAAAACCGGTTTTAACCGGTTTTGTCGCTTTTTCAATTTTATTTGTTAAACACAAACGCGAATTTACCTTCTGTGCTGGGGACACTGCACGAGGCATTAAAAAATCTCACTTTTCTCCATATATTTACGTGAATATGTATTAACAACTTTATTGTTTATACTTGCAATTTCGTGTAACACAATTAACGGTACAGATATTATCTATTTCTAATTTGTTTTTTAGATCATCAATATAGAATATACACTTGATTGGATATATATTATTATCAATGTGTATGTTTTATTTGCGTTTAGACATAATAATAGTAAAATTTATTCTTACTTCGAAAAGGACTAATGTAAAAGAAGATTTATTGGAAGATGTGTTGCTAGTAAGATTTAACGGAATGTGAAAATGTATATTGTATGGTATGTACAAACTACAAACTATAAAGTTAAAGTATATTTCAAATTAATATAAGTTTTTTTTTAAATCTTTTTCATTTATAACATTTAGTAAATGATCCACTTGAATTCATTCTTTTGTCTTTTTAAATAATTACAGCAGGATCTTATTTAATTCAAATGCATAGATTTTTAGTACTAAAACAAATTTAAAACAGCACTTGCTATATTTTCATATTTTTAGATAAAGATCGGGTGTCTAATTTAACTTAATCACGTTGTGTTTTTGCACCTTACGGGTGTTAAACTTAATAAAATGGTTAAATGTTAATGTGTTTAACGATTTGGTTAATTTAATATGGCGATGGTTCGCCAGTCTAAAATATGCTGTCCGTGAGCATCAAACCCCATCGTCATCGTTTATATTTTAGTTGAGACGCAAATATTGTTATCGTATTTATAGAGGGTTGTGGTGACTAAAAAAAAAATTGATTTTTTGTTGACAGAAAAAATATTGTAAAACCGGTTTTAACCGTTATTATTTCGGTTCACGAAAACGAAAAAAGAATTTTTTCGGTTAGAACGAAAAGAACGAAAACGATATATTTCGTTTTCGTTCCGAACAGAAACGAACGGAATTTTTTTCGTTTTTAGTCCCTGAATATAACTACTGAGCTTACGTCTAAACCTTACAATATAAGTTTCATTTTTAAGTTCGCTTGTTGGATCGTTATAAAATTTCAGTGCTTTATAAATTAGAGAATTTTGAGTGTAATTTCGTGTCCTGGATGGCAATTTAAAGTCTTTACAGTTCCTTGTTGGATAATTATGAATATCATAGTTTTGGGTTATATATTTTAAAAAAGAATTTGGAAGCAGGTTAATTATAATCTTTAAAATGAAAATCATCGTATGAAAAATTATCCGTTATTTAATACTAAGCCACTGTATTTAGCATTAGAGTAATTTTGGTGTATCTGGAACAGTGTAGAATAATTCTCGTAGCCCTGTTTTGCAATTTTTGTAGTCGGTCTAAATGTGTTCGCCAGAAATGAAATACTAGAGCAGTATTCGAAATGGGGTGCTATGAAACTTTTGTATATTAAAATTTTAGTAAGGACTGGAAGTTTACTGCTTAATCTACCAAAAAAACCTTTTTTTAATGAAACCTTTTAACTATATAATCAGTTTAACTTTTAAAATCACACTTATCGTCTATTAAATATTGTGACTAAATATTTAATTTCATAAGTCTATTTAATACTACACCATCCAATTCTATAAGTTGCTGATTAAGCACATTCTTAATAGTTTATAAAAACTACGGAATTATGGTGATTTTGTCCAATGTGTTTTACTGAAGTGATGTTTGATAAGACAGTAATTTAAAAAAGTTGATGAGTAAATTATATAATAAAAGTAATTTTTATCATGGGTTTTATTATACGTTTATTCAAGTAAGTTTCATTGTCATTATTATTCATAAAATACATAAGTAGTAAGTAAATTATTAATCAGTACATTTTGAAATATAAGTGTAAGTAATTTGTATAACGTATTCCACATAAAAAGGTATTTTTGTATTGAATCAATTTCATTAAGAGGAGTGATCAGGTCTTTGGACATCCCACTTTGTTTTAAATTTTTAAAATAACTGTGGTAAATTGAAGGTATATAGAAAAGCAAATCCATCATTATGCCATTTTCAAAATAAATTTACCTATTCGCACTTCTGTGAAACAATAAAATTTCTTTTGACGAAAATGGTAATAATTTTGAAAACAATGCAAGTAAAATGTTTAAAGAGAAAAATACCATACATTTTTGTAATCGTAAATAGCTTTAACTCATTTTTCGCAAAAAGTAACATATGGACTATTATGATTTTTTGGGCCATAAATAGACCTGCACCATTATCATAATTAGGAGTATTAATCTTTCACTTGAATTTTATGCGGTTTTTTAAAAATAAGAATAAGGCACAAAAAACCATTGTTTAACCTCAATATTTATTTACTTTTTGTAAATAACATTATGCTTATGTTATAAAGTCGTAGATTTTCGTATTAGGTACGTGGCGAATTTAACTGCAAAATAGCACAGTTTTACTCCTCAGCTTACCCAGTGTTCAATTAGATTAAGGGTAATGAATCGGAACAATTTTTATTTTAAATCATTACGCAATGTCCTTCACTAACGAATTTTCATATGGTCAAAGCATGGAGATATTTTAAAACGTAAACTGTGAATTGTGTACAAATACAAAGTTCACACTAAATTATCTGTAAATTATTTGTCTTCTCAAATTTCCTAAAAAATCAACTTACACGACTCTTAATTAAATGGACCATATATTGTTAAAGAAAATCGTTTTCCCCTAAATTCTTAAGAATTACGTAAGTGTGCTGCTAATATATTACACCAGCAAATTAATTAGACTGGTTTTGCATAAAAGTGCTTGAAAACACGTTAGATAAGCCGCCCACAATTAAGAAAACATACAGGCCGCGTCGTGATGTAATAACACAAGCGAAAACAGTGAAAGTGCAGGAAATTTGCGTTAACTCATGTCCCCAAGCATACATTTGCATCCAAATTCGCTACCATCCACGGATTTTTAACATTTCCCGTTAAAGCAGCAATGACGTTGTACGATTGAAGGCACAAAAAGCAGCGTACTACTTTTACTCGCTGTTAAATAAGAGGTTCATTTCCTGTGTTGTTAAACACAAGCGCTGGTTGGTAAATGCGAGCGAGAATATAATTAAAAATCATACTTGAGGCATGAAGTTCAAGTTCATTGTCCAAGTATAAAGTATTAAGTTATAGACCTTAATGTCTCGCTTCAACGGACACATCAACCTTGTGGTTGAACTCGTTATAATATTGTGGCATGTAAAACACATGGATGACTTTAGACTTCCACACGACAAGTGAAGAATGACTTAATTAAGTCAATGTCACTATGACTTCACCCCATAGATAACATCTGTCTTGCGTAAAACGTATATGAACGAGAATAAAAATTAATTTTAATCGTTTAGGACACTAAATTGGCAGTCTGGTGGCAACAGCAGTTTGATATTTTATAATTGTATTCCTAATTATAGGCTCAAACTTTTAAATTAATTTCTAAGTAAATGCATATTTTAACTATTTTTACCCAAGTATATTAAAAGTTTGTTGGATTTTTGCCGCATCCGAAACTTTGACTGGGTTTTTGTAATAAAATATATGAATTTCCACTTTTAAATTGAATAACTTTTTCGACAAATGTTTCTTTCCGGTAATTTATTTATTATATTCCATAAGATTTGAGCCGTCATTTTGTTGGTGCACAAATGTTTTCTGCAATTAACCAACAGTGAAAATATAGGCATTTGTGTAAAATATGAGATGTTTTATTTGAATGCTATTGCACACACTAAATCTTGCCTTTTTTTAACAAATAGTGTATACTCGTACTATAAAAATTTTGCTACTACAATGTATTATGTTTTAAACTTTGAACTTGTAGAAGTGGCTGACATTTTTTTCTGGTTATATTTGCAGTAAGAAAAAGACAATGTACTGTAGTCCTAATTTTACGGATTGTTTAGTTGTTTAAATTAAAAGTTACAGCGTTATAGCAAGGCAAACTCACCGTTTCGCAATTAGGAACAGAAAGTTACACAGATTTACAGAATTTTTGCGCAAATATTGGTTTAGTTTGTTTCTAGTCTCGTTGTCTCTGCGAATTTAGATAAAAAAGTTTCCTGTTTATATAGCTGCTTGCCAGTAACTTGCAACTTACAACACTAATACAAATCTTTATGTGAGTTTGATCTTCTTTATATCAGAACAGTTTTCTGGGTGAATACTTTTTAGAGCAAAAAATTAAATCAAATTTTTTACTTAATAAATGGCAGTTTTTATACGATTAATAACACATAATAATCAATCTAGTTTCACCTATTATTTTATAAGAAGCCAAAACAATCAGTTTCAATTCGGTTGAATGGGGTAATCTTTAAGGGACGATTACATACGATAAAAGTTTTAAATGGTAGTATTATACCTAATTATTATTTGAAGAATATCCTACTTTTTCAATAAACATATTGAAACTTAGCATAATCTTGTTCAAGTTTTTTTGCAGTAAACAAAAACAATTCCGTGTTAAATACAATACAAGGATACATTCTAAACTGCTTTCTCCTTTTTTAGTTTTGCTAAACCATTAAAAAGTGACGTGGTTTTGCCTAATGGAAATATAGAGCAATTTAAATTTGTTTTATAAAATTTGATTTATGGATCGTTTTAAAGTTTTACATGCGAATGTGTTCACAATATTTTTCATGAAATTTGTTACACAAAAACCATTTCATACAACTGACAGTCTCGATGTAAAAGTACCACAGACTATTGGTTTAAAAAAACGAACCATGTATTAGTTTATATTTTCTAAAGGAAATGAAATAAGTAGTAACTAAAACAGAACTTTATTTGATAGCTAGAAAGGTATTTAACAATTCTTTCAATTTCTAACAAACTTGGTTAAATACACTATTGCATTCAAGAAAATCAAGGAAAATACGCTTCAAGTGTGTATATAAAATACAAAAAGGTCATTACCTTGCGTACCCATAGCATGTCATTAAGTTTGGTATTGGTGAACACTTTTTTAATCGCCCCCTTTGTCGGCCGGCATCAAATTAAAGATTTAATTGTAAACAAAACAACGATTTTTAATATATTTTCCTGCATTTAACGAAGCCAGCTACGATTTTAAATTAACGTTATTAACGCGACCATAAAAATAAAATTAGTTAACGGTTGTTTTTCGGTGGGCCTTGTGTGAAATTCGTTAAGACCGTTTATTTATTACGTGATCTATTTGCATATCGTCTATAACGTACGAGCGATAAGGGACAAACGTCTAAGGAATGGCCCACAGAGCGTTGAAAACGAAAGGAGTTGCAGATAACCACCCGATAAGACCATGCGACAACCACATACAAACCGTAACAAATAAGTGCATTAATATGTGCTGACATGAGTGGCATATACTATAAATTATTCAGCAATTTTACGATTATATCGTATTAAGCTCGCAATGAAAATACTTAGTGTGTAATTTATTTCAAGCGTAGTTTATTATTAATAGTGCGAGTATTTGCAGTATTTGTTGCATATACATTATTCAACAAGAGCATGGGAAATTAATGTGATATATCGGAAAAACAACTAAATGTGCTTTTGTGACCTTTAAAATTAATATAATTTTATTTACTATGTTTACAATTTATAACTGATAACTGATGTAAAAGTACTTATAATATAATCTCTGCTATAGGTACTGACATGAACTTTCCACTTTTCATTTTTTAAACTTTGGTAGTAGCAAAGAAACTTGGAATCATAGACAGATTTTCGATACTTTTGGCGCTTCACTGTTGCCAAATTAAAATTAATTACAACATGAACATAACCTATACCCAATTTATCATTCTATGTCCTGAACCCCAAGCAGATCCGAAATGACACTTTCACAAATTTAAAATTGCTACGCTTTCAATGGATTTTTTTGGAGTTATACTTTATTTCATAGCTGCGTACTTACAGTCAAAGAATTAGTGCTACTTCAATGTACCTTCTTCAATGTATTGTGGGTTTCTTTTTAACCTGCATTTTTTTTGTCGACTTAATATTTTTTTCAATGCTCCCAAAGCTGAACCAATTCCGAACTTTCTAAAATATATTTTGATGAATCTAAACCTAATTTTTGTCAATCGAAGGAATGTGAGTGTATTATTTTCACACTATCGTTCTAACATTTTTTAATATTTTTTATCACGTTATAGTTTTCGTACTTTTAGGATAAATACTAATAATAAATTGGACTCTTGATTGTAATTAGAAGGACGCTTTAATGAGGAAACCGAGTATATTCCTAATTACTCTAATTAACAACTTCAAACAGGAAAAAATCTGCTGCTATTTGGTGTTCAAGATTTTTTGATAAATCTTTTATCAATCCAATTTTTGTTATATCTTTACTTACTGGACCTTGAATTTTTGCGAAATTGCTTGAAACAAGTTTTTATGAAGTAACTGAATCTGGGTTTTTTATAGTTATACATATTTGCTTGAACGCTACATAGCAACCAATTACGCAAAGTATAACAAAATAAAATATTTACATGATCAGTATGAGTGAACTTAACTATTAAAACTCGCCTTTATTATGAAGAATTTCTCGTAGAAATCCTAGATCCATTTCGAAACTCTCATCTCGTCATCAGTAGATTCCTTAAATAAATAATGAGGGTACTGGCGAAGAGACGAGAGTTTTAACAAGAAATTCTTTAAAAAAAAATATTTATTAAACTTATTTATATTGCATAGATCAGCGGTTCTCGATCTTTTAATTATCGCGTACCATTGAAAGGAAAACTTACAAATTTTGGTGCCATCACCATATACAAAAATAATTCTTCCGCAACATATTTAGTTGTAATGAATGAGCAAATTAGCATGACGTATCAAATACATTATTATATTTCGCGTACCCCACCTTCTTCTTTTTAAACTGGTGGTACGCGTACCAACAATCGAGAACGAACCTCTAGCCTAGATGAATCACCCGAATAATCCAAACATTTGCATAACCACTTTTATTTTTTTGTTTAATCTTTCTTCATATTTTTCAGCGCGCTTGTTTTAAACATAATATAATTACCAAAAATATAAACTTGTCACGTTTTAATTATCCCCTCAGTAATCCCAAAGCCGAGGCGACAACATCCACACAATACAACATCGGAATGCGTCAACAGGAATTAAGAGCAAAATTAACGTAGTCCAGTTCCGCCGAAATCGGTCCCCACTTAATTGGCGGGCATCGCGGGCGTTTTTCAGGACGCGTCGATCGTTATGATGAATTATTTGGACAGATTCCGAGCAAATTCTCTTCCTGAATTTACATAACTTTGCATCGCAATTAAATTGAATGGCCACCGAAAAACAAGCACGCTGTGATGTAGCGCCGCAATTTTAATTTGCGCTTCGATCACGGTTATTTTTATGGTGTTTTATTATGTCAATGAAGTTGTTGGTCACGGTCGCGATAATTGAGCGGATTTAAATTGGACTCGCAAGTTGAATGCGTAACTATGGTTTAGCAAACAATAACGCATCGAAAGTTATACACTTTAACCAGTTTAACCCACACGTTATTGTTTTACTTTAAGAAAATAGCTATAAAAAGAGTTGTAAATGAAGTAATAAATCTTTTTAAACACATTAGCAGATTTATCGGCCGAATAATCGAAATGGCTTTAAAATAATATTTCAACGGGAATTTTTTGGCTAATTATAGCTTTTTACGCCAAAGTGTCCTTCATTTGAGATAATAGTCAATAGCGAGTGGCTTCGTCTTCATAAGCAATTTTAAAAATCCTTCTCAAGTAACGAAATATTAATACTATGGTCACATTGATTGAACTTAATAAATATAATAATAGGTATTGTAATATTGTGATAACTTACTTATTTTTAGAGACAAACCTAACGACCCATACATCAATGAAATGAGAAAAAAAATCATTTTAATGGTGTCACAGCCAACTAGAACCCGTATTTATTTAAAATAAGAAAGTTGATGTTAAAATAACAAAAACAAATGATGATAGGTAAAATTTGTTAGCAAATTTCAATAGTAAGTACGCAAAAAATGTCTAAAAATATTTTGAGTGAGAATTCCATTAAGCAAGTTATAAGAAAAAATCTAAAACGTCATTTTTTGTTTGTAATAAATAGCGCAAAAACCATTAATTTTTTCCAAGATTTGTTTTCATAGAATAGTTGCTCTTCAATCGCAGATAATTTTGACTCATTTAACCAACTCTGTATCTCTTACCGTTTACGAAGTCCCATGCTGTTTACGATAAGTGAGATAGCCTGTATGTTTGTACATATTTTTTTCATTTTTAAAACAATTGCAAGTTAATTAAAGCAGCGTCTTTTTTTATTAGTTAGTTGAAAACTTTTAGTACCTAGTAATACAAAAACCATTGTTTGAAGCAATATCTACTAAAGAAATTCACCTTAAAAACACTTTCAAACCCCAGTTGTTTTAAAGTGCTATTCGTTTTTCAATATCTCGAAGACTGCTGCGTCAACTGTTTTTCTATTAAAAGAAGTATAACTTCGACTTTTCTAAACTTCTTTAAAACTTCAGTTATTCAATATATTTGCTGCGGATTCATCACAAAACGCTTATAAAATATTCTACTGTACTGTTAATATAGAGTTAATTTTAATTCGTCCCCACAAACAAATTGAACAGTGTTGCTTTCCCGACGTTTATGCTCGCTTATTTAAATTGAATTTGGCTTCTCGAATTACATTTAGCTTTGAAGTTCGCCCTCACAACAGTTTATTATCAAAGAATTGTAAAGCCTTACCAGTAACTTATATTCAAAAGCTTAATAACTGCTTCCAGTTCTGTTAAAGATTAGCAGACGCCGCTTTGCCTTTTGCTCACTAACGAGGCAAGTTTTCAAGTTCATTTTCTGTATTTCAAGTTTTTCTCCAGTCTTTTTTTTCTCAAAGCGAATCGGAAGGTTTCCATCCCAGTAATTAAGTTTCAAGTTTATTTTTGTTAATAAATTTTTAGTAAAGTAGGTACACTAGATGTAAGTTAAAGTTGCTTACTTAACAAAGGAAGTGTACTTATAATTTTACGACTGCCTTGTGAATTTTAATTATTCGTCATGGTTAATTCTAGCTAAATGGCGTAAAGTGCATGGGTTGTGTGATCTTAGATCATCTGAAGGTGTTTGTTTATGAATTATGTTGTTTAGTTTTGGCGTGGATAAAGTAATTTCGTCATTTTCAGCTTGTTTTAGAATATATAAAAAAGATAATTTTTAAGTTTTGAATCGTGTATATATACAGTCCCTAGCAATAAATCTAAATCTATATAAGCGCATCGACGATATGTAGAACATTCTAATTCATTAAAATCAAGTAGTCTACTTAGTGGCAATTTTAAATTATGTATTAAGTAAATAAGTGCAGCTGGCGTCAATATGACCCATCTTCAACGACCAACTACATTGGCGATTTATAAGCAACGGAGCGAAATTTAACGAACAATAAAATTGCCAATAAAAATTACATTCCAAAGACGTACAACTATAGTTTAACACGACCGACGTTTTGAATAATTCGCAGGCAAATTTTCCTTCATGAATATAATGTGAAACGTATGGAATCCATTTAAATTTGAATATGGCAATGCACGCGTTAGACAAGGATTATGCTTGTAATACAAACTGCAACAACATGCACTGCATGACACATGGCGCCATTTGTGTGTGCATATATAATAAGCTATGTCGACAATTGTGTGAAATTGTTAAAGAAATTTAAATTTTATTAAGTAGGTACCAAACCGGCACACAGATAACGAATGCTTGTTTTTCGTCAAAATAATACATCCATAGGATAACTACTAAATTTGATTTGTAGGTACCTATACTTCTACATGGAATTTAATCGATCATTTTTGTGCTAACAATTAGTGCACAGTTTCAACACTCTCCTCGCTTCATCAGTGTATAAAAATCTACTGACGGAAGAGGCGAGTCTTGAAACTAATGTAGTTATTCTTCAAACCAAAATTTTTCTTACAATCATATTTTATTAACTAAACTTATACAGGGTGTCGCAGATAACATTTTTAGCATGGGGCTAGTTTATTATTATAGATACAGGGTTGCTTAAATTAGATTAATTATTCCTTAGTATAAGAGGAGTCATAACCAATTTTTAAGAGTACAAAAGTCGTACTTCAGAAAATATGATAATGATAATGTTGAATTTCTTTTTTTTTTCTCATAATTTTTTTGTTTTATTCATTCGATCAATTTTTGGTACTTTCTCAAGGTACTGTTTAATGTAGAATGTAACTGTTATTTTAGATTTTTTTTATCACTTACCTTTTTCAAGATATAACCCCTAATTTCATTTTATGTTATAGGTCGCCAAGTTGGCTATGGGATAGTTAAATGTGTTTTTTCCCTCTTTTTAATGAGATGTTACTTGCTACACCTATTTTTATAAATAAGTCATAAAATCAAGAAAATCGTAATAGGAGGTTTTGGAAAACAGTGATTCAAAAATACTTCATTTCTTCAAAGTAAATGATGAAATTATTTATCTGAAGAAACCGAGTTATATACCTATCGCATGTTCCCATATTTTACGTAATTTATTCCAAAGATTTATAACAAAGTTCGTAAAAATTGTAGTGGTTCTTAAACAGTTTTAATATGGGACCACTTTAAACCAAAGTGTTAAAGCCAATTGCGCACGCATTCGTTAATAACCAAGTTTTTACTGTACATTTCCGTCTTCGTGCATTCATCCAAGGGTGCTAATCAAGAACTATAATTCATAGCCATGTGTTCTTATAGCCACAGGAAGTCCCCCAGTGTTAAATTAAACCCTTTGTTCCCCACAATGCATGAACTATTCAAGAGCTCTCTCACAGCGTTCAGCCAAATATGGAACAGTGAGGAGTTCCGTCTGTCTTTCGCCTCTTAGGACGTACTAGAGAACCACGATACCTGCCTTTATCTTTATAATATTAAAAGCACAATAGTGTATTATACAATATGATTAATTTAACGCGTTTAATATGAATGGACAGTTCTCGTTTCGTACTGAGAGGTATGGTAAAATGTTTGTGTAACTGTAAATAGCGTTGGGTGGTAAAAGAATGAAATGTTTCAATCAATTTAAATATTAAGCCCATAACTAATTCTAAACTTGTGTTTAAATACAAATTTTACAAGCAGATTGACGTAATTTATGAAGTTGTTTCAATTTGTTGGTCAATATTTCGTTATCCATATCAGAACTATACGTGTAATCGAAAACTTTGATTTATAAATAAGTTTAATAGTTTAAGAATACATTGAAGTGGCTTACATAACCATGTTTTGATACAAGAATCAAATGAAAGAGATTAAAACGGCCTAGCGTCAAAGTAAATCAGTAAGCCATTGTGGTTAATGTACATTGTGTATGAAATTTAAGGCTCACCGTTGGTAATGACTATAGTTAATTAACAAATAAAATGATGTCGATTGTTTTGGATCGTTAATTGTTGGCGAAAATATTATCCCACTTTAATATTTTACAAAAACAAAAGGTACGCAGGTATAATTTAGTCGAAAAAATATTGAAAGAATCATTTTTTAGTTCTTAATGTAGTAAAGTGCCAATAACAAAATCATTTCAGACCACCAATGGCGAGAAAAATTAACGATAGTCTTTTAAGCTTGAATCACAATTACAGCATTCAACAAAGAAACTTCTGAAATGCTGGTGGTTCTGTGGCTTCAATCAGAAATAATGGTCGATTCTAATCGAATAATTTGGGTACTCTGATCAACCCGGATAAATTATCTTTCCTCATCTGAACATTTAAACTATTTCAATTATTCATTGTGTTTGTCTGCTGTTAAATCGATTGACCTGGTTTTTTATTAAATGAATGTACAATCATAGTTTTATTTATTTGATCAGAAGACTTGTGACCTCTTTACGTGGAGTTTATTGAACGCAAATGGTTTTAAATTTTGTGTACAAATATATGAGCGTATGTCCCGTCAAAAATGACGGCTGTAATAAAAACAAATTATTATTATTGCACCAACAAGTTGGTACAATTAAATTAATGCATTTTAATGCAACAAGTAAGTTAAATTCGATTATATAAACTACTTTACGAAAATTAAAGGTCCTTCATACAAGCAATTTAAAACATTTGACACAAACAATCAAGTATTGTTATTCTTTTGACAACTAAAATTAATTAAACCAGAGTTTTTAAGACCATATGCGCTAGCTTATAGGATATTTATGCTGCAATGCAAATTTTGGAACTTACGCCGCCTCTAACAGTTTATATAAGAGTAGTAAAAATTATGTTAGAATCTACAACAGTAGTTTCCAAGAATTTAAAACAACAGTGGAGGAAGACAGAGGGCACTTTAAAGTCAATTGCTTTTCATAATACTAATGGATAATTAAAGAGTGCAAAGAAAATACAAAGAAAGTCTACTGGGTATGGAATAATCTGAAACCTATAACTTTAACAGAACTAGCCTTTGCAGATGATGTGGTGCTATTAGCTAAAAACGAAAAAGACTTGCAACAGCCCAGCAGTAAAAGACATAAAGAAAAAGATGGAGACAAACCAGTTAGGATGGCTGGAACATCTGCTACGCATGCCAGAAAGCAAGTACACAAAAATGACAGAAAAAGAAGTAGAGGAAGAGCAAAAACAAAATGGGAAAAGAAGTGAGACATGGATAGAAGCAAAAGAAGTAAGCTAGAGAGATGTGCCATAGTTAGCCAATGATAGACAGAGATGGAGAAACAATCAAGAACTAGAAAAAATACCTTCACAGCGAAAGGTACAAGAGAAAAATCACTACTTTGAAAAATAATTTGGTCCTTCGAGCCGGATAAATGTTTTACTCTGATTTGCACTCTGTAATTCACATCAATTTTCAAACTTCTTTTCTGGAAAGTTAATATAAATTTATAGCCAATCTAAGCGTCTTATAAAGTAACAAAAAAACTTTACTATTTAATGCAACCACCCAAGGATTAACCTTTTTGTAGTTTTGGAACGCTTTAGTGTAATTTGTTGGTGTTAATTTTGTTACCTCAGGATTGCACGGTTATATTTGGAGTATACAACACTCTGACATTTTTTTGTGAGTTGATCAACATCTTGATCGTCACTAAACTCTTTCGCGGCACTACATTTCGTAATCTTACTTCAATCGCTGATTATATCTAAACTTTCAATAACATCACATTCTCGGTGGGCGAAAAACAAATTAAATTAAATAACTATTCTAACACGCGAGAACTTCTAAACAAGAAAAATTACTCGGAAAACCAATCACATCTAATCGAAATTGCGTGTCACTAGAATTATCGGGTTATAAATATATTTTATGGTATTGCCGTTACGCTGGCTTTGAATTCTTGACGTCTGGCGAACGCTTCCGCAAATTAAACCATTTTTATAATTAACTAAAGACGTGAACGCACGCTTCTCACGATACTTACGGATCGATTGTAATTATATGATAGTCGGGATATTGAAACAATTAAAAAATCGGAGAAAATTTGCATTAATATACGGAATATGTTAATTAGCTTGGTAGGTGGCCAAGCTAATCGCTTTTTGATTTCGAAAAGTGACTTGCACTAAGTACTTTGTAATCATCATTAAACGACAGGCATTGAATATTATGCTAATGTAATTAAATTTGTTACATATTTGAAAAATGCGTTAAAAATTATTGACTAATATTTTTCAATATGAACGACCAATGCAGTTAGCCCCTGTTGGCTGTAATTATTTTTAAAAATAATGTTAAAATCATGGTGTTGATTGAGAGTATCGTACATTGGACTTTACCATGCAAAATTAAATAGTTGCATATATTAGCTTCCCTGGTTATTTTGTACAATATTCTCAGTCAACACCCTGAATAAGGTTCATAGTTATTGGAAAAAGATTCCAATTATGTCCTGAACAACGGCACACTTTTGGTAATTTAACCACATCTCTTCATTTTTGACGAGATTTCCATAAAGGGGTGTTGTCACGAGCAGGGCTGTGAAGTCGGTAAAAAAAATCGACTCCGACTCCTGATAATTTTAGTAGTTCGACTCCGACTCCACAGCCCTAGTCGTTCAAGTGGAATTCTGAAAATATTATTAAATTTATAAAAAAATTTAAAGAGTAGATGCCGTTGAATCAGCAATCTCAAAATTGCTAAATTTTGCCTAAACGCGAAAAGCTGCATATGACAGCAAACACATTGCTGCATAACTAAGGCAGTTGAAAGTACGTAACTTTGTCATTCTGCAAGAAAAACTCCAAACTAAAATCAAGAAATTATCCAGCATAGTAAAAATGTATTCATGAGTTTCTGGAAAAATCTTGAAATAGCAAATGGTGAAATTATAAACAATAAATCAAGCGAGGAAAAGCTGTCGCCACAAGCTCAAGCTTGGTTCTTGCTGCAATTAACCTTATCATGAATGTATCTTATTTAGAGATGTAACTCTTTCATTTTTTCTACACTTATTATGAGGTGTCTTCTATATTTTTGCATCTTTTATTTCTAATTCTCGAAATAGACACCATGTGATTCCCTCCAAAATTAATCCAGTTTCTACAATTTCGTCGCTTGTTACTTTTTTTTCCTTATTTGCCCAAGTGATTCACTTAAATGGACTATTACAACAAAAATAACTTCATCAAAGTCTGCCATTTTTAGATGGACACCGACATACACAACGAATGCCGGCAAGTACTCGTCGCTTTTAACTATTCCCATGTCAATACAAACTTACCCGGTAAATCTATGTGCAGCTAGTACTAGCGGATTGTAAACTAGCTCCGTGACAACACGGTTTATGATACAATCGACGTTTGGCCACATTATACATGTACACTAATAAATTAGCTATTAATTTTTACAATTAACCGTTATCTTTATTAAATATCACGTATTTTTTTAATAGTCGTTAAACAAAATAAATAATCTCTTCCTTATTGCTAACAAGATTTTTTTATACTCAAGGTACCGCAAGCGTGTTAGCATCGATTCTTTTGCATAAAAATGCAGTTAACCACGAGGAAAATGTAGGCGAAAATAGTAAACGTGACCATAACTTCTGTATCTGTGAAGTGACGAATTTTTGTTATTTACTGAGACAACAATTCGTTAACATATTAATATGGCATTGCATAAAAAAAAACTCGTTTCGAATCAAAAATGGAAACCGGAAAGGAACGTTCAAAAATACATTTAAATGGAGTTGTTAAATTTTGTACTTAAAAGGTTGCACATAAAGTTTTTTGCCATCATCAATGGCCTTTATGTTTTGTTTAGACGATACAGCGTGATTTACTTCATGCCGCCAACTGTTGTGGATTGCTTTCGCGCAAGTGACTGGCGAGTTATTAAGTTCACACAATTGAAATATTTTTCTTCAATGGCCAGTTAAAAATAGTGCTTCAAGTACAATGACGTGAAAAAGCAAAAACTGAAATAAAATGCAATAAAAAATTAATGTAAGTAGTTAGTTTTATGAATAATGGATTTGTCTTGGTTAAATTTGAATCCCAGGAAGCTATTAAAACTATTTTAAAAGATATAGAAAACCAATTTAAATGAAGAAACGCTAAAATTTTAGAAGTATTTTTTTATGTTGCCCATAGTAATTAATACATGTGTATGATAAGAATTTGGCAATAACTTTCAATAGTGTCACGCCAGTTACTGTTATAATGGTAACCCCTTTCAAAAATAGTTATTTATGTATCAAGGCCAAAAAGTACGTTTTGGCCGAGGTGCATATTACATTTTTTGTGCGATAGAATTAAAAACAATTTAAATTTTTAGTAATTTTCAAAATTATAGGTTAGAAACTACGTGACATTCTGTCACTTACAGATGACGGCGTGTGTACTGCATTACCGGCCCTCTCCTTAGCAACGGCCGTAAAAGTTACTTTTTCGGCCGTTGCTAAGGGTAACGGCCTGAAAAGTAACTTTTACGGCCGTTGCTAAGGAGAGGGCCGGTAATGCAGTACTTTATGGTTGCTAACGCGTCCGTCAAACAGCTGTTTCTAGTACGATCGCACAAAAAAAAAATTATAACAAAGTCTCATCTACCTATGACTTAACTTCCTTAAATATTTATGTAACATCTTTTTCAAATAAATTTTTGTCAATACTCAAATGAAATAGTAGTTAGTAGTATAAGATACACTTACGTTAGGAGAACAGATGAACATTTTTAGATTGAATCGAAAATTTTTCGTAGCTCACAAACACGTAATCGTTTTTAAGTCAAGGATCTTAAAAAAAGCAATCGTCAACATTTTTGTTATAAAGTGGGCTTGTAAAAATTTATTTCGACTGTTTATCACACGCCTTTGCGAACACCTATCTCAGAAGGTCGTCGTAAACTAAGCTTTGAGACTTTATGTTTGTTACTACTAACACAAAAATGTTTCTTTGCTTGAATTAAAAAAATTGTAGATTATAAAAAACCATTATCGTCAAACTAAATTAGTCTTCTACGTTAGATTTTTTAAATTAATTTCTTGGTCAAAGAAATGAATTTCGTATTAGGTATAATTAATTAAATAAAAAATACTTGTAGCTTACCCTGTTATTTTCAATAATTTTTCAAATGTCCTTATTATTTCTCAAATAATCAACCTTTTTTTGCAAATAAGCATTTGCTTTTTCTTTAATTTATGTAGGCATTATGGCAGCAAAATTATTACAGATTTTAAACTTGATGGTTATTACTTACCACTTACCATAGATTTCTATGGAGTTTGTGAATCAACTTGTGTAAATATTCAAAGCATTTTTAATTGCAAGAGACTAGAAAATTATTCAAAATTTCTTAATCAACGATTTTACTCACGTTTTGAACTTTATCGCGTTTTTCCCACTCCCCATTTCTATTTAATTTATGTGTTCATTAATTTTGCCATTCCCCCAAGTTAGACACAATTTCACCCGAAATATATTTCGCTTTTTAATATCTACATCCGCAGTCTTTACTGAGCCAATAGCCAATTTAATTCCAAAGTAACTCAATTATTTTGAACCCTAAGTAAATTATATTCATATCTGGTAACAGTCTGAATACTTCGCTCAACAGAATTCAGCAAAAACTTTTTTATTCCATTAAAAACATTTCAATTTATGGCTTTATGCGGTAATTATTATTGTTTCAGCTCAGTTAAACGTGGAATTATTAATTAGACATTTCATACTTGGATAGATGTGCCGTTGTTTCTACTTTACCGAGTCTCAGGTTATTATTTCTGTACCTTATCATGATGCGAGGAGTAATTAATGTTATTATTGTATGAGCTTGAAATTATTTACACCGTTAACTTCGAAATTGTTGTAATAAACGTCGTTTCGTCATGATTTGTCGCTTTATAATTACGAAAAAGTTATTGCTCCGCAATAAGCACGAAACGTTTCGTTTTTGTTTTCATTGTGTGTGTGTTTCGAGAAGTCGAACTGTTTCACGAGAATTTGTTTTTGGGCGAAATTGTGCTTTATTACCCTTGAAAACATGATGAAGATTTATTAAAACGATTTTATGGGCCGTAATAATTTTGGAATCCTACGCATGGTTTAGTCATACAAATTTAGAAAATGGAGAAATTCTTCGTCTGCAAAAGCAATGTTGATGGATAAGCAATTACGTTAAATGTTAAAACAAACCCAAATTTCTGCTCTTTCATTGAAACATCTTATTAGTAGGAAAAGTTATGATTGCTGAACCGAAGTTTAGCGTCCAGATTCAAGGACATATAATTTTTTATAGTTTTACAACGATTTTAGTTTGTTATGGGCTGTAGTTATCCTGATGGTGAAACAGAATATCTAAAGCAAAATATTGAAGTTATACACATGTAACTAATGGAATACGAAAATAAGACAACATTTTGGTTGTAGACCCAGAGATCTAGCACAAAATAAGTGTTGATGAAATACCACTGGAATAAGTTAAAAGCTACAAATATCTAAGGGTGCACCTATATTAGAACGAAAGGATAGATTAAGAAATAAAAGAAAAAATAGGTTCAGCACATGAAAATAGACAATTTATGTGTAGGAAACAGACAAACGCGAAAAAAAGTGGAGATCTATTCACCATGTGCTTAATCCTGTCATAACCAATGGACGCAAATCATGGACCAGGAGCAAAACTCAAAAAAGCGAGATTAGGAGAGTAGAAATGATGTTTCAAAGAAAAATAAAAGCGAAAACACGTAGAAACAGAATCAAAAATGAAACATACAGAGAAAAATTTAAAGCTAAAGCGATTGAGCAAAAATTTAGAAGGCACAACTAGGATAGTTGGAGCATGTGCACTGAATAGAAGAAGACAAGATGTCCAGATAAGCTTATGAACCGAGAGCAGGGGAGAAAACGAAAAGAAAGACCAAGAAAAACTTAAAATTATAAGGTCAAAAAAGCTACCAAGAATAGAGCAACAGTGGAGTGGGATTGAAGAGATGGCAAAAGATACGAAACAGTTGAGGAGAGCTTCCAAACAAATGTCCTACCCCTAACCATGCACAACATCCTCACACGATAAAGAAGCATAAAAGGAAAAGGTTATGCTGACGATTATCTTATGAAATGTCTGAAAATGTATCGATTACTTGCAACGTGAAATATCGAATTATGAATATCCTAAATCTTATCCTCTTCTAGTAAGTTTAAATGGACTGTATCTTCTCTGTAATTTCAAAAAAATTACTTAATTGTCTTCTGATTTATGTTGGTTTAGTCTCGTTTGCACCCTAATTAATATGATAAAAATTTTCTAAATTTATTCACGAAACGTCTTTTGAGATTAACCACCCCCCGTAATAGAAAGTTACACCGCACGAAGCGTTTAATTTCGAGCTATATTTGCATAGTGAATGAGATTGTTCCTTGGTAGTTGGGAGGTTGAGGTTAAGCACTTATCTGTTGTCAAAGGTGGTGCCTGTCATCGAAGATGACGCACTTTGCTCGTAAAATCGATAGCTTGCTGTCGCCCCATTGACTGAGTTATTATTAAACGACTACCTAATTGTTTATGTACAGTGCTTTAAGATAATTTTTGTATGTTATTTTGCAAACTTCGATAGGAATAATTTCAACTAAATGCGGCGAAATTTTCTGTTTTTTGCGTATTATAGTAAAAAAATTAATTAGGACACGAACAAGAAATATTTTTGGCAATAATTATTTTACAACACATCAATCGATGGCGATGAATGGCGATAATTATGCAAAAAATAGCTTTTAATTAAGTTATTATCCTACACACATAGATCTTATAAGCAAAAATTGACGAAGTGGTCTGCTAACTTTTTTATACTCGTAAGTTCAACTAAAGCGAACATAATATGGTGTCCTTTAGGCGGAAAAATAAACTTTATTTACTAGACGTTTGGTGAAAAGCCGGCAGTGCAGTGTATCCCAAAATATAAAAAATACTTTTTATTAAAAAACCCGCTCCGTGGTAAAAAAAAATTAAGTAAAAAATTGAAGAAAAATTATTAATTTTGTTTAAATTACCTCGGTTTTAGTGCTAAGCTCAAGAAATATATCTTTAAAGTTTTTATCGTTGTATGTACATATACAATATATCTTGATGAAAACAGAATTTTTATCTTATAGGAGTAACGTTTTTTCGAGTTTTTTATTTAATTTTACTAGGAACATTACGTTATATTAAAAGATATTAAAACTTATACGTCATCGTTTTATGAAATATTAACATCTCCAATATTCAACGCAATTTTAATTTAGGATGACCATAAGTCCCGCATTTACCGGAACAGTCCCGGATTTCAGCACATTGTCTGAACCAGTTAAAGTTCCAGAAAATGTTCCAGATTTTAATGCTCACACTTAAACACGATGTTGAAACATCAAAAGCAATCATTATAAAAATATTAATTTTTATGCACTCTTGCTTCGAGTTTCATAAAGAAATTGCAAATACTGATTTTCGGAAAACAAAAATTCATTTAGCAGAAAAATTAATTCAAATATAAAAAATACTTTTGTGTTTTATTCTTCAAGTTTCGTGGCCATTATCCATGTTACAATCTTCTTTTTTTATTAGCTACATTTTAACGTAGGTACCTACTTCAATTTGTTTTTCGGCCAATCGTGTGCAATGACAGGCGATTGCATATGTTTTTAAATTGTAAATTTTTTTTTCACTGTAATTGATAGATTTTTTTCTCTTTTCAACCATCTAAAGTTTTCTTAGTGTTATATAAGAATTATTTATTATTTGTCCCAAAGTCGTTGTATTTGACTAAACAAAACACGATCGCTAAAGTAATTAATAGTTTATAACTCGTCTAATTTCGCTTTAATATTTTTCGACAAAATTAATATTATGTGAGGATTAAATTGAAAATGGACCTTATGTCGAATTGCTTCTGTGAAAGTGTATTTAAGGCGTTTAAATTAAATGCTCATAAAATAGTAATTTTTAATCGGGTTAAAAATTAGACAAGCTATAAACTGTCAATTATTACTGCGATTGTGTTTTGTTTTGTTAAATAAAACGATTTTGTGAAAAATAATAAATAATTTTCACCCAAAGTTTACAATTTTGTTTCCAAACAATTGCCCATGGGCCTTTATTTGGAAACAAAAACCTCTTTGTTTGGGCCTCTACACGGAAAAACCCGTACGAAGAATTTCTACTTACATTATAAACTTTATTAAATATGCTGTATTTACCTATGCAATTTTTAAAGTCGTTTCGAAGATTCGTATGCGATTATTTGACATTTTATGTACAATAAAAACATGTTTCAAACATTTCAGTATTGTATTTTTTTATATTTGTCCTGGTAGGTCCTAGTAGGTCCTGTAGGTAGGATTCCAAACAACAAACATTTATGATTTATGTTTACAAATAATTGAAGTTACTTAACAACTATTAATACACAACACACTCCAAGACTGTCACTACTCAAAAACAAACTTAAACTACAAACAATCCAATTGTCTTAATCAAATTATGTTACGTAAAAATTAATATATATTAAATATTTCCTGTCGTCGAGTCGACACTACTAAATTAAATCAATCGCCCGCAGCACGTTATTTCGTTTGATTAAACACCCGTCTATCATAAAACAAACGCGGTAAAACTTCACACCATCCAGAGCTCTCATTAGCAGCAATAATCGGCAGAGGAAATATCTGTTCTTCGGCAACAACAACAAAAACGTGTTAATTAGAATACCGACATATTCTGATGTTAAACCGGTGTCGATACGTGTTATTAAAGTAAATATAAAGGTACAACCTGTCGCGATAAGGTATGGTACACACTTTAGTAGGTGGAATAAGCGATAACCTGCATGTATACAAATTTACATACAATATATATGTAAAGGCATTGTTTACGCATTTTTATATTCGAGCGTATGAATAATGGAGTGAAAATATGGTACTGCAGTCAACTGTTATAACCAGATTTTACATAAACATACAAGGTGCTCAAAGGCACGTCTAGCCTATTTAGCAACAAGCAGGGCGTCCAAAGAGTACCTTTATAAGTTTATATAGTATTTTTGTTCCTACGCCTACTGCAGGATAAATACATTTTGATAAATTACTTTTGCTTAAAACCCATTATTTGAATTTAAATAATTAAAAAAAAACTACACTTTTAAATCAGGGAAAGAGAAAAAGTTACCTTTTCAGTTTTAATTTGCCGTCTATATCTTTCATCTGAAGTTAAAAATCATTTATCTTTTTCTACGAAGATCTTTGGTAAAAATTCTAGACCAGTTTTAAGCTGATGAAGAAAGAATAGTTTTGAAACTTGTCTAGCCTTTCTACGAGATATTATGTTTCATGGAAATAAGATAAGTGATTTTTAATTGAACTTATTTACATTAATAAATGAACCACTCAGTGAGATAAGAAAATTAAACTTCAAGTTTAACTTGGATAATTAAGAACTCGTGAATTGAATATGTGATATTTACATAAACAAAAGCCTTAATAATTTGGATCAATTATCATCGTATCCTTTAAACAAACACTTAATTATGAAACGGAAAAATCAACACAAAACTTTTTTTTCTTGTTTATTACTACATGCCACCTAAGTTTGTTTGATTTTTGTAGTAATAAGAATATTTTCCCCAAAGAAACATTATGCTCAATTCAACCAGATCTGTTCACTATGACAGTGGGACGCTTAACTTGGGCAAGCTTGCGAAATTTAAAGGGTTAATTTATAAAGAAACTAATTAGAATTCGATAGTCCACAGGAACATTTCTCAGTCAAAACTTAACCGGTGATTAAACTGATGTTTACTATCAAAAGCATTATTGTTACTATGGAAACGATGTGTAACATTCGTCAGCTTTTAACGGAGCTTTGTGCCACCGCACTGACTCCAGAATTCAACATAATATTATTTTTGCAACAGCATTTAAAACAGACGCCATCATCTTAAAAATAAATAGCATAATTATTTTGTTACACTATTTTACTCTCGTACCTATAAAATTCCCTTAACTTCATTGGCTAACGGACTGTTAAATAATCCTTATTAAAAAATGTTTATCGTGTTTGTTTGTTAATTCATTTTAAACGACTATGTATTTATTGTACAAAAATATGCGTGCGGCCCGAAACTTTAGTAATATTTGTATAATTGGCATAACGATTAAAATCATATACATATAGGATTTAGTGGAATCAACCCCGAAGTTTGAAGAGAAATGGTCACTTTAAGTTAGAGAACTGCAGAAGCCCAATGTTTAAATGTCTGATATCCCTACTCGCGTAATTATACACAAACAGCTGGTGATAGTCTATTATTTGTGCAATTAAGCAAGGGTAGCCGGATTTTGTAAGACTATTATTCGATTTAATTACAAGGCACCGTATAACAAGCTAAAATTACAAACGCCTTTAGAATTACAACAGTAATATACAACTTTAAAATTGGGGGTATCAAAATAATTTAATATATTTCTAAAATTATAACAAAATTTCGACAATAAAATCTGCACTTGAAGTTAATACAGTAATATACACTTTTGAAATTGGGAGTATCCAAATATTTTAAGTTGCTTCTACATATTTACAGAATTTCAATAATAAAATCTATGTGATATACTTCTGTAACTCCCTTAAAGCTAAAACATCTCTTTTCTCCTGGAAAACCGATCGAATCGCTTTTATTGTTTTCCTTTTTTAGTCTTTCAATTTTTAATCACCTCTCAAAAAATACAACCGATCATAAAATTGTATTCTTGACATTTCATTAAGCACGGAATTTATTTCAAGTGGGTTTGAATTCCTGCTATTGATGGTGGAGGGCTCAAGTCTTGGGTATTATATCGTGTTTTCATGCTATCAATATACTTTTATATTGGGGGCGTTTTCTCTTTTAACAGAAAACTAGTAGGTGCATCATTAAAACTGGCACTAAACTTGATTTTTAAATAAGAAAATGCAGTGCGAAATTGCTTCTTAACGACAAAAACTGGGAACCTTTATGTGCAATTTTTTCTCGTTTTATTTTATTGCTGTTTAATTTCACTAATGGTATACTGAATTTTAACGACATGCGATTGCCGTTAAAATACTGTACAATAAAATTATTATGCCAGCGGTAAACAGAATTTATTACATCGGTACAGCATGACATCTTAGATATAAGTTATTCTGGAGTTTATTAATATTACGTCATAAAATCGTTAAAATTTATAAAACTTAACAAGTATACGATACAGTTTCATTACGTGTTAAGTCTTGTAAATCGTATCATATTCAGATCTGGAATAGCTGTTTTTATTATCTCCGTAAACATATTAAGAATTTGGATTCGAATTTTATGTGTAATCTTAATGAAGTGCAGGTTATATCGTGAGAAGGTTTAATTAGAAAGAAATAAGCTCTCAAAAGAGGTATTAAATTTGGTTGTGTTTGATAACTATATAAATATTTTATGTGTCCAATCATTTTCGGGAGATTACATATTTTTTTATAATAGTAGCTACCGAGTTTTTATGAACGACCCATTTATGCACAAATGCTTAATTATTTATTTCCAACGTTTCTGCAAAATAACCGTGTTTTTTGTACCAATCCGTGAAAAATTTCATAATCTTAAACACTTTATGCTCAATTCCATACGTTTAATATTTGATTACCTATCAAAGTTTTTTATAAACGGAAACGCATAGCTTACGTCCGTTATATGTCTTAAAAATACAGAATTTAACTGATGTGTTAAAAATGTTAAAATGTACTGATAAGACTGACGTGTTGAAATCTCGGCAATGCACATGTGGCGGTTACACCAAATTGATTTTAAAGAGGAACCAATTAAGATTAAATTATTAAGATTCATCGACTAATTAAGATTAGGAGGATATTGCTATCAGAAAAACGGCCTTACAATTAAGAAATTAAACGAGTTATTTCAGTATTTGAAAACGGAATCGATACAATTCAAACACAATCGCTCAGCATACTTAACAAGATGTTACAGAAGTGATTGTTTGGCTTGCTGCAAGATATGTTTGAAGACCCAAGAGGAAACAGGAAAAGAGACAACCCTTAATTTGTTCTTTAAATCAAGACAAAAGAATGCCTAACGTTGGAGGAGGAAATGTACCCAAATTCCTGTGGGATGTCGTTGTGCAATAAGTGGCTACATCCTAGGATAAAACCGAAGGTATCTAAATAAAAATCTTTTAAGGATGCCCTCCACATCTCTAACCGATTTGGTCGAACTTCAATGGATTAATTCTAATACACAGTTGTAGAAAATTGCGTCATAATTTAGATTAAATAAGACCTTAACTGAAAAGTTCGACAAGATTATCTTTGCCAAAATACAATATTTACTACTTACATCCGTTAAAACGGTTGTACAATATTAATAAAGCTGTTTTCAAATTTCCATACAATAAACTTTGAGCTATTTATAATCTAGTTATTTAGTACGTTAAATTTATTGGCGTTATAAATATAACAATAGCTTAGTCTCATTACCTATTGTTGCTAACTTCAGTGCTACCTATAAATAGTCGAAACCGTAAAAGGTAATGTCTGCACAATGCGGTAATAATACGTATATCCTTGACCTTATTGATTTTCTGCTTTGAAAAGCTCAGCGCCAGCCAAGGTGATCTTTGAAATGGGTTAAAACCGTTTTAACATCACCAGCTGATCTAGAAAATGCTAAATACATGTTAACAAGAATTCGAAATATCTGGATTATGTAAACAAGTTAAATTATGCCACTATACATATTAGGAGAGAGAAATTTGTTTTCAGAGTGTTAGTGGACTTAAAATACTGTTACTCTTATTTTACCAATCCATTACGTAAGGATGTATGAGCAGGAAATTTTTTAACACTGCTGGAATTTATACAAAAACTATACTTTAAAAACAAATTAACTGCATTTTCGCAAAAACAAGTTTATCCATATCGAGCTTGAGTCGTTAATAATCGCTAATCTATAAATAATAACTTTTAATACATTTTCTGTGAACCTGAAAACCTTTTCACAAAATATCACGAGCTTTTTCCGGACGTGCATTATTGTGTTTAGGGAGAAAAATGAAAGTCGTGCCCTATTGTAGCACCTACATTTGACAGAGATACGATATATAACCTTTCACTATCCCCTTAAGTGTTTGCAAAGCTTATAGGCAGCTGTTAGTAGCAGCTGTAAAATAACCAGGAAAGTTGTGCATCAGGTAGTCGCGATAGAATATATTGCGATATGTAAGATAAATCGAGTGACCTACGGCGCTTATCCTCGTATAATGCAGCTTGAAAAGTTCTTACGGTTATATATACAAAGATACTACGATAAACTAAAGTTTTTCCAATAAAATTTGAATAAAAATATATATAAAAAGTTTTATGCAACTCGAAAACTGAAGCAGATTTGGCGATGAATCGTTCTAGGTCGAAGAACTGCAGAAATAGAGTCTTCAAGGCAAAGATGATTCATCCTCAAATTTTGAAACATTAGCAGTGATGGGAAATACCCCAGCATCATAACCCCTTTCTCAATGCTTAGCCATAATATTTGCAAATTGTTTGGTACTTATATTAATTCAGAGACTAATCGTCATCTGTTGATCTTGATATACACGAAATTAGGGATTGTCAAGTTTTCAGTTTTTAAAATAACCATTGCAAGCAGGGCCGTGGAGAGGGGGGGGGGGCGATGAGATAAAAATCCCCGGCTTGGGATTCACATCATCCCACAATTTGTTTTCATAAAATAAAATTTTTAAATAATTTTTTCACTTGGGGCCCATGTAAATTTTTCCCCTAGGCCCGGCTCTCTCGTCGCCCCCGATTGCATGTCTGTTTTTGTTCTTATAGTATGAGAATTATTCAACATACAAAGAGTTAATTCATTAATAAAAAAATACGACATTTGCACCTGAATTTATTTGTATCACATTGATTGCTATAATTTCAAGTACACAGTAAACCTTTCTTGCAGCTAAAAAGGTCATAACACTAAAAGTTGTTAACCTTTTTACCTAGTCTTTCTAATCAACAACTACAAACAAAGATATTTAGAATTAATGTTATTTACAAGCGAATTAATACATTATTTATGTAAATACTTCTGTACCAGCATAGTTGATGAAGCCTATTTATTATTACCTCACACTTTAACAAATTTACATATTATGCAAGTATTTTCCAACTTATTTAAACCAGTTACATTAAAGAGACACTCATCGATACGGGACGCTGAGCAAATTGGTTCATTGAATGATAAATGTGCGGAATTTAATTAGGCTTTAATTACACGTTACTACAAGTTTGGGTTTGCCTGGCTAAGTGAGTTTAATATGTATCACACAGTGTTTCTATTTTATAAAGGCAACTACAAACATTTCGAAAACTGAAAAAGTGTCGGGTAGCCCAAAGCTGATAATAGTATAGGTATCTTGATCATTAAAATTGGAGAAAGAAATGTCGTAGTATAGCCAGTATAGGTTTGCCCATAGGAAATGAAAGGTGACTCGCATATAGATAGATAGATCTTGGCTATTATTAAAGATAAACCATTGGATTAGTTACCAAAAAATGCGCAAATCTAGAGGAGGTTTTTGGGTTATTTTTAGAAAAGTTTTTTTGTGTCGTTTTAATCTATTATTATGCATATCGAAATAACTTAAAAGAGTTTTAATTTTACTTTTTATGTATTTAATGTCGTGAATCGAAACTAATCATCTTTTACAAGGTTAATCGCTACAATGCAATTTCAGAAATCTTAACTAGCAAAAACGTTTTTCTGTAGGGTGAAATGTGAATAAGAAACTTTTTTTTTCTTTAAACATCGTCTCACAGCAGAGTTTAATAAGGTATTACGATGTGAGTATACACGATGTGAGTATACACGATGTGAGTATACACGATGTCTAGAGCTAATTAAATCGAATGCTGTGGATTATCCTGGCTGTTACATAATTGCAGCTAAATAAGATTACTTGCAAATAAATTGGATTTTATCAGCAATAACTAATTTCCGTTTTCCACTGACGTCAAATTACTGTATCCAGGTTAAATCCCCAACAAGTACCGCGTATGCTTCGAAAGAAGAACTTAGTTAACAAAATATTAGTCGCGGAATAACTTGTAGGCAATTTTTTATGAATATCAATCGTACTTGTGTCAAACTAGGTGTTGAGTTTTAACTTCATAAGCTGACACAGTGATAGCTAATCATGTGACTGCAAAACAAAGAAATAAATTTTAAAATAACGTAAGAAACAAAACAAATCTTTCACAATAAAAGCTATAGGTACCTCTTCGTCAAAAGATTCATCAAAATTATCCTCACTTTCAGATAAATTGGCAATAGCCTTCTCTCTTTTTGTGTGGGGGGTCTTTCTTTCTCATACGGAAATGAGAAAATAATTTTGTTCTACACTGATGCTATTATTAAGAGGTATAGCTGTACTATTACAAATCTTAAATTTCTCGTTAGGTTCTTTGTACATAAACTTTAAAAGTCCAAAAAAATGTAACTTCGTCCTTCGCATTTTTTTTACTATTGTTAACGATTTTATTTTAAAATTTAGCTATAGCAACAGAACTAGTATTTCTATAAATACACATAATGGATAGTACTATAAGAAATAAATTTATTGCTCTAGGCAAATTTATCAGATTTTGAGTGAACTGTTGTTATTTTGGGTATGAAGAGCTATTTTATCTCTCTCTTTTCTCAGTCAATTTTACCTCAAGACTAAAAACAGCAAAACTTGGTACTTTTTCGACAACAGATGAGACATAAATATCAAATCTGCTAAATACGTTAGGTCTTATGCACACGGCTTTTTTTCGAAAAAGGTTTTCACAACATGTTTCAATTCTAATTAGTTATTATTTTGTTTTAATGACGTTTTTGTAGCCGTGCAACAGGTACTGCCCCCTAATTAAGAAAGAGAGATCTAAATAAGTAAAAGAAAATCACATTTTCACACCTACGCAGTCATAACAATTAACCAATGTGCATTATTTGCACATTTATTCGAGTAGGAGGTACATTTTTGTAACTAAGGACCACGTGTTCTTTAAAATTTGTTGGGGGTCAATAAAACTTAAATAAAAGTTTTATTATCAATAGCTTTCGCTGCAGGGCATCATATGAATCACTGACACGCTGCCAGGCCGAGTGATGGGCGATTGTTGGCGGGAGCCAGGGCGCCTCAGGTCACTGTATTGGCTGACGTTTACTTCACTTCAGTAATAAAATATCAAAGACGTTGCTCCAACTTCTAAAAATTTTGCAAGATTTTAAGAGAATAATCATTTTTAAAGGCATAGGATATTCATTGCTAATTAATCGGAGACGGCCTAGCGAGAATTGAATTATTTTGAACAGGTACAATCAAGGCCGAATCTCTACACCTATAAAAACATAAATAAATAAACTTAGTGTAAAGACAGTTGACAAACGTTAGCGCTTTTGACGTCACTTAGACCGACAGCTACAGCGGTGAGTAGTTTCGCACCATTCATAATCCTTGCAAACAACCAATAAAGCTTTCGAAAGAAGCTTTCAACCAGTATTATGTCATTTCGCAGCTGATATTAGGAAAAGCACAAAAATTCCCTTGAATCAAAATGACAAAACGGCGCGATAAACTTTTATAGGCCGTAACTTTTATTGTCGTGTAACCAAATCATAAATGAACACAAAAGGAACGTCACAATAAGTGAAACCGAATGTAAAATGATTAATTGTCTAACGCCAAGAGCCGAAATATATCTTTGCAACTTTCGAGAGTTAACTCTGACTAAAAGTAAGTCTGAGACGTTAACGATAAATCTTTTATCGTGTCGAAGAACTCAACTACTCATTCTGTCTGCCGTCTTCAAGATGACTCATCAGTTTGCGCAACTTGACGAAGAACTGGTACTTAATACCACAGCCACACTAAACCGAACAATGAAAAAGCAAATACAGCAAATTATTAATAATGCGTTACTTGTTTAAAACAATAACCAACATGTAGGTACACACGTTACATGAACATTATGCGTGCCCACACAAACATTACGCCACTTTAAACAGGTTTTCAGCACATCCTGGTTAAAAAATCGCTCTCCGGTAGCAAGTTTTGTAAAAGTCAACAACACTTTTTGTCACCTCGAGCCATGCTAATTTTACGATCCGCGAATACGCCTAAGATAAACTCAAACAAAGCGTTTGCAATCACTGACGAGAAAACGTTAACATTTTTCAAACTGCATTGCTATAATTTTGATCCATAAATAGCCATAAAAACAACGCTAATGTAGAAAAACGGTCACATATTTATAGTGCAATTATGGAACGATAATAAATCTCGTAATAACGATTACAATACGTGAGAGTATTTCTCGGTCTGGCTGAATGCAATTGCAGAAATGTAATACAGTTTCAATTATGTTAAAGTATAAAGGCGATCGGTGTTTTATCGGAAAGAACATTTATTGCATTGTAAAATACAAAATTGCAAATACCATTTTAACAGTAACAATATTTATATTTTTCATCACTAAAATGTAGTAAAACCACGAAAGACTTCTTCAGGGTAATACACTTATTTAATTCATTCAAAAACGTTCAATAAACTTCAAAAAAACACACTTCCAACCCAGAAACAAAAAACCTTCACAAAAACAGAGTCTAGAAGCCA
This sequence comes from Elmis aenea, assembly GCA_947652605.1. Lineage (NCBI taxonomy): Eukaryota > Metazoa > Arthropoda > Insecta > Coleoptera > Elmidae > Elmis > Elmis aenea. The sequence continues at coordinate 27,339,653 of OX393580.1, forward strand.
ATTTTGACAATTCGTCGCCCTAGAGTTGTTTTGTTCCATATCACATGTAGATCGTTTTGAGAAAATCCACTAAAATTTCTGTATTTATCAGTTTGTTAAGAACGGGCTTTAAACTAATACAATATCCAAATGATAAATTCAAAATTGTGAAATTTTTATAAAATTCTGAGTTACAATCAATTTTAAAATGGATATGGAACAACCTACTAAGCTGGTTATTACTTTTTTGTGTGAGTTTGTTCCACGCGAACATTATTTTTATAAAATTTAGATAAAAAGTTAATTTTATTTTTCGGAGTAACAAGAAAAATTGACTTCAGCACAACGCGTTGCTTTTCTATTATACAATGAATGGTATCCACTTCTTGTACAAATCCATATCTTGCCCTTGAAAATTTCTGCCCAACGATGTCTATAGTATCACATTAGTTTAGAATAAAATTGTAAAGAGCCGTACTTATTACGCTGTTTCTGTTTTAAGGAACACATGAATCTGACTAGAGAATAATATGATTGATGTAAGGGTATTCTGATCCAATAGTTTAAAAAAAATGTATTAGACAATATTGTTACCAGCTTTTCCAGCTGTGGCTTCGATCCATATTGCACAATAAGAGTAATATTATCAAAACTACAGTGGGCAGTTGAACTGTAGCAGTTATATTTACGTTTATAGTAAAAAATTGAGATTTCCGCTCTAGGTACAACAAAACACATTCTGTAAATCAAAACAAATATTTAAAATTTTGTTTGAAAGTTGATCCTTAACTGTTTTTTTTTATTGATATTTATAGTTTTAGTTATATTTTGGACAAGGAAAAAACAAAACGTAAAACATGTAATGTATGGATATGGTACAAATGAAACTGCAACTCGTCAATAGATTGTTTTATATGGAACAAAGTTAACATTCAGAACTTTGTTATTACCCGAAGAATTCAAATTTTGGTTATCCTAAAGGATATATAACACTTTAAACATAATCTTGATATTGATAAGTCAATTTGCCGCACAATGGCAACAAAATAACTCAGGAGACGAATTTGAAAACTTCCAGTTTAGCAACTGAATTGAAAACGAAGTTTGATTCTTCATGCATGTGATTCTACAAAGATTAAACCTTTTTGAACTAAAAAGAAACTACTCTAAAGCCGTACTAAAATAGCTTATTTTTTATAATAAAGTACAAAAATATGTTCCAAAATGTTGTATTATACATTTTATACGCTTTAAAGTTTAAATCTTTTACTTCACCGAAGATAAATCACGTTTATAAAATGGAAAAGCTGTTGTGCCCCTTATTTGTGACCACGCATTTGTTTAGGATCCAATATATAACTAAAAAATGTAAATATTGTTACCCCCTTTAATTTTTAAGGCCTATTTGTGGCTCAAAAGTAGTTGATTAAGTTTTGCATTGTAAAAGATATCCCCACAGTTGGTTCATTTAATTTTGTCACACCAATTTGGGTAATGAAAATACAAAAGACTTTTGTGAAGCTGCGACCAGACAATAACCTCATGTTCATATTTGCTTTGTCTGTTACGTCTAGGGTGACCTGATATCTATTGATCCTTGCTTTTGTTATTTCGTTTTATTGCTATTCCGTTTCATTCAATTTACTTAATTATTTTTACATAATAGAGATATATATATAACGGATTTCTCTACGGTCTGCGCCGCTTCTCCGTCCCCAGTCTCCATTCTCTTCTGTCGTAGCACATGTCCTCCTCTAATTGCCTTGTTTTCATGGCCTCATTTATATCGTCCCGCCAGCTTCTTCTAGGGCGTCCTCTTTTCCTTCTTTCGGCCGGTATCCATTCCAGAATTCTCCTTGGCCATCTTGTATTTTTCATCCTTTTCGTATGTCCGAACCATTTTAGTTGCTTCTTTTCGACAACTTCTATTATGTTGGTGTCCATATTCATATTTTCTCTGATCGTGTCGTTTCTGACTCTTTCTATTCTTGATGTTCTACAACTTCTCCTGAGGTAATCCATTTCCGTCGTCATGAGTTTGTTTCTATTCTTTTTTGTCATATCCCATGTTTCGGCTCCGTATGTGATTATACTTTGTACTATGCTTATATATATTCGTTTTTTGTTTTCCTTTGTGATTGTTTTGTCCCACAAGATCGAGTTTAGCGTCCGTATTGTCTTTTTTCCTTTATTTATCCTTTCCTTTATTTCATCGTTACTACTTCCCTGGTTGTTGAGGATTATTCCTAGGTATTTACATGTGGTCACACCTTTTATCCTTCTCGTGTTATCTAGTACCAGATCTTCATGATATTCATTTCCCACTATCATATATTCCGATTTCTCCATATTGATTGTAAGTCCTGCTGCTTCGTATTCTTCTTGAAGCTTTCTGATCATATAGTTCAAATCATCTTGGTCCTCCGCTATCACCATCTGATCATCCGCGAAGTATAGGCTAAACAGTTTTTCGTCCCCTATCTGCAGCCCCATTTCTCTAATTTTACTCGTCCACTTAGTTAGGGCTTTGTCTAAATATATTTTAAAAAGTGTAGGGGAAAGACTACACCCTTGTCTTAAACCCTTTGTTGTATTAAACGGTTGTGTGTATGACTTCCCATTCTTTATTCTTGTGGTATTTTCGTCATACAGATTTTTAACTGCTTTTATCAGGACCGAGGGTACGTCTATTTCTTTAAGAGCATTCCACATCTGCGAGATTGGTACGCTATCATACGCTTTCTCTAGATCTATCAGCGCTAAATGTAGTTCCCTACTCCTCTGTGCTCTTTTCTCGCATGCTATTTTGATAGTAAAAATATTATCTACTGTGGATCGCCCCGTTCTAAAACCCGCCTGTTCTTCTGGCTGTTTGTCTTCGATTTTCTTCTCTATCATATTCTTTATTATCTTTGAATACATTCTTCCTATTGAACAAATCACTGCTATTCCTCTATAGTTTTTAGGATTGTTTTTAGCTCCTTTCTTGTGGATTGGCGTAATATATGCTGTTCTCCATTCTTCGGGTACTTTTCCGCCATTTATACATCTTTGGAACAGGCTTGCCAGACTCACATATAATTCTTCAGGTCCGTATTTCAGTAGTTCATTATATATACCCCCTATTCCGGGTGATTTTTTAAGTTTCATGGTTCTAACTACTTCCTTTATCTGTGATATATCTATAGTAATGTTTTCACTTCCCGTTCCTTCTTCTATTTTTTCCTCTTTTAAGAATCTTCTTCTTCTTTCTGTCAATAGTTTGACATAATAGAGATTGAATATCAATAATCTATCGAAATATTTTTCTTTACTCTTTTATACCTACCACTTACAAGACTTATCGAAAATTAAATTAAATCTCTTTAAATTTCTATTGTAGCTTGAAGAACTGAGCGCACATTTTCAAGCCTGAAGTGTTAATTCAGGTATTCAGTGCTTACTGGTAATGAAAATGAACGTATAGCATACTCTGAATATGTAAAATATTAACATTGATAGTTAAATTACAACTTTCACTGGGGTTGCTTAATTTACAAAATGTTTCCCTAAAATTTAAAGATATAACTTCCACAGATCGTTAAGTTTTTTTTTTTTTTTATTTAATGAACACGTAAATAACGCAACACATCGCTGTTGTTAAGCATTATCGTTACTGAATGAGTAATATGTTTCACAGTTCATGAGCAATTTCACTTGATTACATTTTAACTCTCATAATACGCAAATCTTTTGGGTATGAGCAACTGTTCAACGGAAAATAAAAGGTCTTAGACGGGTCAATCGAGATTATGTTCGTTGAATGGTGAATCAGATTCATTTTTAATTTGTTATGCTTATCAGGCACGTCTGCACCATTTATATACCAGCATTATGTACACGCACTAAATCAAATTGCTGTTTTCTTTAATTGAGAGCTGTTTTAAAACGTTTAACTCAATTAAACACTATTTTGAGAATGTTGCAACTGTGTGCCGGTCTATTTACGAAACAAATTGTCATTGAAGCTAACACACAATGACGTAATTCGTTATTATTATTTGTATAATAATGCAAGAAACTTCTGCATCGACAAATATCAAGTGCAGTTGAAGATAATAGAGTTCATTTTTCGCTGCTCATGCACTTACTGTGTTTATGTTTTCTGGAGGATGTTTTGAATATTTTTACTTGTGTGCATTTATAATGATCTCCATAAGACATGCGATGCAGGTGTGCATGCAAAGCGAAGATCAATTTTATTGCTAGGAAATATTGCATTTATATTAATTAAATGGCTTATTTACAAAATAATTTCGTGTCTGGAATATAGATTGGTTACTAATAGAAAGAAAACTTCGAATTATTCATCACAAAGGTAATGGGTATCTTGGGAAGTTTCAAAGATAAAATACTGGTAAAATCAACAAAGAAGTGTGCTTTCAAGTGCTTAGTTACTAACGAAAATGTGCATGTTGTTTCCAATTCCTAAAACTTCTTGAAAATTTGGTAAACTTTAATCAAGTCTCATTTACAAGTCTTTTAGTTTCAACAGCAGAAATTTGGTATTCATAGTTAGACCAGTGTTTCTCATACTTTCTAAGGACTCCTTCCAAAATGAAAAGCTTGCTGAGGACCCCAATAAATAGTTTTGTAGATAATATTTAAGGCTGACAAATGGATGATTTTCAAACACCATGAAAAGGTTCAGGGGGTCCCTTCAAAAAGATCCAGGAATCCCCAGGGGTCCGCGGACCACTCTTTGAGAAACACTGGTTTAGGCAAAGGCTTTATTCTTAAAGTGCTTGTTACTTTTAGATTTTTATGCTATCAGTTGGCGAATTTTATAGTAAAATCAATAATTATAATACTTTTAAAATATACATCTAATTGGGAACGCATTATCAGGGGACATTCGTTGTTTACAAAGTTACAAAAAATAATAATGGCACAAAATCGACCCAAATTTATAAGATTAAGTTAACAATGGGTTTTGCATTTAAACAAGAATTATTTCTAAAAAAGGAAACAGATTTTTAATTAGCCTTATTTATAACAACAATGCTACTACAGTAGGTACTAAGCTGATTTTTCAATGGTGAAAATGTTCTCCAATTTCATCTACTTTCTAACTTTTTTCGTGTTTGAGGTCTCTATAATGGTTCGTATGATATGAAGAGACGAATATTTTTTGCGTTCTTTTGAAGTTAAAATAAAATATATGTAAATATAATCACAATTTTAGCGCCCACTTGTGTACGTGCCCAGGGCGCGTTTCCCCATCCGCTCGGTTTCATCCCACTTTATTTAACATATTCAATATTTTTTAAATTAAGCCCTGCCAAAATTCGTTAAAATATCAACTCTAAATTGGCCAATTACTCTTTAAACGCACCTGCCTCTGCGAATTTTTACCCCATGTAATTCGCGGCCATAAAACGTCCAGGTACGTCCAAGTCACATAAAAAAGGGTACGACATATCCTGTTAAATTCAACTTTACGGAAACGCGGACACACACAATGCGTTGTAATATTTTAATTTCATTTTAACACAACGGGATACCAGGCCATTGATGGACAACTCCAGCCACAGGATATTAAATTCGCATATTTTTGCATACTAAAAATGTTTGTATATATTTAATGCACAACGTCGTGTTTAAGCTTAGTCGAAATTTATTTAAATGTGGCGTTAAATTAAAATATGAAGTTGAATACCATCACGTTCAACTAATTTTAGACTGTATTATCGTGAAATGTAGACAGCAGTTGTTCAAAATCATTTTCATTTAAGCCTTCAATTATAATACAATCTCTTGGCGGATAAAACTGCTCTTTATCATAAATTTGAAATTGAGCAACACTAGAGGGCATCCGAATCATATTTATAAGGTCAATCTGACCATCCACTCGGTAAAATAAAGTTTCTTAATTAAAGGACTTGTGTTTTGAACTAAAAAAGACAGGAGACTGTGCCCCAATTCTACAAGCGTTTTGCATTAATCGATTTAGAAGCAATGACGGTAGTCAAACACAAAACTAGGTCGTTTTCTAGGATAATAAAAAGGGTTCCAGCGCCTCATAGTCTGTGAACTCGCCATACATTTATCTTTAACGTTGTCCTACTTGGCAAAAACCATAAACAACTATAACCTCTGAACTTACAAACGAAAATTAGGCGATGATTATTTATAAACACTGTAACTAAACCACTAGAAAAAATTGTGCTTGCTGTAAATTACGTGTAATGCTTATGGAACTCGGTGAGAATCAAATTATATCAGAGAACTTCGTGGGAACAACGAGTGGCATTATCTTTTTCACGTCTAGTATTCATGAGAAGAACTTTAAAACAGTCAGGAACAGACTAAATCGATTTGGAAATTATATCGTCAATGTTAAATAGATCTAGGGCTAGTTTTGCGTAAAAAGTTAACTAAATGTGATAATTTTGTCACAGCCGAATCGGAAATTGCTCGAGTTTTGTAACGCAGTTAATGTCGATGTCAATTTTTCATGTCAAAGCTAATACGTGTTGCACAGTCGTGTTTTGGTTTTGTAATTTAATGCTGGTGGATAAAGAAACATGGATAATGAAAACCTTGGTGTAATCTGTGGCAGGGTTTGTCGTAAAAGTTTTTTAAATCCATTTAATTTTTTTAATACATCCTGGACATTAGCTAACATCAAGAATTTTGTGTTCATTTCGTTTAAATAATGATTTTTACAATAAATTGGTAGGTACAAAGGGTATAATTAGATTTGTTTAATAAAAATTAATAAATATAGTTTTAAAAAAATCAGGGCGTATGATTGTTTGCTAAAAGCAATGATATATCATGAACACTTAAGTAAGCAGGATACTTAATATAGCAAAGAAGAGTGGCTTTCAACTTGCTCAGTAACAATCTTAACTGAAAATGGGCATATTCTGGCCCAATCCATGAAATATCCTGAAAATCTTCAAAATTCAAGTTATAACTTTTTTATTCTTTAAGCTTTCGCGGTCGTTGTCCATGTTACAATCTTCGTTCCCGGGTTTTTCAAAACGACCAAGACATTATGGTCGAAACGTCAACACGCGGTTTTTGAGCCCGGAAACGAAGACTGTAACATATAACTTTCTTACTATCAGTTGCAGATATTCAAAATTTTGAATTAACGGTTTAGGCAACTTCCTTTATCGCATGGCGCTGTTATTTTTCATTCTTAAGTTTTGTGATGCGATAGTCGACTTTTTATTTCTTGTTGGCGCCTAGTCGAATTTTTATGCTATCATTTGGGGATTTTCATGGTGATTACAACAAAAATCACATAAAAATTTTGCTAGACCCTGCATATTCTGAGAGTTGTATAATTTTGAATGCTTAGTTAATTGTAATAACTCATAATTAATTAATTAGCATTAGCGGACTTTAAACTGCTTAATGTGCTTTACTTGCGTTTTAAACTGAATACCGAAAACCTTTGATCTTCCGTTCTTGTAGATTTTGCGGAGTCAGTAATCAAAAAATGTTAAAATTGCGCTTAATAGCCTATTTGTAGCTTAAACATGTTTTTAATAATTTAACGGTAATAACCATGAATTGTTGTTTTGTAGCTTGTAAAAATTTTAAAATTTTATCATATTATGAAATAATTCAATTTTGTGTTTTATTATTGATATATCTATCTTAAATAAATTTTTGCTGGTCATAAACTGTAATGACATTGAAAAATAACATGCAATCCCATTACAGATAACTATCAACGTTTTTTTGTTTTTATTGTTTAGATGTCAAATAGAAATATTTTTGTTCATTGCTAATTTTCTAAAATGGGCTACACTACCACTACCCATGTCTATATAATGAAACATGCAAGAATTTGTTCATTTTAGTTTTTAAACATTTCGTTGTTCCATCCATAAAAGCCTTTCAAAGTTGTACACACTAATTACACTGTCTAGATGACCACCCTTTCTGCTGGCAGCCTTGCTACCTGCGATTATGAAAATTAATATAATGTGTTCTCACCACGAACTATCATTCACTCTTTCACCCGCAATTAAGCATCCCATAGGGCCAAATATGGTGTCTGAATTGAAAATTAACCATAAAAAACATCATTTTGTAGTCAGGTTTTGAATTATAACCAGTACATCGAATTAACGGAGACGAACTGTTTCCTACCTATCGATATAAATTTTAATTGTTAAAAAGCTTTTAACTAAGTGGCATTAAAATTAGGTACTCAGAAATTTTGCTAAAAAAAACATATATTTTGTTGATAATAGAAATTATTATTATTTTTAGGCTTTGTAAAAAAAGTATGTAGGTACAATATTTTAAATTTTCATGAAAATTATAAACTTAAAATTACACCGCGTCTTCTAAAAGAATTCTTTAAGTCACTACAAGCATTGGCATTTTAGTTACCTACTACAAAAATCTTACGGATCCAAAGATATCTCTTGGTTCGACGTTTCAAAAGACATCTTCAGGTCACTACACTAATAAGAATATTAGTCACCGCAAAAATCTAAACCTCCGAAGATATCTTTTAAATCGACGTTTCATCGCTAATGCGAGACATCTTCAGGTCGCTACAGTTATTAGATTTTTAGATACTTTAAAAATTAAGAATATTTCTCGTGTAAAGGGAGCTAAACTCAAAACTTGCAATTCAAAACCGGAAACCATTGAGCACGCGCCGCAGAGGTCTACCTATTACAAATTATAACGTCTTGCAAGTTTAATTTACTTCGCGTTTCTGTTTTTTATGTAAAAACGATACAAAATATTGAATGAAATTTGAATTGCTAAAGCAATTATGAAATGGCGTCGTTATGAAGCCGTTCGTCCGTCGAACTGCGATCTTTTAATAAAAGTAAGTGATATTTCAATTACAATTTTACATTTAGATGGAATATGAAACGCGAGATTACCATAAGTTAGGTCACGATTACCATTCAAATTATTAAGTTCAACGATACTAGTGTTATCAACTTATCATCCACTAATATCGTTCATCAATAAAGACGGTATTGTTTGCAAAATAATCCCAGAGCTTAATCATAATGGTTGGTTGCAGTAGAGTCGTAAGTAAATACTGCACATAAATTATTCTAAAACATAATGCACTCGCCTGCAAAAACCTGCAAGTAGATCGCATCGGAACACATTTAAATTTATAGTTTGTTTATCTATAAAACGCCACGTTGTGTGTATAATGTTTCAGCTTGAAGGAGAAATGAATATGTTTGCAAGTTCACCGCTGGCGCCGATGACTTAAATTACAAAGGCAACCACAAATAACAGTTCTACAAGAATTATATATTTATAATGCTTTTATCCGGGATAATGCATAATATTATTCTAATTATTCTAATAAAATCCGTCGATAACTCAAAACAATAGCCATGCTACTAATATCTTCATCGTGGCGCCGTTGGTTTCGTTTGAAGATTGGTTAACCGCTACCATACCAAGATACAGTTACTTCTTCACAATTGAAGTAGACGCATCACTGGTTTCTCAGATGTTATTACACGGTCACGAGTACTTCAACTCGTGTAAAACCCATAAACTCGGACTCTAACTGTTGCGGAAAATTATAACTGTCCGTTTTTTTCGTATCGCTTACTTATATCGTATCGGTTTCACGCGACAGAACCTTGCTGGTTGCTTTTTTCGTTTCACCGACAAGGCTAATTCAACGGAAATTTGGTTGATCCCGATTTTTTACAACGATGAAGGTTTAAAACGTACGAAATGGCACGCACCGCGGAGCTTCGTTATCAAGAAATAATACGTCTGTAAGAAAGCTACATCACGCTTTGTGGGGATTGGTACAATGATCGTAAAACGAATTACTTGTTATGCTCCGACATTGCTTAAACACGAAATTTACGTTAGACACGGTTATTTTATAACCAACCACATTACTACCATGTCATGTTCTTCGAACTTTAATTTTTAACACTCACAAGTACTACTAAACATAGTCCAGAAACCAGTACAATAACATGCACTGTCACTCGATACCGGTTAGATAAAAATAACTTTGAATTTTAAAAAATATTGAGTTATACAGGGACAAATTATAAGTCATCTACCTGGTCATGAAAATCAGAAGTAACAGTTCATATTTTGTACTGAGTTGTCCTAAAATGTTGGCCAAAAGAGGGTAATAGACCTAAACTTACCCACGTAAGGATGAAAATGGTGTATGAGGACGACTCGCCAACGTATTTTTAAGTAAAATACTGATGTAAACAGTTTATATGGGGCAGAGAATCAGTCTTGGATGACCCAAGGTCTAGAAAACTTCTGTAGGTGAGAACAGAAAAAACGATAAGGAAAGTTGAGTGCAAATGGCTCATAAAGTTCAAAAAATTATCCGAATTCTGGTTTTGTTAACCTAAGGCATCTTTCTATAGTCCTGATTTAACAACCTGCTACTTGTAGGGGAGGCGCTGACTTGCAATTAATTAGTTCTGCAACAGTTTGATCCGCGAATGCGTATTCCGCAGAGGTGATCCCATTTCGGGTTCCTGTACTGCGACCTATTGATCTATTGCAGTGGTTCTTAACCTTTTAGTAGTCGCGGTCCCCTAAATATCCTAAAAAAAAATTCGCAACCCCCTAGTTTGTAGTAACAAAAATATTACGATTTATATATATTTAAAATAAGGAGCAAAAAATATTTTTTTTAAAGATTTCAATATTTTAAAAAGTAAATACGTTTTATAAATTTTTCACGGCCCCCCGGTTAAGAATCGCTGGTCTATTGTACCCTCTGGTGATAGCCCCTTAAATAAGTCCTGTGTGTTTATGAAAAACTCCAGTATTTTCTTTAAAGGCGTTATCCGCGAATGGGTAAATCCCGCTCACATACGCAAAACTAAACAAGAGTCACAGATGCAAGCACACAGGTAGCTAAATTGTTTGGTTTAAACATTAATTTCTTCGAGTTAGCTACGGTGTGTTTTTGTATCAGTTTATGTTGAATCTCAAAATCACTGAAGTTCGAATAACCCAGATTATATTATATTCGTTGGGAACAAAGTGCAAAATGTTTGCTTTTAATTCATTTACGGTTTGTGGAAAACAGTTATTAAAAAACTTGTGTAGTATACTTGGAGTAGGTACATGAGTAATTAGCCGATAACGTATATTCATGTCAGGAAGTTATGTAAATATTCCACCTTTGAAGGTTACAACAAAACTACTATAAGTTGGTGAGTAGTGACGGCTTTTAACCGGAAAATCTCCTTATTAACATTAAAAAATCGTGTATAATAAATCTTTTTAACAAGAAGCTGATACAGCTGACACGTACTATTATAAACACATGTTAAGAAAAAATAAAATGTACCTGTTCAGTTTTAAAAAAAACGTTACTGCTTGGAAATTACAACCATCAGTTAAAATGTAGTCGATATTCTTTCTGGTTTTCGACATTCGCGAGATATCTTAAGTGCTCGGTGGGTAGAAGATATTAATGACAACGAGGAATGGAAAGAATCTTGATTTTGAAAACTCTAATAAGCAGGAAATTTACTTGCGAACGCTTTTTTTAACCACAGTAGAATTTTAAACATTATCATTATAGAATCTGAGACTAAAATACACTTTAGGAATGTTTTATTTAAATATGGGTTGGGGACCTGCTGAATAAGGCACGTAAATAAACGGTTGCGGTTTGGATATTTTCAAAAATAATAGTATAACGAGCTACAATTAGGCTTAACGTGTAATTTTGAAAGTAATTGTTGGTATGCTGTGTTGTTTTAGTGTTCTGAGTCATCGCAAAAATAGTGTTCTAATAACTTCTTGCATGGTCCGGCTTTTGATAATTAATTAGTGCAAAACTTACAACACCACCAAGCAGCGAAGTTTTTTTTTTCTTCGATTATATCGTTAGTACTGTAACAATAGTTTGATGTATAAATAAAATATGGACGCTTAGAGTACTGTTACCGGCAATAAATTTTGTCAACAAAGCCGAGATTAATAGATGCAGTTTTAGTTAGTCAAATGTTAACATATTGTTACAGTATTAGATTAAACTGCTAAAGTTTTAAAAGTTATACCTATCTTTGTTTTGGGCAAAACGAAAGCTATTAAAAAACAAGGCATTTGTCTGAATCGAAATACCTTATTGTTGATCAGAAACCGATTAATTAAGATGGAAATAGCGAATTTTGTCGAATCTGATTAGATGCAATCATTGCAGATTTTTCGCATAGTAAGTCAATTATCGAATACTTGTCTCACGGTGATAAAGAACATAAATAACATTTTTTGCGCACTCAAATTCAACTGACTAGAAGTCTAAATTAAGAAAAATAATTACCTACGACAAGATATGTGTGACCAAAATATAAGAAGAGGCTTGTACTTGAAAACTGGTAACCAAAAATTTTGTAATGCTCCTAGGTTTAAATATGTAATCACAAAAGCATCTCCAGCGGGGTTTCTAACAATGCTTAACAGGTTCCTTTTAGTTATTACTATCCTTTAACATGCCAAAGTAGTACAAAAGTACAACTGACCATATTAAATTGAATAGACCAAAAAGGAAGCCGCACAAAGACGGACTTAAATACGAGAGGCCGTCATCCATCTAACGCCTCGCCGAATCAAAAACGAAAACCTAATGGGCGTTACTTAAAAACCAACTTAATTCCTTAACGGATCTAGAGTACTCAAATTCCACGAATTGCTCCAAACTAAACGAAGCACAGTTTCTTCTATAATAAATCGATAAAACTCGCTACATTTCCGGTGGAAAAAACGTTCATACCATTTTTAAAATTCGCTTGTAACAATCGGCGGCATTTCTGTGCAGGTAATAATGTTTTATCTGCTATGTAATTGAATTAACTTAACCAGCACTTCATAAAAAGTGTAATTTATACGATGTGTTCTGATGTGTGAATGCCGTTAGTATGTGTAATGCACCAGCTCAACCGATGAACAAGTTTTACTACGAGCAGTATTATATTTCTTCGCGTGTAGACACATGTTATGTCCTAACCACTTTCTCCGAACGTTATATAAATATCCCAGGTAACCAATTCAAAAAAAAAAAAAAATGGATGATCAACTAAAATACATATTCATCCGATAAAATGCTAAGAAATACATTTTAAGTTAAGTTCTGGTACAAAAACGAAAACAGAGTTGAATAACATTAAAAATACACAGGTAGCACCACTTAAATCATGTCACTGTGGTAATCTCGTTTAATATTATAGAGATTCGGTTAAATTAACCAAAAACTACATGTGATGCAGCTCAATTTGTAACGGTGTTCTAGTGTTTTAAATATGCATAGATACCTTGACAGAGGCAAAAATTTATATTCATCACCCTATTATAAAAAAAAAAGATCCATAAGGTAGGTACTCTACATAATTTTACCAAAATATTGTTTTTTTTTTCAAAATTATAAATACGTAACGTTGATCTAGTGGATCTAGTCCCTATAAAAACTTCATCTTTCTTTATGAAAATGTTGAACTATTCAATATGGACCCTTTATTATGAAAGTGGTATATGTTCATTTTTGGAAAAAAACTGAAAAGATAAATAATTTACATATAATTTAGTGTAGTTTTCATTTATAGACAATCTACAGTTTATGCCTAAAAATGTCTACTCGCTTTTACCAATTGAAAATTCGCTAGTAAAATGTTATTGCATAGCTATTTATAATGAAAATGGATCAAGTCTATTTTGGAAAGTCTAATTAAACACTGGGTAAGCTAAGGATATTTTTTTACAATTAAATTTGCCATATAATACGAAAATCTACAAGTTAACACAAAAACTTATCAGCATAATGTAATTTGCGATAAGTAAAAACGTATTGAGATCAAACAATAATATTTTGTTTCTTGTTCTTATTTATAAACAAACCCGGATTAAAATGTATCATAATAAATGAAATTAAACTTGAAATAATTAAAATGTAATGACTTTACACTCAATCATTATGAAAATGGTGTCCAATGATGGCCCAAAAACAAAAATATTGGTTAAGTGAATTATTTCAAAAAATGTTTGGTTTTATTTACTTACATATATTTAAATTCATAGGAACGCGAGCAAAGTTAGTAGACTTTATCAGTATTTTTAAATCGATTGAAATGAAAACCCTCAAATATTTCAAAACGAACAACAATGGACTTACACCACTTTTATAATAAACTGTTCATATATTGCACTAAATATATTTGTGTAAGTTATAATAAATAATAGACTTTCCCTAAATACCACTTGCATTTTGACCTTGACGTTTTTTAATGTCGACTTTAGCTTTAAGTAATTAAAAACAAATCAACTATTAAAAAGCAAACTAATGTTTGGGAACATTATTGCAGGAAAATTACTTAACGTTTTTATTTACAGTAACGATTTCATAATTTTTAAATACTATGTAAATAAACAAGTACGTAGGTACTTAATGTTTGTAATAGACTATTTAAACGTTGCGCAGTTTATTATTTTGCATATTAGTTCACGATAGTGATAGCTCCAATTAAAGTTTGTTATTCAAAGTTAATAATATTCGTAATACCGCACACGATTCGTCTTTTACCCATGATGACCTTACTATCTTTTGACTAGCAAGTTTTAATACATATTTTATTGATTTCGTTATTAATTGCAAACTAATTAACTGTCAATTGATGTCGCAATTGGTATCGGCTTAATAACTTATGCGGTAGGAAAATATTTTAAGCACTTACGGAATGTGAAAAAATTATAATAACCTATTGGTGAGTATTTTTCATGGTGACATTTGGAAACTTCCCATTTAAACTGTATTATACGGTATATAATTATGTACACCATTTCTCTACTATTTCGCTCTAAAATGGCAATACTTATTTAAAGCTTTCGTACAGTATGTGTTTAATTATTTTATGTTACATAATTATGTTCAGATTGCGTACGGAGTCGTACAGTACTTGGTTATTTCTTACAGAGTTGTTATAATGTAAATTTGCTAATTTGTTGTTACATGCAATCGCATTCAATTAAATTTTCCGTTGTTTACTTGTTCGTAGATGCTTTTCAATTTATTTTATATAAAATAATCTAAGTATTTCCAATGTTCTTAATGTAATACTTTGTTGTAATTATTTCTTTGAAGCAATCGTCCTGATAACTCAAAAATTCTGACTTATTTCAAAAATTGTTGTTCTGAATGACTCAAAATTTCTGACTTATTTTAAAAAATTATTGTGTAATGACTCAACATTTTTGCCTTATTTCTAAAAATGTTTGTTCTGAAATAACCCATAATTTCTGATTTATTTTCAAAAATTGTTGTTTTGAAATCATTCAAAATTTCTGATTTATTTTCAAAAATTGTTGTGTTGATACGACTTAAACTTTATGACCTTTTTTCAAAAATCGTTGTTCAGGAATTACTTAAAATTTACGATTTATTTAAAAAAAAAAAACTGAAATTATTTGTAATTTATGACTTATTTTCAAAACTTGTTTTACTGGAATTACTTAACATTTCTAGCTTGTTTTCCAGAATTTTTGTATTGTAATTACTCAAAATTTTAACGTATTTTCAAATATTGTTGTTCACGTATGTATTATTCACTCGACACACGTAAACCCTTTAAAATAGTTTATCGCATTTGTTTTTTTGTGTCTAGAATAATCAATATTTTATTATAACCCAAATCAAGTAACATTAAATTTACAAATCACCGAATAGCGTGTCACGCACGATAATAAGGATGACCTTGGAATTAAACAATGCTCATATAAATAGCGGAATTTATGTAACTATACTAGTAATTTTGCATATTAAGGCTGGCGACATACTTGCGGGTGAACCGGTGCGGGAAAAGTAGCAATCTGCGACGTAAGTTTTGTAACTCACACGTTGTTATGGCCGAAGACAAACAAAGACACAAACAATGAGTCACATTGCGTACCGGCACATTACACGTTGTTATATGCTTGCATTTGGATCTGCAGCTGCCCGCAATGCTATCGCACTTGCTGCGTTCGTAAATCTACCCGCAATGTACTAGTAATGCGCCCGTACGCAATGCGACTTATTGTTTGTGTCTTTGTTTGTCTTCGGCCATAACAACGTGTGAGTTACAAAACTTACGTCGCAGATTGCTACTTTTCCCGCACCGGTTCACCCGCAAGTATGTCGCCGGCCTAAGGCTGGCGACATACTTGCGGGTGAACCGGTGCGGGAAAAGTAGCAATCTGCGACGTAAGTTTTGTAACTCACACGTTGTTATGGCCCAAGACAAACAAAGACACAAACAATGAGTCACATTGCGTACCGGCACATCACACGTTGTTATATGCTTGCATTTGGATCTGCAGCTGCCCGCAATGCTATCGCACTTGCTGCGTTCGTAAATTTACCCGCAATGTACTAGTAATGCGCCCGTACGGAATGCGACTCATTGTTTGTGTCTTTGTTTGTCTTCGGCCATAACAACGTGTGAGTTACAAAACTTACGTCGCAGATTGCTACTTTTCCCGCACCGGTTCACCCGCAAGTATGTCGCCAGCCTTATACTTATTGGCTGCATAGACGTACTAGATTCAATCAAATAAAAGTTGTTTTTTTTTTTATAAAATAACCGATGAACGTTTTGTCGCAATGATGATAAACGACGTACCTACATAAACTAAATTAAAACCCATATATTGAAGCCAGCCAAATGCAAGACAGTCAAGGAAGTCTTTATAATCACTTATCTGTGCAATTTCCAAGTTTTTTAAACGTCTACATGCTGTGGTCTTCACAAAGTCTTTCTAGATGTGCTGACAATTTGTTTTAGTGGGATATAATTAAAATAGCATAAATCTTTAGGACTGGTCTCGACAACGAAATGATGAATAAAAAACAAAAAAGCGATAAATGTCTTCGTTCTAATAGTCCTTAAATGTCATTAAAAAAATTAATGGTTGTCCATAAATCTTTGGTGATTGTAATTGGTGCCGAAATATACGTACGCATGATTCGATTTTTTTTTTGTATATTAAGTGGACCTTAAACAGCGAAATAAGTCGTAGAAATCCACTAACGAGATGTTTTGGATAACAATCGAAAAATATTAGTGTTTTGTTATCTTTGATTTGACGTTGTTTTGTTTTTCGTGCCCACTTATACGTCCACTCAGACATTATTATTGTTATCGTTATTGTTTTGTTTACGCTTTTGTTTTTTCGCCAGCTAGATCTGTTGAATTGCTACACTTTTTTTGTTTTTTGGACTTTGAGAAACTCTTTGCTTTTAAAATGTAAACAAAAAGGGACAAATAATTTTTTTGGATTTTATTTTTATTTAAAAACGTATTCCTACCTGTTTAAAATCAACCTTTATGTAAAAGTATCCTTAAAAATAAATGCAATCCAAAATGGTCACAAAATCTATTGAAGGTCACTTCACTGGCACAAAAATCGAACGATTCAGGTATAAATTTTTGAATCGTGGTGCGCACATACAACCATGTAATGGCAATGGCGCTTCCCCGCTAGTTTTGCCGGTTATACGTGAGACAACGTGGTGGGGCTCCGATACAAGCTTAGGATTGGAGCCCGGAACGTTACGTCATTCATAGCTAACGATTCCGGTCGATTCCGTGAACCGCGAATTGAATTACAAGTATTTGAATCAAGTTTATATGTTCCTTATTTGATAACAATACACGGTGATAGTCTACGATAAAGCTGGAAGTAGCGGAGGAACCTAGATTGGGGGGCGAAGGTTAGCGGAAGTAGGCAAATGATGCCCAAAATCGGGGGATTGTTAATGAACGTGATCTCTTGCCAAATTGCATTTACTCACCCGTGTTATATTATCCGGAATGTGGATTTGTACGATGAGATTTGTGTATTGTGTATTGTACTCCCCAATTATACATTTAATTGCTTTATTACTATTGTTATATTCATGTTTACTTTTGTATTGTGATACCCAAAACATGCTGGTACAGAACGGGATTCCAATGTACAATATTAAAAATCGCACATGTATTAAAGCCTTTCAAACATTTTTACCAAGTTTTATTTATTGTAATTGATTTTTTATGTTTAAATTTTCACTCTTCATATTGTAACAAAAAAAAAATTGAAAATGAAAATAATTCTCTATGTATAAAAGAATGTTTATCAGCTACACCTACGGTGACCATACGTCCTATATTATAAAGGACAGTCCTTTATTATAAAGCGATGTCCTTTTGATTTATATATTTTTGAAAAACTCATTTTATTAAACTTTTAAATCAGTAGAATAATGCTTTTCAAAAAATGGTTGAAATTAACCGGGTCCTTTTAAATGAAATTCCGTTTGGTCCAAAGTAGAAAAACAATATTTTTCGTCTCAATAAAATAAAATTACAAATAAAAGGTGATATTTTTGAGGAAATTTGTTGTATTAAACACTTTGTAATCAATGGCACACGAATGGCCGCAAAGTTCAAAAACCATAGAACAAAAATGGGTTGCAATATTTCAACATTTCTTTGAAAATTTAACTTTCTTTTTAACCTTTTGCTAATTGTTAAGTATGTTTTATTTACAATTACTAAGAGGGTATTTTCTACAAAAAATAAAAGGTGACATAATTAAAATAGTTTGGGCATTTACATCGAAGGGGAGAAGACAGGTTGGCCAAAAAAGCACGAAGCTGGGGAAAAAAATCAAAGTGATGCAAAGGAATTGAATAGAGAATGCTTAGAGCAGAGGTTCTTAACCTCTGTTATGGATCTACGATTCCTTTTTTTAATGCTCCTCAAAAATTTTGACCTTTTTTAATGCCTAGTTATCTTCAAGGGAAACAAATAGGATTCTTAGAGAAGGCATTGTCCATCTCTATAGCATCTAAAACACATATTGTTAAAAATTTCAAGATAAATATGACAAGTGTTTGGATTTAAAAATGTATCCTAACTAAAAAATTTTGATATATCGACGAAATTGGCGCTTGTTTCACGGCGTTTAGAAAATGCCTAACCCGAAAACCGACCGAATAGTAAAAAAATTGACTCACCAAAATCGCTTTTTGCTTCGCACTCCTCGCACCTACCTAAAACAAAAAGACGTTTTTAAGCACAAAACCACACAGTTATGAGTGCAATCTACATAATATGCACTTTTTTCAAAAATAACATCCTAGATACTTAAAAAAAACGAAATATGTACCTCAATGTGCAATAACAGGAGGCTTCATTCATGGAGTTTGATCATGGCATAGAGGTTTTGGATCATCGCTGGTCTAAATGAATCGAGGTGGCAGGGGATTTTGTTGAAAATTAAACGTAATTTTAAACCGCAAACTTCTCTTTTTCATTTTCATTCCACGAACCTTTCAGCCCATCCTCGTACAAAGGCTATGTTAAATTTTCAATAATTATCGTGCTTACAGAAGTACAGAAACAAAATTGATTTTATTCGATTACCGATTTTTTTACACAATAGGAATCTAAACTGCACGATATGTTAAAAACCGAATATAACAAATACGATTTGATAAAATGAAACTTAAGTTTAGTAAGTAATGCCTTACAAAACCTAAAATCCTTAAAGAGAATTCTATAAATAGGAGTAAGTAATTTAAGCACATATGATTAATATGTTTGTACATATTTAATCTAACAAGTTGCCTAAATTGGCCTTTATCAATTTTTAGAGACAAAATATCTCGAGTCAATTAAAACAAAACTTCATCTCTAACAAGTTAACGAAATAAAAGGCAAACTTAAACTTATCTAATACTACTCCATGTACTTAACAATTGAAAATTAAATAAAAATTGTATTTTTGGCGACCAACACTACAATAATTGTAAAATACTTTAAAAGGCCGTTTACATTTACGGTTTTGCATGTGGTTATGATCGTGTGTGTAAACGCTAAAACTAAGCGATTTTATTGACCTTGGTTTTGCACAAGTGAATCTAGCAGAGCTAGATTCACACACACGATCATAACCACATGCAAAACCACGTGCAAAACCGTAAGTGTAATTGGCCTATAACAATCGTACTTTAATTCGATAAAAACTCTAGTTCGAACTTTTGCAAAAAAAAAAGTACGCAGAGCAGTTCTGCTTCGAGTTATAATTCAAGGTCGCGTTTTTGGACAAAACAGTACTCAGAAATTTTTAATAAACCAGAGTCTCATCTGATGTTTTCTTGACTATCGGATCAACATAAACTGAGATATACAAGATTACTACTAAAGAAGAAACAGCTCATAATTAAGGGAAAAATTT
Source organism: Elmis aenea (assembly GCA_947652605.1). Taxonomy (NCBI): domain Eukaryota; kingdom Metazoa; phylum Arthropoda; class Insecta; order Coleoptera; family Elmidae; genus Elmis; species Elmis aenea. Next base: position 27,359,876 of record OX393580.1, read on the forward strand.
AGCTTTTGCGGCATTTTGATGTGCAAAGACGTGATTTACAGATGCAGGAGGACTGAATTGAGAAAACATAATTTTTATTCGTTCAGCAGTGTTATAATTTTTTTATAAATAAATTTTTGGGTTAGTCTGAACATTTCTCGTACATTAATCCATCAACAGTTGGATTTGAATTTGAATGCCCTTTAAATCTTTTTTGTTCATTGGGCCTTAGCTTAAGTGTTTAAGGTCACTGTTAAGTTCTTATACACCCAAAACCATGCAACATTCAAATTTTATGTAAATTATTTTTAGAAATAATGAACATCTCGGTGTTAAAAACACAATCACGTTCCTTTTTACTTGCAGGCATTTACGAATTAAAGTGATTTATAAAGAATATTATCTCATTTAAATGACCACCGTTAAACGAGGTACACTTACACTAGTATTCATTAATTTAATAGCGTTACGTTGTAATTTATCCTGGAGCTGCAACTACCTACTTCGGACGTACGTACGGACGTATGCACTATGTATGTGTATAATAATGATGCTGTATCGTTTAAGTCTTGTATCGTTATTAGGAAGCAGGCAATTGCGTAAGAGTTGCTCCATAATCATTTTGATTAAGAGTAGTACCTATAATACTAAACTGCACTAAACGTTACTTAATTCGATTTTATTGCTTTATGTTCACATTTCTTACTGGTTTTACAGCAACTTTTGATCGTTAATACATTGATACTTGAAGTGCACTACAAATTAATATGCAACTGAATTATTTTTTTATTGCACATAAAATTTAATAACCATAATCAGTGTTAATATTGACAATATATGATGTACATTTTACGTGAAGACGCTTATGTGTATAGGTTAGAAATACAGATCAATTTGAAAGTTAATTTTAATATTGTAGATAAATTTTCATTACTATTTCATTTATCTTTCACAAATAAGTTCATAAAACATGTAAAAACTTGTCTTCTCACGTATTTAACAGTTTTAGGGCCTTTATTTTTTGAACAAATCAATAAATGTATGTTATTTACTTTTATTTAATCAACTCTTCAGGTCAAGCTGGCCCATGGCTTTGTAACATGTTTTCCTCCATTATTTTTTATTCTTTGTCAGTTTTTTTCATTCTTTAACTCCTAATTCCTTCAGATCCTTTCCCACTGCCTCTAGCGATTTGTCTGGGGTCTTCCCTTCGTACTTCTTACTGTTATTACTCCCTCAAATAGGTACTTGTTTCGTTATTCTTTTCCGGTAATCTTGATATATGTATGTCCCAGCTACCTCATTCGTTGAGTCTTTACTTCATTAATTATATTTGGTTGACAATATATTTTCTCCAGTTCCTCATTTGTTCTTCTTCTCCATTGTTCTCTTTCCCTGCTTTCCCCAAATATCTTCAGCAATAATACCTTTCTTTCCCAGAACTGTAATATTTTTCTTTGTTTTTGATTCATTTTCCACATCTCACCCATGTACGTAACTATCGATCTTGTAATTGTTTTGTAAATATTAATTTTTACCCCCCCCCCCCTGAGATATTCTTTGACCTGATTACCGGACCTAATGCTGCTAGACATCTTGAGCCTGATAATTCTTTTGTTTATCTAGGCTCCCTTTTCTCCATTGTCTAATAAAGTGACTCCCAAATAGTTGAATATATATTTTTTGTCCAGTTCCTTATTTGTTATTATTCTTTATTGTTCTCTTTCTCTTTTTCTCCCAAATGTCTTCCGTTATACCCTCCTTTACCAAACCGGTAATGTTTTTCCTTCCTTTTGATCATACCCTTTTAAGCCAAAGGGCCCATTGCAAATTTTATGAAATCGTGACGGTCCGCACCACTTTTTAGTGGACATGGAGATTCTTTTGTGTGAAGGGTCCGAAGAAATTTGGAAACTGATATTTTTTCACGCATAAATTTTCAATATGAGCAACACAGTGACATACAAAGAATTCCCTTAAAAAATCGGTTTTGAATTTTTTTGTCAGAAACGTAGTTCGAAGCGATTTCCTCATTTTTTATTTTTAATAATAATAAATATAATTTTGTGTTGTGTATATTATGTGTATTATTATTATCATTATTGTGACATGTTCTATGCCTTTTTGGATTTTTCAGAACAAATAAAGACTACTACTATTATTCCGACACTACGTTTTAAAATACCTTTTATTACTCGGTAATAAAAATCCTGCTAGATTCCAATTAAACAACTGATAATCATTATAATGATAATAGAGTTGCATTTCTAATTGGATTTGTAGCGACTGTATAACTTCATGTTGCACTATATAATTACATTAAATAAATTGGGTATAATTTAAGCATTATAATAGTTGTTTATAGTTTCATTGCATTTCAAGTTTAATACTTATGGACGATTTATTTCACATACCACGAATAGCTGAAGCTCAGAAGGAATTCCTTGATACTTTAATAAAACTTTTATTAGGTTGAAAATTTCTATGATTAGTAAATAAAGCGATCAACTGGTTAAGTAATAATGAGCCACTGTCAACAACTGTGTTTTTTATTAATAAAATGAATAGCACTAAACGTTTATCGTATTATTTGTAGCTAAAAAATAAAACGCCGGTTATGGCGAGTTTGCAAGTATAATTTGAACGACTACAATTTTAATTTGGAAATAGATTTGTATCTATTAAGGTTTTTGTCAACTTGAAAGGCTACGGCATTCGCAGTTATTAAAAGTATTTCGTGTGTCATTTCGGTTAGTTTAATGAAAGTATGAAATGGAGATTTTAATCTTAATTTGTTTTTAGTTGTGTGCCGTATTTTATTCTTAATCAGATACTTAATCTTGTTTTTATACTTTTTTAAACATGTCTTTTAGTTATTAGAAACATTCTTAAGATGACTTTGTTTTAAGAATTTCGTACAGAAAATGCTCCAATCATGAATTTGGTTTTTGTAAAAGTCGTAGCAGTTTAAACGACTCTAAATTGTTGATTTTTTCTTTTCTAAATTAAACAGTTTTGTTATTTTCATTGACTTGTTCCAACCTTATAGACATCGATTTTCCTTTTAATATTGAAATGTCTACATGCGCTGTGTTCCAGTAAGAATTTCTTAGCCCTGTAATATCTTTATTTTAAAGGATAAAGCTTTGAAGTTCATGATCAGATATTTAAATGGTCTCGATCATTTTTTGCGTATGATTTATCGTGAAGATTATGAGTATCTGGGAAACCGATATAACCATGTTAAAGTTCGCAATGAAATGTTTTTTTTTTATTCTCTGTTATGATTGATGTATTAAAAACCTTGAAAAATCAATTTGAAAAAGTGGGGCTTAAAAAGAAATTTTGCAAAAACGTTGTAGAAGAAGAAGACCATACGTCCTTTATTATAAAGGACAGTCCTTTATTTTAAAGCGATGTCCTTATTCACTTTTTGAAAACTCTTTTTGTCCTTTATTTTTAAAATGTGTGTGGAAATAAATTAATTGGTGTTTATTGGGCTCGCCACATATGGCCAAATGTATTAGTATTGGTATAAAATACCTTCTAGCCCAGTTGATGAAGTTATAACTAAAAACAATTATTCATAATTTTATATCTATTGATCAGGGATGGAAAACGTAACGTAACGATACCCGATAACGTTATAATAACGATTCAACTATAATTTTTTATGCAATAACGTAACGATATTTTTATAACGTTATATAACGTTATAATAACCGATAACGTTTCATTAAAAGTTATTTTGTATCGTTATTCTCTATAAATTAAATTTTTTTTTAAATTTTCAGATATAATATTTTGTTTATATTTTTGAAATTAAAATGAAAATAAAATATCTTAACGTAATTTTGTACTATTTTTTAAATTTACATTGACAAGATCCCAAAAATAATTTCAGAGTTACAAATAAAAATTATTTTTATGTAACATGTTTCTTTTAAATAATGCGACAGGTGATTCATTATCGAAAATTAAGAGGGGTCTTTCATATACATTTTTTTTCTACACCCCCTAAAGGGGATCGGTAAAATTGGGTTTTTATTTTATTTCTCAAATTTGGATAAAGGGAGGAGAATGATATTTGGTAGATGTTTTATACTTATTAAAAGGTTTCCCATAGTAATATTTTTAATCATCTCTCACCTTCACAGGGAGCTGAAAAGTGCGACCCCTGTTGGTTTTTTCATCAGAACTTTTTGGTGGGTTGAAATCTCGCAATTTTTTTTTTTTTTAACCTTGATTCATTTAGAAGTTTTTTATATTTTTTAACTTTTCCCGTTAAACCTACAGTTTTTGAGTAAAAAATTATATGACTGAACATGAACCATCAAATATTCCAACATAAAACGATTGATTTTGGTGGTTACCATGGTTTGTTTGTGTTCATATTGGGTAGAAGTGACGGGTGTAATTATTTTTTTTGACGTTTACGCGACGACAACGTTAAAAAGCCCGTCAATTCTACCCAATATGAACATTCACTCATTTAATGTTTTACTAAAAACTGTAGGATTTACGAGAAAAACTAAAGAGTAAAAAAAGGTTCTAAATAAATCAAAACTAACAAAAAAAAAATTGCAAAATTTCAACTCACCAAAAAGTTCTGATTAAAACCAACAGGGGTCGCACTTTTCAGTTCCCTGTGAAGGTGGAAGATGATTAAAAATATTACTATGGGAAACCTTTTAATAAGTATAAAACATCTACCAAATATCATTCTCCTCCATTTATCCAAATTTGAGAAATAAAATAAAAACCTAATTTTACCGATCCCCTTTAGGAAGGTGTAACTCCGAAAGGAGACGTCTAAGAAAAATTTTTTATAAAAAAGACCCCACTTAATTTTCGATAAGGAATCGCCTACCGAATTTTGTCGCATTATTTAGGAAACATCATAATTTATAAAAAAAAAAAAAATTATATCATAATTTATTTAACGTTATATAACATAACAATTCATTTTTTTAATGTTATTTATAACGTTATGTAACGAAAACAAATGATAAATAACGTTATACAATAACGTAACGATTTAAAACGTTATTCCATCCCTGCTATTGATACGAGTTGAAAATTTTAAGGAAATTTGTAATGAAATGTGTTCAGTATGAAAAACTACTAGGGTACAGTTAAGTTAGGTGGCTAACTCTAGTACTGACTTTGTAAAGAATTTTAAAATTGTTTGCGCCTCTCAAAATATACTTTTTAGAGCAGGAAAAATGTCCCACAATTCTTAAAACCTTTTTTAATAGTCCCTTTTCTAAAATATGGCTTTCCTCCATTGTTAAGCTTTAACATGTCATAAACACATTTAGTAAACTGTATCTCAAACCATTTCAATGTGCGAAACTCTTGTTACTGTAAAAAAAATTAAACTTCGATTGAACGGAATACACAAAAAATTTTACCCGTAAATGTAAAAAAAAAACTATTTCACCATTTGATAAATAAAAATACAAACTCATTTAAAGAATATCTGCAATAATTTTATTAAACTTGTATTGATTACGTATTTAAATCAGTGCTTTACGAGAAATAGTTAAAATTGAACGGATCCTTTTAAATGATATTCCATTTGGACCAAAGTAGAAAAAAAGAAGTTTTTCGTTTCCAATAAAATTAAACAGCAAATAAAATGTGATCGTTTTGATAAAGTTTGTTGTATCAAAAACTTTGTATCTTAAGAAAAACTACACAAATGGCAGCATAGTTTAATAATCGTTTAACAAAAATGGGTTGCATTATTTCAACATTTCTTTAAAAAGGTAATATATTTTTAAAACCTATTGCAAATTGTTGAGGATGCTTTATGTTTGCTGGGTTCAAACGCCACTACTGAGGAGGTCTTTTTTATCATAAATAAAATTTGCGTCAATAACAAAAAATTTATCGAGAGTCGAAATATTGGAAGCTTGCATTTACACCAATTGTTATTATAGTATAAACTTTTTAGAATTTTATGATTACATGCGACATAAAAATAACCTGTAAAAAAATACTTTCCTCCCAAAAATTATCATTGAAATAAAAATAAAAATGTAAATTGTTATTAAGTACGAGTATTTATTAATGTATTTATTATATTAGTATTTTGTATAAAAAGAACTATATTAACGTGGTTAATGCTTTTAAATTATATTTTACATTCGTCCTTAAGACCACTGAGACAAAGTGCTATCAGTTAAAGAATGTTTTGATGAGTATAATAATTATATTCTTATATACAACGGATTCCTCTACAGCAGCCCCCTTCTCCTCGTCCCCAGTTGTCATTTTTTTCTGTTGTTACTATCTTCCAAGGATACTGAACTAATAGGATTCTCATGACTAATGTATTACTTGGCTATCCAGAAGTGACGTCATTAATAACGCAAAAAAATGTGTAAACCGATGTCATAGATTTTATATTGCATGACAAATTCCAAAGTATAGCTAGATGACATTAATTGAATAGCTCACCAAAAATAAATGAATAAAATTAGTATCACTCTTTCGTCATCGATATGTTTACGAACTGTGTCGGATGGGCCATCCTATTAGTTTAGTATCCTTGACTTGACTATATTCTTCTTCTAAACATCTTGTTTGCATCGCCTCATTAATGTCATCTCACCAGCTTCTGCTAGGGCTGCTTCTTTTATGTTTCTCCGCAACCCATTTTAGTATTTTCGTGGCCATCTAGATTCCTGCATCCTCTTCATGTATCCAAACCATGGCAGTTGTTTTTTTATCAATATCTTCTGTAATGCCCATCTTTTGTCTTGTTTCATTTCTGACTCTTTCCAGTCTAGACCTTCTATAATTTCTCCTTGGGCACTCCGTTTTTGTGGAGAGCAGTTTTCATCTATTTTGTCTGCTTACGTCCCACACTTCGGCCTCATACAACATCACGATTTGTACTATGCTATATTCGTTTTCTTTTTGTTTCCTTACTTTTTTGCCCAGAGAACTGAATTGATGGCACCTTTTGGTTTTTCTACATTTGTTAATTATCTTTTGAATTTAAAAAATAAGGATATATGGCGAATGAACAAAATCATGAATGAAATATTTAATTCAGATAATTTCACAATAAGAAAAAACTATGTCTTCGACCCGTCATGATTTCGGAAGTACCTTGTATATCTGTCTGTAGATTAGATTTGAATAGTTGGTATTTTTTAATCATTGTGTTATTGTGTATGTGCACTTACATTTAGCAATTTACGATCACTGTGCTTGCAAAAATAACGGATGACTTCACTCAAAACCCAATTTTCCTGGGGGTAATAACCGGAAATGTTATAAAATGCTTACGATACTGTTTGCATTTGATTAAAAGCCCTCAATTGGCATTACTCATACCTCATACATACACATCTTCTATACGATCCCCAGAATAACTCCCTTCTAGATCTAAACTTGCACTTATATTTCGCATTATGCCTTCAAAACAAGGATGAGATCATCAAAATAAACGAAATTTAATCCAGAAATAAGTCATCTCCCGTTCTCAAACTGAGTCATGTTGTGACGACCCTTACAGTATTGTTTTCGAATTTGGCGTACATCGTGGAAGCGATATGTTGAATGTTTAACGAAATTGAATGCCTCGACTTTCAACCCGTGCATTTGAAATTCACGGACGGTCGACAATATACATTTACATTACATAAAAATGAATCACGTCGTTAAATTAAATTTAATTTATTGCGTGACTGATATAACAAAAACATGAATTATTTTTGTATTCAAATATTATAGCTGCACCATTTTTATTTTAAAATGCATTGTATATCGTCAGTTGTTTGCGTTTATTGAAATACATAACATTTTAAATTACAAAATGCTGTTTTGGCGTATTTATTAATATCATTATTATTTTACTAATGTCTTTAATGAACTCTAAATGAGCCTTAGTTTAAGAGACTGGTTAAAACTGGTACAGTATAAACTGAAAAACGTTTTTTAAATATATTTTTCTAAGAATAACAATGTTCTTAGAAAAATATCATTTATTCTGTCGTGCAAATTTAAAGGACTACTTGAAGACCCAGTGTCAAGACAAAATAGCCCTGTAATATCAAATTTCCGTGTCTCAAGGATATATTCCGGGGTAAATATTTGCCTCAAATAATTTATTCATTAAATTGCGTTGTGAAGATGTGGTTAGGTCAAAATTACGGAAAGTTGTGACGAAGATATTGTATACTCTTGTTAAAAGATAATTAAGTCTTAAACAACTCCCTAAACATGGTTATAAGAGAGATTATGCCACTGCAAAATAATTTAGAAGTTAAAGCTAGGCACACGCTTGAAAAATTTGTAAGTCCAAAGTGACGAAAATTTTTAAGTTAATAAAATATAAATTCAAAATTTTATAACATATTTAAGTATGAATTACAACGGTTTGACTACTTTTTGTGCTTCATTGTTGAATTTTTGTCTTTATTTAACAATGTAAAATATATGTAACTGTAAAAACAAATGATGATCGATCGTCTTTTTTAAACTTTGTTTTCGTTGTAGGAATGGAGGCATTAGAAACGAGTATAAATTACTGGGAAGATGCACTTGCAGCTTACAGATCTTGTGAAAGAAGTGGGCCATTAGCCGTGTTAGGCGTTGAGGAAGCCGCTTTTTGTAAAGACCTACAGCTATTATTAGAAGCAGCTCTCGAGCTACAAGAACGCTCCGAACTTCTTTTCTTAGATGAAAGGTCGGTTTTGTTTAAGCCCGGTAGCGGCATCCAACATTCGGACCTCGGCGTTGATGCTGATCTTTCTGGTGCTGAAAGCTTCGCATCTGCACAAGACCAGGTAATATAAAAAATACATTTTTTTTTGTAAATTAGCTTTTTCTTTAATACTTTGGTATGCAAAAGTGATAGCTCTTAGAGAATGTTAACGTAAGCAACTTTTTGTTAGTTTCCTCGATTGTTCCCCCACATATTTCTGTTTTCAGCCACTTCGTTATCCTTTCCATTTAACTAATTTTACTTCTACAGTTGTATTTACTTCTTCTTGAACATTCTTCACGGTCCTTCATTTTTTCAAGATGAAATCGAAAAATTTTAAAACTTCAGCAGATGGTTTAAAATCTCTTACACACGTTATTTATAGCTTAAATAATGATTATTAGCTTGTAAATATTTTAAATACCGATTTTAAAATGTACAGAGTGGTCAAATTTTATGGGATACATGGGTATCTCGCTTAATAATCGAGATAGACTGATAGAGAAACGGTTAAAGTGCCAAAAATGTGCAGATTTTTTGGGACAAACTTAGAACAGTTTTCAAAAATATTTTATTATTTCCGGTTTTTGAGTTATCAGAGAACAACTGTCTTTTTGTTATATTTATGTGTCAAATCTCCCTTATTGTGTAAATATCCAAAGAGATTATTTTTAGATATTTTTATGTAGACTTTGATAGTAGGTATCTACTAACAATTTTTTTTTTACGCTCGCTGTTAAAAAGTTATAACACAAACTTACCTTTTTTTTAAAGGAAGCTACAGTTGGCTATGAACTATTTAAATTCCTTATTTTGTTTACATTCCAAATATATAAGGGTTGATGTATTTATTTTCAATAATACGCAAGTGACAAAGGTTTAAATTTTTTTAAGATAAACAGGTAAAACAACATTATTACAACGTATTACAAAATACGCGATAATTTCAAAAATAAAAAAATACTACAAATCGAGTTGCAATAAGCACATTATGAGTGCAATGAGCATATAACTTATTAATTCCATGTGAGAGTCAATAACTGTTCGTTTAATCGGTAATCGGCCAATTTGCTCATTTGGCCATCCCTAATTTAGAATACGCTTCCATTAAGAATATTTTTAAAGTGTATTTACGACAATTTTTGGTGCAGGTTGCAGATCTACGTGAATTTGAAGAGTTTTCCGAATTCTTCCCCGATTTAGAATCCTTGCCGCTTTATCAAGTAGCTTTACGCCAATTAGAAGATGGTGGTATACCCTGTAGAACGTTACGGACTGAAGTAGTTAAATGTGGATCTGATGGAGAATTTCTGGCCAAGCTTCATTGTCTGCGACTTGCGTTTCAGCACATGTTAAGAGACACCACGGTTTATGCTTGGTTCACAGACGCCGGCCGTCAAATGTTAGCTGATCTCCTTCTGTATGGGGACAAAGATCCAAAAGAATTTTTAATAGGATACGAAGCAATGCTGAAATATCTTCAGGACACTTCTAATTGGCGAGATATCGAAGAAGAATTGAGTATAAAAGGTGTAAAGGCATTAACTTTTTACGACATAGTTTTAGATTATATTTTAATGGATGCTTTTGAAGATCTTGAAGCCCCACCTTCGTCTGTAACGGCGGTTGTTCAGAACCGTTGGTTGTCCAATGGTTTCAAAGAAACTGCTTTAACAACTGCTGTTTGGTCAGTACTTAAAGCAAAACGCCGGATGTTAAGATTTCCCAAAGGCTTCATGGCTCATTTTTATACGATATCAGAACAATTATCACCTATTTTAGCGTGGGGCTTTTTAGGCCCTGATGAATGTTTAAGGGACACTTGCGTCTATTTCAAAGAGCAAGTCTTAGGTTTCTTGATAGACATATTTAACTTTCAGAAATGTAAATTCACGACTATTGAGGAATTAGCAAACGACGTTTTGTATAACATTAAGCAAAGAGTAGAAAATGTATGCCAACGATTAAATGCTCAGGGGTAAATATTGAGTTTTGTAGGAATTTCAGTTTAGTTAGTTTTTAATTTTTTACTTAATTGGCGTAGTGAACAATAAAACCAAAACCCATATTATGTATAGCTAACTGTCTTGTGCCCAAAATAAAATAATTATTTAAGATTCACATTCCATGTGAAGGCTCTGTAACTACTTATTTAAGTGCTGAAATAATAACATTAAGTGAGTCTATTGTATTAAATGTTTCTATATTACTTTTACAATTTAAATAAATGTACCATAATTAAGTAAAGCATTTAATTTGTTTCATTTATTTCCTTTAGTACTTTGTTAGAAACATATTCCTTGAAGTTCAACATTACCAAGGCATGACGTCATACAGATTGTGTCGCATTGTATCGCGTAACTAACTAGTCTAATACAAGCTTTTCAAGTACGATTATGTGGATTAAATTAAAAGTTCCAAAAAGTACATTATTATTATTACATCACTCTAGCACAGCGCTTCTTAAACTATGGGTCGCGACCCCAAATGGGGTCGCGAAGCGAAATGCTGGGGTCGCGAATTAAATTCAAACACTTGAATTTTATTTTGGTTTATTTTTTTACTTTGGTTTATTTTTGTACTTGAAACAAATCGTAAAAAACTACTTTTATTTTGACAAATAATATGACTGCTTTTTTATATGTACCTATATTGTTCAACAAAAAAAATAAATGGTTTATGTTTTTATTTTTATGGTTTATTTCATATTTAATACATGTGGTCGCGAAAAATCTCGTGATGAAACATGGGGTCATGAATAAAAAAAGTTTAAGAAGCGCTGCTCTAGCATAAAGTGCTGTGTTTTTGAGTTATCGTTAAATAATAATGATTAAATATTGGCCAGTTTAGAGCATTGAAGATCATAGGAGAGTATAAATACAACGCAAATATATTTTTTTGTACTGGTTATCCAGGTAGCAAGCATTTTTGTATGATTAATAAAAAGGATATCTCATTTTTTTGTTTTTATAATGGTCAAGAAATTTTTAGCAATTGTTGCTTTATCCAAAAATGATGACATACTTTTTTTTATTGCTACGGTATAAAATTTTAACCCATTACCCTGCAACCATAAAATAATGCTCGTTTTCTTCATGTGGTAATTATGGCTATAAAAATTGTATCGTATAAGAATTATGTCGCACAAATTTTCGTGCGCCATCTATCTATATACTGCTTCGCATTGTAACCTACATGACCGACCGATCTGTTTCTCAAGCTGTCAAAATTGAGTAGCAAAACAAGCCTAGGTGGAAAGTTGAAGATGGCTAGCACATCTAGGTAAATAAATCAAATTATTTTTATTTAAATATGAATAAATTTTACATTGTTGTTGTTTAATGTGTGAAGTGAACTTTATAGTAATTATCAATATGTTTTTAAGAGATATTAATGTAATATTTTTGCTGCAGGTATGACACAAACAAAGTGTGTTGCAACTCCCATCCAGATGCTCCTCTTATTGAAGATTATCGAGCAGGTGATCAAATTTGCTCTGAATGTGGCTTAGTAGTTGGTGATAGGTAAGTACATAATATTTTCCAATAGAATACCAGAAATTCTGATTAAAAAGCAATTAGTAACTATGTAAACATCAACGTCCAATATATGCAACAATAAGTTCATTCAATAACCATTTCTTTGAAGAATCTCTTATTTTACACACTTATACAAAAAACACTCTCCAATTTACATTTGTATGGTGACATAAACATCTTAGCTAATTAATTTTTTTTTAAATTGTATATGTGTGTTTTATAACTGACACAAGATTACCATTTTTGTGTTGTTTAATAGAAACATTGGTATGGTGAAAAATCTTTATTTATGTTTGAAATATAATACAGACACTTTTTAAACATACGTTATTTTATAACGTATGAGTTATGATGATGGTAGATTGTAGGTAATTAAACTCGACATTCAACACGTCATTCAATATTTTATTGAGGTAGTGATTCATGTTGCATGTGTTTTTGTATTTAAAACTCACTTATTGGTTGTATTAACTCTCTTTTAGAGTAATTGATGTGGGTTCCGAATGGCGAACATTTAGTAATGAAAAATCAAATGTCGATCCATCTCGTGTTGGTGGACCAGAAAATCCACTGTTAAGTGGCTCAGACTTAACTACAATGATTGGACCAGGGCGAGGTAATATTATATGTATTTTTGGCAATGTAAACTAGTTCATTTCGATTGTTAATTTAAGGCAAGTATTATAGAATCATTATTTTTACAGGTGATGCATCATTTGATGATTTTGGGGTGTCCCGATATCAAAACAGGCGAACTATGAGTAGTTCAGATCGTGCTTTAATCAATGCCTTTAAAGAAATAAATTCCATGGCAGACCGTATTAATTTACCCCGAACAATTGTAGACAGAGCGAATAATTTATTTAAACAAGTACATGATGGCAGGAATTTAAAAGGTGACACTATTATTTGTAGTAATTTAATTTAATAGTAATAATATTCTTTTTGTTACTTTAGGTCGATCAAATGATGCCATAGCTTCGGCGTGTTTGTACATAGCTTGTCGGCAGGAAGGTGTCCCTCGTACTTTTAAAGAAATATGTGCAGTCAGCAAGATAAGCAAAAAAGAAATAGGACGTTGTTTCAAATTAATTCTAAAAGCCCTCGAAACTTCTGTTGATCTCATTACAACTGGTGATTTCATGTCGAGGTTTTGTTCAAATCTTGGTCTTCCGAATATGGTACAAAGGGCAGCGACACATATCGCTAGGAAGGCTGTGGAATTGGATATAGTACCAGGTCGATCACCGATTTCCGTTGCAGCTGCTGCTATTTACATGGCATCACAGGTAATGTTCAACCCAATATATTTTTTTAAGTCAGTAACATAAAACTTATATGAAGTGTAACTACTTAAATTCAAATCTATATCTGCAATAATTAAAGCCCAAGCCAAGTTAAAAGCTACGGGCTTTCGTTACTATACAGGGATGGGCAAAAATATGGAAACAGACAAATATCTAGAATGCTATTACAGCTGTAACAATAAAAATTTTTAACTGAGTTATGGTATTTTTCGGATTGAATGAAAATATTAAGGTTGCAATAAGCTTCCGGTTTAACCGGAAACGAACTCAAACTTTAAAATTTTAAATGGAACACCCTGAATATTTTTACATTTTTGGATTCCTCTTAAAATTTACTTTAAAAAATGTATAAGGTTATATGGGTCTTAAATCAACCGTTTTCGTAAAATTTACATTTTTATGAAAATTTTAAACGATACAGCACCTTCAATTTTTTTAACATTTAAGTTATTTAAAAAGGCAGTAGAATTTCGTTTGAGAATTAGATTAGCAATTGTTTAAGTAACCATTTGCGCTAGCTACATTTTTAAAATATTATACAGGGTGTTTTTTACGCTTGGTCAAACTCGTGAAACTAAACATCGATAACTCAATTTTTTTAAATACAACACTATTTGTTTTTATATAGTCTTGTAGAAAATTTTATTGTCTTTCAAAAACATTGTCCACGTTTTATACCTAAACTTGATATTTTTCGAGATATCGCGATTTTATTATAAATTATTCCGGCAACGTAATATTTTCGAGTAGGCTATGAAGGTAGACAGTGGTAATTTTAAAAAAATTGAAAGATAAAAACAAGAAAATTATAATATTATTTTTTCCTCACTTAATTTCGACATTTCTAAAAATGTAGATGTAATTTTACCATTTTTACGTTTAAATCGAGGTTTCTTAAAATTATGCATTTATTCCTTGGGCCAGTGTGATCGGACAATTACTAAATCCTATAAACAAATTTTTTGTGTTTCTACAGTATAATTTTCGGTTGAACTGGAAACGGTTCAACCCAAACCGTTTTTTTTTTTTTTAAATTTAAAGATAAGATTTGTCAGTGACTTTTGTTTAATCAGCGTTCTTTTCGCATGCTCAATACATTATCAATTGGTTTTTAAGACTTTGCAAACGATCAAAATTAATTACCTATATGAAAAATATTGTAGCCCTGATAAGAAGTCTCGATATAAACGTAAGATTGGCAAAATTACATTCACATTACGAAAAATTTCGAAAATTCGAAAGGAAACGATATATTACAATTTTCTTGTTTTTATCTTTCAATTGTTTTAAAATTACCACTCTCTACCTCCATAATCTACTCGAAAATATTACGTTGCCGTAATAATTTACAATAAAATCGCGATAACTCAAAAAATATTAGTTTTAGGTATGAAACATGGTGAATATTTTTGAAAGACAATCAAATTTTCTACAAGACTATGTAAAAACAAATAGTGTGTTGTATTTAAGGAAATCGAGTTATCGATGTTTAAAGTGTCACGAGTTTGATCTAGCGTTAAAAACACCCTGTATAATATTTTAAAAATGCAGCTAGTGCAAAGTGTTAAATAATCAATTGTTAATCTAATTCTCAAACGAAATTCTACTGCCTTTTTAAATAACTTAACACGTTGACTGCGTTACATATCCCCGGCGTCCTGCAGCAGTCATTCCTACTGTGCAGGACCGAAATTTACAAAACATTTCTCCTGTGCGGGGATTTTAAATGGGTATCTCTTTAATGTTGCGTACATACCCCGCGCGGTATGTACCGCACAGCAAGAATGCGCTGTTACAAGACCCGGGCGGTATGTAACGCAGTCAATACCAAAGTACTGCCGAATAGCGCCGCAGTGAACGTGTTAAATGTTAAAAAAAATGGAAGTGCTGTATCGCTCAAAATTTTCACAAAAATGTAAATTTTACAAAAACGGTTGACTTTAGACCCATATAACCTTATACATTTTTTAAAATAAATTTTAAGAGGAATCCAAAAATTTAAAAATATACAGGGTATTCTATTTAAAATTTCAAAGTTTGAGTCTGTTTCCGATTGAACCGGAAGTCGTATTGCAACCTTAATATTTTCATCGAATCCGAAAAATACCATTATGTTCAGATACAAAATTTCATTGTTATATCTGCAATAGTGTTCTAGATATTTGTCTGTTTCCATACTTTTGCGCATCCCTGTATTATTTCTAGTGTAATATTTGCTGTTATTTTTTTTAAATACTATTGACATTTTTTGAATGTAAATGGATAAAAATTAAAACAAAATTCTGTTCAATATTTACAAGGAATCATTTTTTTGTATTACATTTAAATTAAATATTTGGGATGTTTTACGCAGATTTTTGACTATTTTTGATTGAGAATATAACTAATTTTAATAAAAGATTCATCGATAAATTAGTAAACCAGAAAAAGCGAAGGAATTTAAATATAAAAATGTAATTAATAGTTTTATACGTAAAGCATATTTTTGCTTCAATTTTTACTGGTCATGTGATTTTTTAACCCCCATCCATAGTTAAAACTTTGACTACATTTGTCGCTACAGCTCCTACATTGCCGCCACTGGTATCATGAACTAATAATATTGAGATCATTTGATTAGATTAACCCATTAGGAGATTTGTTGGTGGATCAATATTTTGTTTTCTTTAGGCATCAGAGGACAAACGAAGTCAAAAAGAAATTGGCGATATTGCCGGTGTTGCAGACGTCACAATTAGACAGTCTTACAAACTCATGTACCCCCATGCAGTTCAGTTATTCCCGGAAGACTTCAAATTCGCAACGCCAATCGACCAGTTACCTCAGATGTAATTGACAAGATAGATCCATATTTAGGTTTTATTTTTACTATCGAGATTTTCCTGAACGACATGTTATATAAAAAAATGTTTATATCGGATATATTTATATTGTTGTAGATGTAAGTGGAATCTAGAAAGATTATTTTAAGTTTATTTTTGCTTCGTATTTGTTGCCTAATTATAATTTTTAATTTAGATGTCATAAAAATATTTTTATAAAAGTGAGTAGTAAACCTGATATTGTTTTTAAATTTTTGTGGCTGCTACTGTATTAAATTTTAAGTCTTGGATATTAAGGTGTTTGCAGTACTGTTAAGTTATTGTATTTAAATCATTTAGGCCCGATTGCACAAAGCAACACTGGTGTTATCAGCACCAATTACGCTGCGATTTTGCCTATTTTTAGGGCTAACGTGGTTTTATCTCAAGTTTAGCTTGTATGCAATCGAGGCTCAAAGTGTTACTATTATGGAATTGATTTTTTTTTCAAAGTACAAACAACTGTCACAATTTATTTCTTAAAAGCCAATTGTTTAATAGATTCATGTAGAAAATTATAATTTTTGTAACAATATTTTCTGTTATATTAGCAAAAAAATAAATACTGAATTTAATGAAACATTTCACCATTAATACAGGGATTAAGGGGGCCTTGCATTAATTTTCTTTTTCAGCTAACACCGTGGTTTCTAAAGTGAGGGGGGCCTTGTAAAAGTTTATCTAATTAGCATATTAATTGTGGCCTATATTGTATTCAAATTTAACCTTAACAATGAAGAGACCAGACCGTGTTTCGAATAATCTACAGGTGTTGTACATAACATGATTTGAAAATTAAATTAATGTATGAATAGGGAGAGAATAATGTTTTACGAAATTTTATTTATGAATAGGTTTTACAGAAAGTTATCTTGCGAGGTAGTGCTTTTGTTTTTAAACAAAATGCTCCCAATCTGAATGACATGTCATTTTTCAAAACTTTATCCTTAAAAATAGGCCATCACCTTGTTTGTTTTTTTTTTAATTAACTGTTGTGTGATTATTTTTAAGTTTGAATATTATTTCTAATTAACCGTTCGTGTTTAAGAGCAATCAAAAACAAAAGCATGTAAGATTTATAAAGGAAAACAAAATACGTTAAATTGCTTGTCATTTAAAAAAGAAATTTCACTGTTTGCTGAAAAATAATATACCTGCTGAATAAGTTATCAGTGGAGTTTTCCATGGTATTATACAGGGTGTTGTAATAAGCAACAAATGGCTATTTTATATAAATATTTAAGCTGGAATTTAAAAACTTAATACTAAAAAATAAAACCAAATACCTAGTAGCAATTGATTAATGTGCAAAAGAGAATTTGCAATAAGCAATTTCCAATAGGTATGTGACCGACCCTTCCAATGAATATACACAGCTTCGCAGATCATTGAACAAAATTTTCTGTTATACAAAATTAATTTGTATTCACCATGCAGCTTTTAATTAAATACATACAATGGAACATCTGATTATTGTTTTAAAATTACTTGCTTCTAGTTTTCTAATTTTTTTTTGTTTGATTTAATCCCAGAATATTACAATATGTCCCATATGGACACTCAGTAATTTGTATGAAGAAACTCATACATTGTCATGTAGGATGTTGCACACTGGCGAGCTCCTTTAAGTTACTTAACTGCTAGGGTTTGGTAAATAAAATTTGTACTTTACACCTAAAAATTGTTTTGATATATAATACTGATTACTACCAAAATTGCAACACTATTAAGAATTTAAATTAAGATTTAGACTATAATAAGTCGAACTTTGCAAACATGGAATATTTGAACCAAATTCTTGTGTGTTAATTTGCATTTCTCAGAATGTGATTAATGCATGCATTTTTTTGGTAGCATTGTTGTACATAATCCAATTGAAGTTATTAAAAATATTTCAACATTCCTACTCACAAATAAATATAAACGGTTTCTGTCTTTATCTTTATAATTAAACTAACAGTATTTGTAATTATTAATTCAAATATTAGTTTAGTTTGTTCTTAGATGTACAATAAATACACATAGGTATGTGTTATTGTGTTAGCATATAATATAAAAAACTATTATTCATTTTATTGCTGTCTGTATTATATCGGTTGTAATTTATTCTGTAAACTTTGTCTCAATAAAAAAGGTGAACTTTTTGAAAGTTTGCTTGAAGATGGTAATTAAATAAATATTTGCTTAGAAGAATAGATATTTTTAATAATACGGCCAGTTGATTAAGTATTTTAATTTTGTACAGTAAAAAAGTGAGCATCAAGCGAGGTTCAACTTTATGTAATAGTCGACTGTTTTCTACATACAGGGTTCTCGTTTTTCGAGGGCCACTATGGGGATCTCGTAAACGGTAAGAGTTACGACTTTGGTTAAATTAGGGCAAAGTTGTATATTCAGGTGCTTAATAATTTGACGCAAACAGAACTTATCTAGCTCTTTTAGTTTTTGAGATATAGGGAAAAAAGTAAAAAAGTGGATTTTTGTTTTTTGCCCGTAACTTTTTCATTTGATGTCAAATTTCATTTTTGTAAAAACATTTTCACGGCCACTTTTTGCAAGGAATCAAATTCCCCAATTATATTTTCCGTGTGACGCTTTGTTTTTTAAAACCATCATCAGGTAAATTTTTTCTTGTCTGATTTTAAAGCCAATTTGTAGAGCATTTTTTTCTGAATTCGATAATGTATAACAGTTGGCGCTTTTTTGAAACAATTGTTAAAAATGGCAAAAACAAATCCTAATCGGCATGGTAAATAATTGTCTTTGTCCCTTTTTCCTTGGAAACAGGTAAGTATACCTCATGAAACTACTAATTAATAAAATCAATAATAAATATGTTAGGAATGCATTAATATTGTTCACTTATTAGCAAATATTTTTAGAATATTTTCTTTGGTTAAGTAATACATTTCTGTAAAATGTGTATTTAATCCTTATTTGGCATACAATTATTTGTAACAAAAAATAACGAGTTATGCCTTTTATCTGCGTTAATGACTTCTAATAAGCAAAAAGCGTAAACAGATTTCTGGACGTTTTTTTGTAAACTATGAACACTTACATTATTTGATTACGAAAATTTTGTTACAAATAATTGTATGCCAAATAAGGGATTAAATACACATTTTAGAGAAATTTATTACTTAACCAAAGAAAATATTTTAAAAATATTTGCTAATAAGTAAACAATGTTAATGCATTCCTAACATATTTATTAATACCGATTTTTTTAATTAAATCCCTTTAATAGTAATTTCATACGGTTTACTCACTTGCTTTCAAGGACAAAGACAATTATTTACCATGCCGATTAGGATTTGTTTTAAATAAAATATTTATTTTTGCCATTTTTAACAATTGTTTCAAAAAAGTGCTAACTGTTATACATAGTCGAATTCAGAATAAAATGCTCTACAAATTGGCGTTAAAATCAGATATAGCGTCCATAAGAAAAAATTGACCTGATGATGGTTTAAAAAAAGCGAAACGTCGCATGGGAAATATAATTGGGGATTTTGATTCCTTACAAAAAGTAGCCATAAAAAAGTTTTTACAGAAGTGAAATTCGACATCAAATGAAAAAGGTACGGGCAAAAAACAAAAATCCACTTTTTTACTTTTTTCCCTATATCTCAAAAACTAAAAGAGTTAGATAAGTTCTGTTTGTGTTAAATTATTAATCACCTGAATATACAACTTTGCCCTAATTTAACCGAAGTCGTAACTCGTACCGTTTACGAGATCCCCATAGTGGCCCTCGAAAAACGAGAACCCTGTATAGCTATATTCAAACACACCAAAAATTTTAGTTGCCAGCAATTTAAAACAATAAAATTAGAATATTGTTTTCAATTTAGTAAAAACAATAGAAAATATATTAAAAAGCAAATGCTGTTAAACAAAAGTTTGTATTCCACGACATAAAAGACATTTTAAATAAACTATTAGGTACTAAAATATTTTTTTTAAATTGATTTTTAAGAATTCTCGAATTGAGCTGACCTATCTGAAATTTTAAGAGATATGTACAATTTTACTCCACTAACCGACTCTAGCCAATATTTTCTGAAGTCAGGTAATATGTTAAATTATTGTAACAACTGATTTGATTCATAGTTACAATTTTTAAAATTGATTTATCCCAATATAAATCACTTAACAAAAGTTAAAATTAGGCCAAATTAAATTAAATGGCATAATCATGGAACATTTTATTATAATATTTACATCAATTAGCTGCTCGCTACTAAAGTTTGGTCTTGGCTTGGGCCTTGCCTTTCCTTGTAGCTCTTGCTGATTTCAACATTCGTTCATCGATTAATTTTCTTAGATGATTTAACTCTTCCTCATCCACACTATCGACTTTCTCCTGCTTGATTTCTAATGATTTTTTTTTCTTTGGACAAGTTTGATCAACATTGAGGATACTTAATAGATTATTTATTTCTTCTACAGTCTCTGAATTAACTTGACTTTCATCACTAAATTGTCTGTATTCATCTGATTCATCAGTTTCATCTATAAAAAAAATTATTGGTACTTAATATTTTTGTTTTTATTGGCAATGGTGCATTTTTTACCAGAAGATTGTCCGTCATCCTGAAATTCGGCTTCATCATCTTGATGTTCTGGTTCATCCTTGTGAAGACCTTGAGAAGAAGTTCCTGGAATATCATAATAGTGCTTTATTTTCTCATCGATCTCTTGAGCTTCATCCATATCATCATCATCGATGTCATAAGTTTCTATAGGCTCCTCTTCAACTTCGTTTACCACTGCCATTTTTGTCTGCTGCATTTCCTGATTGTCTTCTGATATTTCTTTCTTAACTTGCATCGTTACATATTGACTGACGATTTCTCGACATTGATCACTGAAACCACTTGGTAACCAGCCATTTTTGTATGTACACACAGTGCCTGGAGTAACGTCTGGCAAACGGGATAACATATTTTGTATTTCTGGTATGTATAAGTCACAAAACTGCAAAAATGAACATGTTTAAATAAAGACAAAACTTTGTCAATGTAAATATCCGTCGCCGGGCTCGGGGCCAAAAATTTACATGGACCCCAAGTGAATAAATTATTGAAACATGTGATTTACTAAAAATCAAATTGTGGGAGATGATGTCCGGGACCCTGTAAATCCGGGGATTTTCGCCTAATCACTCCCCCTCTCGTCGGCCCTGCATGTATCACTAACTAGAAGGATTTTTTTTAAATAATCAAAAATTAAATCGATCACTTTAGAAAATGCACCTATGGGTTCTCAAAATTGTTCTAGCTTTATGTCCCTGGGGCTCCGTGGAACAGATTGAAAAAAAACGCAATAAATACCTGATAAAACATTTGTCTTCCAGATGGGGTCATTCCAGGTCGTAAAATATACGAACGTTCGTCAGAGACAGGTTTTTTCACCGTTGGGACTTCCCGGATGTCTTTCAAGGAAATTTTTTTCTTAACGGTTTGACTTTCCATTTTCGCGTGAGCACTTCTTTTGGCTTGAACTTTAATTTTTAAAGCTAGATTCATAATAAAAAATTAGACACTTTTAGAGCTTTTTAATTTAAAAATGCCAACCTGAAGCACGTACTCTGTAGTCGAAGGTTTGGTATATTCTTGAGCTCGGATCTTTTCTAGGATCATACCCAAACTTAACCCACATCACTCTCCATGGACCATTAAAAAAATAGTAAGCAACATTGGGGAGTGCCACTTTTATTTGATCTGTTAGTAAGTCGGTTTTATGCAACAGAGCAGATTTTGACCATATGGGTCTTTCTTCGAATAACTACAAATTAAAGGTGTAAAATAAAATGCACAACATTTTATAAAACTTCAGGTAAACAAATTTATTAAAAAGAGACCGACATTTTTTAAAATTAAGAAGTAAAACATTTTATTGTCATTTTTTTAGTCTAAAGCAGTGTTTCTCAAACTTTTTACTCTGAGGATCCTTTCCAAAAACAAAAGCTTACACCGAACCCCAATGAACTGTTTTCTGGAAAAAACAATTTTATTTGCTGTTTTAATTATCACTTTTACTAAAATTATAAAAAGGCTTAGGAGACCCAATCAGAAGGGTTCAGGGACCCCCAGGGATTCACGGACCACACTTTGAGAAACACTGGTATAAAGTTTTGGCCTAAGTTTAACTCAAAACCACAAAGCTTATGTGGTTAAAAATTAAAATAAAAGGTTCTTCATTGATTCATTAATGTCCTTGTAAATCTAATAAAAAACTTCTATTAAAATCTGTTTATTTAATACCTTTTTTAATTGTTCGAAAGGTTTAACAGGTAATCCCCTAGTATTAAAAGCTTGCACTGCGCTTGGCGATGGTTCAGTCGGAACGTCCTTTTCTTCAAATGAAAAGAAAATAGCAACCTTAGGCCTAGCCTTCCTACTTTTTCGAATAACGTTTTTCTCTGATACTTGTGGTGCTACAACGGGTTTCGCTCGTTTTTGAAGAACTTTCCGTTTCGATGGCCTAGTTTTATCATACAAGAACCTATTATGTGGATTATTATATCGTGATATCAAACAAGGCGGAAAAAACAGTGGCATATCCATAGACGACTCGTCGCTACAAAAAACGTTAGTTACACGAATTAAAATAAACATAATAAATTTAACCTACTGAAAATTATCGAAAGAAGGAAGTTCGTCCGGTACAATTTGTTTGTAAATATATTCTAAAGGAGTAGTAGAAGTTTCTGGCTCGTTTGTTGCCAAAGGTAGCATCTGATAATCACACAGCCCTAAAAATAATAAACAGTAACATCTTTATACTCAATGTAAAACAAAATATTTACTATTAAACTTAAACGTCACTACATTTACTCCAACAACTTCAAAACTAGAACTAATGGAGGCATTTGGATCAGGTCCAGGATCTTTTGAGCAAGATGGAACATTAGGATCCCATATGGGTCGTCTAATTTTAATTTTCACTAATACTGTTGAGTCGAATTCTTTGTCGCTAACAACTGGCTTTGCATAGTGATCGTTTGGTCTAAATCTCAATTCCAAACGAGTGTTCTGACTTGCCACTGCCTAAAAGATTATAACATTTGCATCAGAACAGTGAAATATTAAAATAAATTAAATTATTGATTATCATGTGAGATACGTTTTCAGCATTTATTCATTTCAAAATCCTATATCAATGTTACAAGGGAGTCACAGTAAAATTTAAAAAAAAACTACCTAGTATAATATTAATTGAGCAATAAATAATAAGAATATTCTAAAGACACTGATATTTTTAAAGTATCCACAAAGTTTTACAAGTCTTGCTGTGTATACCATAAATAAAATAAGTATACTTCTTTATAAACGCAATACAAAAGTCCACAAATGCTCTCTGATTTCTTCTTAAAACTTTTGTAATACAAATTTTGAATATCATTGCACAGAATATTCACTAAATACGTCTTAGTAATTTTTGTTTACTCTTTTGCTTTTTTTTTTACATTCAAAATAAGGATTTAATACATCAAATGCAACTTAGTAATTTTTTTTTTAATCTTCCGCTTTTCTTTTACATTCAAAATAAGGATTTAATTCATTTGTTTAAAACAAATTTTAATTTAGTTTCTTACATTATAATATAATAATAAGAAATAAATTCAACATGCATTTTAAATAATCGCTTAACTACATTACAAAACACAAGTCGCTCCGCTTAAATTTAATCTGAATGTAATGTAAAGCAGTTTTCAATTAAAATCATATGTTTATATTATCATAATTATTTACAAGACAAATAAGTAAATTAAAGTAATGCTGAACTTCTTAAATCTTGTATACAAACAAATTTTAATTTGAAGGAGCAGTATTAGAAATACACCAAATTCAAATTACATATACATTACATGATGAAAATTTGACGCAAACTGAATAAATTTATGTTACAATTAAAAGTGTATTTCTTGAAATTGTATTTAGTGTACTAACATTTTCTATGCTAGGTAAACCACCGAGTGTCTTTAAAGCGTTTTCATGATTTTCAACAACTCCTGGATATTGTACACAAACTAATTTACGAGAAAAGTCAATGAAATGTTTGTCATCTTTTCCGTTAACTGCATTTTCTTGTTCATCATCACTTGATTCATCTTCAACACCAATCATCTTGAGATTATTAAAATTTTGCAACTAATAAGCTTAGTCGACACTCATTCACACTGAACCTGTTTGTTTGATGATAATGGAAGGTTAGTTTGGTACATATAAACTACGGCTCTAAAAAACTACGACCTTTTGAACTACAGGAGTATATATAAGCTACTAGCTAAAAACCATAACACTTTTATAAAATGATTGATTTGTTGTTAATATAATTGTTTGAAGAGATTTATTTGGCATAAATTCATGCACTTCAAAAACAAACTCACCATATTTTTACATATACTTAATTAGAATCTCTGTTTCTAAACAAATATAAATTTTTTTAAACTTAAAGCTAAAATATTCAAACTTTAAACACTCAAAGAATCTTAGACTAACAATCATTTATGCTCAGTTAGACCAAAAATGTCAAAAAATCCAGCCGAAATACAAAACTGATCTTGAACTATGGCCTCTAAATTTTTAACGAAAAAAATGGCCTGAACATCTGAAAACCGATATTTTTTGTAGTTTCTCATTTGTAATTGTTATAATTAAGACGATAATTTTGTAAGAAATCATTCAGAGTATTTTTTTTAACAGTATAGGATAAGAACTTTATTGTTTGCAGATTTGATTGAAAGCGTTTTTATTTTTAATATTGCTAGAATTAATTTTATTACGAGCTATAATTTTTAAGATCACATATTTTTTTAACAGCAAGTGTTTCACATTTTTAGAATTTCATTTCCTTTCAAAAACAAAGCCTCAGCTACTTTTTGTAGCCTTAAATGAAAAATGAATTTAAAATTCTGGCTAAAGTAAAAATCGTGAAAATCTATGAATAAATTAAAAGCTGCATGTAAACTAATTTTGTTACCACCCTTTAGGTAGACAAACAAAAATTTTATCGTTTATAGGATATTTTCTTATAATTTAAATAATATCGAAAACAAAATAACGAATCTTACAATATAGAAAATATTGCACCTTGCTTAATTATACTAAGTGCAATTTATTTCAATATTTGTAAGTAGGTACCTATACAACGTCGTAATTATAACAAGACTACAAGACCTTGCATAATTATTATGAAAATATTATATTCAATGTTACACCAAATTAGCACCGCAACTATCAAGGACAATTATATACAATAGAATTTTTTTTTGTAATAAATGTACCTATATTTGCTTTAAAAAAACAAAATGATAATTACAGCGTACGTATGCTGAAAAAAGGAAAATACAGTTATTATTCATTGTGTAACTAAATACTATTTACTACATAATATGAATAATAATCACAAAGCCATAAACAACAATATACAGGGTGTCCGAGATAACATTTCCAGCATGGGGATCTCGCTTATTATTAGAGATACATGCTCGTTTGCTTAAATTGGATGAATTATTCTCCCGAGTATGAAAAAAGCTACAATCAATTTTTAAAAGTACAAAATTTCTCTTACTTCAAATGTTATTGCAAAAAATATGAAAATGTTATTTTTTTTTCTCTCGTAACTTTTTGGTCTTAATCATTAAATCTTATTAGTAGATATTTTATTAAGGTACTTTGTAATGAAGAATGTACATTTTATTTGTATTTTTTGTATCACTTACAATTTTTGAGATATTACCCCTAACTTCATAGTTGGCTATAGAATAGTTAAATGTGCTTTTTTTCTCTCTTTTTTATGAGATATTACTTGCTATATCTATTTTCATAAATAAGTCACAAAATCAAGAAAGATCGTATTTTACCAATCACTTATCAAGATATCTATGAAAATAAAACAAAAAACAACTAACTAAATGTCAAATGACAGGATCAATTAATTGTCTGCGGTATCATTTATTAGAATTTTATAGTATTGTTGTGTAATTCGATAGTCTTTCTAGTAATTGTTATAAATTATAATTAAGGCTACATTTAAAACTAACAAAAAATTCGACATGTTGAGATACTACAATCTTTGTCATAAAAACTATGTAGAAGCTGAGCGAATATACTTAGAGCTGTATCCCCAGCGAAGGCAACGAAGTGCGCGTATAGTTACAGAAATTTTAAAATAAATTTAAAAGCATAATATGGTTTCTTCGAGAAACCAACCAAAAATCCAAAGCAAATCAATGAAGAATTAGGATAATCTGTTTTTACACAGTTTCTATAGTAAAAAATGTAGCATCTCAACATGTCATATTTTTCATTAATTGTAAATGTGCGCTTAATTATAATTTATGAAAATTACTAGAAAGACTATCGAATTACACAACAATACTATAAAATTCTAATAAATGATACCGCAGACAACTGATCCTGTCATTTGACATTTAGTTAGTTGTTTTTTTGTTTTATTTTCATAGATAGCTTGATTAGTGATTGGTAAAATTCGATTTTTGTTGATTTTGTTACTTATTTATGAAAATAGATATAGCAAGCAGTATCTCATTAAAAAGAGAAAAAAGCACATTTAACTATTCCATAGACAACTTCGCGGTTTAAAAAAAAAATGAAATAAGGGGTAATATCAATATCTCAAAAATGGTGATAAAAAAATCTAAGATCACAGTTCTATTCTAAATTAAAAAGTATCCTATGAAAGTACCAATAAAAATGATCTAATGATTAAGACCAAAAAGTTATGAGAGAAAAAAGAAATTCAACATTTTAATTTTTTTGCTATAACTTTTGAAATACAAGAAATTTTGTACTTTTAAAAATTGATTGTAGCTCCTCTCATACTTAGGAATCATTCATCTAATTAAAGCAAACCTATATCTCTTATAATAAGCGAGATCGCAAATACTGGAAATTTTATCTTTTACACCCTGTATATTGCGTATTATCAATATAGTATCGAGTAACAACCAATTTTTTAAATAAGCATAAGTAATTATCAATAATGTCAAAGAATCCGTTATTTGATTATTAGTTGATAGGTTTTTTATTTTACTCAGTTTCATCTTCATTAATTTATTTACACATAGTTCTTAGAGCTAAATATACTCAATTTTGGTCGCAAAATAAAAATTAGTGTAGCCCTTATTATAATTATCAAACTTAAAGAAACCTTTTACAAAGTATATTAATACATTTTAAAAAAGCCAATCAATTAACAGCCCTTAACCTACGTCGTCGGGCTACTACCAAGCAACACGTTTTCGTGGCAACAAATAAATACCTTTGATTCAATATAACTGGTTATTAAGCCTCAATAACTATTTTTACTATTAGATTAGATATAACTTTTATTTTCGCATACCGTCTCTGAAAAAAAAACTAAAAAATAATAACAGAATTAATGTTAGCATGTTTCGTTTACTTTATTTTACAAATTTTAATTAGTGACAATTCATTTCAAGGTACACAGCTGCTTCACATCCACTAAAAATTACTGAATCATAACATTAAATCCAGTAAAACAAATTCACAGAAATATAAGCTATAATTTAATAAGGGGCGTACGCCCAGGAAGGATGTAGCTTTATATAAGAGCACATGTTTCGTTCTAACACTTAAAACATCATCGTAACTCCTACCTAATTAAGGAAAAATGTTGAGACTCACGGGTATATTTTTATGTTTTTTTATACCAACAATCATGGTAAATATTTTAAATATTTTTCATGCGAACGTTTTCCTGAATATATCGAATATATGTTTAATAATTTTTCACTATTTTTTTTTTAGTGTATGACGGACGAAATGAAAGAGTTAGCTAAACAGTTACGAGCTACATGTGTGGATGAAAGTGGTGTAGATGCAGGTATGGCCTAAATTTGCAAAAAAAAAAGTAACAGTACATCCTAATGCGACTGTGTCCAATTTTTTTCACTATAAGCGTGCTGCAAATTAAAATAGTGTTTAAATTTAAAATAGTTTTTGTTCGAGTGAATTTTAATTATCATAATTACCTTTTTTATGTTACATTTATTTCTATTTTGTTTGTAGCTATGGTTGAAGATGCTACTAAAGGAAAATTTGCTGAAGATCCTAAGCTAAAATGTTACATGAAATGTACAATGATTCAAATGGCTGTCGTAAGTTCGTTTTAATTTTTTAATCTTACGTAAAAAGTAATAAATTGATTGTATAAGACTGGCTCGTACAAACTTTAAGCCAAAGGGCCAATTGAAAACTTTATTAAACCGTAACTGGCCGCACCACTTGCATGGAGATTCTTTTAAGTGTGGATGGTCCGAAAATATTTTGAAACTGATTGTTTTTTTTTGCGCATAAGTTTTCGATATGAGAAACGCAGTGACTTACAAAGAATTCCCTAAAAAAATCGGTTTAAAATGTCTTAGTCAGAAGCGTAGTTAATTCAAAGCGATTTCCTCATTTTTTATTTCTGAGTCAGTTTTTAATACAAAATAGAGATTCTCAGCTGTTGTAGTTCCTTTCATCCTTACCAAATCTAATAATTTTTCAGTAATATTTAACTTTATATCTACTTCACGAAAAAAAAAGTTAAGCAGTATTAGATACATCCGTTGATTCATCAAGACAGAGAGAATAAGATAAAAATTATTATTAGCAGTATATTTAAGAGTTAATATTACGATATCTGCCATTTCATCAATTTATCTTTCCTAAGTAAATCTAAATAAAATAATATTAGAAAAAAGCTTTTTTCACGGCAAATACACTTCACAGCCACTTTAATATATTCTTTTATTAAACTACAATCAGAGAATGGTTTCAGATGTTTAACTGAAATATTAAAAATTTCATAACTTGCTATTGTTGTGTGGGGTCTTGTTGTTTATACGCATTTTTGAATAAGTTTTTTTGTCCCGCTAAGTTCTCTTTCATTTTCATTATTCTTTCTCTTCTTAAATCACCTGTTAATTTCTCATACTTTTTTAGTACTTTTTGACATGTAATGACACTTAATGTTATACTCTTTAAAAACAGCAAAGCTTCTAAAATATAACTAGTGAGTCGCGGGCCGCATGCGGCCCTCGGCTCGTAGGTTGCACAGGCCTAGTATACGACATGGTATGTCAGGCAGCAACAAAGTTCAGCACAACTTCATTATTTATTTATTATTAGAAACTAATAAAACTTGATGAGCAATGAAACGTCAGTAAAAATTATTTATGCAGGTACAAGTTGAACGTTCCTTGGTCAAAATTGGGACTTTTTGAATTTAAAACGTCATATTCATAAGGATATTTGTAAATATTCTTAATAATTTTCAGCGACATACTTATATTTTTACAAGTTCAAGAAAGCTAAAAAATCAAAGCAATGTGGTTTATTTCAGCGCTTCAGAACTTTTCGAATGTTCGAATATATAAAATAAATATAATTCTAGTGTACTTAAACCAAAACTATTTCTTGTGATATTTCAATTTGGTAAATAAATTGACAGGTTAGAAATAGATATGGGATTAAAAATCAGGACTCGTTTTGAAAAAAAAATGGAGCAAAAATCTTGAATTAATAATTACGAAATTGACCATGTAAAAAGCAATGCCAAAATTTCGGTCTTTAAAAATGTGTTACAGCATCATTTCTGTGCGTTTAGAAGACACAAAAAAAATGTTTTTATCGATCTGCAAGGCAATGAAAAATTCTAGAGTTATGAAAATTAATGCAAAAATATAACTAATTTATTTGTTTTTGTAATATTGAAAGAACAATCTGAGATTATAATCCTGTTTGATGGTTGGGAAAGATAGTCGCAGATATAAGTAACAGAAATATTTAACAACGAGAAAGGGACCCAATATTATTATAGCAACTACAGTCAGGGGCGGACGGGGGGGGGGGGCAAGGGGGTATCGATGCCCCGGGTGCCAATCTTGGGGGGCGCCGCGAAGACAAAATATTTTTGCGTTTATTTCACTTATTTAAAGCCAGAAAACTAAAATGCCAATGCAATTTTAAAATTTGTTCTCATTTTCATAACAGTATATTTCAATAAATAATACAACCGTATTTTACTTGAATACGGCCAAGGGGGGCGCAAAAAAATAATATACCCCGGGCGCCCTTTACCTCGCTACGCCACTGACCACAGTTTGCAAGCTTGCTGCCAAATTTAAAGAGACTAAGAAAATACGGAAGGTGTGTATTTCACGATAAACCAAAAATCAAAAATGATAACACGTCCATATATGCAGATGGAAGTACCAAATAACTTGTTATTCTAAATTAAAAAATCATTTTTTTTCAAACTTTAGATACTGAAGTATCATACTGTGGATAGCTGTAATTTTATAGTACTTTGGTATAATTTTTTTTAAAATTTTGTAACGATAGGATTATTTTTGATATTGGATGTTAAGTTTTTCTTCTATTCCTCTCTACGACCATATACGCCAAGCAAATAGTTTACTAATCTCAATTTATTACTTCAGAGCTAAAAACATGATTTCTTGTATATTTTTGAAGAAAAAAAAGTTGTACTTATCAAATTTTTAGGAAATACCTGTTTATGTACAGGGTGGACCAAATTCGAATGTTTTACGGGGTATCTCGGCTACCGTAATAGATAGCGAAAATCTGATTTCGATCTCTTAGGCTATTTTCTTGAGAAAATAAAGCCTATGCAATCAGATTTTTTATATCGGATTCCATTTTGGCACTACAGACTAAAAATGAAATTTTATCAGTTTTGAAAATTTGCTGTAACTTCTTTATTTATTAAATTAGAACAAAATGTTATAAAGGTTTTTTATACAGATTTTCATGCTTAATTGAAAAACAAAAGTAATTTTTTCATAGCTACCTTGACTTTTGAGATATAGAGTAAACTTACATTTTTTTAAATGGAAACCTTAGTTGGCCATGACTTTATGTGAAAGAGTATTTTTTGAGCTTTTCAAAAATATATAGTTTTATATATTTTTTGCAAAAAATAACCGAGATATGGCCAATTTTTGTAAAAATTCGATCATCAAAGTTTGCCATGATTTCGTAAACAAGTGATGTTTGCAATTATTAAACAACTAAACATCATTGCCAAGTAAATTCTGAAACAGCCACTACGTTTTTATCACTTACAAAGTAATATTCTAACATATTAAACTTTTCAAAGAGTTCAAATTTAGCCATGTTCACAATACCACAATAAACAGTTATAAAATACAAAATAATACAAGGATTTGCTTAAAAGTTAAAAAATGTACTTCGAAATGACGTTTAGTTGTTTAATAACTGCAAACATCACTTGTTTACGAAACCATGGCTAACTTTGATGATCGAATTTTCACAAAATTGGCCATATCTTGCCTATTTTTTGCAACAAATATATAAAACTATATATTTTTGAATAGCTAAAAAAATGTAAGTTTACTCGAAAGTCAAGGAGGCTAAGAAAAAATTACTTTCGTTTTTAAATTAAGCATAAAAATCTGTATAAAAAACCTCTATAACATTTTGTTCTAATTTAATAAATAAAGAAGTTACAGCAAATTTTCAAAAATGATGAAATTTCATTTTTCGTTTGTAGTGCCAAAATGAAATCCGATAGAAAAAATCTGATTGCATAGGCGTTATTTTCTCAAAAAAATAGCTCTAGAGACCGATATCAGATTTTCGCTATCTATTACGGTAACCGAGATACCCCGTAAAACATTCGAATTTGGTCCACCCTGTACGTGAGTTTTTGCAACGTGCTCAAAATACGAAAAAATATCTTTATAGCATTCTGTGAACCCAATTTTTAATTGTTTTATTTGTCTTTAGATGGATGATCAAGGAATGCTAGATGTAGACGCAATAGTGACGATGTTACCAGAAGAAATCAAATCAAAAGTTGAGGGAACTATACGATCGTGTGGAACAAAAGGTAAGTTAATAATCATTTTTTTTAGATATTTAAAAATCATCCGTTTTTAGTTGGCGTTGACCATTGCGATAATGCTTTCCAAACCATCAAATGCTATTTTGACAATGATCCTGCTGTAAGTAATCAAAGATAAGGAAAACCAAGCTATTTTAATTTCATTTTTATTTACAGAATTTCTTCATGATTTAAGAAAAATTATCCTATTAAAATTATATATTGATTGATGTATAAATAAAGTCGGTATTGGCAATTATGAATTGGTCTTAAAATAAATTAACCTTGCAATAATAAAATATAATAAAATACACGTCATTCCTTCCTCAAAAAAAAACTCTATTTCAATTAATTATTATACACAAGTTATAAAACGATTTTGTTGTCACATTGTATAATTTAAATTTACTAATTGTCTAAATAAAACCTTTAATCTACAGTTGTGAATTAATAACTGTGTTTATTTAGCATAACTAGTAATTAAAAATATTAAATATACTGTTCATGTCTTTTATTGTGTAACCTGTTTTAATAAGTTTCAGTAACACTAGTTTACGTCAATTCACATCCGGTGCAAAACAATCTATAAAATTAATTTCCTGTCGTGCACATTTAAATGTGAATTATTTATCAAACTTCTGCATATTACATATCTTAACACATAAAATATTTAGAACAACAAGCGATAAAGCAACATGTAGTAGACATTTTAAATAGTAAGTTGCGTTTTTTTGATCATGTTGAAAAACTACCTGAAACAATTCTGTTCTGAAACAGGTCTTCATGGATTTAACTTTATTGTATTACCTCGGCGTGTGTTACTTGAAAGGTATGCAATGAACTATGGTATCAATAAATATTGCTAGATATAAGATACTTGTACCACAATTTTAATTTGAATAGAATATTAACGTTGATGTTAAGTATACTGATGGCAATGGTTCTCAATCTAAGAGCAACAGACTTTAGATGTGCCTCGAAATTTCTGAATATGAATTGCAAATGTTATTGTGTGCAATTTTCTAAAAGAAATCCATTTGCAACAAACAATGCGACTTGTTATCTTCTCATCAGCACCTCCACCAAAAAGTTTTGACGCTTGTTATTAAAAACCAAATTTTATTCGTAAATTGTTTCTAAACATGTAACGTTTGTAAAAGTATTTGATTCTGCTTGCACAGTTTAAAACTACTAAAAGCATTTTTGAGGATAAATAAATCCCTAAATACTACGCTAACTAAATCAAAGTGAATTAAAAATTTACCTATTTCCACCAGAAACCCAGATAAACAATAAATTATAATACACAAACTCGATTTAATTTATGGCTTAAAATTCTATAATAATATCCATATATATTTAGTCTGCATTATTTGCAGAAGGCGTAAATTATTTATTCATCTAGAATATACAAATATGTTTTGGATTACATGATAAAATTTGAAGCTAATTTTTAAAAAAATCAAATTCGTTTTCAAACTTCAATTAAAACTAAAATTATCTTGTAGGACAGTGTGGACTATTATTACAATAGTTTCGTTAATCCTTGCCGTATTACTTTGTCTGCTAGCCCAGCAAAACTACCAACAAAGTATTGTAGGTACAGTAACAGATTCAACAACCTTTCCGATCTGGAACTATCCCTTTCCAGCAGTTACAGTCTGTTCTTTTAATAAAATAAGCAAAAAGACGGCTTTTGAAGTGTCTCAGACACTGTAAGTATGCTTAACTGATACAAAACAGTCGCTAAAATATTTCTTTTTAGGAATGTACCGGACAATTTCACTCGAGAAGAATTATTTATAGAGTTGCGATTGCTTTTTCAACTAATAGATACGAACAATAACCGCATACCCCAAAAGAATTTTACCAGACTTCAAGATGTTATAGACAGCAATAACATGACGGCAGAGTACCTTCTAGAACTTCTTGCACCAAGCTGTAGTTTAATGATCCAAAGATGTAAATGGAAAGGCGAGGAAAAGAGATGCGACTCCTTGTTTGAAAGAGTTAAAACCACGGAGGGTTATTGTTGCAGTTTTAATTATTTTGGACTTAAAAATCACACCTTCACTGGGTTAGCATTAATTTTAAAAAACTGGTACTTATTTTACCGCTTCGCAAATATTTTGGTTAGACGATCACCACTTGGAGCAACTTCCGAGGAAAATGATGGATATGGCAATAGCTCTCAACCAAGATCATGCATTTTAGACTATGCTTTACGTTGTGTTTTCTTGCGTTATTTTCAATTGCGTGTGAAATTTTATTTGATAATGCCAATTTTTATAACTGTTTTAGTACATTTATCCAAAAAGCAGCAAAGAAACCTCGGAGAGTTACAGCCTGCGGTTACCAAACTGGTCTGGAAATCATATTGAATGACAATCCCGACGATTATTTTGCCACACAAATTTTCTCTTACGGAATAAGGGTGTTGCTCTACACTTTTGTATTTTTTTTTTTTGTTATATCTCTTTATTACAGACCATAATTCACAACCCACTCAATTTTCCTGACTGGGGTTCACGCAGTATGCTATTGCAACGACAAAACGTAATTTTTATAAACATTAATCCAACGTTAACGCGTACCAATGACAGAGTAAAAGTTTTGGATGTAAATTTAAGGAATTGTTTATTCGTTGATGAACGACCCATGGACATATTCTCAGCTTATACAAATCATAATTGTCAAGCAGAATGCAGAGTGTACATTATTAAAAAGTTGTGTGGATGTGTGCCATTTTACTTTCATTATAATACAACTGGTAAGAAAAAAATTGTATCTACATGGTGATCCTTGTCAGTGGCGTACGCAGAAAAATATTTTAATTTGCAAAAATAATATTGACTAATTTGAAACGGGGCACATGGTATAATGGTAAAATTAGAAAATGATCTAGGGGGGCTAGACACAAAAAGTGAATTGCAAGAAAGAGTTGCGGGGGTCCAGGGGTTTTTTTAAATTTTCAAGGTCAAACTAACCCAAAAAAAGGATTTGTTAGTAAAATATACAAACACATAATATATTTTATATGTATGGTAAAGCAGTGTCGCGCAATTAAGAAATGCGGTATTATAATTTTAGTCCTTTTCAAGTTTTCGGGGGGAGATTCATCCCCCTAATCCCCCCTTGCGTACGCCACTGATCCTTGCATAATTCTTATTCTAAGTTTAAGTAATTAAGTTAGTTAAAGCCACTTTTGTTTTAAGAATTCCTTGTAGAAAGCAATACCAGTTTCAAAACTTTCGTCTCTTCATCAGTTGCGTTCTTATTTTACTATACTCAAAATCTATTTTGGTGAATTTAAGTGTATTTTCAAAAAATGTATTTTGATTGAATGGTATGTTCATTATTATACAAATTTATGAATTTAAAAGAGTGTATTTTTTTATACAATTTGTTATTCCTTAAGTACCTACTACTAATTTGAATTAAAAAAGTATAAAATTCTTACTACACCTTTGTTTCGATTACAGTATTTTAGCAGTCTAAATTAGTAAGCCTTTTTAACTACGCAAAAAAATGAGTTTTTTCAACAGTTTCGAGCCTTTAACTAAACTAAATGCATAAGATAAATATACTCTTTTTTAGCTACAATTGATAATAGATTGAATTTGATTTTTAGCAAATAATACAGTTCAAAACAGAGTTTGCAATCTTCGCGACACTGAATGTTTGGCTGAAAACAAAAGTAAATATTACTTCCTTAAATTAGTTTTATTTATTTATATTGAAAACATTGCTTTAGGAATTTTCATGAGATCTGATCTAACGCATATGAAAACAATATTTCCTGAAAGATGTTCTTGTTTACCAGAGTGTGATAATATTGACTATACTATTGAAGCCTCAACTGGTCAATTTACAAGAAAATATGCTACAAATAATCAAAATCTCTAGTACGTATCTATAGCAGTAATTTTTTAGTAATCAACTAGTTTCTTTAATATTTTTGATGTTCTGAAGTCGTTTTTGTTTTTAGTGGTGGCTTAGTTATACAAAATCAAAGTGTTATAAGGGTATATTTTGGGGATTTGGTTGGAGTTAGAAATACGAGAGTTCTTCATTATTATTGGCATACATTATTTGGTAAGTTAAATGTTGAATTATTTATAGTAGAAGTATACAAATAGGTGTTGTTGAGAATTACTTATCTTTTTTATAAACCAATATTTACTCTATCATAATTTTTATTTCAGCATTATTTGGAGGACTCTTGGGTTTGTTTATTGGATTTAGTTTGGTATGTGGATTTGAAATTATATATTTCTTTACAATTCGTTTGGCCGTTGAAATATTTAAAAAGAAACAGCCCAAGAGATTTGAAAAACAACATAGAAATGCTTCGCAGCTGGTTAACAAAAATTCAAAACTGTTGTCGGTTAATAACAATTACTTTCCTTCTAATCAGTTAACAGTTAATAATAAAATATTAAATGTTCGTAGACGTAGTATTCCACATTCATAAAATGATTGCACCTAAATGTGATCTACTAATTGCGATGCTTTGATTATAAATATATACTTATGCATAATACTTAATATAAATAAATTTAATTAAAAATCACTTTCCATTTTTTTGACTTGCGACTTCTTATGCGCATTATTTACTTCATTAATAACAATGTTTCAGGCTGTATTCGTTCAAAATATTATTTTAAAATGTTAAAAATTCGAGTTTCAAATTCAAAAAGTTCTAAAACTGAGGTTTAATCAGCTGAGTGTTATTTTGATTTTGAATGACCATCGCAAAAAAAAAACATTACGCCAGTGCCTAATAACAACAACGAGCCTCTTTACATTTCTGTGATCGTAATACCAAAATTCCAAATCCCATAAGCAAAACATTGACCAAGAAAATATCTCAGAATCAGCTGTGTGTAGAGTTTGGGAAGATTCGGTCTTTTTGGATTCGACGAATCCAAATCGAATCCACGAATATTTTACGAATCCGAATCCAGTTCTAAAATAAAATTAATTACAGTGCCATAAAAATTATTGCATGGTTTTTGAAGTTCACGCAAATTTTAAAATTACAGGCGATTTACAATATTTGTTAGCGGTTGTCAGTTTTGTCAGTAGCGCATCAATGGGTTTTACTAACATGGTACACGGGGTTAAGTTAATTAATGTTTATATTAATCATTTAAACGGCCTTCAATCGGTTATAATGGCAGTGTATTTCATTGTTAAAGTATGAAGTAACTAACAAGTATATAAGTGTATGTAATGCTATTTAATTACTAAAAACAATAATAAATTAAAGTTTATTCTTCAGTAATTAAAAAAGTCTAAATCCCTTAATGCCTTAATGAGTACATTTCATAAAAATTTTAATTTCATAACATTTTTATATTTCATAATATTTTTAGGTATATTATTTTATAACTAAACACAACAATAAATAATTTAAAGTACATTCTCTAATACATTTTGGTAACAAATATTACTGATTGAGAGTACTTACATTTGATAAAAATGTTACAAAATTATTTGTTGCTCAAAAAATAAAATTTTAAAAAACTAAAGCATTCAAAGATTTATTTGACAATCTAGAACAAATCTGTGCAAAAATTATGTGCTACAGAGAAAGTTCTGTCTGAATTGGTTGACGTTGGTTTAATTGTTATGATTGCTCGTTATAATTTTTCAAAAGATGGCTAATAATATGATTAAAAAATGTCCAAAATAATTAGCAAAAGTGTACCTAGAGTATAATCTTTGCACTTATTTCAATGAAAAATCGAAAAAAATTTAAATTATAGCAAATTGCTTAAAACTTAGTGTATACGATTTGATTGTCTAAAATTTTAAAAAAGCTGTTTCAATTTACATTAAACATGAGAAAAGTGCTCACTATGGTCTTTACACATTTTTCAAGGAAAAACGGAAAATTTTTAGACTAAAGCAGTCTACTTAAAAACTTCTTATGCACATTATTTATATATTAACATTTTTTTAGCCTACATTCGTTTAAAATATGACTTAAAATGTAGAAAATTCGAGTTTGAAATTCAAAAAGTGCTAAAACTGTAGTTCAATCAACTAACAAGGGGTGGTACTAAAGTCGGTTGATGGAACTAAGATTTTCCAAAAGAAGATCATGAATGAAGAAGAGTAGCAACTTTTTTGGCCCCGGAAACTCAAAACTTACCGTTGAAACTCAATTTTTATTTTCAAAAATTGCACGAAATAGGTTAAATACCAGGTGTAAATGAACTCTGGCACACCCTCTTTTTTTCTTTAGTTTTGTTTCTAGATAAATAACATTTTAGACTCATAATATGTGTAAAAAATCGGATTTTTTGGGCTTATGCACACAATTGTTTCACTTCTGGTTTCGCCGGAAATGACCCTAACTTTGTTATTTTAAATGGAACACCCTGTATATTTTTACATTTTCGGGAAGAGGAACAGAGGAAGCAATGTTGAGTAAAATAGCGTTATTTATAAATAGATGTATATGAAAACTAGAGTCCTCAATAAGTTTGTGATTTATGAATTTTAATTACCGTAGAATAGGGCAACTTGGGACAGTAGGGTAACTTGGGACAAAATGATATTCTCACCTAAAAATTTTGTTTACAACTGTCAACTTTTGAGATAATCAAAGTTGCTTAGTAGAGTTTTAAAAGTATCATATAAGCTTAAAAAAACGAATTAGTTTTTGAAATTACTACAACACGGTAAGTTGTTTCATCCATTTTTTTAATTAAAATAAAATGGCCGAATTAAGAACTGTTTAAAACTTCTTTTGTACTTTTGTTCTGAAAATATACGTTTAATATTAAGTCTTGAATAATTTATCTCATTTTTTTATTTAATACTACCTATGTTCAAAAATGAATGATTGTCCGTTTTGGTGAAAATTTTTGTTCAAAAATGATTGTCTCATTAGTTTTTAATTCAATTAATATATTGAATCCTGCTTTAAACAACTTTTTTACAAATGAGACAATCATTTTTGAATAGAGGTAGTACAATTTTTTGAATTTTTCCAATCAAAATATCGTTTAGTTTAAAATTTTTGTAACTTGCGAATTAAAGTTTTATTTTCTTTATTTTTGATATTTTTTTTCATGCTGGATAATTGTGAAAGATCAATTTAATATAAAAAATATAATATAACTGTCCCAAGTAGGACTTTATAGGCTAAACTTGAGTCAAACTACTGAAATTCATGTGTCCCAAGTTGCCCGGTCTTAAGTATTACTTGGGACAGGAAGTTTTTTTTTGTTGTATATATACATATATATTTATTTTACATATGGAATAGTTCATTGGCACCTCACCCAATTACATAAAAAAAATTCAAAGTTTTTAATTAAAAAATGAACGTGGTACACGCTTTTAAATGTTGAAACTGTCCCAAGTAGCCCCATTCTACCGGTACTAAAACATACATCAAAAGCAATTTTTTTTACCTTGTGCTGACTTGACCCTTTTGGGGCCACATGATGGTGTTGCACCTAGGGTCTTCAAAAGGATAAATGCGGCCCTGTTTATAAAAAATTAAATAATTTCGTTCGAACAGTTTTTTACAAAAGAAACTGTTTTGATTTATTCCAAGGGATTTACGATTTATTCCAAGGGATTTACTTCATAAACAAGTGCTTGAGTATTAGAAAAAACAAAATAATAAAACGAGATAACTTAAAATCATGTATATTACAGTTTGTTTGAAACATAATAATAATACAAAACAAGTAAACGTATTTCTATATATTTATATATAATTTTTTAATAAATACATCACATACAAACATATCTAAATAGCTCTGCTTAAAATTTCATGGAATTATTTGTGTACTAAAAGCAACGTACACACAATATTCTATCATTGAAAAGGGGTTAAAACAAATTTATTAAAATGTTCAGATATGCGGCAAATACCTAAATTGAAATTGTACATTATTTTATTATTAAAAGGTTGATATCTTAACATGCTAAATCATTTTACTACACTTAGTAAATAATATCAATCGATAGCTATAGAACCTGTTGCAAGTAAAATGTCATGAAAATTAAACCGTGGCATAACTACTGCCTGGGCACGAACATTACAGAGGAATTCCTTAAGGATAATTTAAAAATCCCTCCCAGTATATTTACGTATGTACAAATTTACTTTGTAAATTTTTTAATCAACAGTTTTAATTAAAACTGCCAATAAAAACAACAAAATTTTAATTTAAATAATTAAAAAAGCAAAGGAAAAGTATAAATGATTTCTCAATATTAATAATTTTTTCTGCTATAAATTATATCTGGAGGGTTGATACACCCATTATTAATTTATAGTAGTTATGCCACTAAATGAAAATTTTACAGATTAAGTTTGCAGTTGATTTTATTTTAATCTTTGTTACGTAAATTTATTTATTATACCTAGGAAAACAAATATATAATAACAAACTACACTGGAATTGTATATGCAACTTAAATATACAAACGGAACCCAAACATTCATAGAGTTATACATACGTAATTTAATATTATATGCAATATATCTGTACTTTAGCTTAATTTATGTTGCAGATATCCCACACACATATATTCAATCATTTTCAAAATGCCCTAATAATTTTAATTTTATGCCTAACTTTAAATACTAAGTCAGTTCTCAAAGAAAAAGTTGTTAAAGATTGCAATCATCAACAGTTTAAATACAAATCAAACGATTTAGAGACGTAAATAAAACTAAAAACATTATAATAGTGATTAAAACACTCAATTGTTTTTGCATATTTTTTTCAACTAGCTTTTGTTTTACACCTTTACCTTTGTGTCTTGGAAACAAACTAATGAAATAATGAGAAATTTGCATTTTTTTTTAGCGATTTAAAATGAAGTAATTTTTTATACAGGGTTCTCGTTTTTCGAGGGCCACTATGGGGATCTCGTAAACGGTAAGAGTTA
The DNA here is from genome assembly GCA_947652605.1 of Elmis aenea. NCBI lineage: Eukaryota > Metazoa > Arthropoda > Insecta > Coleoptera > Elmidae > Elmis > Elmis aenea. The sequence continues at coordinate 27,401,121 of OX393580.1, forward strand.
CGACTTCAGTTAAATTAGGGCAAAGTTGTTTATTCAGGTGCTTAATAACTTGACGCAAACAGAACTTATTTAGCTTTCTTAGTTTTTGAGATATAGGGAAAAAAGTAAAAAAGTGGATTTTTGTTTTTAGCCCGTAACTTTTTCATTTGATGTCGAATTTCATTTCTGTAACAACTCTTTCATGGCCACTTTTTGCAAAGAATCAGAATCCCCAATTATATTTTCCATGCGAGGTTTCGCTTTTTTTAAACCATCATCAGGTCAATTTTTTCTTATGGACGCTATATCTGGTTTTAACGCCAATTTGTAGAGAATTTTTTTCTGAATTCGACAATGTATAACACTTGGGACTTTTTTGAAAAAAATTGTTGTTAAAAATGGAAAAAACAAATATTTAATTTAAAACAAATCCTAATCGGCATGGTAAATAATTGTCTTAGTCCCTTTTTCCTTGGAAGCACGTAAGTAAACTCCATGAAATTACTATTAAAGGGATTCAATTAAAAAAATAGGTAATAATAAATATGTTAGGAATGCATTTACATTGTTCACTTATTAGCCAATATTTTTAGAATATTTACTTCAGTTAAGTAATAAATTTCTCTAAAATGTGTATTTAATCCTTATTTGGCATACAATTATTTGCTAAATTATTTGTTAATGACTTCTAATAAGCAAAAAGCGTAAACAGATTCCTGGACGTTTTTTGTAAACTATGAACACTTATATTATTTGATTTCGAAAATTTTGTTACAAATAATTGTATGCCAAATAAGGATTAAATACACATTTTGGAGAAATTTGTTACTTAACTGAAGTAAATATTCTAAAAATATTTGCTAATAAGTGAACAATGTTAATGCATTCCCAACATATTTATTGTTACCTTTTTTTTAAATTAAATCCCTTTAATAGTACTTTCATGCGGTTTACTTACGTGCTTCCAAGGAAAAAGGGACAAAGATAATTATTTACCATGCCGATTAGGATTTGTTTTAAATAAAATATTTGTTTTTGCAATTTTTAACATCAATTGTTTCAAAAAAGTCCCAAGTGTTATACATTGTCGAATTCAGAAAAATATGCTCTACAAATTGGCGTTAAAATCAGATATAGCGTCCATAAGAAAAAATTGACCTGATGATGGTTTAAAAAAAACGAAACGTCGCACGGAAAATATAATTGGGAATTCTGATTCCTTGCAAAAAGTGGCCATAAATAAGTTTTAACAGAAATTAAATTCAACATCAAATGAAAAAGTTACGGGCTAAAAACAAAAATCCACTTTTTTACTTTTTTCCCTATATCTCAAAAACAAAAAGAGCTAGATAAGTTCTGTTTGCGTCAAATTATTAAGCACCTGAATATACAACTTTGCCCTAATTTAACCGAAGTCGTAACTCTTACCGTTTACGAGATCCCCATAGTGGCCCTCGAAAAACGAGAACCCTGTATATTGGAGTATGTAAGATTTTCCCTAAAAGGAAAACCTAAACAATGAATCTAAATTAGGCTTGGCCCAAAATTATGGAAGACTAAAAATTTTAAAATAAAACTAGAAGTGTTCAGCAAAATTAAGTAAAATTATCTTTGGGACAGTTAAGACCCCCTAGTACCCCCTCAATACGGCTCTGTCATATTCACCTTAACACGAACAAACAAAATAAAGCTTTTCTTCGACGGATTTTCAACTGTCATTAGTAATTCTAACTGGTTTATTTTAATGTAAGCACTGATATAAATTTGTTTTAAATCCTATAGAGAACATGGAATTTTGATCATTTATGATAATTAAGTTAAAATCACATTATTTTAATTAATTTTGGATTTCCCTGTTAAAAAAATTACAATAAAATGTCAAATTTACTGACAAAATATACAAAAATATTTCCATTAAATTTTATTTTATTTGGAATGTTTAATAGCAGTAAGTAAAGCACTAAGACTTGACAATAAAAAAAAGGCCAATGCAGATAAAATGCACAACATAAAATGTAATATATAGTCGAGCCTCAAGCTTATATATATATATATAAAACAGTTGAAAAAGTTGAGTTGCTAATGTTAGTTTTGTTTTTATTATGATTTAGTTTTATGTTTTTAATATAACTGAAAGCTACTAGTTGATTTTAATGTAAAAAAATATTTCTTACTCATAATAATAGCACTGGCAGTTTTGGTTCAAAACTCATGGACTTTTATAAAAAAAATTATAAAGAATTTGGAATAAACAGCAAGGAAAACACACACAAAAATGCAAATTGCTCATTGTTTTCAATTTAAATTGTGCAATTGTAACAACTAAAAATATACTTTAAAAGTAAAAAATTAAAATTTACATCTCAAAAAAAAACATTTACAAATTTGAAGTACAGCATGCATTTGCATCCGCGTTGTATGATAAATGCCATATGATCTAATACCAAAGTTATCCTCATATTTGGCTGCCCATTTAATGTATACAAATCCCTACTTTGTTTAAGTGACAATATATACCTTAAATGGTTAACAATTAACTGAAATCCGCCTATAGATATAAGTTTTCCGATTACATATGTCTCGAACTATAGAGGTAACTACTTAGTTTTATGTCATGAAAACAAATGAAGACCAAATTATATGCTAGCTCCCTCTATGTGCAAATTGATGTATCAGAAAAGATCTCGAGATTCACCTTAATATAAACAAATTTGATGAAAATTAACTAGCAGGCGCAATTATCTTTATTAGCTTGTTGGTCGTTGGTAAGATTATTACGTCCTGGTTGGGATGGTTTATGTTGGACACCCGATTCGGCTGCATTTAAATCTAAACGACCATCTTGAATGCTTTGATAAATTTTCCTGGCCGTTTCTAAGAATGCCTCTTCTACATTTTGACCACTAAAACAATAAAATAGCTATCGGAAATTCGCTACAAATGGTTCAAAGTATTGACCTTTTTTTTTACTATATAAGCTGTAAATATGTAAAAAATGGACTAAATATTTTAAACTAGGCAGTGAACAGAGGCTAAAGGTGAAATAATAAATAAGTTTTCATATGCTACATAGTTTATGTGAAACATAAATCAAAATCTCACTTAAGATGGAATTTTTTTTACACTATTATTTTTCTTAGAATTTAAAACTCTAAATAAAAAAATTATTTGTGATGATAACATTTTAAATCCCTTTGTATAACTAGTGATAAGTATTTTAAGAGTTAATCTAAATTTCATGCCTGCTCATGTTTTATCAATATCTAATTGTTAAGTTTCATTTATCTTCATCAATTTTATAAATATACAAGTAAAATCATATCAAAAAATTATCTTAATAAACTTTAGCAAAATTACACTTAAAAAAAACAGAAGTTTAAGTTTTACTGTGAAAACAAAAGATACAAAAACAATTGGGAATTTAAATACAAAAACAATCTAAGATCATCTGCATTAAATATTCCTACCAGATAATCTGTTTGACTTAAGCTTTTTTCCCAAATCTATTAGTGTCATTTAAACAAAAAAATCTGTAGTTGAAAATGTTTAAATATAACGAGCAAGTCATGAATGTACTGAAAACATAAACAGTTTTTTTTTGCTGTCTTCAAGCGTCCTATAAACTTATTTTTAACTGTTTTCAAAATCTTACGGTCGTCACATTGATTTGGACACTTCATATATTGATTGTTTGTTTATGTAAGTATTCATGTAAATAAAATTCTTACGTTTTAGCACTGGCTTCAACGAACATTAGGCCATTTTCATCAGCAAATTGTTTAGCTTCTTCATAAGTTACATCTCGCTGTCCTTCCAAATCACATTTGTTACCAATTAAGAAAATTACAGTGCTCGGATTAGTCAAATTTCTCGTATCCGTTAACCAGCTACTTAAATGATTATACGTAGAACGACGGGTAATATCGTAGACCATAAGTGCCCCAGCTGCACCTCGATAATACGATCGTGTCACAGCCCTAAAACGTTCCTGTCCTGCGGTATCCCATATTTGCAATTTAATTTTTTGACCAGCTACTTCTATTATACGTGTACCAAATTCAACACCGATCGTATGTGGACAATCAGCCATAACTAAAAAATGTATATGATAGACAGCAATTACGAAATACAATTGAGACATACATTTTTTTTCCGTAAACTGATGTAGTAGGCATGATTTACCAACGCCCATATCCCCAATAATTATATATTTGAAAATGTACGAATAATTGTACGGTCCAGCAGACATTGTACCTAAAAACTATAACAAATTTTGAAACCAAGTGGGTGGTTGTGTTCATTCACTGTCACAAATTTTATTAACTAACACAAAAACAATAAGTTTATATAAACAAAACGAATTTAAGTTTTATTTACGTGTTAAAAACACAATGATTCATTAAATTTGGGTTATTGCTCGTTAATTAGCCGAGTACTTAAACAATGACAAATTAACAAATACGATGTTTTAGATAAAACAATTCATGTCATTTCCTCTTTAATAATTAAATGGGTGAAACCTTACGTAGTTCTTAGTTTCCAAACGCAAAATAACGTATCTTTTGCACAAATTTAACAAAATTCTATAAAAACTTGAGATGTCAACAGTGAGCGATGTCAAAATCTTATAGATACAAGGCAGCCATGTTAATATGCCAAATAGCACAATACAGCGGTAGTCAATTTCACTTGCTTTAGCAAATATTGTTAAGATTGTTATAATAATTGAAATTAGCTCTTTTAAGTCGAATTAATTTAAACTACATTTGGTATCCCTTAAAACGTTCATTAAATCTTTTTTATTATTAATTTTACAACTGTCAATATGACATTTCAAAAACCGCGCTAAATTTAAACGATGGTTCAGTTTAAGGTATTAAAAAATAATTATGAGTGGATATTTTATATTTATCTATTCAAAGCGTTGTACAGTATAAAAATTTAAAATAGGCTTATAGGATTGTCCTATAATATAAATTACGTGTTTTCACAATAATGGACGTGTTTATTTAAAGCAGAGCAGGGTAGTGCATAGTTACATTAATTTTAATATAAACATTCTACGGCGCTTAACCCTGACATACCATTATTTAAACAAATATCGGAATGCAAATCACTTCGTACTAACTAAAAAATATTACTCAAAATAATTAAGACGATGCTAAACTTACAACATAATTTAATGAAAATTTTGTTCGTTATGTAAACTTAAAAAAGTCAAACACTTTTACATTTAAACATAAATATTTTAGTTTTTTGTGTTAATTACATATTTTTCACAGATGTATTTGACTTTTTAAAGTTTTCATGCACACACAATAGGCAAAATTTATAATTAAGATGAAAAGTACAAAAACGATATTCAACAAAAAAATATAATGGAATTTTCATTGAATACAATAAGCGACTCCCAATATCTCTCAATGATTTACTTAACTATTAAGAACTGACTTTTATAATGCTTAACATCACGTTACCATGTACTAAAATAAATGGATAATTAAATTGACATCAGTTACATCAAGTATGTTCCAGCCAGTATGTGATCGTCATAGAGATTTCCAAAACTACAGTTGGAATGTTACTTAAAGAATTTGTTTACGGCACTTTTAAAAATGTTTTCTATTTTTTCACCAATACAGTAAAATGTGCACGTTTTTTTTCAAATGTGGTAAATAATATAAAAATGTCAACATTTTTGGTCAATAACAAACTCTTGGATTTTTTTAAATCAACACAAAATGAAACGATCCCTTATTATTACAATGAACAACAAATAAAATTACTTAATTCAGAATCCTGAAAGGTTGATTTTAATAAGATTTTAAAGAATAACATCATTAACTATGCATCTTAATAAATAAATTGACTGCCTTTGGAAACTATGATATTCCAAAATGTGACCTAAATAAAGGGTAAAAAAAATAAAAATATTTTTAAACCAGTAAAAAAATCT